>JBAIZL010000001.1:343807782-344502782 GCA_036971475.1 Prosapia bicincta
GCTATTCCTGTTGTTATTGTAAGCGACGTTTCTGTTAAGGCCAAGAGGCTTCATCCGATTTTACCCTTTCAAGTTATGGTATTATTAAACCTCTTTCTTTGAGATTAAGTTTCTGTACATATTGTACAGAACTAAAAGAGTATTAATTTAATTTTTTTGTTTCCTTTGGGAAGGAAGGAAAAAGTATAGGATATATTTCCTTTGGGAATATGTTTATTTCTAAAGGACACTTTTTGGAAATCCTAATAATTCGTTAACCATGTTACTATGAACTTAGTGATCAATAATGATTTATTATAAATCACTATAAGAAGAAGGTGGTTAAAGAAGAAGCGGGGTTGGTGACTCTCGAGACTATACAGCGTTTGTCCCGATGACATTGGCTGCGGCTAGAAATGAGGGCTGGATCTGAGGTGGGGTATCTGAAATGCATAACCTTTTATGTTTGAGAAGGTAGGATGTGGTGTTTCACGTTGGGGAATTACGTTGATTTAGATCAGAGAGGTGCTGGCTGACTGACTATCTCCTTCATTTCCATTGTGTCATCCCATGCATGATGCATGTTGGTAGAATGGATGCAGTGTCCACAATCCTTACCTATCTATCCTTCGTAGGTGATGATGTTTGTACTGGGCGGTCGCCCTAAAACCCAAACAAAAAAATAAACAGCAGGTAATAGAATATTTGTAGGTCGAATGAGGCTATTTATAAGACAGGTAATGACCCCAACGTCTAATGAAATTTGAAAATTATGGTTTTTTGAAAAGCTTTATCGTGAAAAAAACATTTAAACGAATAGAAAAATCCGTTGCTTGTCAGGTAAAATGTTATAGGGTTTTCTGAGGTATACAAGGTTCAATGTTATGTGTACACGATAACAGATTGACTTGATGTCATACATAAAAGTTAAGTCATAGCGGATAGCTGTCGAAAAAGTTCTTCTTTCTTTTTTCTCTGTCGAGAGAAGGAATAAATTGTTCTTTTTTCGAAACAATGAGCACATCTGTTGTTACTCCGGTAGAATGTACAAAGTTATTTTACTAGGCAATAGGCACACAATTGGTTTTATCTTTATAATAAAAACGTGGAAGTGTGTAGTTGAACAGAACGAAGCACGTTTAAAATAAATTTTGGATAGAGACACTTTGAATGAAGAAAAACAATAATCACTAAAAGATTTAGGAATACAAATCTTCTATTCGCAAAAAGAAATAAGTAGGAATAGAATTAGTCTGATAGATTTACATAAAAAGTAAGAACAAAAGTTCATATAAAATAGTTCCGGAAATGCTTCGTTAGCAAGATACATCCAGCAAAATAATCGCCCACATGAAATAACGCTAAAACATTTAGGGTTTAATTAGGAAGCACAACGGTATATTCTGACCTGTGAAAGCCAATTAAACAAGTCTAGTCCATAGGTTATCTTTAGTAGGTTTTCAGATATAGGGGGAAGAGGGAAAAAAATTATGTTAAAAGACTTACATCTTTATATTTAATATACATTATTATTTTAATTGAAGCCGTTTTCATTAACATTGTACACAAGTTAAATCTGTGCAAAGTGATGTGAATAATGTAAACTCAAAACAAAAATAAGTACTAAAAAAAAACTTGTCTAGTCTATTGCTATTTAATTTTTTTAAAAATATATATTAGAAACTTCTTTTTAAATAGTTACAAAAAATATAAATACTCTAAAGTATCCATTGCGTTAGAAAAGCTGTTCTTACACAACCTATAACATAAAATCAACTGTTTTATGAAATCAAGTGTAATCACTCATCTTAAACCAAATGGGACGAAATAACTCTGTAGAAAACCTTGGCCTTGTTTTGAAAACATTTTCTCCCCATATAAAACTAATATTAAATAATTATTGAATTTAATTATAGAAATAATATTTTTAAAAAACTGTATTACATCAAGTGTCATCCACTACTAGTTTAAACATATATTTTATTATTACATATGGATGAAAAATAATTTCTTAACGATTGATAATTTGAACAAGAAAATTTAAACAAGAGTGTAAACTAATAGCAGGAATTCAATAACTTGTAAAATTTAAATATATTGTAATTTGGAACTTAGCTGGATAAGTTAGTGATACTCTTTATGTTCAAGAATAAATTCTAATAAACAACTAATAAAATAATGAGAAATCTCAACATTTTGGAAAACGAAATTACCATAATAAAAATGTAAATTTTAAAATAATTGAATGTAAAATGTAATACATTAGTGAAATGTAATATTGCAATATACACAATATTATAAACATTACATTTAGCTAACGTGAAGTTATATAGTGAATATTATATAGATTGCATTTTGCTATAGTGAAGTAATTCCGCTTACTCAAGCCTCGTAATAAATTTGTTAACATACTAAAGCCCTGTTAAATAAAGCGACATGTTAAATTGGGCTTTACAAACAACACGAGCCATAACGCTGGAATAACGACGCAAATAAATAGGGCTTCTGAGTTTAATAATATTACTCGCAGTATGCATAGTAAATCTTTGCGCCATTAACTTTGAATATGCTTTTATATTAGCGGCACTCTTTTACACAAACCATTTCACCGCTGCCATAATTGGGTTGCCATATTTTAAAACTTTATTTGGGGTTTATACTATTCCATTGTAATTTTTCTACTTCCATAAGTTCGGAATTAGAAATTTTTGTGACTTTAATCTGACAAGTTTTATTATTGATATAAATGATTTTATTTTTTAAATGTCTACTTTCAAATATAAGTGGTAGTAGTGTAATAATTTCATGAACTAGTACCAGTCGAAATTCAGAAGGCTTTGCATTGATCTGTTGAAAGAAGTGTTTTGTTATACAAATAGTGCTGCTTCTTACACCATATCAAGAGCACAGAGGTAGTAAAATATATTACAATGAAAATATTGGTAAACACCCTAAAACAACTAAAATAATAAAAATATTAATAATAATACAAATCACCTAAATTAAACCCTTATGTACAATTCGATTACCATAAAATGAAAATTTGGAACTTACACAATTTGGTAAATAACAGCTGATTTATAGGATGAGGAATAGCTTTTCAAATAGAAATCATAAATAAGTTTCAGTGATTAGTGATTATCAAACACAATTTATCAATACGAAGTTCAACACTGGCTGATGTAACAAATACCAAACTTTCCATAAAACATGCTTAATTATTTTTTAAATAAAGTTCAAGACAACCCGTTACCAGTCGTGAAAATGCAACTTCAGGCTTTTCCATGGAATCGAAAGCTTTTAAGATGTCCTGGTTAGAAGCAGGTTTCAAGTGGCATGGTATACAAATCTTTTAATCACTGCTCCATCGAATGCCCGCGATTTGTCTCAAAAGCGATGTCAGTAAAACCTTTCCTTGGACCTACACCATTAGAGAACCCTGATAAGGAACATGGGAAACTGGTTGACGCTAAATGAAGATATTGTAATATTTACCATCAGATAAATAACATTAATTTTTAAAAATAAACAAGGAAGATGTATTCGTCTCGTCCACCCAGTATTTAAAATACCTTTTAATATTCATTTAAGTATATAATACTTTATAAATTTTCCTTTCTTTCGTTATTCTTTGACTTTTCAGAGGCCACCCTCAAGAGAGTCAAGGGCCTGAACCGACTATGATTTGCGTTTTGAGTTCATTTAAGAAAATAAAATGTTAAGGGTATATTTACCTAGTTTAGGCCATAATAGAAAAATCTACCGTTAGTCTGTTTGATCGTTTACTTTGTGTGCAGAAAGAGACTGATTGACGAGAGGAGAATTTATAACACTTCAGGGTAAAATAAAAAACGTAGTAGAAAAAATGCAGTAAAACGCCCAATAAAAGTAGTAGTTGATAATTGTTGTGTATGGGATTGCTTAGCAACGGCCATTATTTCGGCTTAAAAATTTTCACTGAAAGGTTATTATTTGTATCAGCTAACAAAATTTATGCCTAGGTCTCGCATTAACTAAAAATTACATCAAATGTACCGTAAAAAAATTATATCAGAATTTTATTAGTGAGCCTAAAAATGACGGTGGTATTTTATCAGTAGGGAAGTAATTTGAGAGTAAACAGTACACGTGCATTTCAACATTAGTTAAAAAAATCATTGAAGTTTACTAGAACGCCATTCATTTTACCAATAAGAAATTCAGTGATGTTTAACAGTGCACAGTGAATTTTAACAGTAAGGTGGTCAGTGATGCTTAACAATACACAGTGAATTTTAACAGTAAGGTCGTCAGTGATATTTAAGAGTACACAGTGAATTAGTGTGTAATATAGTAATTGTCTTCAGATTCCCAGCAAATTTGACTTCTAAACACAACGGGAAGAATATAACCAATGCATCTGCAAATGGAGTAAGAGAATACTTTCATATAGGCCGAGCGGTTGTGGAGTCAGGGAGAACCATACTGATTAGTATTCTTCAGGAGTCCTTATAAATATCTTGATGCTCTATTGACATGTTGTAGGCCAACAGTATTTTGCCACTTGCAGTCGTGTGATTTAAGTTATTTAAAAACAACTCAAATTACCTCTATTCACTACCAGTTCCTACCGTGTCAACTGTTTTCCTTAACCATTGTATCATACGACTAACTCAGGCAGACTGCTGTCTGTTTAATCGTTCTAAGTAAGACATGTTACATTACAATTATCGTTTGTATTTACAAAAAAAAATATTTAATAATGAAACAATTAAAATCATCACATTATTACACTCTTATACAATTAGCTTTTCACGAGTTTAGCATCATAAACTAAAACACAGAAGTTTACATCATTTCAAAATGTTTTGTGACAAAACTAGGTTAATGCACGCTGGTATCCAATATTTACTGATTTGATTAAATTGTAAAAAGCAATTAAAGTAAAAAACATACCTTGGAAATTACTTGAACTTATGTGGGTTTGTTGAGACATATAATAATTTATATGGGTTCACTCTTAAAACATATTTAAATGTTCAACATAATACAATAAACTTGACAAAGCAATTAACAAAACATTTCCGCGGTGTAATTGAATTTTAAAAACTAAATTATTTAAATTTCAACACAAACTTTGTAAGTATTGAGAGAGTAAACGAAACAATTTTTCTCACGGTAACCTAACACAAGATTCGAAATATCACCAACTTTTTATATTGAGAAAAAGGCCTTGCATTGGTTCACGTATTTACCATGGGGTCCCTTTTGACTAGGTCTTTCATAAAACATCTTCAAAAAACTACTTTTTTTTTAAATAACCCTATGTTACATTAACTAAATAGCAAATGTAAAGCAACATACAAAATTGTAACAAAAAATTATTCATGTTACTCGTACAATGTGTAGGTTGGAACTAACGCCACTATATCACGACATTTAATGTGACGAAACATTTAACATATAGGAATTTGCGCATCGACAAAAATTAAAAGACAGTCTTTTTTTATTAGGAACCTCAACACCAAGATTGACTATTCTGCGACTAAATATCTGACGTCTGGTTAACAACATTTTTCGACAATTCTATGTTTCAAAATGTGAAGTTATAATTTGACTTATTGGATAGGCTATATAATATATATGTAATATTCAATATATTTATATTATTATAATATAATAATATATATATCGAGTGTGTTTGTTTTTTGTACACTGTCTCTCTCTCCCTCTCTCTCTCTCTCTATATATATATATATATATATATATAAAATTTATCAGGTTTTGAACCTTGAAGATTGTAATTAAAATTTTTTTTTAAATATCAATATACAGTAATATTTGAATAGTTATTAAAAATTCAAAAAACTAATTTGTTATTCTAGTTTGTATACAAACATTTTAAAATAAAAGGTCTTTGTTTAATTATGTTTACTCCTTGAAAGGAATATAACTGCGATAACTTAGATACTTTAAGTTTAAATTACAAGGGAAAAACTTATTCTTTTAGAAACAAATAGACCTTCTTTATAAATCCTATTTAATTCAATTTTAAATAAAAACACAATCAGGAAAGAGAAGTACTAGTAAATCTGTATATAGAGAGATTTGCAATGTAGTCTATAGGTATTTAAATATCGCTTGGAAATATAAAAATAGAATCCAACGACTAGTATTATAAAAATAATTTCGATTACAATATTTGTTTATTTTCCTCTCCACATCTGATTTCAATCAACCTTGTCTTAAATCAATTCTGAATATTCCTCACATTTTCCTGGGTTTTCTCTAGTTACATTTACATCTACAGCTGAGTCCTATTTCAAATTGATCAGAAACTGATGAAGATTGTTCTACAATTTAAAATATGTATTTCAGCGCAGACAGCTTTATTAAGACTATTTTTCTGTTAATATTTGCTAGGCTGTGCACTTTGAACTTTGTACATAATCCTTTAGCAATGATTAGATATTACTTCTTCCTTCTTAATCTCCCTGCAAAATAGAAGGTAATTTTGATAAATATTGTATGTTTTAATTTTGGTCCCCCTTTTGTGATATCTTTTGAATCGCAGTGAGTAGGATCCCAACTTTTAAAATGGTTACGTCTGATGAGTTGGATTGCATCACTTGCCTAACACTTTTAAAGCAGGAACTAATTAATTCAAAACGTGTGTAAGAATATGTAAACACATTCTCTACACTTAATAAGCTTTATTCTAAATTACTAATAATAATCGTATAAAACAAACATTATTTTCAAGATAAGGAAGTTCATTTATTTTAGTCGAGTTACTATATAAAAAAGCATTTATTTATCCTTTTTATACTCAAATAGGAAGGAATTTGAATCCGGTACTCTATAATGATTGTTTTGTTTTATTTATTGTTCAAACCATTACTTTTTAACTGATAAATTTATTTGTGATATATATATATATATATATATATATATATATATATATTTCATATTTATATGATACAGCCTCAAAGTATCATGTAACAAAGAAATTGTATTTAAAAACTAATTCTTACTAACGTTATAGCTGTCAAGTATGTTTAGATTTTTATTTTAATTATATTGATTAGATATTTAATATAAATTTAACTGAAAAAGTTGGATGAAGGCTGACCTTTGTATGTAGTTGGAATTAAATAGAACACAGGAAAAGTAACACAGTAAGTCATAAATATTGTGTAGTTGCAACCTTTGTGACGGAAGTAATGTTTTCCAAGTATTGATCCAATTTATTCTTACACATTTTACCTGTTTATTTTACTGTATAACCTATAGTAATATGTTTCAGCATTTAAATAAGTACGTTTATAAAGAAACCAAAATATTACCAAAGAATAATCCATAAAACTGCTAAATGGGAAAAAAAATTTCAAATACTTCGATAAAATTTTGTTTTTAATATTTCTTTAACATAAAAGAATAATGAACTTTTCCTTTCCACAAAAACGTACTAAGAATTGGGTGTCTACATTAGTTCTTGGTTTGCTACAAATATAATTTTCTTTCAATTACGAATTTAAATAGTGCAAAAAAGGTAAATGTTTTGGCGAATATTAGAACCTGTGAGAGACCAGGTCCGGTTGCCTGGTATTACGATACACTAACAGGAATTACGTCAACTGTGCAAATATTACTTACAAAAGGAACAGGAATGCTACACAGCAGTCACACTGAGTGATTCTACCACGTGTAGAGTCACACAAAATATTATATTGACAATAACCTAAATCGAAATATCGTAATAATATTACCTTATATTTCACAAATTTCACGAATGTATATAAATAGGAATAATGCAATGATAAAATGTGGTAACAATAAAATATGGTAAATATGGTTACATCAGCGATAAATTTCTTCTAAATTCCATTGCCAATCAAACGACATTAAAAACATATATAGGACTAATAACATGGGATTTGAATTGGCCGTGAACTCATTATTTACAGCATTATTTTTATATTTATTTATATACGAAGTTTCTATAGATTTAACTCATTGAAACTAACAATGTTCTTCAAAACGGGATAGTATTTACTTTAATAAGTTCTTACAAACTCGAAATGATTATAAAATAACATTTAAATAGAGTTTGAATAGGGCCGATAACATTAGTTTTAATAATATTCTTATATTTTTATACACAAACTGCAAGTTTTTATACTGTTAATTATATACATTTTTCTATCCACTTAAAAAATCAAATATAGTAACATTATTCAAAAGGATTATGCCAGCTACTTTTAGCACAAACATTTCCCGCAAACAACGTGTAGCTATTGCAGGTTCCTGATATGTACTGTTAAATTGCATACGGGAAAATATTCTTTAGGGTAAAGTTGTAGGTTCCTCTCGGTTTGGTCGATATATTTAGGTGGAATATAAGCTGCAGCTCAAAGACTAAGGGCACGGATTTTAATGTAGTATTTTATGATTAGTTCAATATATTTTTCCTACGTTAATAAACGTAGGTCTAAATGATTTTATGTAAAACTTTAATGCTTCACTATTCCTCTAAACTCAGACCTAATATTCTAGATATTTAATAAACTCTATTCCTTCTCCACATCTGACTGCTCTGCAAAGTAAATTCGGTCCCTATAGATTTCCGTAAGTTTTCTTATTAAAAACTGCTTGCCACAAGATAAATTTGTAGGGCGTTAGAGGTAGTAATGTTTTAAAAATTTACATTCGCTAGCACAAATTGTTCTATTGCATCTATTAAATTGTCTTTCATTAAAACTGTATCACAAATGTTTTACCCCCTCGTGATATTATTGGAACAGAAACCATGAAAAAACCAACTAAATACCCCACACTAAGAAGACAGTATAAAAATTTAAACTCTTGAAGAATTTGATTAACCTAACTATGACAAATTTAAATCCCTTTAAAGACACCTCTCAAGTGTTATAATACTCAATGTACTGTTTACATTTATTGAATAAGTACATATCAATAATACTTCTAAATTGATTTTATAAGAATCTGTATTTTAAAATTTAGTTATTTATATGTAAATTATTTTTTAAAACGTTTTTACTTCCTACAGCCCTCAAGTTAAAGTATTTGATTTATACATACACTTTAACTTATATCTGTTTCGTCATAGAAATGTATTAAACAACGACAATCTAGTAAATTGTCGAATGTCAACGAAATAGTTGAGGCAGGAACTAATTAAACATTTAAAATTTTATTATCGGAACTCTATTTCTTTTAGTGCTTGTAACTTTCGTCGCTGGCGATACCCAAATCTTATTCTTATTTTATCGTTTCATATGATGCTTTTAGATAGGTTAACAAATAATCTATTTCAAATGTGCCTGACATAAGAATTATTTATGATTCGTAAATAAATAAGACCATTAACAATAATAAAATAGTAAATAAAGATAGGCGGTTGTTAGAAATCCTATTTTTGACAGTAAAGCGTAGACATTAGTCTTTATAGAATACCCTTTAGAGTCTTTATTATAGAATTAGTCTTTATAGAAAAAGTAAAATAGTACAGTTTAATTTATGTATTTTCAAATTATTGGTCACTAAATCTATTAAATTTGCATTTATAAATGTACGATAGTATTTAATGGGCTCAGCAGTCACCGTTAAAAATAAAAATACAAATGGGTATTTCCTGACTATATATATATATATATATATATATATATATATATATATATATATATATATATATATATATGTATATATATATATATATATAATTAATAAATTTAAAATATTTCAAAAACAAGACACCTTTTAATGAATATATTTATTCAAAGCTTTTCGCCGATAAAATAGTACCAGCATCTTCAGGAAAATAATTATCTAATAAAATATTTTTACAAAATTCAAAAAAAAATTTCTAAAAATATTTTATTAGATAATTATTTTCCTGAAGATGCTGGTACTATTTTATCGGCGAAAAGCTTTGAATAAATAAATTCATTAAAAGTATTTTTGTTTTTGAAATATTTTTAATTTATTAACTATATTACAAAAAAACATATCACCATATTTAATATATATATATATATATATAAGTAGATCTCAAATGACAATTTTGTATATTAGAAGGTCATGTTTAAGACCACTTAAAATAACCACATTTATTTAGGAAACATGGTCAAATAGTAGTATATATTGAGGAAGCATTTTGGCTATAGTGTGAATAACGAATAAACAAAGATCCTACAATGGGGTGAAAACAATACTAGATACATTTGTTTAATAGACGTAATCAATCATTGCTAAGGCTAATACTGAGCGAAGTGACTTGATGAAAAACAATGAATAAATAAAATGTCACTACTAAATGTAATTGTTTCCTCTAGGTGATACTTCAGGTAGTTTAAGAAAACTCTGCAAATAAAAACTTAGTTCAGCAATGTTCAAGCTGATAATTAATAGAGACAAAACTAAAGACTGATTGACAACGAAGAAAATAGTATATTGTTAGAAGTTTCTGAAAGAAAACTTTCGAAAACTTGTGCATAGAGAAAAGTATAACAATAACTAGAAACGTTAAAGAATTTCTAGCAAAAACAGCAAAGGTGTATTACTTTTAAAAGGTTCATTATGTTCCCTGATATCATACAGATGATTTATTAAAACTTTTATAATCAAACCTTTAACGAGTTCTATTGATTATTGTAAAGTTATTTTGTAAATTTTAGGTAATTATTATGTAAATATAATGGTAACATGTAGTACTTTAGGATTAATGAACACACACACACACACACACACACACACACACACGCACACAAACACACACTTACACACACACACACACACACACACACACACACACACACACACACACACACACACACACACACACACACACACACACACACACACACACATACACACACACACACACACACACACACACACACACACACACACATTAAAACGGACCCAAAAATTGGAAACGTATAATGGGAGAAATTAAAAATTTAAAGAGATTAAAGAAATGAAAATATATGGGAATATCAGTGTTTTTTTAGTAAATTTTAGATTTATTTCCTACAATGAAATCTATTGCATTTGTTAGTTTAATTCTTTAAAATAATGTTTTATACAATTGTAACCAAGTGGCCAAAGAAGCTAATAAGAAACGTACTAGACGATGTCGTCATCAA
Organism: Prosapia bicincta; assembly: GCA_036971475.1. Classification (NCBI taxonomy): domain Eukaryota; kingdom Metazoa; phylum Arthropoda; class Insecta; order Hemiptera; family Cercopidae; genus Prosapia; species Prosapia bicincta. Next base: position 343,818,909 of record JBAIZL010000001.1, read on the forward strand.
AAACTATCGCAAAACACATTTTACATCAAGTAACGATTGCAACCAAGTTGCCAAAGAGGCTACTAAGTAACGTACTAGACGACGTCGTCATCAAAACCTATCGCAAAACACATTTTACATCAAGTAACGATTGCAACCAAGTTGCCAAAGAGGCTACTAAGTAACGTACTAGACGACGTCGTCATCAAAACCTATCGCAAAACACATTTTACATCAAGTAACGATTGCAACCAAGTTGCCAAAGAGGCTACTAAGTAACATTCTAGACGACGTCGTTATTAAAACCTATCGCAAAACACATTTTACATCAAGTAACGATTGCAACCAAGTTGCCAAAGAGGCTACTAAGTAACGTACTAGACGACGTCGTTATTAAAACCTATCGCCAAACACATTTTACATCAAGTAACGATTGCAACCAAGTTGCCAAAAAGCCTACTAAGTAACGTACTAGACGACGTCCTCATCAAGACCTATCGCAAAACACATTTTACATCAAGTAACGATTGCAACCAAGTTGCCAAAGAGGTTACTAAGTAACGTACTAGACGACGTCGCCATCAAAACCTATCGCAAAACACATTTTACAAAACTCATCTTTTACAATTTATTTGGATATTTTCATTCTGAATTATGGGTGAAAAAAAATCATATGAATATGAAGGCAATGTTTGTACGACATAAAACACAAGTAGTTTTATTTTTTAAATATAATTTAATCTCAATTATAATTGCAGTCCGAGAGACGGTTTTATTTAGTTTCAATATATTCAGAATAATATTAAAATACGTTTGGTTATAAAATAATGATCAAATAATAGACCAATATGAATTTTTTGATATTAAAAAGAAGAAAAATGTCACATACTGATTTGATATAATATCTAACTGGAGAGATATGAGGTTAATCCAAGAATGTGAGAATAAAAAGGTTATAAGGAGTGTTGGGGAGGAGACCGGGTTTAAAAGATAATGGTTTACTAAAAGTTTAAACGAAATATGCAAACTATATGTGATTGAATTATAAACATAATATTGGACTCTCATTGTTGCATATACTTCAATATACATCAATGTTCAATTGTTAGATATGCCGAGCTCAAGCTTACTGAATCGGAGGCAGATCAAAATACTACATTTTTAAAACACGTTATTTCATTCATCTAAACTGAAAGTGTTCAAAGAAACAAAAATGAGAAAAATCGTGAGAAGTTGAAAATAAGATAAATTTTTACTGGAGGTTTGAACGTCCTTTAGGAACAGGAAATTAAATTTTATTATATGTTGATTCCATCTTTACGTGAGCTACTAGTTTTCACTAACACTTGTAAATATTTACAAACTTGCATGTAGTAGCATTTACTTATATTTGTTGAGGACGGACGTTAGGACACTGAATGAATTCTTTTAAATACCTTCTTATAGTTATTGTTTAAAATAAGAGATTTGTGAAATGAACGGTATGAAAAGATTTTATCCCTTGTAAAACGGGAATACCTCATCATGTTTCTATATTAAGATAAGGAAATTCAAATCTTCCCCTACGATAAAATACTCTTTAGTATACGTATTTTGAAATGCGTATTTGAATAATATTTAAAATATATAAAGCATAGCTCTTATACTTTGAAATATTCAACATATATTTTGCATGAAAATATTACGCTAAATTTAAATTTGGTTATGCTTTCATCTTGAATCCAACAAGTTGCAATTTCATTACAGGACGTGACTATGAATATATTTTCTAAATCATTTAAATTTAAAATTGACGGTAAAGTGATTTATATTCTATTCTCTTGAGTTTCCTGGGATTGAAGCTGAAACTAAGTTTCTTAGGCCCCACGGGCATTGATAAAAATGTAGCGTGTTTTTGTAGGGTTGAAGTGAAATTTTCACATCTCCTAATCCAAAGACATCCCCCTCGTGGACACTCACCTTGACGCGGTGAGGGGGCTTAAACTTCGAATTCCATTAGCTTAAGCAAACCCAAGTGAACTAAGAGGTGTCCACAGAAGCTGCATAAGACCACTGCAGCCCCCCTAATACATACACAAATATGGCAGAATGAATCAGAGAGTAAAACATTCCGGAGTATTAGTCCCCCAATCGGATCTCCGGGTGGGGACTGCTTTCTGTTATAATAAGCAAAGAAATAATCATCCTGATCGTCTTAAAGTAAACATCTGGAATATCAAGGACGAGCACATTGAATGTGTAAGAGAATTATATGGAATAGATAGAAATATTATTATGAGAAATCGAGGAGTGGAAAAAAACAAAAGAATCGAATTATGGTGTCATAGCAGAAAGCAGGCAGTAGAAATGCATATCCAAATGAAGAAAAAGTCAAAAGATGAGAAGATGAAACAACATATATCATTGGGTACAAACTCTAATGAACGTGAGAGAAAAACAAAAGACCTGCATAATTCACACATTAAATATCAATCTCAGAAATTTTTGCACTGGAATGCCCGCTCCTTGATGAATAAAATAGAAGAGTTGAAACAAGAATTGGATTTGAGTAATGCTAAGGTTATATGTGTTCAAGAGGCATGGTTGCCTGTAGACGAAAAGCGGCACCCTCGTTTCAAGAATTTTAATATTTTTAACAATTCACGAGCAAATGGCAGAGGTGGTGGTGTCATAACTTTGATACATAAATCTATAGTTGTTAGAAGTCATCAATCTATCACCACCACAAATATGGAAGCACTTAGCTGTGACATAACTATTAACCAAGATGTTAATATAAGAGTAGTCAACGTGTATATTCCTAATCAATTAGTAACTGATGAGGAACTTCAAAAATTACTGATTTCAGATAAATGTCTCCTTATCATGGGTGATTTTAATGCTAGACATGGCTCTTGGAATAAAGGAAATGACAACAGGAATGGCCTAATAGTTTACGAATTTATTGTGAACTCCAATTTGGTACTTGTAAACGAAAACAAGGAACCAACATACCAGTCACCAAGTACAGGATCATTGAGTACATTGGACCTTACCCTGTCTTCTCCAGATCTGTTAGACATAATCAGTAATTGGTATGTGGGTAAAGATCTAATTAGTGACCACTTCCAAGTATATTTTAATATCGACAGTAAAGAGGGAAATGTTAATGCACATAGAGTTATTACTACGCAACATAAAATAAAAGATGCAAATTGGCCCCTATTTAGACATCTTACTAATAACACAGTAAACTGCACAGAAAGTAATACAGAAAACATTGTACAGAAACTAATGATTGCTGCCTCGGAAAGTATCCCTAGCATTAAGGTAAATAAAAATAAACAAAAGCCTAGTAACATTTGGTGGAATAAGAGAATATCCCTCCTTAGATTAGAAAGACAAAAAGCCAGAAAAATGTGGAAGAAATTTAGAACACCCGAAAATAGAAGCAAATACAACCAGGCATCGGCTAAATGTAAGAGAGCTATAAAAGAGGCTAAAAGGACCTCTTGGCATGACTTCATAGGTAGCATCAACTCAAACACACCTTGCTCAGCTGTATGGAAAAGATTTAAAGCAATTCAGGGAAAACCTGATAATAAAATCTATCAGATCACAAATCCGGATGGGATCATAACTACTAATGATAATGACATTGCTAATGTATTCAACAAATTATATGTCAAAAAGTCAGGTATTGAGGAAAATTGGCCGACTCATCTGAAGAATGAGAAAAAGAGCTTTCTTACAACTTTGAATGAAGCAATTTCCAAAACAGATGTCTGTGATAAACCTTTCACAGAAACTGAAATGAAGGCTGCAGTAGCACAATTGAAGTCATCTACGCCAGGAGAAGATAACATTCATAATTTAATGTTACAGCATTGTTCTGAGTCATTTATGGAAGAAATAAGAAGCAATTTTACACAGATCTGGGAGACAGGTAACATACCACAAAAATGGAAACAGGCTATAATTATTCCACTTGTAAAACCAGGAAAATCTCCTGAACTTGCTTCTTCTTACCGGCCTATAGCCTTGACATCATGTCTCGGTAAACTTTTGGAGAGACTGGTTAATAGCCGCTTAACTTGGAGGCTTGAAAATTATAATCTGCTGGGTTCATGTCTTTTCGGGTTCAGACCTAAACGAAGCACCTGTGATGCTTTACTAAACTTTACAGAAAGTATATATACCGGATTCTCAAACAAAATGTGTACATCAGCGGTGTTCATCGATTTCGAAGCAGCCTTTGATAAGGTCTCACGCATATCTATTATTTCGCAGTGTATGGAAATCGGTTTAAAAGGGAGGATATTGAAATACATTGTAGACTTCCTTAAGGATAGGAAAATTAAAACTAAGATCAATGATACATACTCTGAAGAAGAATGTACTCTAAACGGAATACCACAGGGGTCAGTCATTAGTCCTACTCTTTTTAACATAATGATGCAAAATTTAGGGAATATAGACCTTCCAGGCATCGGCATGGCTATTTTTGCAGATGATGTCACTATCTGGGCCACTGATAAAGACCCAACTGCTTCTACTCAGCAACTGGAAAAGGCACCTAAAAAAATCTCTGAGTGGTCTGAAAAATGGGGACTAACCATTTCAATGTCAAAAACTGAAGTATGCTTCTTCTCCAGGCGATACTTGCACACAAACTATAAACCAGTTATAAACTTAAATGGAAATGCACTGCGGCAAACCCAAATCCTGTACTTCTGGGTATTAAACTGGATCCAAAACTACTGTGGAAAGAACATGTCCATTTCATAGCGGACAAATGTGCAAATAGAATAAAAGCGTTGAAAGTTATAGCCAGCAGGGCATGGGGAGCAGATACATATATATTAAGGAATTTTTATTTGTCCTTTGTAAGATCAAAAATCATGTATTGTTGTGAAGTTTGGGGTGGAACAGCTGAAACTCATATTCGAAAATTACAAATATTACAGAACTCATCTCTGAGGATTTGTTTGGGTTGTCCAAAAACCACAAGTATACAGTCTATGGAAATTGAACTGTCAGTCATGCCCTTTGACTTATATATAAAAAACAGAATGTGGAAGAAACATTTTCAGATGAAGGCAATTTCACTTAACACTCTTTCTAACATTGCATTGGTAACTAACATCCGACAGTCACTGTTCTACCATCATAACAAACCCTGCGAATCATTAAACACAATGGAATCAGGAAAAATTCCAGTTGTTTTGGAACAACAACCCTGGCTTCGAATCCCAATAAAAACCAATCTTGAAATTCCTGGTTCACTCACAAAAGAAGATTCACCTCACCTACTAAAATCTGTCGCTATGGAATTGATAAACACCACATATAACAACTTTGTAAAAATCTACACAGATGGTTCCGTTGATAAAGAGAACCATAGGGGAGGTGCAGCTTTTCATTGTCCAGAATTAAACGAGGATTACTATGTGCCCTGCGATTCCTCTTCAAGTATGAATGCTGAATTGATAGCCTTAAATGCTGCTTTGGTTTTTAGCAATACTATGGATGCACAGAACATCTGCATTCTCACCGATTCCAGGTCGGCCCTTCAAGCCCTTCAAGTACAGCACACTACAGACTACCATTTTCGAACATCTGAAATAACTAAATTGTTAAAAAACTTAGAACAGAAAAATATTGTATTTCAATGGATCCCCAGTCATTGTGGTGTTCCTGGGAATGAGGAAGCTGACAGATCTGCCAAGGCGTCTTGCAACTTGTTTCCATCTCCTGAAAGTTGTTACTCCTTAACTAATTGCAAAGAGGCAGTTGATAAAGAATCTCACATCTGTTGGAGAAAGAAATGGAGAGAATGCATTACTGGGCGCGAATATTATTCATTACAAAAACAACCTAATGATCCAAAGATCTTCAAGTCATTATCACGTTCAGTGGCATCTTTTGCGGCACGAGCTCGTATGGGACACATTGTCACCAATACATATTTGAAAAGGTTTCATATTACTAACGACTCTATCTGTGGAGTGTGCAAGCAAGAAGAGGAAACATTAGAGCACATACTTTTGAAGTGTCCTGTAACAGCAGCAACAAGGAGTCCCTTGATAAAGCAACTAGGACGGGAATGTACCCTGGACAGAATCTTGAAAGAAAGTTGTTTCTGGCCATTGGCAGAGTGTGTGTATAGGAGACATCGAGCCATCGAGGCCAACCTTGGAAGCTCGTAATAAGAAGTAAGAAGTAAGTAATCCAAAGACATCATGGCAGCCACTTAATTTGCGTACCAATATAGATTGTAGTATATATTATACAACTTTATGAACAAACGAGCATTAAACAAGACCTAAATAAGTCTCCTATATTCGATAAATTCTTTGACAAAATTCGCTTTATTAGTTTCATTCGATATCATAAATGTTTTATTTAAAACAAGTAATCAATGTATTTCCTAATAATATAGTGATTTATCGTCAATTTCACATGTTACAATGTATCAATTATCTCTTTTCCTGTACTTCAAAATATACAATACATGTATATATATATATATATATATATATATATATATATATATATATATTAAATACGTTTTCCTGTTAATAATTTAAAACAACATAAGTTATTAAAATACAAGAATATTTATTAATTTATACTCAAAGCTTTTCGTTGGTAAAAAGTACCAACATCATCAGGAATGAAAATTACAATAATGCAAGCTATAGGCCTAAAACACTGTAATAAATTACACTGTAATTTACAACGAAAAGTTTTGAATATAAATTAATAAATTTTCTTGTATTTCAATAACCTATATTGTTTTAAAATATATACATGTATATTTCTATTATATATACACACATATATATATATATATATATATATATATATATATATATATATATAATAAATTTAAAATATTTCAAAAACAAGAATACTTTTATTTGATATATTTATTCAAAGCTTTTCGCCGATAAAATAGTACCAGCATCTTCAGGAATATAATTATCTAATAAATTATTTTTACAAAATTAAATTATATGTGCTCTATTAAATTATTTAATATATATATATATATATATATATATATATATATATATATATATATATATATATAGAGAGAGAGAGAGAGAGAGAGAGAGAGAGAGAAAGGGAGAGAGAGAGAAAGAAAGAGAGAGATATTTATCCTTGGTCAATACATTTATTTCCTTTAAATTATTTTGTCTATAAATGTCTTGGGAACACTAATATTTAAAAAAGGTTTTTTTTGGGGCAGACAAATATTGATATCTCACTAACATTGTTACAATTTCTTATATATTCTTTATTTCTTCATACTTAATGAAGAATGTTTCTTTATTCTTCATTACTTTAATATATATCAAACATGTCTAAATAGCATTAGTTTATACAGCACCTTAATAAAAATGAGAAAATAAGAAATTTAAATTATTTTATATAAATACGCTGCTTATATATTTTAAATCAATCCAGCAAACACATTATATATAGCCAAAAGAAGAATGTTTTTGTCATGTCTGTATTAAAATTGGTGAAATGTTGTGTGATATATGGGCAGCCTATGTACATACCGTGTTTTATCTATAAATGTTAATGTTCAATTATCAAATGACCTATGGAGGAACATGGGGTGAATGTTTGGAGGTTTTTCAAACACCAATATTACAATTTCCGTGGAATGTATAATGCAGAATAAAAGAAAACAGAATCTAGAAGTTCGGCATACTGTTCTAGGTTGATATTATATCTGCTAAAATAATACTGATTTTTTAACAAATGCTATAATGTTCTGGATTGAATTGAAAATAAATTGTTCAATTAAACTGTTTACTTGAAGTTAAAATAATTATAGATGCCAAATAGTTAATTTTAAAACACTTTTAATTAATTTGTAAATGACATAGCAAATGATATGTTATGTGAGAAAACGTGACGTTAAATTGTTATATTTCTCAGGTTTATGATAACTGCATGTGAAGTTTTTATCAGTTATCGTTATTGTTGAATTAGGTATTAAAATGCTAGATAAAAATATTCTTTCAGTTATAAGTAATTAATGAAATATTTTTCCCTCATAGAAATATAAGCCTGAGAATAAATTTGAGATTTCGTTAGACCATTGAGTTCATTAATAATTCAAAGAGCACCATTCAACCAAAATAAATTTCTTTAAAAAAAATTTAAGACTTTTTAAATATTTTATTAAAAAGGTATTATTAAACTTTCGAAGAGAAAGAGGTTGAGAGTGTACGTGTATGTGTGTGTGAGAGAGAGAGAGAGAGAGAGAGAGAGAGAGAGAGAGAGAGAGACAGAGGCAAACATATTGGCTGTCTACAGAGAGAGGGACAGACAGAGACAGGGGAGAGAAGGAGGGAGCACAAGAAATATAGTAATGACATGTATTCAATCATTATTAGAATGAAATATTACATTGAAACCATTCAAAGAAGGTTATATCTAAGAAATACTCTCTTAAGATATCACTACCTCATATCATTTTGTAATATTAGTAAATAACTTAAATATTTAAATCTTAGGTAAAATAACAGTAGAAAGTAGATAGTCTTTTTGTTAATTGGGAGAAATTATTTAACGAGTTAAGAAAAACTAATAAAATAAGGAAATATAAAAAAATATATCTCATTTAAATTTTCTAGTGACCTCTTATCTTTGTACCAAACATTCTTGATTACTGAAAACCCATATTTAAATTAGTGGAATCTAATTCACATTTAAATAATGAACGGAAGTGTTTCCTTAAATAGCAACAACAAACATGTCGTTGTTAGAAGTAGTATATTAGAGTTGCTGTACAAATAAAATAAAGTAAATATATAAGAACGGTTACTGTTTTGTATATTTATTACATTAACGTAATAAAAGTTAAAATATTTACACCTTCGAGAGAGAGAGAGAGAGAGAGAAAGAGAGAGTGTGAGTGAGAGAGAGTGAGTGAGAGAGAGAAAGACAGACACACAGATAGGCAGAGACAGAGAGAAGAGAGAGAGAGAGAGAGACAGATAGAGAGAGAGAGAGAGAGAGAGAGAGAGAGAGAGAGAGAGAGAGAGAGAGAGAGAGAGAGAGAGACAGACAGAGAATGAGAGGGAGAGAAACAGAGAACGAGAGAGGCAGAGAGAGAGAGAAACAGAGAAAGAGAGAGGCAGAGAGAAAAACAGAGAGAGAGAGAGAAAGAAAGAAAGAGAGAGTGAGAGAGAGACAGACAGACAGACAGAGACAGAGAGAAGAGAGAGAGAGAGACAGATAGAGAGAGAGATAGAGACAGACAGAGAAAGAGAGAGAGAGAAACAGAGAACGAGGGAGGCAGAAAGAGAGAGAAAGAGAGAGGCAGAGAGAAAAACAGAGAGAGAGAGAGAGAGAGAAAGAAAGAAAGAGAGAGAGAGAGACGACTTTTATGAGATACCGATGGGGTTTAACGAGTAAGTCTGTAAACGGATTTTTTAGGGTTCCTTTAGAGTCGAAGCCTGATTTACTACCTTTAGTTTTAAACGTTTAGTATAGCTCTGTCCTAACCGGGGTCGCCATTTACCAAATGGGACGGACCAAAATAACATAAAAGAGCATCTTTATGGATGTTTATATGGATTCACACCAACGTTTGAGCCAACTGACGCTGGTGATATTTGCTAAGATAAGATTTGACCCCAGTTAGACCCTGTTTCATACCTCGCCTAATCCCCAAGGGATTAACGTCACTGGGTGTTAATAAACAGAAAGATATAGCACCAAGGAAATAAGTGTAATAGAATTACATTGAAGAACATAAACATTAAATTACACGGTAGTAAAATGTTACCTAAAACAAATTATTATTATATTCAAGTGGGGTTACTTAATTTGACTTTGACTAATACAAATATGTTTTTCTGCATAATAATAAAAAATAACAGATGTTATTCAATTAGAAAAACAAAATGAATAAAAATTGAACAAAAATATTCTTGTGTTTGAATAACGTTGGAACTGCAGGAATTTTATGAACTGCAGCATGAACGGATGTACTTTAGATAGTAATTATTCATCTAATTTTTCCCCATGTGAATCAATAGGTATCATCATATATTTATCAAAAATATGTGTTTTGTATTAGCCTTAACCTTAATGAACTAAGTTCTCGTAAATTAATTATAGATATAATAACATCCTCATTATATTACAAAGTAATTTAAACCTTTGTGAGTTAAACCTTTATATTTGATTACTAATCCCTTAAATCAAGATGAAAACACCGTTATCTTAAAATCATATTAAAAATAGATTTATAATAGCTATTAATTATTTATAACCTTTTCGAAAAACTTTATAATCATTAAAAGTAAAATATATGACTATATTTATGTGTCGAAAAAACTAAAATACCTCCATCAAGAATCTTTTAATAAAGTACAAACATGTTCCTTAATTTTTCAATATCTTTAAAATTTCATTTTTTTCTATCCTCGTTTGAGTACTTCATGTTTTTTAAAACAAAATTTAAAATTATTAACATGAATGGATCATATCACACGTTATTTGTTTACATTAAAAATCAGTGTACTGTTTATATGCTTGTTCATAGCTAACAATGATACACACCATTCTTTCATATATATCTTCATATTATTTTTTTTTATTATTCATCACTTTTATTATGTTTACCATACCAAATTTTATGTATTATTATATTTAAATTAATCAAAATTTTGGCTATTTAAAAAGGCCACGGCTATAGAACCATGGTTTGAAATTTGGCTATAGAGAAAGTCACGGGTTTATAAATGAGAAATCAATGCGGTTAAGCAAGTGGGTGTATAAGCTGAACTCCTATCGTCCATTTTAACTCGAAGCTTGATGTACTACATTTATTTTTAAATTGTAAACATATTCATGCCCTACTGGTGGCCTCCATTTATTAAATGGGACGGTATAACAAACAAGCAAACATCTTCTTGGGTGTTTATTTGGATTCCAACTTACTGTAGCCCTGAAAGCCCTCGACCTCAACCCAGTTTCGAACTTTATCACTGCTTGTAATATTCTGCCATGGAACAAGTCACTGAGGCTTTATGAAAACAAATCTAAGTTGCTGACAACTAAATTTTTTGGGGAATATATCTCGAGGAATGCTTACTTTGAAATCATTACAGATTAATAACCATTGTTTAGGTTTAAGTAGGATGGTTAAATTTTGAAATAAAAGTAAACCTAATTTGAATATTAGGGAAAATATTTTTAAAATTTTCATTATTTTTAGGCTGTAACATATTATTTATTTTTCACATTGTGTGAGCATTATGAAAATATTAAATACACCAAAACATCTTACAAATTTTCTATTTAAAACTCTACTTACAGGTCGTCTAAGCTAATCAGCTGTCTATTGAAGTGCATAAATACATATATTATCTAATAAATAAATACATATATTATTATATAATATAATTTAGTATATTACAAATGATTATATATTTATTATACACACACACACACACACACACACATATATATATATATATATATATATATATATATATATATATATATATATATATATATATATATATATAAATATCGTAATATGCATTCTTGTGTATTAATAAAGAAAAATGTCAAAATACAAATACAAGAATTAAAATTGAATTTACAATTCAAAGGTTTTCGTTGGCTTACAGTACCAACATCATCAGGAATAATAAACCAAGGGCTTATTCTTGTATTTGTATTTTGACTTAGTTCTTTATATATATATATATATATATATATATATATATATATATATATATATATATATATATTAAATATGGTGATATGTTTTCTTGTAATACAGTTAATAAATTAAATATATTTCAAAAACAAGAATAGTTTTGATGAATATATTTATTCAAAGCTTTTCGCCGATAAAATAGTATCAGCATCTTCAGGAAAATAATTATCTAATAAAACATTTAGTACGTATGTTTGTACTAATCATTGTAGTACATATGATTTAAATTTGTAAAAATATTTTATTAGATAATTATTTTCCTGAAGATCTGGTACTATTTAATCTGTGAAAAGCTTTGAATAAATATATTCCTTAAAAATACTCTTGTTTTTGAAATATTTTTAATTTATGAATTATATATATATATATATATATGAATATATGTATATACATATATATATATATATATATAAATATATATATGTATATATATATATATATATATATATATATATATATATAAAGTACCTCCAAGCCATTTTTATAAAACATGTTTTGAAAAATAGATGATCTGAATTAAACAACACGTCATCAAAATACCATCTTAGTACTACTGTTGAATACATTCTTGTTAAAACAATAAAGTAATGAAAAAGCTATATTTTAATAGAAAAAAGGTATATGCATACGAAAAAAAAACATGTACTTTTATATGAAGCATGCACCTTTTTCCATACATCGAGGAATCTCAATTAATAATTAACAGAAACTATTTACATTTTTAGCAGCTTCAATATTATATAATAATTCCTAATATTTTTTTTTTTTGGTACAATAAAATAGTAAAATCAATACTTGAATTAACATTAATTGTTTGTCCTTCGTATATAATCGTTTAGATAAATGTTTTACTTGTTAAACTTTTAAATTAGCTAGCATTAGTTATTAATTTAACTACTAAAATAAACTTATATATATATATATATATATATATATATATATATATATATATATATATGTATATATATATATATATATATATATATATATATATATATATATATATATATATATATATAGTGTGTGTGTGAGAGAGAGATTGGGTAGTTGAAGAGAATAAAACAATATTTCTACTTCGATCTGTACAAAGGTTCTAGAGCTATTCATAGATAAATAATTACATAACTGTATGATATGAATAGTTGATCATACCAGTCAATCTACTAATACATTGAACACCGATCCAGTAATAAATCAATATCTATTAAACGAAGTTAATTTTAAATTTAAAAAAATTAATGAAAACATAAAAATTCAATTGAAACCTTTCTAAAATATATGAATTTTCATTTCCTACAAGTTACAAGTTTAAATACAGGTAGAAACAACGATATTTAGGATATTGGCAAATATTTTGTACGATTTAAGAATAAGCTGAGGCGTATAAAGTCTTTTTAAGACCAAAAACAAGATATTAAATTAGCTAGTGGTACGTTTACATTTTTAATAGGATATAAACATAGCAAAAATGTTTTCAACTGATATATCTCTTTCATAAAAATCCTTATCAAGTATTTAATATCAGTTTGTCAAAGACACGCCTAACTAGGGTTCATCTATAAATCCAGATTTTAAATGTAATAACTTTTTCTGGATTGTTACGTTCACTCTCTAGGATTTTGTGGCATACATAAGATACATAGCAAATAACTGGGATTAGTTTCGAGTCTGTCTCTGAGTAGTGGATAAAAACATTTCTTCATACTGTACTGCATTGTGTTCATTGGTATTTCATTCATTTTTATTATTGACCAGTCTATTTCTACGTTCTACAGTTAATTTCAGTTATATTTTCAGAAAAGTGTAATAAAATCCATCCTCGTCTCCTTCAATGTGATGTTTGTCATTCCTTAGTGTAACCACTCGCTAGGTGGCTGTGGTATAAACTACATACTTGTGCTATTTATAGAGCTTTGTAATCCATATATTAAGCTTAGGACTTTGATCAAGAGATCAATGCGTACTTTACAGGACGTATCTTTATTATCATCACAAAAAGCCTCTAGATTAACGACTTGCTATGTCTGGAGGACGGTAAACATAGAGTTATCAGAATATTTGTCAAAAGCCAAAGAGCCTTTCGGTTATATCCTTGTATAATGTTTTACCTATTATTTTATGAATTAAATTGCAGAAAATCTTCAGAGTCATTAACATCAGGAACTGTCAGGGATCGAACTTCTCGTCTTCTGCTTCTTGCTACGAATATATCGACTATAACGGGGCTCAGACCAGCAAATATAGTTCTATATTTTTATGATGAATTATCTAATATATATACGTCATCGATATTGCAACAAACTATACCTTGTGATCGAAGAAGTTCTTCAGGACCACATGTTGACACGGAATGTCCGACAAATGAAATTTTAAAATTATTCATTTATATGTCCCTTATAATTAACACGAAAGTTTATAAAATCAATGTTTCCTTATAACTTAGAGAACAGAGTTATATAACATTACAATTTTGCTATCCTAAAATATCGTTACAAAGTATTATTTAATTCCAACTGCATTTGAGATGTTACAGTAGGTTTGTAATAAAAGCTCTTGCACCTTCATTACTATTTTGCAGTTGCCTACAGTAGCACTTACTTGTTTTATTATTCAGGACGACCGTTTCGGGGGATCTGTAACATTGTCAACTCTTGTACCCATTAAAATTATAGGTAAACAAAAAAAATACCTAAATTTAACTGTAAAAGTTCTACTACAGGATTGAAATATTGTATGTATCCTATGTATTTATATTTCTATGTATATTAGAAATAACTAGGATTTTCCTTCTCATTCAGAGATTATTTTGGGTTTAAAAGTACATAGGGTAAAACATCAATTGGGGTCTTATAAAAATCTTATTCGATAAAACCATTTTAAAATATTCTGTATTTGTTTGGTTTTGATTATGTGTATTACGTTTCTCCGATATTTGTCTAATGGACAAATAATGTCTAAGTGTAGAATTACCATAAACGTAGACCAAATACTAAAGGGTCTATTAGCAATAGCTATATACTCTTTTTGGCACAGATTCAAGTACTCGGTTATAGCACCAGATTCAATACAGATTCGTATTGCATTTAGATCCCAATAAATATATCAAACTATAGTTTATAAACTGACTCAATATTGACTTGAAAAACCAAGAGAAGGAAACGCTTCTGCTTGCAACATGCATTTTATTTTTAAAGTATAACTAGCATTGAAAGATGAGTAACAAACATTTAATACGCCTGTTTTGTGGTGGTCATTTACGGGTGATTACAAACACCTGTGTTAAGGGGGTTTTCTAAATAAAATACGTTTTATATTGAATTTATAAATAAAAATAAGCATATGTGTTAACCAGAGACTATAAGAATGTCCATGCAAAATTTCACCTCAATGGGTCCAGTAGATTTTACGTGAATGAGTAACACACACACACACACACACGATTAGAGTTTTATATAATAGTATTGATTTAAACAAATAAAAATATATATTATAAAGGGACATAGATCTACCTCAGGATGTAATGGTTTTTGTTATATATAACACTAATCGAACCCTATTGCTACTAAAGTTTATTTTTTGTATTTATTAAGAGGAAATAAATTAAAACCTTTGAAACGTAAGTTAAAAGATTTAAAGGCTAAAGTTAACTAGCCTTAACAAGTAAAAAAAAATCCAACACAATTTATATTCGAGTATTACCAAATATATGAAATTTGAATTCGCTTACATGACGCCTATTTTTTTAAGTTGTCATATTATTAAAGGAATATAATGTGAAAGGATTAATATATTTATTTTTTGTTTCGGAATCAAAATGAAGTTCTTAATAACAATAAATGAGTCATAATGTGATAATATAGGTCATTATATATATTTAAAACTTAATTTCATTCAAATGTAAGACTATTATTTCAAAAATTAAAATAGAAACTGCAAATGAAAATATTATTAAACTTGACTCGAATAGTTAATTTAATCCTCTTTAACTTACAAGTGGTGTAATCAAATACACCATATGTGTTATTACTTACTAATTCCGAGTAAAATGAATTTAATTTTAAAATGTAGAGGTATTAAATTTATAACAAAAAAGAGAACACTCCAAGCGGAAGGAAACTAAGGGGAACCAAATGCTTGAGGCAAGTTCAATAAAAGAGGCAGTCTTGTTTCTTCTTCAAACAAGTTTACTACGAACTTACTGAGCAAAGATAAAAGATAATGAAAATCGAGATATTATTAAGGGAAATTCTGATGATAAACTATTTGTTTAGAAATGTATTTAAATTAAAAAGATTACAATTACGAAGTGTAGTAGTTTTTTAGTTATACTTACTCATAACAAGGTATTCCATTCTTTTTATAATTTGATGTTATTATAAAAGCAATAATTAAATTAAAGAGTAATAGAAAGAACACATTCCCCCACACACACACACGGATCACACATTCACGGACGGACTCAGGCCACTTACACACAATATTGAAAACATGTCTTATAATTAACAACGAAAATGTTTAAAATGTTTAAAATGCGAAATAAAAGTAATAATTTGGACAGTAGACTAACTTGTGACAGTGATAATTTAGAAAGAAAACAATATTCAAGGTGTAAAATGCCGCTTTCTGTTTATTTATTTTGTTGAGAGATCTTTTGGCCTGTAAAAGGCTGCAGTCTGTTTCCATTTGGTTTCACAATAATACTATAAACACAGAGCTGTTCATAAAAGAGATAAAATTATCTCTCTATTCTACCTAAAATATTGAATTTTATTGAATAATATTGAATAATATTTTATTTACTTGAAAGAAATATTACGTATAAAATAACGTAATTGGTTATTTTGATAATTACTGGACATAGGTTACTTAAATAATATAAGCTGCTTTAAAGTAGAAGACAGTGGGTACCGTGTACAGTCGTGCATATTTATCTACAACTATAAACAAACAATATTCAATAGGTCTATGTACTAGGCTTTACCATTAAATTTCTTAATCTCTTCTGAATAGACATTACATATATTATATGAGGTTTTGTTGAACGCTCAAATATAAGGAGATTTAATTTACTTATCCATAGTTTAAAAAAAGCACATTATTAATAAATGTTTGGTTGTAACACAAATACTCAAATGTTGTGATAGGACAAAACATAGTTTGAGGTGTGACATGTTAAATATTTGGTACAAATTTAGCATGTTACATAAATTTTTTTTTTATTTAAGTTAAAGTCGGCCGAAATTTAAAAGAATTTTTTGTTTCTAAAACAGTCATTGGAAACCGTTAGGGTAGGGATCTGTACTAATGTTACTGGTAACCAATCAAAGCCGTCTATTTTCAAAGTATGACTGGGGATTCTGTTGGTCAAGCGTAAGAAATCTTGAGTCTGAGCTTGTTCTTGCTAAGCCTTCGCCGTAGACAAGCAGCTGGGTCGCAGTGATGGTCATATGGGTTATTAAAGTTTATATGTAACATTCATTGTATAGCATAAATAATAATAAACTTCGAAAGGTTTCATTGTATGTAAAGCAAGACGTGATCACGATCACTGGAAAGACGATTTAGTTAGACATCTAGAAGCCTCGATTTATCCTAGATTTATGGATAAAAAGCTTTAGAAATTTAGCAAAAGCACACCCTGGTAACACTTGCATCTAAAGCAATTTGCAGAAGATCGCACCCAAGAAAATTAGAAAGCGAAGAAGGAGACGTTTTGATAGGGCAGGAGAAAAATTATCTGCATAAAGAATCCAATCAATTTTTAAGAGGGGATAGACCAGTACGGAAACTATTCATAGGGGAAAACGAGATGAGATGGTTAAAATACAGAACTCGAGGGGTTGACAGATGACTTTTGGTAACATGCTTTAAACTAAAATTAAAAAAAGTAAAGTCGCTAAGTAAATGTATTAAGTGTTAGAGAAAATCAAGTAGCAAGTGGTATAAGTAAATTAGATAATCAACTAGTATAAAGTGAGGGAGATAATACGGAAATAAAGTTTATGTACTGTATAGGAGCATTTGGAGTGAACAGGAGAGTGAAGGTGAGTAAGAGAAATTTTAGGATGATTGATCAAGTGAAGTGAAACAAGAAACCACGAAAGAGATAAGCGTTAACAACTGTAAAATTAATTTATCTTTTATTGAAAACCAATTATTGTAACGCAAAAAATATTAAGAGTTTTATAAACTTTTCTATATTTTTTTTAAAGAAATAATAAGCAATTTAAATATTAAATTTATAAAACGAACTGCAGTAACCTTTACACGGCTTATGTTGATTAGAGACAATTTTATAACATTATTTTAGTTGACAGAATAAATATAAGAATTCTGATGGGGGAGTTACTCAAATAAATATTTATTGCAGGTAATACCTAATTACCTGTAAATGCCATAACTTTTAACTCTGAATTAAAGTAAACCAGTTATTGTTAAAACAAGTATCTATATTGATTTGATTCTCTTAGAGTCAAAGATCCTGTGGAAAATCTGTATAAATGTGGTATAATATATACGTATTTGTTATTATATATATATATATATATATATATATATATATATATATATACAGTATATTGGTAATTAAAAACATTTTAATAAATATTTATTTTGACATAATACTCGTATTCGTAATGTTGTAATGTGGTGTATGTGACTAAAATTCCTGTTTTATATTTTGGTTTTGAGCAAAGAAGGAGTACGAAGGGAGGGAAATATAAACGTGACATTCTGCGCTGGTTTCCCCACTTCGCTCAATTTCAAACATCCATATTCCTTTGACTATACTGATTGTGTAAAGGGTTGTTTGTCTTGTGGATACAGAACGTGTCTCTGTTGTTGTATGGGTAATAATACACTTCTGATAATAACATTGTATCCCGCGGGAAATGAGACAATATTTGTGTGACCTGAATTGTTTTTCTACATGTGTTAAATACTAATGTTAAAAAGAAATTACAATATTTTTATGTATCAAAGTAGAGTTTATGTTTTGAACGTCAACTGTAATGCTTATTAGGCTTCTCCATTGTTTGGCTAAATTATTATTAAAAATAAAGGACCAAACAACCAGAATAATTTTCCTAAACACTATTATCTGTTTAGTTTCAATTTGTTATATTATGTTATTTAGATTAAATATACATTTTTGACATTTTGACGATTTTGTTTTATTTTTAAGATAAAGTGTGGATCCGTAGAAAGCGAAAACTAACTATCCAATGATGAAACAATATTTTATGTGGCGTTATAAACGCTATCAATTGAATTTTCTAAAGTTATGTAATTATTATAATTTTATTCCTTGGTATTTATTTGTAGTTCAATTTCCCAAGCCTTCTTTTTTTTTAAAGAAAAATACTCTAAATAATATTTCATAACAGATATGAAATAAATAATATTTATACAGTATTCATTGTAATTAAATATAGAAACAGAGGTGAAATAATAGTTCCATAAACTTTTTTCCACATTTATTTATGACAGAATTATTTGATTTTTACAATATGCATAGTTTTTGTTTTGCGAGACATGTAAGATTGTTTCTACATTACCTAATTAATAAAGACCTGTGAATAGTTAATCAATTATAGATTTTTTAAATATAATCATATTAAAAATTATTTTGCAAAAATCAACTTTTCAATTGACAAAGGGATTGTATTGATTACATTTATTTTCTTTTAAAACTGATAGACACTATATTTAAGAACGTAAACACTCTAAAAAGAGAATGCTTGTTTATTAAACAAGGCTGAATTATTTCCTACAAAATATTTATATTAAAGACGTTTATACAGTCTACAGTATGAATTATTTTAGATATATCTTCAGAAATAATATATATTTTACTAGTTTAGAATCTGAGTTTGATATCAAAATGATTTATCAGTATTGAATTTATTATGAGACTCAACTTAAACTACTCATAACTCAAATAAACACTTGTAATAACTAACTGTATAGTACGCACCCCGTATCCATGCACTAGGCCTTGAGAGATCGTAGTATACGAGAAGGGAGATAGAGGGCTAGTATGAATACTTTCCTTCAAACATGATAAGGACTCACAAAACACTGACTTGCATGAGATGGTCGTTCTTAGATAAATTCGATAACAAATTAACTTTGAAATGAAACAAAAAACAATCTTGGAATAGGTGAAAATATATCGGATATGTTGATATATATATATATATATATATATATATATATACAGCCTGCTAACAATACGGAGACCATACATTGGTCATTTTGCATTCAAACTGGCAGCCGGGTACTTGTGGCAGCCGTATACGGCTGCCACATAGTAATCCATGGTAATGTAACACCCTTTGACAATAATCGAAATAAAAACCATGTCAATAAGAGTAAAAAGAAGTGTTTTATTGGAGCTATACTGTATTTGGAAGTTCTATGGTCGTTCTGAATTTTTTTAAAATAATTTGTAATAACCAAACGGTACTCGTATTGATAGCAGAGTGAACGGGATTTGTATATCACAAGTTCGTAACATTTCCGCCAGGGGCAGCATAGTCGCCTCCTGTATATAAATTTACTGTATATTTCAACCATTCTCTAACATTATGGCAGCCACAAACTTGGCAACATTGCTGGCATCCACATGGATATCAATCGTACTACGTAATGTATATATTTGAATTGGACAAAGAATCGCTGGAAAGTGACCAATCGGGGGGTTTTGAGGATGCTGAAATCAATGCCGTCATCGAAAGTCACCAGGGATGTACTGGTGAGGCTAAACCCCTGTACAAAAGGGGTTGAATTAGGGTAAAATGTCAGATGCCTAAGAATAGCGGGATAATGGCCGTTCGGGGGTTTTTGAGGATGCTAAATTCAATGGTGTCATCTAGAGTCACCGGGGATGGACCGGATGTGACTCTACGTAAGTACCAAAGGGATGATTTGGGGTAAAAAATTCAAACGTCAAAAAATCGCTGGAACATAACCACTCGGGGGTTTTTGAGGATGCTGAATTCAATGCCGCCATCGAAAGTCACCGGGGATGGACAGATGAATGCCAAAGGGATGATTTGGGGTAGAAATGTCAAAAGTGAAACAATTACTAGAAAATAAAAACTCGGGGAAATTTGATGAGGCGGAATTCAATGCCCTCACCGAAAGTAACCGGTAATGCATTGGTGTGGTTCCACGAGAGTACCAAAGGGGTGAATTGGGGTGAGAATGTCAGAGGTCAAAAAATCGCTGAAAAATACCCGCTTGGGGGTTTTTGAGGATACTGAATTCAATGCCGTCATCGGAAGTCTCCGGGGATGTACTTGTGAGGCTAAATCTATGTACCAAAGGGGTTGCATTAGGGTAAAAATGTCAGATGTCTAAGAATCGCGGGATAATTACCGTTTGGGGGTTTTGAGGATGCTAAATTCAATGGCGTCATCTAGAGTCACCGGGAATGGACCGGATGTGACTCTACGTAAGTACCAAAGGGATGATTTGGGGTAAAAAAGTCAAAAGTCAAAAAATAACTAGAAAATAACCACTCGGGGGTTTTTGGTAAGGCGGAATTTAATGCCGTCCCAGAAAGTCGCCGGGGATGCACTGGTATGGTTCCACGCGATTACCAAAGGGGTGAATTGGGGTGAAAAAGTCAAAACTCAAAAAATTGCTGGAACATAACCACTCGGGGGTTTTTGAGGATGCTGAATTCAATCCCGTTATCGAAAGTCACCGGGGATGGACAGATGAGACTCTACGTAAGTGACAAAGGGATGATTTGGGGTAGAAATGTAAAAAGTCAAAAAAAATACTAGAAAGTAACAACTCGGGGAATTTTGATGGGGCGGAATTCAATGCCGTCATCGAAAGTCACCGGGAATGCATTGGTGTGTTTCTACGCGAGTACCAAAGGGGTGAATTGGGGTGAAAAAGTCAAAACTCAAAAAATTGCTGGAACATAACCACTCGGGGGTTTTTGAGGATGCTGAATTCAATCCCGTCATCGAAAGTCTCCGGGGATGTACTGGTGAGGCTAAACCCATGCACCAATGGGGTTGAATTAGGGTCAAAATGTCACATGCCTAAAAATCGCGGGAAATGACCGTTTGGGGGTTTCTGAGGATGCTAAATTCAATGACGTCATCTAGAGTCACCGGGGATTGACGGTTGTGACTCTACGTTAGTACCAAAGGGATGATTTGGGGTAGAAATGTCAAAAGTCAAAAAAATACTAGAAAATAAGAACTCGGGAATTTTTGATTACACGGAATTCAATGCCGTCACCGAAAGTCACCGGGGATCCACTGGTGTGGTTTCACGCGACTAGCAAAGGGGTAAATTGGGGTGAAAATGTCAGAAGTATAAAAAAATCGCTGGAACATAACCGCTCGGGGGTTTCTGAGCGTGGTGAATTCAATGGCGTCATCGAAAGTCACCAAGGATGGACGTATGTGACTCTACGTGAGTGCCAAAGGGATGATTTGGGGTAAAAATGTCAAAAGTCAAAAAATTACTTGAAATTTACCACTCGGAGGTTTTTGTGGATGCTGAATTGAATGCCGTCATCGAAAGACACCAGGGATGGACGGGTGTGGGCTCTACGGTAGTAGCAAAGGGAGAATTGGGGTAAAAAGGTCAGAGGCCAAGAGATCGATATAAAATGATCACTGGGGAATTTTAATGATGCTGAGTCTAATCCTAGCACCGAAGTTGGCCATGTACAATCCGGGATAGAACTGCGGGTGTCGCTGTGGGTGAATTGAGGTAAACCTTGCCAGCATCTAAAATATTGCCCAAAAATGGGCATTCGAAGATTTTCGAAGGTCCTAGTCCCTTGTCATCAAAATAGGATGTAAGGGGTTACCAAGGGGTGATTATATCCCATTGACAATAAATCGCCCGAAATTGGCATGTTTCCAACTATGCAACATAACCAAAAGAAAGAGTCGGGTTCGCGACCTTGTATTGGACAGAAGCTGTGCTACATCTATTGACAGAAATGTTTGTGATATGAAAATATAAACAGGCGGCACTCCGATAGCAGTTCTAGCACGTTTGTTTACGTCATGTCTGTCAAACTAAACTTTATAGCTTGGAGCAATGTTTCAATGCAGCCTGCCCATGTGCTTTAAGAATTTTAAAGACTGTATGCTCAAACGATTCAATTTGAAAAGATAACCGTTTGTCCCAAATTGATAATTTTATAAAAATTAAATTTTTTATTTAATTTTTAAAATAATGTATTTTGTCTACCTAATTGTCATATATTTTCTTTCCATTTTTACTTAGCCTATCTAAACATTTATGTTTGTTTTCTCATTCTTCTTTGGGTAATTAATTTTCTCTCTTTTCGTGTTATTTTCTTTTAAAAAGGATGGTATCGTTAGCGGAGGCAGCGGAATGACTTTTCAACCATCCGTTAATGAAAAATTTCTACTATAACCGTAAATAAAAAAAATATAAATAAGTAGACCTTATATTTTTTCAACCTTTATACAACTTAAAATAAACGACAAAGAGAATTTGTTGACCCACATCATTTCATCGACTTATCTTGATCAGTTTATATATTCAGAAAACCTATTATGCCAATATCTACAAATTCCAAGCTTAACCTTTAACTACCGGCATCGTGCCTGACCATCAGCGACGGGTTAGCCGAAGAAGACAGTGATTCAGGTGCTGTATCTAATGACCAACTTTTAGAAGGCATTAAAGAGAATAGGGGAATTGTGCAACAGAGTGCAGAAGTAATTTAGTAAAAGATCATGATACCGAATATCAACGAAGTGCATCAGACGATGAAGATGATTTCGAAAAACTGCAACCTCCAGAAATTTACAAATGTTTCTATTTGTATAGATAAATTGTTATAAACAATGTAGAATTTGTCCAGCAATAAAAAATAGAAGGACTAGTTACACTTTGTAAGCTGACTTTGAAGAGCCAATATGTCTAGAATGTTCTGAGCCGCTGTGTAAATACTGCTGTCAAAATTGAGTTATTATTTCTAATGCGTTCCCATAAATAAAGCTTATAATGTGTCAAATGTTATCTTTTAAATAAAGTTAATTGTGTACAATCAGTGAACAAGATATAATTAGTGTATGTTAAATGCGATTATAAGTCTTTTCAGCTAAACTGCGCTAAAATCTGTAGAGGTTTTATTTACTACAGTTTTCAATTAGTAAATAAAATATAACTGATCTCATAAAACTACGTTTACCCTAGTTACATGCAGCCAGAATATTCAAAAACAATTTTTATAAAGTAAATGGAAGATAAATTGTTAAACCGCACAATAAATCACACTTAGAAATTTCGTGCCTGTGAGCTACAACCGCAGTAATAATGCGACAGAAATGTGCAGGACGGTAGTTAAAGGTCAATAAATACTGAATCATCTTTCGTTAATCTCTGTATTGTATACATGAACCTAAATGACACTGTGCGAGTGTTGTCAGTTTATATTACGATATCAAACTGTCTGATGTAAACAAACATAGGTCCAAGCCACACAAAGATAAAGCCTCGCACTCGACAAGTATTCTCGTGGACGAAGTTCCGAAAAACTGACTTTCTGCATTCTATCTTTTCCATCCCTTTCTCTCATTTACATACGGCGTAAACGTAAATAATTTATCCTATTCTCCCAGCGTCAAATGGTCGTATAAAGACAGAAACATTTGTTTCTATCCTCAACTTTAGCCGCTGGTAGTCTATATTTTATTTTATTAATATGTTTATTGAATACATTGGTATTAACCTTTAGTGAATATATATGGCTTAGGCCATATCAAGTGTTACATCTGTTAATACAAGTGTTAACATGTTTGCAATGTTACCAAATTGTAACAATATACAGCAAATAATAGTCACTTTTAGATTATTAAAATCGGAAAGAGATGATATGACAATTAATTTGAAAAGCAAGTTAAATTAAAAAATAAATACTTTATCGATTCTATAGTATCTAAGAGCACCAAGGGAAAAGTACGAGATGCATTGAACATTAAGATAAGTTTGGTCTGCATCAAATAAACAAACGCCTCAGAATGGCTTTCGGAGTGTCGGGTGTTTATGTTTCCATATCAGAATTGTATCTGAAAATATATAGCATAGTTCTCTCCAAGATAAGGTCGAGAATCCACAGCTGTATGTCCTTTCCAGCGAACCAACAGTGTATGTTTGAAGGAATTGACAGATGTAATATAATGGGAGTGGTACAGTCTCGTAAACTACCGAGTGTCAATTTTTATGAGATTTTTTTTATATAGGGATTTTATATTTATTTGCTAATAAGTTCAAGAAATAATTCCGTTCTTGACGATAACCCTTGCGTTTTTGCAAACACAAATACCAGTAACCTCATAATAATTCATAAAGTTTTACGAAAGCATGCTAAAATAGCATGTTTATAAATTCCTGAAGTACTTACATCGAGGACTCTAATGAAACACTTGGCAACATTATCTCAACTCTTCCAAATGAATTACCAAGGTATTAAAGAACTAGCGTTATTTATAGGCCATACAACATCATTTTTATTAATAATAAGATTAGGCCTATATCTTTTTTTCATCCAAAATACTCAAAAATAGTTTAAAAGATATAAATAATGTAGCAAAGAAAGAACACGTGGATATATACACACATTCTATGAACATAAAGGCAAAACATTTTAAGTACTTACTTAAGGATACATGTATCATAGGCGTTAATATGCCAATTAAACTAGAGAGCAGTTCAGGCGGTTTAAGCAATGGTAAATATTTAAAATTCTTTATTTCTACATCTCTGAAGATTATATGTAAGGATATAGTTCTTCCCAATGTATATTGCAGTAATAAAAACGTTTTCGGTAAGCAATGTAATAAATCTATTATGTTTATCCTCGATATTCTAGTCTCAAGAGTAACTTTAATGTCTGTGGGATTTTCACTCACTTTAGAGTTGCATAAAAAACTGTTTCAAGTACGGTGATCATTGGTACGAAAACAAATACAGTAGTGCATGGATAATTCGAGGTAGATGGGACCGAGACACCGTCGGATTACACGGAAATAGCTTCCTGTACACTAGAAAAAAACAGGAGTTCTAATGAACCGTAATACTATAATTAAGAATGCACAAAATACGTTTGTAGAACTTTATTGATTACAGAACATACATAAATTATTGTTGCTTGGCTCTTCAAGACTACTGTACTGATTCTTGCTTGAGAGGATACCATACGATATGAATACCATACTAAGTGTCGGCAATTATAGCTAAAAAAAAGCCGATGCCCGTTGTAATCCTTATCAGGACGCCCAATGTTTTGATCGTAGATAGTCTTTTTGTTCGCCTACCATAAAAATAAAACAAGATTATCAGTAAATCTAAAGTATAGTGAAAAATTACCGTGATCATCGGTAGTAAATATTTATGATTATCAACGTCTAAAGATTGATTACAAAACGTTTTATAAGGTCTTGGTTAGGGTTGCTTAACTGAAGTAATTTTCTATCAACGAAGAATAGAGAATATTCAAATTGAAATATTAAGTCTGTAACTAGGAGTTATTACAAACTAGAGGTAGGATTCGTAAAATATATAAACAAAGGAGACAGTTTTGAGAAGTGATTGAGTATTAGCAGACTTTGTCTTGAGATCAGACACAGCCGAACGAACTAAAATCATTCTGATACTAACTATAAAAATGTATTTAACATGTCGACCGAAGAACGGAGAGATTTTTTAAAGTGAATAAAATCTACAAAACAGTCATTATCTTTTACGTCTTGTTTTTTTTAACAAGAATACCATCATAGAGACTAATTTTATTCTGTCACTCTGCATAACGCTATTTTACAGCTAGTTTTTGAAGACTGGTTCCTCAGCTATATTCGCCAAAATATTTGTAAATTTTTTCACCATAATAATAATAATAATAATAAATTAAATTGTAGATATGCGAGCCAGGAGGGATACGGTTAAAGATAGAATTAAAGAAGAAGATTAAAATATACTTAAATCTTATCAGATATATTTTCAGGTGCATTCAACGTGTCTTGATGAAAGTAACATCACAATCAAGGTGAAATGTCATTCTTTCAGAAAATATCTAAGGGAGGAATTAAAGAAATGTTTTCACGTGCCAACAACGACTACCAGGAAAATTTAACGAATGTAGTTAAAGAAGAACTTTTAGAAAAAATAGGTCTTTACTGAAACACATTTGTACCTATAACAACTTATGACAAATCAAATATGGTGGATAAATAAAAGAGATGTATTTCATTGCTTACCGAAAACGTTTTTTACCGTGATGCCTAGCTACAATGTAATATACAATGGGAAGAACTATAGTTAAAGATATACAATGCTAAGAACTATAGTTTAAAAATATCCTTACAGTTTTTTGTTACATTTGGCTGTCGTAAGTACAGAAATACTATTATTTCAATGTTTAATTTTTTTACCCGAAAATGGTAATTTGTGCTCGTTTCAACCTATAAAATATAGACGTGTTCAATGGGCCTACGTGAGCAAGAAATTACCATTAGATGAGATTCGACCAAATAAAAGCCTTCTTTTATTTACAATGTACAATAAAGGTAGATTTTTCTGGTTACCTACCTGAGGTAAAGTGATACAATATATCGAAGAAGTTTTGGAAATAAAGTAAGAAATGTATCGCCATTACGTCTAAGCTAAATTAGAACAGATGTAAATTGGCCTTTACATTCATTCGTCGCAGAAATTGAACACCACACAGACACAGTGTTTGTTAATCCCCGTGGCATGGCCTTGATAGGCACTTATAGGTGGTGTTGGTTGCCAGGTGCGTCTTCAGTTTCAGCCACAATTTCTGGATTAATGAAGTTGTACTCTTTTTAAAACTATTTCTTCATTAATTAATTAGTTTTTAGGATTACATTTTTTTTGTTACTTTTTTTCTCTATTTATATATAGGGAAAAAAATAAATACTTGTTTAAACACAAGATTTTCCTTTTAATATATTTTCTCGTTTTATATTTATTAGTCATTTAGTTAACTAGTGTTATAAGTAATATAAAATTTGCACTTATTATTATATTCATTCTTTTCATTTCATATTATATCTACACAATTTTGTATATTACGTTTCGTTTCTTTGCTACATTATTTATATTTTTGTAACAATGTTTGTTTATTTTGGATGAAAAAAAATATATATTATGTTATTATTGATAAAAATATCATATATTTTTGAAAGTGTAATAAAATATTGTAGAAATCACTTGAAATACAAAATTTTATTACATCCCGGACCCTCAGCTCAAGTGGTCTGACGTAATATCTTATTATAATTTTTGTCCGTAAAATGCTTTAGTGATAACCCGAAATCATTGCAACTAAATGTATGCTCCACATTACAAATATTACATTAACATTTAATTTGAAAAAACATTATTATTGGTTATTCTTTTTTTTATAAACACAACAGTAAATAGAATTTTATGTTTTTAAAATCATAAAATATATACTTTTCTATTTAACCTACTTTAGATCAAAGTAGTAAACATTATTAAACTAAGAAACATTTACCCTAACCCCAAGTTAAAAAAAAAAATATCCACATTAAGGGGGTTTCCCAAGGTTTTCATTTTCGTAAAATAAGGTTGACTTATAATTTTTTAAATCAATGTTTATTTCCCTTACATCAAAAGTAGCGTTTTAAATGAGGTATTAAAATAATATTGCTTATAAACGCTATGGAGTTGGAATTTTCACAAATTATAATAGCTCTTAATTTTTTGCGTTTACATTAATAAAGTTTAATGTGAAAAATTTGGTTCACGATATTTTGTATAAGAATTAAAATCACTGTATGAATGGAGAAATCAAACTCTTACCTTTAATAACTATACTCAAAATCCGGCATTTGATAGACAACAAACTGTAAAGCGAGTTTCAAGCCACCGGCAAGAATTCTATGAATTAACTGATAAAATCTTCCTTTTGTCCTGAATTACGAACAGTTTTCTAAATTACTACATCAAAACATAAATTTTTACTTACTTTATTATTTCTAACTTTTAAAAATATCCAAACACAAAATTAAATATTTTTAACATAATATGTATATAACAGGTGTTATCATCAATCTATTAATTTTACCACAAGTATTACACGATATAATCCTAGAACACAAAGGGTCAAAAATATTTGTAATATAACATGGGCAACAGCATGTGTATTTGGAAACAGAGTTTTATCGTATCTAATTTGTATCTCTCCCTTTGAGCAGGATCTTGTGACACTTGCAAAGCGCTTGACTGTGCTTGTAAATATTTCAATAAATTAACAGCAAACATTTACTATCAAACACTTGTATAAGAAATATTCATAGCCCAATGATTTTAAATTAAACAATTAAAATTAGAGATAAGTTCAACAGTGGTTGTAAAATAGAATATTGACTAATCTATTACATGGTTCAATATCTTATTCGCAAACGACTTGTCGCACAAGTATATTAGGAACTATAAGGTAAAACACAATTGAAACAAGAAAAGTAGGCCTAAACTCGTTTTATTTGGAACTGCATGAGCTCAATAAAATACATTACAATCTGTCTAACTTGCTTACAGATTACGACAGCTGATGATAAGAATGAATAATCTAATATTTATGATTGTGCCCAGCTTCCACTCATCTTCCGTTCCAAACATATGACTAATCACACTTTCCCGCTATTTTTTAACAGTGTCTGGAATCGCACTCTCGAAAACTCACACGTGCGTTATCCTTGACTTTCGATGACGAAATTGGAGTCACCCCTTACAAAGTATTATTTTACTAGACCCCCCAGAGTATTATTTTACTAGACATTTTTCTAGTATCTGACATTTTCATAAAAATTAACCACCATTTCTACTCCCGTAGAACCACACCCTCATATTTTCATTAGCTTTTAATGACGGTATTGGACTCAGCACCCTCCAAAACACTACGATTGATCAATTTCTAGTTTTTTTTGCCTTCTCACAATTATACCTCCAATTCATCATTTGCTATTCCCATAGAGGGTCACCCGTATATTCACATTGACGTTCGATTACGATAAACGACTCAGCACCATTAAAAACCACCCGAATGATCATTTCAATTGTTTTTTTGCCTTCTGACAATTTTACCCCAATTCACCCCTTTTCTACTCCCGTAGAGCCACACCCGTGCATTCCCGATTAATATGGAAGACGGTATTGGATTCAGCAACCTAAAAAACACTACGATTGATCATACTCTAGCTTTGTTTTGCCTTCTCACATTTATACTCCAATTCATCATTTGCTACTCCCATAGAGGATCACCCGTGTATCTCCATTGACTTTCGTTAACGGCAAAAGACTCACCACCTTTAAAACTCCCCGAGTGATCATTTTCCATTGTTTTTTGCCTTCTGACAATTTTACCCCAATTTACCCCTTTCTACTCTCGTAGAGCAACAACCGAGCATCCCCGTTTAATATTGTAGGCGGTATTGGACTCAGCACCCTCCAGAACATTACCATTGATCATTTTCTAGTTTGGTTTGCTTTCTCACATATATACCCCAATTCATCATTTGCTACTCCCATAGATGGTCACCCGTGTATCCCCATTGACGTTCGATAACGGTTAAAGACTCAGCACCATTAAAACCCACTCGAATGATCATTTTTAATTGTTTTTTGCCTTCTGACAATTTTAGCCCAATTTACCAATTTCCTACTCTCGTAGAGCAACAACCGAGCATCCCCGTTTAATATTGTAGGTGGTATTGGACTCAGTACTCTCCAAAACACTACGATTGATCATTTTCTAGTTTTTTTTTTGCCTTCTCACAATTACACCCCCAATTCATCATTTGCTATTCCCATAGAGGGTCACCCGTATATTCACATTGACGTTCAATTACGGTAAACGACTCAGCACCATTAAAAACCACCCGAATGTTCATTTTCAATTGTTTTTTTGCCTTCTGACAATTTTACCCCAATTCACCCCTTTTCTGCTCCCGTAGAGCCACACCCGTGCATTCCCGATTAATATGGAAGACTGTATTGGACTCAGCAATCTAAAAAACACTACGATTGATCATACTCTAGCTTTGTTTTGCCTTCTCACATTTATACTCCAATTCATCATTTGCTACTCCCTTAGAGGATCACCCGTGTATCTCCATGGCAAAAGACTCACCACCTTTAAAACTCCCCGAGTGATCATTTTCCATTGTTTTTTTGCTTTCTGAAAATTTTACCCCAATTCACCCCTTTCTACTGCCGTAGAGCCACACCCGTGCATCCCCTTATAATATTGAAGGCGGTATTCCACTCAGCACCCTCCAAAACACCAAGATTTATCATATTCTAGCTTTGTTTTGCCTTGTCACAAATATACTCCAATTCATCATTTGCTACTCCCACAGAGGATTACCCGTATATCCCCATGACGTTCGATAACGGTAAAAGACTCAGCACCATTAAAACCCGCCGACTGATCATTTTCTAGTTTTTTTTGCCTTCTGTTATTTCGACCCCAAGTCACTCCTTTACAACTCCCATAGAGCCCCACCCGTCCATCCCCGTTAAATTTTGTTCACTTCTATCCCCGTCAGCTTTCGATTGTTGTACACGTTTATGAAAACTAACAACCAGGACTTATGTGAGTTGAGTAAATAATTGGCCAGCTGAAATGAAAAAGGGACATTCTAATGTTTATGTATTCACCGTGATTACACACACTCAGTGTCTTACAGTATAAACAGTTGACTAGTCAGACAGTCGCACCATAGTGGCAACACTGTTGGTTCTCGTATCGTTAGTGGCGTGGGAATAATATACACACCGGCTGCCATATTGTTATTAGACTGAACGAAAATATACACTGGCTGCCATATTGATGCCTAAATGAAATGCTGCCGTATTGATAGTATTTCAGTCAATTTCGTATTTTTAAGATTTTATGAAATTAAAGTACATGGAGTAGTATCATGTTTATTAGAAATAAATTATACACGACGAAAAACATATATACTTCACTCCTTCAAGTGGCTGCCATATGGTTGCAAAATGAAATGCTGCCATATTGATAGAGGGATGTATATATATATATATATATATATATATATATATATATATATATATATATATATATATATATAGATAGATAGATAGATAGATATATGCTGATACTTATTCCTTCACGGATTCCATCACGGAAACATATGATGAATAGTTACTATCTGGAGTACATCCGTTCATTCCGCAGTCCATAAATTCGCAGTTCCGACGTTTCGCTAGAATTTCATCCAGTATTGACGAGATGAACCCAACAACAGTAGACTCGCTCTTCAGGATGAGATTCTAGCGAAACTGTGAATTTATGGACTGCAGAATGAACGGATGTACCCCAGGTAGTAAGTATTCTTCATCATCATATATATATATAACATTCTGAAAGTATAACATGTTTTCAGAAGTGGTAGTACACTAAAACTGTCGTGTAATCTCTCAAGACCAAGTGCTCGGTTACGCACTATACTTGATCTACAGGAAATGTTTCGATTTAATAACATTGCATAATTTACATTATTTATAAATTATAAAAAAATTATTGTATGTCCATAGTAACAACATAATGTAACAAATTTCATATAAATAATGCAAAAATATTACTTGAAAATTGTATTTGTTTGAAAATATTGTTTAAGTTTTATATGATGTGCCGTTCATTTTTCTCTTCTATTTGTACCTATTTTGTGTAAAATTCATCATATGTGCGCACGCAAGCAACGCACAGACCTTATGGATCAGTTATTCTAATGTTGAAGGGTGATTCTAGAGTTTTTGGAAAATTCCTCACTTAACGATTAGCTGGCTTGGAAAAAGAGTATTCTGGAAATTCTTACTCAAAATGTTTAAAAATTTCTTCCAAAATTTAAATAGTCTTTACGATCACGATGAATAGACTTTAATAAAGCAAGACTCCAATAGTCAGAAAACAACTGTTGTCAATTTTACTGGAGCATTAATTATTTATTCACATAAAGGTTAGCATAACCATTTACCCGAGGCTTTTGACCAAATACTACAAATAATAGTCCTAACAACCAGAGATTTCTAAGCCGATTTTTATTCCTATGGTTATTTGATTTAATATTGTTTATTTCAAAACTAACTCTGTAAA
Source organism: Prosapia bicincta (assembly GCA_036971475.1). Taxonomy (NCBI): domain Eukaryota; kingdom Metazoa; phylum Arthropoda; class Insecta; order Hemiptera; family Cercopidae; genus Prosapia; species Prosapia bicincta. Next base: position 343,851,806 of record JBAIZL010000001.1, read on the forward strand.
TATTTATTCACATAAAGGTTAGCATAACCATTTACCGAAGACTTTTGACCAAATACTACAAATAATAGTCCTAACAACCAAAGTTTTGTGAGCCGAATTTTATTCCTATGGTTATTTGATTTAGTATTGTTTATTTCAAAACTAACTCTGTAAATATTTATTCACATAAAGGTTAGCATAACCATTTACCGAAGACTTTTGACCAAATACTACAAATAATAGTCCTAACAACCAAAGTTTTGTGAGCCGAATTTTATTCCTATGGTTATTTGATTTAGTATTGTTTATTTCAAAACTAACTCTGTAAATATTTATTCACATAAAGGTTAGCATAACCATTTACCGAAGACTTTTGACCAAATACTACAAATAATAGTCCTAACAACCAAACTTTTGTGAGCCGAATTTTATTCCTATGGTTATTTGATTTAGTATTGTTTATTTCAAAACTAACTCTGTAAATATTTTTTCACATAAAGGTTAGCATAACCATTTACCGAAGACTTTTGACCAAATACTACAAATAATAGTCATAACAACCAAAGTTTTGTGAGCCGAATTTTATTCCTATGGTTATTTGATTTAGTATTGTTTATTTCAAAACTAACTCTGTAAATATTTAAACTTAAATCTAGATTTTTATTTGTACTTTGATCATATTATAGACATTATATACTGTTTAAATTATGTGTATTAAAGACTGTTAGGAATCATAGCAGAATAATACTCATTTTAACAGTGCTCTGTGAAATTACTTGACGTGAATTGTATCTTCAGTGACTAACATGGAACTGTTAGAAATTATTTAATTTGTTTGCTTCTGTTTTCAGCTCCAAATTCGGTTGCTACTGCTCCATGGCCGAGTAAGGGTACATTTTCTGTACATACTTTACAAGTAGATTATATAATTTGTAACATTTTAGAAGTATTTACTGTGCAACCCCAACCAGAGCGGTAAGGTGTAAATTTTGTACAAATATTGTGACATGCGTCATATCGAAAACACGTGTCCTATTTTTAAAATACTTAATATGTGACTGAAATATTTAGTTTTTTGAATCTAATAATAATTGTGTACCCACTTTAATAAGAAAACTACAAACGCGACTGAGGGCAGTGAAAAATTGCGAACACAGTAGTTAAGTCAACGAGAAAAATGTACCAGTGAAAGTAATAAACTCTGTTTTTTTGAGAAAATAGTTCAATAATAATAATAATAATAATTGGCGAAGTACATGCGTTTTAAACTAAGAATAACGTAATTATAAATTTAATATCATAGCTCTAAAATTAAATTCATAACTGTTTAAGTAATAATTGATTGTTTTTGAAAATAAAAACTTATTAACGTTGAAGAAGGAAGATATTTCTATTGATTTGTTTTCCCCTTGAAAAATATTATTTCCACTTGTAATATATTATTGGGACAAATTCGCAATTCCCTTTTTTGACTACCAGCATCTTCATCAAAATTGTTGATTAAAAAGTATAGCCTATATAAATTTAGTAACCAAATAATAAGCCGCAATATGAATACACATATCTTGGCTTAAATAATACAAAATAATATCTCTAAATTAAAAGTTCTAATATAAAGCGGAATTAAATCATGCCTGTACAACTTGAAATAAAATGCTTAGAAATTTTGAAACAAAATTTTGAAAAAGTGTCCATGCAGTTAAACGTTGAAGATAAGTCTTTCTTATTATCAACGCTTTGAAACAAAAAAATTAAAATTAGCAATCAACCACAATTATATAATAATAGTCCGAAAAGTTTCTAAACAAACTGATTAACAGACATGTAATTAGATTTAACCCTTGAAAACTTAAAAGATCTGTGTACAAAAAATAAATTCCAAACATACGCTGCAAAAATTTAACAAAAAATCATCTATTTAAAAAAAAGAATCCGTAATATAGTTTCTACTTACTAAAAAGTAAAAAATAAATTTTTGATAAGAAATAACATAATTTATCAAAACCTTATTACCCACAAAATTTTGAAATCGGTGCCGAATTTAATACTTGGAGACATATTTAACATACTGAATGTGACAAATATAAGGTTTTTATATGATATTGGAGCTCTTTTGTTTTTAGATTTACAAATTATGATATACACATAGGCTACTCAATCATTTCTTCCATATACTTATTTTATAGATACAGTATAAGGAATGTATTTAATTTATGATTCAAACGGATTAAGGAGATATGATCTCTTATATTTATAAGCATTTACAGTAATAACATTTTGTGTAAATCCTTCAAAGATGGCTGAATTGTCCGCAATCTGTATATCGTAATGAAAAATATGCAATCACATATTGTATGATCTTTGCTAATCTTTGATAATATCGAGTACATGAAATTTTGATTCATGAGAAGACTTTATGGTTCGCTATAACTAATCATGGGAAATCAAGTAATGAAAAAGTTGATTGTTTCGGAAATGTTTGGAGCAGTTTTGATGGATTAGTAAATAGCAGGCTTGATTGCGGCGCCGATTTCAAAATTTTGTGCCGGTAGCTTTACCTAAGACCGTGCTCCTAGGTGACTTTAACTAATGCCTGGTTCCTGGATGACTTTTACCTAAGACAACTACTCCAGGGACCGATCATTTTTGGCAATCTGAAAACTACCCCCATGAGAACCCACCCCCGCAACAGTCCATAATGGACTCTACACATATCCCATACAGTCATTTGATCTAACCGATCGATTTTTGGCAATTTCATATTTTATTAAAGACAACCCCCCCCACCTAAGGCCTTACTCTAGTGTGAATTTACCTAAGGCCTTTCTCGAGGGCGGCTTTACTTAAGGGCCGGACTCGAGATCGCTTTACCTGAGGCCATGCTCCAAAGGTAGCTTTACCTAGGGCCTGGCTCCTAGGTGACTTTTACCTAAGACAAGTACTCCAGGGACCGATCATTTCTGGCCATCTGAAAATTACCCCCAAATGAATCCACCCCCACAGCTTGCCAAAATGTACTTTAAACATACCACATACAGTCATTTGATCCAAACGATCAATTTTTGGCAATTTCATATATTATTTAAAAACTACCCCTGGTGAAACCACCCCCAACCATAGCGATAATGCACTCTAAATTCATCCTATCAGTCAAGATACATTTTTCCAAACTTTTTTCAAAAACTATCCCAAACCTTGAATCCACCCCCGGAGCTACTCCCGGGGAAGGTCCTGAACGTAGCTGAAAATACCCCTACACCTTGGTTAGGTTAGGTTGGATGCAATTTAGCAGGCTTAGGTTGTTACGTCATAGGCCTACTTCCCCCACCACTTTTTGTCCCCAAGTGGGTTCATTAACTACTAATGTCCATTTTAAAAAATGTAATTGTAATAATTATATAAGAGTCTATCAAATATACAAGGCATTATATGATGTATTGCAATAGCCTTGTATAAAAAACAAGGGTGAAGGTTGAAATTTGTCTAAATATTACTGCAGCTGACGTTCGTCAGTAAATGAAGTAATAAATTTATGCGCCTGGAGTATTTTACCACCGTGAACTAAATGCAACACCTGCGGGCTTAGTGTAGCTTTAAATTATGGCAACGTCATCATTTAGTAATGCATAAATTATCTAACGTTGTATTACTGGCAAATTTTGGTAGTCAATAATTTGTTTTAACCCGCAGCATGGTTTTAATAACATAGATAAATGGCATTAATATAAGGCTAAATAATACATTGCTTTTTCACTTTTATTTTGAAATGAGTTTTTAATATAAATTTTTAAAATATTTTAACTCTACAGCTACAAATTATTATCTATTATGTTTAAAAAATTAGCATTGGTAAAACCTTTACTGAAAAGGAAACACGAAAATGCGGTGTTTAAAAAAATGCATGTCATGAAAAATTATTTAATTTTCAAATTTCTTTCTTAACTTTTTCATAATAACCTGTACAGCTATCAGATTATTCTATAACATTTGTTATGGAAATAAACCTAACATACGGCTAAAGAGAGATTACAAATACATTCTATAGAATTATGAATATGTCTGCATACTGTTGTACCGTGAATAAAATGTATCTTAAAACGAAATACTTTCTCTAATAAAAGCAATAGAATAATTAAACAGTTATACTATAAATATCAATTTTATAAAAGAAATCAAAGATCCAATATTTCCTTCGTATATAACTCACATGACAAAAAAGATAATTTTTGGGGAAAGTAATAATTTTTACGGGATATGTTTCAGTAGTCCTGGCAGGCAACATTTACCTTGTTAAATTTACAATTATCTTATCTCTTCTAAAAGTTCATTCAAACTCTGTCAATTACCTGTCACTAAAATTTCTTGTTTGGATACTTTGATCAAAAAAAGATATATTGTATAAACACTGTTTTAAAAAAAAATCTCTTTCATAGTCATTTAAATAGAAAGGATAAAGACACTATACTTTGGTTTTGTATGATCATTAATTTGTTGTTGAGATAAGTCATGTAATTTAGAAGAAGTACAAAATGTGAAACAAGAGCAATGATGTAACCACTAGGCTATTTATATTTTCGTAAATGATAGTACCTACCCAATATTGTAAAAATATTAAACACTACAACTTGTGCAAAGCTTACAAATTTACCTCAACCATATAAGAAGTATAGTATATTGGAGTTATATTTTAAAAAATCTATTCAGAATAATCGAAAAAACGTTTTTTAATGTATAAGAAATTATTTCGAATTCTGGTTTAACCCTTTTGTGTCTGTGTTCATTATAACTTGTATTTAATTTGTCGAGGTTCTATTATTTTGTAAATAAAAGGTATTTCTACTATAGTTGACACTTTTTATTAACATTGGCTTTACTTTAAGAATCATAGCATCAATCGGATGGTTTTCTAATAGACATTTACAAATAAAGGTTCATTTTTAAATTTTTAACGATTACATTGATATTCTTGTTGATAAAAACCAAGGATTAAAATTAAAAACCTTGTTTTTTAATCAGTTATATCGGATTTGTAACAATTAAGAAAATATTGAGCAGATTTTACTATTTTTAATATATGGAAATACAATAACGTAGCATAGTTTTGTTTTTAATTAAAATCCTTTCAAAGTTGGTATTGCTACAGTAATCAGTTCCTAAATTAACCAATTATTATTTGTGTCGTCAAGTTTCTCTCTGTAAAGACTGATTTAGCAATAAACATGCTAAATTGCAATCTCAAAAAATATTTTAAAATACGAATATAATGACATATGTTTCGACAGTGAAATTGTTTTCATTAGTAATGGGTGAGTGTTCACGTACGACATTAAAGTAATATAAAAAAATATTTTGTGAGATTTGAGTTATTTTACAAGTTCACTGTTATATTATTCTCGCAAGTGCAGCTCAATAGTGAACACTGAATTGATTTTCTATGCGTTTATATTTATTTACCAGTAAAAATGTCAAATAATTGAACAAAATCGTTTATTCCAGATGCAAAGTATATGAATAGTTAAAGGTCGCATTCAAAGTTTTATTTTTTGCATAGGCCTGTTTAAAATCTTTGAAAAACCTCCCCTAAATATTTGCAATGTATACACAAATCTTGCTCAGTCTTGTTTTCCCTCAATATAAATCTCAGTTTCAAACCTAATAAAACATGCGTTTGTGGTTTACCAAAGAAGATAAAAGTGATTTTTTATTTTACCTCTCGATCCACAAACTGTGATAAGTCGTAAACATCTCTCCTTAATTCGTTCCGGAATAGGCATCTTCGCGATGAGATTCGGTATTGGAAAATACTTACTGAAGAAATACAGAACTGAACCTGGCTGAAAAAATCTTTAAAGAATCAACTGTGTTGGCAGTTACAAGTATAGCAATAAGCTACACATACGTAGTAATGACACACATAAAGGCATGAAAATCAATAAATCAGGAACCTCAATAACCCAGCCATGCACAATAGTAAATTTATTGTTGTACATTTAGTTGTTGGTTTGGCTCCCTCAATTTTACCTTCATCTTTACTTTCCAACGTTTTTGTTTCATATTTCTATTTAGCAAACTTTTAATTCTTAAATTATTATTTTCGATAGTGTTTTTTATTTTGCAAGAATTAACAAAACTTTGTTTTTATAATTGTTATAATACATTTTTCCCTAAATCTACACATTATTCTTCTTGTCAATATACAGTCTTTCAAAATGTTTATCGCATATTGAATTTCAATTTAACTATTGATGTTTGTCAGTTGATTTAATGTCATGTAAAGGTTTTACATGATAAAAATAATGGTCATTATATAAGTTAATAAAAAGTAGGATGTTTACAATAAAGTATTTATAGAGATAATGTAAACAGTTCATATACATAGCGTTAATAAACGTATTGGAGGATAATTTGAAAAAAAGTAATGTTAATGAAATTTATAAACAATACACTGACCTATATTATTATAATAAAAATTTGCCCTTATCTAAGGTCTGAAAGTAAAATAGGAAAACGCTATGAAAGTGTAAGTTTTATATGAGTCAATTTGTGGCGTTGCCGTCAATGAAGGCGAAACAATGAAATCTGAGGAAAAGATGAGATGTTGCCGAAATACAATAGTCTCGTTCTGGGAAGAAGTTAAATGAGATAACAGTTTTATACATTCAAGATCTGATATACTCTCTCCCGGTGCCGTAGCTTAGTGTCTATCCATTACCTCCCAGTTGAGGGAGAAGAACGAGGGAGGATAATTGAAATAAATGTAGATATAAAGAAGTGACATAAAGGTTACTTCTACTAAGCGTATTGGAAATTTATTGCTGGCAAGGGATGTACGCTTCCCTTCTCTATACATAAATCCTGCTACATAGGCCGCAGTGAATTGAATACATGTACTCTCTTGCTAGCTCAAAATATATATAGCTAACATTTGCTGGGGAAAGCATGTTTATAGAGAAAAAAATGTATATGCTTGTTTATTTATAAAGCTAATTTTTAGTGAAACAAAATATAGCCCCTAAAAATATTTGAAAAATATCTCTAAAATAAATATCCAATTTTTTTGAAAACGTTTTGTTTATCTTAATACGTTTCGTTTTCTAAAACAATATTTCTAACAGTTTTCTACAGCCCACCTAGAAAATATTGGACATATATTAAATGGGTATTTGATTTTTACTTTACGTGGTCAGGACGTACTACAACGTAAAGAATAAGTCTTGTAAGCAATGATGAATAAGATATTTTTTTGTTGAATAGAAAGCCAAAATAATGGTTAATAATACAATACAAAAAGTAGGTTTAATTATTTTCTCTATCTTTTGAAAAATATCATGAAATATTAATAGAAAAAATAATTCGATGTATGTGTTGAATGTAACAATTTATACTTCCCTTTTTTCTTTGATGAACAAAATAATAAACCCACTTATAGATGCAGACGCTCTAAGCCTAGAGCTAGTAACACGGCTGGAAAAGGCTGAGACTAAGAAAGGGGAATTATAAACGTAAACCATGACTGGAAACCTACAAGAAACTATCCGTTAAAGTCTGTGCTTTCATATAGATTGATGTTAAATCATGTAAAACTTGTTGCTGTTATCTAAGATGCAACTGAAATAGAAGATATGTTTTCTTTTTGATTGCCTCTTCGAGAAAATATATTTCATATTTTACTTTTTCAGACTTATTACGTAAATATTAGAGTTTACCTAATACAAAATTGTTCATGATCTTGTGATTGTTTAATAAAAATTCTGTTACTATATATTATATCAGCATTGCCCACTGTTAGCGCATTTTGTTATAGATCAACCAGCTGGAACGAGACTCTTCGAATATCTTTAATTTCTTTTTTTTACTTGGAAATGCAGACCTATAAATTGTATTATGATTGTTTATCATAAGACGTGAATTAATTTTTATGGTGATTTGCATCTGAAATTTTATATTTTGTCTGTGAATTTGTTTTTTTATAATTCTTTATTTTTATATATTTTCATTTTCTAATCCTCTTCGTGTTTGTTTAATTTCTTCCATGTTATTATTACGTTTTTAATGTAATATATTGCATGCACGATAGATCCGTCACATATAATCATTGATGTGTTCTTGGTATCTGTTTTTAGGTGTTCTTCTTTCGCCCTATATTCAATTTATTAAAATAGTTTATTTCAATTTACCTTTAGGTTTTATTAAGAGATTTGTTTCATTTTTGGTTATTCGTCTTCGGATCCGATTTAGAAACTACTACTACTACCTTTGTATTTTGAATAATTGTGAGATTGTTTCGATTCAGATACAACGTAAGCAAATGTAGCCTATCTTTCTTCCATTGCTGTTATTTAGGTTTTATTGTTTATTGCTTTTATACAATTTTTAGTGTATTTGTTGTTGATGTAAAAATTTAGTTTCACACTTTTTCAATATATACATGTACACACTTCCACGGCCCGACCACTAGGTCTGCACCCTTTTAGGTAGAAATTTCTGTCCCCGATTTCACGTTCCACACCCTATCAACAAAGTACTAACATTTACCGGTTTTTCGCGTAAGCTATACCTGGTGATGATGGACTCTGTAGGGCCGAAACGCGACATTCAGCCACGGTGAAAATATGATCCCATCTGACCAACCATATCCTGGTACCTGTGGTGTTTCAAGCATGATCTGCCAGTGGACAAATCCCTGGACTTTGATTAAAAAACAATAAAATGTTTAAACTAATTTAGGTTTGTGCAACATAATTTGTGACACATAGTATAAAATATATATTTTTCAATATTCTAATGTGAATATTTCTGTCACGAATATAAGGCTTATGTTGAAATATACGTCTTATGTACTTACGGGTATTGTTGAACTAATAGTTATATAATAGTGGTAGTTGTTCATATACATATTGCAAGCATAGTATCTGAACAAAATGGTTGTTTTTAATGATTAAAAGGGAAAAACAAATTTTGATCATTGAGGTTAGAAAGTTAAGCGTGAAATCAGATTAAAAGAGAAATATTTAGTTGAACGCCTAAGAACTCATACGTTTTAATTTATAATAGACCACAAATTGTGTTGCTAAATTAAAATGTAGACGAGTTTGTAAATTCTGAAGGGGTTCTCAAGCTAGAAACAGAACATGACACTTGCATTAAAGTAGGCCATAGTACTCAGACGTATAACAATGACGTGTTTACTCCCAAGAGATATGAAGGATTTCTGGCAAACAAAAGCTACTGAATTCTCTCTATTGCATGTACCTTCTAGAACTGCTTAGTTTCAAAGTTATTGTAGTAACTAAGGTGTAAAAAGTTTTTGTTAAATAAAAATAAAACTTTTAAGTTGTAGAAAAATATTATTGAAATATAAATCCTTAGGAATATAATTCTAATATTATACATACATACTGTTTAAAGAATTTAGATCCTTTATGTGAATTGGGTATTTAACAATTATTATTTTTGAAAGTAGCATTATTTTTCTTACACTCTTCTTTACAGATCTACAACGGTAAACAATTGTTTAATAAATTTAATATTTTCAATTAAAATAGTTATTAATTATAAAACAGATTATAAATTCTACAAAACAAAGCTAATTATGGCGAAATGTAAACATTAATAAGGGGCAATCTAATTTAGAACCAGCTACATTTTCTCATTAATAAATATTCTTATTATAAATATTTACGTCTACTTCTGAAACTGTGTCAGCATAGGTTAAAACAATTTTCTGAACAAATTATTTTGATAAATTCTACTTATTATTTTGCGATATATATATATATATATATATATATATATATATATATATATATATATATATAATGTATAAATACATGTTTGTATGTATGTATGAGCCTTTTGCATTACTAAACCACTGATCCGATCGCCATGAAAGTTTGGGAAATTGTTGAGTATATTAATGGGAAGGTGTGTGGTGATAATGTTTTCCGACATGTTATTTTAAAGTGCCAAAATATCATAAAATATCACTTTGCATATTATCTTATCTTAAGACATTCCATTGAATTCATTCCAAATTTTGGTTGTGAGGTAACACTCAACAATGTAAAATTATTCTCCTACACATTTCAAGCAATGTACAAATATTTTTTTTATATCGGAGTGCATTTTAATAAATACCATTCATTCAAAAACGTTTGATTTTCTACTATAAGTTCAGCTAATATTATGTTAATAAAATACTAAATTAAGTTTAATGTTAATACGCGATTAATTGACTTTTATATATATTATATATAAATTCATTGACTCGTATCTATAATGATTAACGACAAAATGTGTAATCTGACCTGAACATATAAGTACTTAAATGTTGTATTAGTAATTAAATGACTTTTTATACATATGTTTTAAAGATTTGCATTTCCTTAATTTAAAAATCCACCACGGACACAAACACAAGCATACGCACATGCACACGTACACACACACGCACTGAGACGGTTAAAATAACCGCCCAAAATAAGAAATTAACAATTTCTATATTTTGAATAATTGATTTAAAGCTTATGTAATAAAGATTTAATTTTTTTAATAAACGTATTTAACATTGAAGAAGCTAATAAATTCTAGTACAACTATTAATAAAACAAACAAAAAATTAAAATAAAATATAACTGTAATTAACTAACTAAATTTGACAAACGGAATGCAGTGAAAATTTCTAAGTGCGGAAAAACAGCAAAAGAATGCTAATTTGAGAACTAGGCCACCTACAACAATCACTGACATTTCAAAATGACCAGCAGCATCCAACAGCAACGATAGTGAAAACCGAATCTTAAAAATACGTAAACATTAAAAAAGTTACGGCGAATCTAAAGAATTAGACATTTTCAGTGTTTCAAATAACGATAACAGAAGATTGCAGTTCAACCCGTCAATACAGGAAAGTGCACTGAAATAGCGAAGAATCAAGCGTGGGGGGGACGTTAGATCGCCACAATAAAAACAGAGACACAACGGCTTGTAGAGCAGTCTGTAAAAACTTTTTAATACGAGTTTCCGTCGGCCGTAATGTCGGTTCGCGCTTAGAAAAGCACCAAGGGCCAGATGGATCCGTACAACAACGTTTCTGTCGACTAATTCAAATCACGAACGTGAACTCCAGACTCAGCAACCGGTCCGTTAAGATTATCAAAGAATGTAGGACTCACACCAGCTTACCAGGGTTGGCTGTTCCCAGTGCCCCAGGGATCCGGACTCAAGACAAATGGAACCGAGGATTGGTCAGTGAAACTCTTGGCAAGTCATTTATTTTAATAAACATAATGTCAAATTTAGTAGTTAATTTAATTAAATTCAAAATTTTCCATATAATAAAAATAAACAATAGCATCACTCTAATCAAAAGTTTTAAATTAATGTTAAATAAGTTAAATATAATTTGTATATTAAAAATGCTTAAGAAATAAGATATCATGAACAAGTCAGTGTAGCAATGAGGGACAAACTCTTGCTTATCTATTGCTCAATTAATATGTTAACCGCTACACACTGAAAATATTAGGGAAAGAATATTAAGTTTAAATTCACAGAATGGTTTCGACCATAAATGAGTCATCTTTAAGAAAGGCAAAATTTATCAGAATTTATGCAACTTTTATAATTGTCGAGATAGGAATTAGAATTTACCAATTCACTTGGAAAGTTAAAAGATGTAAAAGTTTTGTTACATTAAACTATGTAAGCAAACGGTTCAGTTGAGTAAGTTCAACTAAACTATGAACAAATTTTTTGTTTAAAAAAATGGATATAATTAATTAATTTCAGTATAAAATTTGTAAATAAGAGTATCAAATATGAGAACAGTTTAAATAATTATTTGTGGATTTAAAAAATATAAAGTAACAGTAACAAGAAATATTATGTTGTATTTCAGTATATGAAAATTTCTTTAAGCTTGAAACAGCAATTAAATTTATTATAAAAATTTTTGTTATTTAAATTTATCCAGTTTTGAACAATAAATGAAACTTCTAAGTTTTTCCAACTAATAAATAATGATAATTAAATCAGATCACAAAATTAATTAAAATTCAGTGATTAGTTGTCTCTCCAGGAGGAGAAATTTGTCCTGAAGACAAATTTATTTAAATATATTGAGCTATTCTGAAGAATAGTTGGTTTATTAAAGTCCAGAGACTTGGGCTACTGGCAGATCATGTTTAAAAAACACAGGAGCCTTTAAAAAGGTAAATTAAGCATAATCATATTTTGTACGGCCCCCTTGCCGTGTCTGCAGATCTAGGAACATGGTAAGAGCATCTGGGGTTTCTGAGTGTTCATGTTAATCTTGTATTCTTTCCAGCTGACTATATTACTGACAATTATGATTGTAAAAGACCCGACAAAAAAATGTTAACAATTGTAAGGGGTCATACAAACAGTAAAGTAGAAGTCGGAGGATCGTGGCTTGTGCTTAGGCGCGGCACCGACGTTTGAACACCGGCTATTAAAGCATGGTTTTTGGAAATGGTATAAAACATATATTACCAAAACAATTATGAATTTTTAGGAAACCACTCCCGCAACTAGTATACGATATAATAAAACAAATGAAGCAGATGCAAGGGTGGGACCAGATGAGATCGCTCGTAAAAATAAATAAAAATTGCCGGGGGCGTTGCAGCACGCGCACACACTCACACACACAAACACACAATATCCATTTTGCCCTGATTATACTTATATTAAAAATCAATAATTGTTATTATTACCAAACTAAAATGATGTTTACTTCATTTAATAGTTTGTGCGCCCAGATTTTTAAAATGCTCTCATCTCTTTATTACTCAAATGAGTAAAACGAAGCACAAGAGATTGATTGTCTGTTTTTGTTTGAAGTAAAACAGTTTATTAATAAATACACAAAAACCTCTTAACCACAAACTTTCTTTAATTTACCCTAATGTACATTTCAGTTACAAAGTAACCATCCTCAGAGGGATAACATACAAAGACTGATTAACGCTAGAAAAAACCCTTATTTATAATCTACAGAACTAGTCACTCCCACTCCAACCGCCGCGGCCCCACCTGTTAGACAAGGCGTAGCCACGCCCATCGAGTGAAAGCAAGATATCTAACGTCAACTTACTAAAATATAAATTAAAAATACAATAAAAACATAATTAAAATTGTTTTTTGAAATTATAACCAACACAAAATTTAATATAAAAATCATAATCCTATTTAACAAATGAATATAAAATTGAATTAGGAATAGGACCTCTATCAGAATTTAATAAATTCTCTGGTTTATGTTTACTAATTTTTAAACTTTCAAAACTATTTAATAACTTATTAGTTCTAACATTCTTCATTAACTTGACATCATTAACATCTAGATTGTGATTGGTCTCTAAAATATGGGCAGCAATACTAGACTTATCAGACCTTTGGTATTTAATATCCCTAATATGTTCCTTAAATCTAGTTATTACTTTTCGTCTTGTCTGCCCAATATACATTTTATCACAATCCTTACAATTAACTTGGTAAATCCCTGATTTATCAAGTGTTTCTACTTTATCTTTTGCATTACCTAATAAATTTTTAAGGTTATTATGATTTTTATACGCAACTCTCAATTTTACATTCTTAAAAATTCCCTCCAGCCCTTTGGTTAAAACTTTGTCAAAAGGTAAACTAATAAAACGGCTTTCTTCTTTAGTTTCCAAAGGTAATGTTGTTAATTTCTTCCGAAAAATCCTAATCTTTTGCTTCCTAAGGATATTATCAATAATTTTACGTTCATAACCATTAAATTCAGCTGTACTTTTAATATGTTCTAATTCAATATCAAAACGTCTTTTACTCAAAGGAATATTAATCAACCTATTAACTAAAGAATTGAAAGCTGCAAATTTGGGTTGGTTACAATGGTTAGATTCGTTTGGTATAAATCTATCATTGGATGATGACTTTCTATAAATATCAAAAACTATTTTATCTCTATTTCTAATACAATAAACATCAAGAAACGGTAAACGTTTATCTCTTTCAATTTCATAAGTAAATATAATATTAGGATGTTGATCATTGATGATCTTTAGAAATGGATCTATTTGAAATTCTTTAATATTAAATATAGCGAAAATATCATCAACGTATCTTATCCAGACACGAGGAAAATATTTAAGTCTCTTTTTCAATCCTAACTCAAAATGACTCATAAAGAGTTCTGCTAAAAAAGGTGACATGCTGTTTCCCATTGTTGTACCATCTTTTTGTTTATAAAAATTATTATTAAATTGAAAATAATTATTATTCATACAACAATTAGTTAATTTTACATATTGGTCAACTCTCTCAATATCGACATCATTCTCAATTAAAAACTCTTTTAATAAATTTAAAGTTTCCGTTACCGGAATACTTGGAAACAGAGAACAAACATCAAAAGAAACTAAAATTTCTTCATCTGTTAATCTAATATTCTTAACCTTCTCTACAAAATCAAGTGTATTCTTAACCGAAAATGATGCCAACTTACAATTAAAAAAACTGAATTCTTTAACTAACCATTTAGATAACATATAGGTTGGTGAATCAATTCCCGATACAATTGGCCTCACGGCATCGCCTACTTTATGTATTTTTGGGAGACAGTACAACCTAGGTAAAACAGGATTAGAAACATGAAATTTAAAAACATCTTTCTTTGAAATGACTAAATTACATTCCTTTATAACGTTTACTGTTTCTTTAACAAATTTATTTAACGGATTTTTTGACAATTTATCATAAGGTCCCGTTTCTAACAAATTGTTAACTCTATTAATATAATCTTCCTTTTTCAAAACAACAACAGTGTTACTCTTGTCAGCTTTGAGGTAATAACAATCTTTTCCTTTTAACTGCTTTATTAAACTTAACTGGTGGTTGGATCCAGTAGACATCTTCTTTCTTCTTAGAAACTCCAAATTTTCTTCAATCTTGATTTTACAAGCCTTCCTAACATAGTTCTTGCTAGTTTCATTTAATGAGGATATACCACTTTCAACGTGTGCCACTAATTCTTCTAAGTTATTTTTGATATTATTAGAAACGGAAAACTTTAACCCTTTACCTAGCATGCACAACTCCTTCTGGGAGAAAACTATATTAGTTTCGTTTTTAATTAACTTACAATTCTGATCAACGGTAGTACAACCTTTATAACCAACTGACACCTTTTTGGTTAAATCACTAAATTTACTATCTAATGTCCTAACCTTGTTCTCAAGTTTATGTTCATTTACAATATAAACTTTTCTGCCAAATTCATCCCAATCATTATAATTTTCTTTTCCTAATTTCAAATGTAAATCATACAACTCCAGTTCTGTATTACTTAATTTGCCATACAAAAATTTAATCTCCAAATCTAACCATTTCTTTTTGGCAAATAATAAAACTTTATCAGTTCTAGAATTCTTCAATTTAATATTAATTCCGGAAATAAATTTCGGAAACACACTAAACTTTCTACATTTTTTAAGAAATTTAATGTCTTCTAACAAAAACTTGACTCTCAAATTCAACTTTTGGAATCTATTATATTCCTGAGACCGAGAAGCCATACTGTTACTATTTATTAGGAATATACTGTGGTTGAATTTAATAATAAATACACAAAAACCTCTTAACCACAAACTTTCTTTAATTTACCCTGAAAACAGTTTATGATACAGCAGAAGCAATGAAGGATCATTTGAAAAAGGGAGATCCAATGATAGGAATGTTTTTTTTTCATAATTACCAAGCAGGGGGTTTACTGATGACAAAGGAGGTATTATAGATTTGTATTTTCGTAAATGTTTATAAAATTTCAATTCTTTCTTTACCATCTAATAAATAAAAATCAGCAACAACGATTGTGTTAGAAATATATTTTGAGCATTTAAATTAGGAACCTTTACCTTACACTGTGCCCCTTCAAAGATGTTTTTGCTCAATAACACATTCATAATAAAATTTTAAATGAAAGTAATTTTATGATTATAGACTGCGTTGAAGGAGATTAATAAAGTTTTATGTGGAAAAGTTTATCTTGTAACAATTTCAAGCAAATAAGAAGTAATAAGAAAATGTAGCTGTTCTTAATGAACATGATTTCGTTTAAAAAGTTTGTGCCAACCTGAATAACCAAAAAAGAGTTTTTCTAGTAATATTGTAGAAATATACCTATTGTTTTGTTTTTGTCACTTTGTGTTTAATTAACCGAAAGGTAAGATAGTTTTTTTTATATCTGAGTTTTTAAAAAGACCAGTGCTACTATATCGGAGATGTAAACAACTTATAAATAAGTCCTTTTGAATTTATTATAGACTTCTTTGTAGATGTTGCAACCTTATTAGCATTACACAAATTATGTTATATTATGATCTTATATAAGGATGAATCATTTTGGTGTTGTAAAATCTTAGCAAAGCTTGAAAAACATTTCATCTATTGTTCCCCAGGGCGTAAGTATTTTGTATTCTACCCTCGGGAAATCATTTGAAAGATTTCATTTTCCCTTCGTCACTCATAAATGTTCCTTACAGATTTTTTAGGGTTATTGCTGTTTTAAAACCGATATATCTATATATGTAGCTACACACACACACACACACACACACACACACACATATATATATATATATATGTAGCTACATATAACTGATATTTTTAAACAAGTGCAACAATACAACAATTAGCCATATAAATACGTTATATTTTACTTAAATAAATTCAGTTAATTAGTCTCGGTTAATTATGTTTATTTTATTTATGCGTTTTATACTTTATAAATAATTTGTATTGCTTATTTTCTGATGATTTAACGTTATCCTAAAATATATTTAAGTACTTTATATCAATAGAATTCTTTCTGATCTTGACAGCTGTAGCACATGCTTGTGAGTTGTGATTACAACTAGTAATCAACTTTACACTGGATTTCGATTACTTTAAGTTGTATCGCCTTATACAAGCTAAGGTTGGTTTCAATTCTCATAGAACCTGGTCAATATTTGCTTCAACTTCTTTTGAATACACGAATTTAAAAAAACTGAATAATTTATCAAGACCCTTAATAGGAAATCAGATACTAATCAGCTATGAAACTAGTTTTAATAATTGTTATTTTATTTAGTGAGAAACATATACACGGTTTTTGTGTGACATTATCCTGTTGTGGGACTATCATTAAGAAGTTTATAAAAAATTAATATTCGTTTAGTGTTATAACAAAATATTGCATATAATTTCTATCTTTTGAAGTATAATAAAGTATTTAGTTCTTTATAACGGATTATACGTCTTCACATTTATATTTTTATTATGCTGAAGTTAAGTCAATTGAGTTTGAAATATTATTTTATAATTAGAAGAAATTTCAAACAAATGTAATTTATTGTAAATTATATATGCTTTTTGCGTGTGTTCCCTCAAAAGGCTACAGCTGGTATGAACATATGATAGAGTGATTCGAGTAGCTGTAAAGTATAAACACTTTACTCTTTATAAAGTAAGTGACCGTTTGAATAATAAGCTAACATTATTTGATCAAAATTACGTTCTTTATAAGCAATTTGAAATATTTTCTATGACAGAAATATAAATTGCAGCATTGTTTCAAATAAGAAATTGGCTTCATTAAGCGAAGAAAATAACTCACTTTTGACTAACACTTAATGACAATTACGTGTTGAATAAAGTATTTATACCAGTATACAAAACAATATATCATTAAGTAAGTCGACGAAAATGTAGCTTACTAATCAATCTTTTAATGAACCTTGTAGACCATATACTAACTTCAATACTTACATCCCACTAATAAATAAGTATTAGCCTACAAAATTAAGAAAATGAGTTCTTCATTCAGTGCGGAAGTGTTCATTCCATCAAAGCGAAAAATTACTTTCTCCATTGAATATTCTTTATTCTTGTATTGGTCACTATTACAATCAATGTTTCAACCAGTAGTACAAATAAATATACAACTTTTCTTTAATGTAAAGAAATTAAATCCTCTAATTTAATTCAATTATACATATTTCAAATATATTCTAACATTGTTGTTTATAACATCTCTTCTATCACTATAAGTTTTAGTTTTGACAACTACCATTAGCAAACTGTAAATGGTTGAAGGGACAACCAATTATGTAGACTATAAATATGTAGATGCAAAAGCTTTTACACTGTGCGGGATAAAATCTTTGAATAAATTCAAAAGGAATATTACCGTAATTTAAACATCAGGACAAGTGAGTACATTTTATAGTGTGAAAATACACACAAACTTCCTGTTCGTGGCACCAAAAGTTCTCCCGTAACATGGGCGTGTTATAATTAATGAACTAACCCTACACCTGCTCTCCTCATAATTTATGTTACCCAATACGTAGGATAATAGCGTGCCTCTGTCAGTCAATGCACAAGGTTATTGATTCAGACAAACCTACCTGGCTCAATCAATAATTTCCATAACTATATGAAGCAACTGTGGCGTAATGTTTATTTTTAAATAAATAAAACCTCTAAACCACAAATAACATTTTATTTAAACCTTATGTACATTTCGATTGCCCAGCAATCATCTTCAGAGGTATTTAAAAAATACAACTAACTTTAAACAACATAATACAACAAATATATAGGCTTAAACCGGCAACTACTTCGCCACGCCCCTTATTTAAAAAACTAGTACGATCAATCACGTTGCAGTAAATTCCCCCTCTACAACTTGGTCCGGTCTTCCCCCTCTCGTGGTGAAGAGTTACCGTTACAACTATTTCAGTTTTACTAAAAAACAATAATATTCCTTATTAACAAAGTTATAACTATCTCCTAATTAATGAATATAACTGAGATTTAGGGATAGGCCCTTTATCACAATTTAATAAATTATTTTCGTCATATTTGTGAATGTACAAACTTTCAAAACTATTCAAAAGGCCTTTTGAATTACCATTTTTCAATAATTTAAGATCATTTAATTCTAAAGTGTGCTTAGTGTTTAGAATATGTTCTGCAACACTAGATTTTTCAGGTCTTTGAAATTTTATATGGTTAATATGTTCATTAAATCTGGGTAATATTTTCCTTTTCGTTTGGCCAATATAAATTTTACTACATGAATTACAATTTATTTTATAAATCCCAGATTTATCTATAATCTTAATTTTATCTTTAGGGTTACCTAATATTTTTTTAAAGCTATTTAAGCTATTGTAAGCTACTTTTAAATTTACCTGTTTAAAAACTTTATCTAGACCTTTTGTTAAATCCATATCAAATGGTAGGCTAATAAAGAAGTAGTTGCCGGTTTAAGCCTATATATTTGTTGTATTATGTTGTTTAAAGTTAGTTGTATTTTTAAATACCTCTGAAGATGATTGCTGGGCAATCGAAATGTACATAAGGTTTAAATAAAATGTTATTTGTGGTTTAGAGGTTTTATTTATTTAAAAATAAAAATAATAATTTCCATATTTTGTTTTATAATATTTAAACTCTATACATAATGTATTCTTGTAATTGTGATAAATTAGGGAATTGAAAATATTATTATCAAATAATACTTTCACTATCGTATTTAAAACCTAATGTGAGTGAAAAAAGTATAGTGCTTTTCAAAATATATTGTCTAGTACTTGTAGTGTTTTAAATGATAAAAAAAAAAAATTATTCATCAATGTAACTACTTCGGAAATTGATTATTAATATTTTATTACACAAACAATTTTACTTAATAGCCCTTTTTTATCTATTGCTAAACATTATTTTGCATTTTATGTTGTGTTATTTCGATAAACACTAATGGTAAATGAATTAATTGATACGCATTTTAGTTCCTTTTAAAATGTAGCAAAGGCAAAATGGGTTAGCTGATTAAAATTTTGAATTATGTATTAAAACGTCCAATATGATTAAGTAACCAGATTATCTTTGCGAGAGCTCAACATCTCTCACTATAAGAGTAGGTACGATTTAATGGATGCTTATATTCTGAATACTAAATTAGGAATAGAAAGTTAAATAAGAAAGAAGAAGCACTATTTACAATGTTTACTTACGCAGAGGTAATGTAATGTATAAAACCCGTTTTATAAAACCTGCTCACAAAGTGTTATACAATTTACCTACTTCCAATATTTACGTAAATATACATGTATATTCATACCGAAAAAATTAATTAGTAATTACATAATTATTGTTTTAGGGGTAATTGTGCATTTGAGTGACCCTGTACGATATTTTTGAAAATTGTTCAGAACTACCAAATAGGACGATATCCTCAAGAATTTTTTTTATTGACTGAGGAAAATTAATTTTTTACAATTAAAATAGGGCAAAGAATTCACGGCGTAGGCATAAGTGTTGATTTGCCGTGGTTTGTTACAAATAATTCGTGACGATACAGTGAGGAGGTTAAGTTGCGCATATTCCGTGGAGTGATACAGTGACGCCACGCATATATAAACGTGTATAGATATTTGAGAAACAACGTTATGGCCTTATTATTATGGAATGTACCTAGAAAGGTACTCGTTAGGATAGAGTTGGTTTAAATTTTACACATTACCTAAATGGTTAAAGGTATAAATTTATAACCAAATCTATCCTGACTGGATACTTCATAGGTATATTTCAATATATATATATATATATATATATATATATATATATATATATATATTTCACCTTCCAAAAACACAAATAATATCAATGTAGCTTCTAGACATCAATTTGTTTATTAAAGTTTAGATTGCTAAATACCAACTACAGTTTTGATGGGTTACCAACTACACTTCGCGGCCATGCCCAACTTATGCGCCGCACTGAATTTCTTACCATATTTTAAATTTATAAAAGCAATTTTCCTCAGTCAATAAAAAAATATTCTGTCTTATTTGGGGGTTATTAACAATTTTTTAAAATATTATAGGTGGCTGCTACAATGCACAATTACAGTTTTAGGCTTCGTACTAGTATTCCTTTATAACATGAAGTGTACATAATGGAAAATATAAAATGATTTAATTAAATAATTTAAAATTTCCTTTATTGTTATATAGTGGTTGTTTAGAAGGAACTATTATACAGGAGACATGCTATTCTTCGTACGTTATAAAGTATTACTGTTGCTATTGTTAATATGATGCGGTTGTTATAGACCATAACGATTGTTGTATTGCAAATTGTTTGTTTTCCACCTTAGTTCAATTTTACTTCCCTATTAACTAGCTCTTTCATCTTAAATGATAATTGTTTGTTTTAGTCACCTTCTGAAAGTCTTGGTCGGGTTAAATTTTGTTACTTTCCAATGACAATTTTAGATTTTATTAACAAGAAATTAAACCTGTTTGATCCTTTCCTCAGCGCTCTTACTTACCATTTACTTTTAGAAATTATTAAGTACCTCTTCAGTCGGTCTAAACTCTCGTCGTTTCAACAATCTTCAAATTCTAATGGAATTTTAAATCTTATGTTTAAAGATCCTAAAATTTCAAATTTCATAATATGTTTTAATGACATGACAAAAATAACTACCCCTGTATATTTTGCGATATAATGACCTTATCTGTATGTTTTTATTAATCAAGGATTATTCCGTTTCGTTATCTCTTTTTGGTTTTGTTCTTGGTGCTTATTTAAATTGTTGACAGATATTTAAAAAACTGCCAAAATTTAGGATTATATAACATTTTATGTACTTATGCGATCGTTGTATATTCTTATACATTTTTCTATACGATATATTACACGCTGGCGCACATAAAACTAGCCCTGTAACTATGCAAAGATTGTAAAATGTTTATGCCGTATCATAGAAAATGCCTCATATTTTCCCCTTACCGAGTACAACCTGCAAATGTGAACGTCATTATTGAGTACCAAAGCCATGGATGTAGACGGGTTACTTGCCCCAATGCCGTCAAATTCAGTGAAACGGAGAGTTTTTTTTTTTTGTAGAGTGCTAGGTCCAAAGTTCTTCAATGAGTTTCGTGATAAATACTCAGATAATACCATAACGAGAGATTCCTGGCAAAAGGATAGACCAAGTGTTGGTACAAACGTAAATAAATCAAGAAATAAGCCTAATTCAGGAACAATTCTTATTTTTCCGTATTAGTCGACTTGGCATTTATCATAGCAAGTTGGTGTGTAACGCAGATCATGCCAACAAGTTCTACACGCTCTTTATTGTATTTGTAAATTGTACAGTAATCCAAGATGTGTCGCGAACAAACAGATTTCCTTATAATTGTATTGCATTTTTTTACGAGGCTACGTTTATGTGCCTTTCCCTATAGTATGAACTCTAATCATGTACTTTTCTTTAGTAAATGTAAATATGTTATTTATAATGACGCAACATGTTAAAATCTATATTAACTAAACCTATCCCAAAATATTGCAAATAGAATATTTCAATACAATATTATATATATATATATATATATATATATATGTGTGTGTGTGTGTGTGTGTGTGTGTGTGTGTGTGTGTGTGTGTTTGTGTGTGTGTGTGTGTGTGTGTGTGTGGTGTGTGTTTGTGTGTGTGTGTGTGTGTGTGTGTGTGTGTGTGTGTGTGTGTGTGTGTGTGTGTGTGTGTGTGATGTAACGGGCCGGCACACCTCTGCCACCACCAACACAACCACTATCATACGCATACTTACCCACCCTTCAACCCTTTCGTTGACCATCTCTATAGCGCATGACCGGCACCACGCGCCCGCTGCAGAGCAAGAATTTTGAAACGAGCCGCTCGTAGCCAAAGCCACGAACGCTGTGCAGTGCTCGCAAAATCTGCCAGAGAACAAGTCACTGGACTTAAAGAACAAAAAACCAAACTTGCTGAGGATTTTACCCTTAACGGGTGATTCATCCCGGGGAAGGAGTTCTTTTGAAACACATTAAATCGGCGAAATGACCATATGGATTGTAGGAGAGTGTAAGAAACTTGTTTAAAAGAATACTCAGTTTGTTTGCATGTTAGTTAAAAAATATTTATTTTTTTATTTTAAAATCTATTAATTTAAATATGCATAGCACAGTATGCATTTTTAACCTTGAATTACATTTGTGTTGTTTCTTGCTAGTTTTAAGAAAACATAATATTTGTTTATTCTATTGGAAATTAAACATTTAATTAAGATTTTACAATTTTTGTTTACTAACTATCGGAATATAAAGGAGCGTAAAACTTTACTCATTTAAACTCTCAATATTGTTTGTCAAAATGAAACCCTTTCAACCTGAAATTTTGTTATTATCTTCAATTTAAATATCTCTTTTCCCTTAAGTGACTATTTAAAACATTTGACTGTTTGACCTAATTTTATTTCAATATCCCTGGTTATATAACCTTGAAATTTTAATTGTCAATGTTTTTTTATGTTTACTTGGATTTTTAATTAAAAGTTATTTGCTACATTCTACAAATTTTCGTTTTAACCCTTTTGTTTCTATCAAAGCTTTACCCTTTAGTACACTCCGAAAGCTCCCTAACCTTACATTATGCTCAACTAGTTAAAATCTCTTAAAAAACAACTTTAGTTATGGCAACATTCTATATAGCCCTGTAAGTGTTAAAATTAATTAACTAATTTTCTATATCCTTTTATATGTAGAAATCCATTCAATTTTACCAACCAACCTAAAACAATTTCATAAATTGCATGATTTTTATACATAACAAATATCAAAGCACATACTGAAAAAAAAATTATATTTAAAAACATATAGATATATCTACTACAAGATATCCAAATTATTTACTGAACAACAAATTATATTTAATAAAAACTGTTAAAACATCTGCTGAATGAAATCAAACACTTACTGAATGGAAATTACAATATTTAATACATATTTTATTTAAAACGTTTACTGAAACATAGTTAAAAGCCTTTCTTACAGATCCTTAATCATTTATAAAAAGAAATCTACACATTTACTAAAATTTATTTAACCCATTTGATAGAAAATATTTAACCCTTTTGCTAAAATTTAATTAACCCTTTCTGCAAGAACGTCATACATACTGGAAATTTACTAGCATTTACTGAAAATTTATCAACGCAATTTCTGAAGGAAATTTATACTTATTAAGATTTAATTAACATTTATTGAATGGTCATTAACACATTTACATAAATAATGTAACTTAAATTTCAAAATACCTTCCAAAGATTTTATTTTTCTATTTAAGTCTTCCCTATCACCAACAATAGCATGACTTTTTCTTATATATATATATATATATATATATATATATATATATATATATATATATATATATATATATACATAAATCCTGAAATAATCAAAATAAACTTATAAAATTAATCTGAAAAAACTTATTTTAATTTATTAGCTAGCCCCACTCACATTTTAAAATCCCTTGTTTCAAATATTTGGGTATTATTTATTTTAGTTTAATTTACTTGATACCTATATATATTTGTACCCCTTTCTAAATAAAACCGACAGTTTAATTTAATTAACTTGAATTATTGATATCACACTTTCTCATTTAAAAGAACAATTTATGTTAGTTAGTTTCAATTTTAAAAATCACAAATTAACTCCTTCTAAATAAAACAACAATTAAGTTTAATTTACTTATATAAAATACCGCCCCACAGTTAGGACTTTTTGAAAACAATGCATGGCCTTCGATTCAGCTGTGGTAAACAAACTATCTTTAACAGCCATCTTGCCTGCTTACCTTTGTGATATCATATTTAATTTTATACAACATATTATCTCATACTTAATTTCCTTACCCTCTTTATAAGTTTTGACCCTTTAAATAATTTAAACACCTTTATTTGCTTTGTTTACAATGAACCCTTAACCCTTTTGAACATTTGTAACCTTAAATTTTTATTTCACTTATTTTCATAAAATACAACATATTTTCTTCTTTTAAGGCTACGCCATCTTGCAATTCTTACCCCTCCCTTAAACAAAGACACCAGTACTTGTTACTGAATTTCAAAGTTTGCTATTTATGGTTTTAAGATTTATTTAAACTGTTTTACACTTTCCCGTTTAAAAAATTTATCAAATTAAAATTTCTAATTTGCCAAGAGAAAACCGTGAAGATCTGACCTTAACTTTTCCATATTGCCTGGTTTCACTTCTTTCCCTGTCTCTCGGCAGCGATCTTTGTTATCCAGCTGGGTGGGGAGATCCTGCATGGCTTTATTCTTGAAACGACGCTTGCTGCCTGTCCAGCTTCTACGTGAGTTTACGCCGTCTTTGAATTTCAACTTCCCTTTGTGAACCGCATCACTCTGCTTCAGGTCTGCTTGGCTTCCCCCCCTCTCGCTGCGAATGGTCATATTTTCTTTCTTCTATGTATTTGGCACATCTTTAAATTTAAAATTCATACTAATAAAATTTTAACTTTAAGCCCTTTTGTGACACTGTTCCTAGCTGAGCATTTTCTAACACTCAAAACTTTTTAAGTTTCTTACAAAGTTAATTTGAATTTTATTTAGTTAATTTTGAATTTGAATATCATTTCAAATTTTTTTCTAAATCCACACTGTTCACTTCGCCTTACCCTTTCGGAGTAAGGTTGATTTTTAGTTAAAGTTTTAAACACAACAACTTTCTAAGACGCTTGCACACATCGATCTGACTGTTAGGGATACCTCTTTCGGCTAGATCTTCGCCGAAAGGGCCCCATTTTTCGAAACACCACGTCACGACATACTGGTGAATCACAACGTACTTAGCCGTGCATCGTTTTGTATCGGTTTACGGTTAAATACAATGTCCATTGTCTTTAACCGGAGCTAACCTCGACACGGTCCGTTCACTTTGGATGTCTTCGTTAAGCTGCCCGCGTCAGGACGCCACTCCTTCCCCCACTAGTAGGCCTTTCATCTCCAGTTTATGTTCTCACAATGATTCCTAACCAATAAGGATCTCTATCGGTTACGTCATATTCTGCGCACGCATTCCTTTGTATTTTTCAAAGTTGCTATCAAAAATCAATATATGGATCGAATATTAAGTATTTTTCGTTCTAGCCGTATAACTCTTTATTGGTGCTTTTTACGAAGTTTTCTTATTCTTGTTTTTTTGATTTCTTTCGTCTCACTGTATCTTTTGAAATGTCGTTTGTAGTTCTAGGTAGATTTTGACAATTTTCCCCTGGCAAATGACTTAACTTTTCTTAACTCTACTTAACTTTTTTAACCCCTTTAAGATGACTTGGTTTGTTTTATATCGTAAAAAATTTAAACTCTGTGTTTTAATTTTTTTCTTTTTGCGGTAGGTATTCCAACAGAATACAGCCCGCCGCAAGATCCCCCTTCAAAATTGAGAAAAATTTTTTTTTGAACGCATCTTTCTATGCTCTCTCTAAAAGTTTATTTATACACAACAAACAAAAAAAAATTTATTTTTCGAGATTCTTTTTTAGTTTATTTGTGGGTGCTAGCTAATTCTTAATACTACCTTACTTATCGATCTATTTGTCCAAGGTCCTCTTCCAACTCTTATCGCTGAAACACTTTCTAGAACATTAATTAGTACAACCTAAAGTTTCTTACCTTTACAGCACAATATTTTTTTTTTATTTCCACAATTCTCACCTCACATTCACAGGCTTTACACACTATATCTTACTTTGTTTTCTCTTTGCCTCCTTACTCTACTGTTCCAAAATTCTAAATTTTGTATTTTAATTTTTACTTTTCTTCCTTTGCCCTTCTTTAATTTTCCCCCCATCAGTGGCATTATTTTCTTATACACACCTATATAGTCTACATTCCCTATAATGACAACTCAATATATAACACCGACTTCTTAAGGTCTATACCTGCTGTTATTTACTTACGTTCCTTATCTTAAGTGGTGAACGCTGTTCGGGTTATTCCCCTCTCACTCTTTGACGCTGTCCTTTATCAGCAGGCGTCCGGCGTAACTTGGTTACGCATTCGTCTGTAGACCCACACAGCTGTAAGCTTGTGTATAAGAGTTATCTCCTTATCTGTTTTGCCTGAGTCTGTTCTCCTACTATTTACCACTTGGGATAACTATTTGTTGCTCTACGGCAACTTACATTTATAATTTTGACGTCTGGTCAGCTACCATGTTCCGGTTTCATGCTCTTTATTTATTATCACTCTACGTATAACTTTGTATCTTTGATGTCATATCTTCCTCTTACTTTATTTGTTATAATATTGGCCACCTCATAGGTCTTACGCCCTAGTCGTCTTGTTACTTTAAAAGGGCCTTCATAAATTAATAATAACTTTTCTGTTTCTTTACGCTGCACATTTGATCGGTTATGCCTTGTTGTTATTAACACTAGGTCGTTGACTTGAAAGTGTGTCTCCTTACATGCTCGATTTGTCCTGGCCGCTCTGTTATTTCCCTTTGTCCTAATTCGCTGAACTACTTTCTGAAGCATATCCCTCCTAGTCTCCTTAACCGCATTCTAACAATCCTCAGGGATATATCCTTTCCATACATAGATTGTTTCCACTCCTCAGTGGACCATTGCCGGCGTGCAGCCTGTGATTACGTGTGGCATTTGGTTATGATTTTTTTCTATGTATTGCAAGTATTTTTGCCATGAGGATTGTGCATTACTACAGTATGTCCGTAAAATCCTTTCCACATCTCGATTTATACGCTCGGATAAATTTTCCTAGGGTGCCGAACAGGGATAAGAATGTGTCGCACACCTTCTGCCTCGATCCACTCTTTACACTGTTTAGAAGTAAATGCCGCGCCGAAATCGGTAAGGATTTTAGTCGGTTTTGAAATGTCGTTTGTAGTTCTATGTAGATTTTGACAATTTTCCCCTGGCAAATGACTCTACTTAACTTTTTTAACCCCTTTAAGATGGCTTGGTTTGTTTTATATCGTAAAAAATTTAAACTCTCTGTGTTTTAATTTTTTTCTTTTTGCGGTAGGTATTCCAACAGAATACAGCCCGCCGCAGTCTGTGTGTGTGTATGTGTGTGTGTGTGTGTGTGTGTGTGTGTGTGTGTGTGTGTGTGTGTGTGTGTGTGTGTGTGTGTGTGTGTGTGTGTGTGTGTGTGTGTGTGTGTGTGTGTGTGTGTGTGTGTGTTTGAGGTGGCCAAAACCGTTCCACTTAAGCAAAATCTTTTTAAAATAATGTTTAAAAAAGTTTAAAATTCAAATCAGAAATTAAATGTAAAGGACCAACAAAGTTTGAGAAAATTTTAAAAAGCTAATAAAACATAGTATATTAAAATAAAATTAAATAACTAAAATTATTAGCAAATTTAATTAATAAAAAGAATTGTAATTATAAAATTGTTTTCTTAAATAAATTTACGACACTTGTTTGCAAGTAAAGTGAAAGTTTTGATAAGCAAATAAACCGGTAGCGAGGAAGGGGGGACTACCCGCAAGCAAAGGAAGACGAAGACAAGCCGAAGAAAGAGATGGACGGTTTAGCGGAGATCAAGAAGATGCTTCCAGGATGCTGCTCCGTGGCTGAGAGGAAAACCTAGCCCAAGATTGAAGTGGAGATGATATACTACACTATAATAACAAGAAAAACAAAAACAAAACTAATTTAAGTCCACAAAGTATTTTGAAATATAAATAGTCGTGCACACGGGCACAAGGAACTCCGCACAAATTACTTACACTAAATCGCAATCTGACCGCGTGAGACGCAGATTAAATTCACATGAACCATACCAGGAAAAAATGAACAAAAATAGGTTGGGCCGTTTCCTAGAATACCGTTTGTGGAGTAAGGAGCCGGAAATAAACTTCTGACTACTGGAAAGAGGTATTTTTACTAAATAAATATATTTGTGGAGAAAAATTCTACATGCACCCTCTCGAAGTTTAATACTATTTTTTTCTTTTCTGCAGCCAAGACTTACATCAGGTCTTAATTTTTCAGCGTTCAAGTCTTCTTGTGACGTTAGGGTAATTAGCACGCATATCTGATAAAATGTATGAATGATAGAAAACCCTTCTGGATGATACATTGCAGTTGAGTAAGAGTATGATCAATGGAAATGACAACTTCCAATAAATAATATACATATTGCTAAAAAGCTTCACAAATCTTAAATTGTTTGATTGATACACCTATCACAGGGGCAGTTTCTAACAGGCCAAGGAACTATTCCAATAAATAAAACTAGATAATCTATTTATAGTTAAAATAAATTTTAGGACTTCTCCCCTTTCATGTTTTTCCAGAACACAAGTTTTATACCACGACTAAACAGTCATCCAGGTGGTAATTCAGAGAACGTAACAAATATTTCTGTAATGTAGGACATAAATGATCCACAAAAACAACACGATACAATGCTATTAGATCAGAAAATAGTCTTGGGACGAATAAGGGAATATCAATACTAAAAGATAAGGGTTTACTTAAGTGGGGTCGATGCAAAGGGCGAAATTTAAAACCTTTACTCTCTTAATAACTCCTCTGTTAATATAGATATTAGATACTTCATTTAATAGCAACGCGTTTATTTTTTTTGTTGTTGAAGATAATAACACTGTATCTGAGGGTAACGACATAACCCCTTCAACATCAAAATTCCAAATATAAATTTTTATTTCTCTAACATTTCTATTTTTCCAACTTTACAAGGGAGGTCCTGGCGTTATGGCTTTGCTGATTTCCTGTTTTAATAATTGTTGGTTTCATCAATCAGCTGCAACACAGCATCGTTCAAGGAATAACTATAATACACTTCGTATGTGAATTATCCAGAAAGATTGTCAATTGTACATCTACTAAGCCCCAAATTTTGTTCAGTAAAAGGAAAAAAATTTCAAATTATTCCCTAAAATACTTCCCCAAACTATTTCTACCGCATCATTAATTTCAGTTAATCCATGTATTGCCTCGTCGTTTAATTAGTTCCGCTAACATAATAAACTGGCTGTTTCAAAACAGCATTTATGTTTGAAGAATCCGAAGTAGAGGAAACAGAATATTACAGAAGTACTGTATCAGCATTGTTACTTTCACCTAAACACACTGAAATGTTTCGTGATTGCTGAAATCTTTCGGTGAATGGATGTACTTGGAATTGGTAAAATAGGGCGATTATTAATCTACTTGTTTTATTGCTGAACATTTTCCCATTATATGATCGTTCATATTCATCCTATTCAGACTCGGAACATGAAACTTGATATTCATCCGATAGGTAAATATTGGAGTGAGTTTCATCACTTTATTCCTCAGACAACAGATCCTGCTACAAGTTTTGTGATTCTTTTTCTATTGCCTCATAACTCACACTCATTATTTCAGAATAATATAAACTAAAATACAACTATTTCTAACTAAATCACTTCTAATAATAGAACTAACTCGATTGGTAAATAAAACCTAACAGCAAATATATTCTACAATGAAAAACATCTGGTGACTTTGGAATCACATGCCCAATCATACAGACAGCTGTAATTGGCCGAGTGAAGTTAATGTGTCGCCACTACAGAAACATTGATAAAAACACAATTTTTGTATAAACTGTGTACACATTATATTACTAAATTCATTTGTATTTGATAATAAATGTATTTGTACGAAAACATTTGTTGGCAATTAACTTCGTTTTACTTCTTATATAGATGGCACTCAAAGTGTTAAGAACTCATCTGTTATGTAAAAATATGTTCATTGTTCGAGTACTTGCACGATCTATAATAGACTTATGTCCAATGCTTGTAATTTATTAACCTCTTAGTGTATGATTTAAAATCACACCCTTATCCAGTTTTAGGGCTTTCAGGAACAGCTTCTATTAAAAATGCAGTATAAAGAAAATTATTTTCGTTTAATTTAATTGTTTTCTTTTGGTTATTTTAACAATATTGTATAAAATATATTAGTCAAGATTATTTAAATTTATAGTATTACGAGTCAATTTTCTAAATACAACTGATAAATTTTAAAATAAAATTTTTACATATTTTCATTACATATTTCTTCATTTATTCTGATATTTTATTTCTGGCCATTTCCTCGTCTTATTAAAAATTTACCCAGAGAAGCTAAAAAACTAATACTTTAATGGGTTTTAGAACCATGAACATGGTGCTAAAATTCCGTATTTTATTTACAAACTGCAAAACTAAGTGTCGGTCGAATAAATCTATTCTACTGTTTAAACACCGAGCTTATTAAATACATACTTACATATAAATTTAGTCATATATTTCAACGTAAGTTCTAGTTGAGTTATATTATTGAGATATATTTTCTGTTTGCTAGTAAGTTTAACCGAAATACTTCATGCCCAGAATGATGGATTGTTAAAGTTGGCTGCAGCTTGGAGATAAGAAATATTTGTAAAGGCGAATTGGACAACCAACCTGAGTTTGGAAAATGCGAAAAACTGCATGATCAACATAAAAAATTGTAAAAAATGTTTTTGTTTAGAGTACAGTACGTTAAATACGCCTTACTTTTGGAAATAATTATAATATATTGACTTACCTTGAGGAAAATCATAATTTCTGTCACTGATTGTATTACTATAATGTTTTATTTAATTTACTTAAGACCTATAAATTATAAGTAAGAAATATCATTTTGGTTTAAATTATTGTTATACTTGTTTTAAATTGAAATTACTACAATTATTATTCTAAATATTCATTTAAAATTTATTTAGTAAAATGTGGAGTTTTATAATTATCAAAAAAATATAAGCTTTTATAAATTTGAATAGAATGACATTTGAGTGTATCATATAAATGCATTTTTTGTTTGATTGTTATTTTAATAGTGTTTGCTAATATTATTATATATATTTTAGTGAAGAGTCTGATTTTTCATTTTATTTAACGGGAAAAGGAATTTAGTTATAAACCTAACATATATCAATTACAGCAAAGATCAGTGGAAAGTCTGTAAAGCTTTGTTCTCACTATTAGACAAAGTCGAGCGAATGTCTAGACATGTCTAAGGGATGCCTCTAGACAATGTTTCTAGGCATACTAGAGAATCTGTTTCGTCTACACACACTGTTAATTAGTTGCTTGACATAACTGACACTATTGGAATCGCTGCTTGCTCTCATAATTTTGGATAATGAAAAAAAATCGAAAGAGGAGACGTTGATGGAGGCGTGAGATATTTGCATAGATCCTCGTTTCGGTTGCAATTTCCTTTCAATACTGAAATTGGAAGACCCCATGGGGTTCTAAAACTTAACCCGTTTGACTCCAAATGGTTTTGCAGAATTACTACAGCTTTTATGCAGAAATATTGAGGAAGGAGAGATCACATTTAGAGACATCATTCCACCTATATTATATGCATTTTCTTTACATCTGCCATGGATATTTCATATTTTAACCTCTTTATTTTTCACTGTGATCTTTTTAATCGTTATTTGCAACTTACCATAAACAATATGCAGAATGAAAAGTCTCTATGAAAAACAAAATATTTGGTGAGGTCCAGATATTTGAAACAATCGAAATAAAACTGGAGCGAAATAAACAAAAGTAATTGCATGCTAAGTATTCCTCAAGACTCGCTGATAATAGCTCGCAACAATCTGTCACAACACATACACACTTCGAAATGTCGCGCTTCATTGTCTAGGAGTTGTCTAAAGTCTCCTATATGAGATGGCATACCAATGTTATACGATTGTTTTGCAGAAACATGTCTACAGACACTGATTTTTTCTCAATTGTCTATAGTCAGTTGGGCAATTTTATCTACTTAATGACAATGTCTAAAGACAGAAATCGCTAGACTTTATTTAACAGTGTGGACAAGCCTTAAGATAAAAATCATATTAAAATCGGCTGTATATATATATATATATATATATATATATATATATATATATATATATATATATATATATATATATATATATATATGGTGTGTGAGTGTGTGTGTTTGTGTGTATTTTGGCATATTCCTATATTTAGTAAATGGAATATTTTAGCCATTTAGCTTTGTGTATAAAAATGAAAGTTTGTATGTATGTATAAACCTTATAGGTACTAAGTATCCGATCGCAATGAAACTTTCAGATATTGTTGAATATATTTCTGTACAGTTATGCCTCCCACTGGCTGTCGCTATTTCTGAACATAATATACTGTATAAATTATTTCATTTAATTAATTATAAATTTTGGTTACTACGCAACTCTCAACAATCATTGTCGATATCTATGCGACAATAGAAACAGAACGACTTTTCCATATTGGCCTGAATTAAACCAAGTTGTGTTCAGAAGAATTGCAATTACGTGATTATAACTGTTCATGATGGCAACGTAAATACCAACGAAATGGTCAATGTGCTGCCTACCTTCACAGGAAGCCAACGCATGCATGAATACACCTAAGATACAATGACATATATTAGTGCATTAGGACGTTCAGATCTGTTTACAACTTTCTCATGCAACCCTACGTGGCAAGAGATTACAGAACCTTTGTTATCTACATCATCATCTTCGGATCGACTTGATATTACTGCACATGTGTTCAGAAAAAAAAACAATGGGTTTGTTCCATTGAGTGGTAAGAAACGAAAGTATTTTTAAAATTTGGTTGATCACTATACTCACATCATATCAAATTGGTCGGGTTATCTCAGCGGAAATACCAGATCCCTACAGCGAGCCAGACATATTTGAAGCGGTCAAAAATACATGAGTCATTAGGCCGTACATAACAACTATTCACCATGCATGTCTGATGGGAAATGCACGAAACCATACATAAAAGCTTTAGTAGCCGACACTTTCACTGGAAATGAGAGACATCCACTATATGATCTACGGTAAAATGAACAAGACAGCAAGTCCATCTTTTTAAAAGTACGGAACATTGATGTTGAAGTCAATAATCGGTGCTCATCCAATATATTGTATACCCGAGTGGACTTCAATAAGCAACATTATGTCAAGGACATTTACTCTATGTTAGTCACACTATGCTCCAACGACTACTATAAGTTCTGCTATTACTATGTTATTAAAATATTAAATTAAGATTAGCAAATGTGCATTAGCAGACTTAAAGACCCAAGCTAAGCTTTCTTTATAAATACATAGACACTTCGTCCATTTCAGTTGATTCCAAAGTTTTGTTTCATTAAATATTACTTATCACCTTTGTATATCGATGAATTAAGAAAACTCGCTACAAACAAGTAATTATATAAGTCTATTGTATACGTTGTTGTCAGTCTCAGTAGCATTAGTTTCATTCAATCCTTATAAAAGCTTACACTTACCGGCTAAATAGTTTCCGTTTACTCTCATTTATTTAAAATGATGTTCGATCATTTTATATGATTTATATTCTTATACATCCTCGATTACCTTTAATTTAAGGGGATTTATTAAAGGTTACTAATTAAAGATTAATTAAAATTAAACGTTTTAGTTGGCAATGACGTGGTTTCGACGCTTTTACATCTTTATAATAAAGTCCCTGACCTCACGATCTTATTTGTTAGTTTATTTAAATAAACGTCCCTCCTTACTTCCGGCAGTTTGTGCTTCCGGTGGTTAGTGTAATTTTGATGCTGTATACGATAATTTTTATAAAGGAATTAATATAATGTAGCCGCTCGGTTGTTTGAATTTGTGTATGGGCTTCAGTTTATATAAGAAAACCTTACCTTTATTCATATATTAATTATTATTTTTACTTCGAAAAGACTCAACGGGTCAATTGTTTTCCTACCAATTGTATCTTACCATTTGACTTATCCAGATTTAACTGTCTATTTAAATAAATAAGAAAGGTCACATTAAAGTTATTGGTTGTATTTTCAAAAAAAAGATCAATTTTAAAAATATTACACTTTAAACACTTTGTTTATTAGAGGGCTGGCATCAAATTAAATACAAACGGTTCAATAATTTTACGAATTGTAAGCGCGACCCTAATTCAAATGCACACTGGTTTTGTATATTTACTGATTTTATTCTATCGAAACATTTCAAGAAATTAAATTTCAATACAATCACTTTAACTTATTTGGTGTAGCACATTTGAAATTTTACGCGGGTTTACTTTTATATATATTTAAATTTTGAAAGTGTAAAATGAATGGAACAAAGCTACTTATACAATATTACCACGTTGTTATTAGTTTTTGAAATATAAGTTATTAAAAGTTTAAAGACGAGTTTAACACAGTAATATTAACGATTGCATCCCCATGGTGATCTTTCCTCTAAAGTGGCTGGTGAAAGATAAAAAATAAGAAGGTTCTCTCGATAAGTTACTGATTCTCCCACCCTATACATTCAAAGAGGCATTTCATTGGGTTTATCATTGGATCGTTTTTCCTAGTGTGTTTTTTAACCCATTTTTTATATCAAAAATTTCTTTTAAACTAAGCTGATTTTTAGATTAGCTATAATATCAAATACTTATGGAATATGCTGAATTGTAACCAAAAATGATTCATTGTGTTACAGTATAGTTATTTTTAAATACAAATAAGGCAGTCTTACACAGACCGAGCACGGAAACACATTTTTTATTCTACTTCTTCTATTTAAAATTATCATGATCTCCGTCACTATTTGTTTGCCTTTACTACACATTAATGAGAGTTTCTACACAAAATTACGATTACCCAATAGATAACTTTGTGTATTCAACGAACGTTTTCACCATAAACGTTTCTTATAAGAAATAAAAACTAGAGTAATATTCGGTGCCTAGAGCAACTACAATAGGGAAACGGTTAATTGAATTTGAATAGAAATTCATTTTAAAGACGTAATGCTAAGGCGACATATGCCCTAGTATTCCGACCTCTTTCACAGTTCCTACAAGGTTAAAATCTTAACGTTTGAATTGAAAAAAGGAAATTTAAAGGAAATATAATTATAAACATCCCTTAAAAGATTTGTTTTATGATATTTCCAAAGATTTATATGTAACATGACGATAGGTTCTTAATGTAAGACACAACAGTTTTGTATATTCTGGGTAAAGAACAAAAACGTCTTGGTTTATTCAAGTTTAACATTGATACTCTTAGAATAGGGATTAAAACGATATTTCAGAGACCCTTTAAACACTCAATATTTAAAACAGACGTAGGTTAGTATTAAAACTTGATGAATTAAAACGTAGACCAATTTAACAATGTTGGCTAAGTTTTAAGCTGAAACAGAAATAAAACACTTGAACGAACTTGGTATTACACACGGATTAATAGCTTTAATGTATTTAGGGTTGAAAGCGGCGAGGGTTGCTGGGAAACAGAGACAACTGTTTTTTCAGAGTTGAAAAGAATTAGATTGCTTGGTTTCTGGATTGTTTTTACAACTTAGATGAAACGAGTTTTGTTAAATAAAAAACGTGACTTAAAAAAAAGGTGGATATTTAATTGCAAATTTCATTTCACCTATGTTTCATATTAGAATTAGTAATAGATTATTGGGATAAAACTTCTTAAGATCAATTTACAGTGCATTCGTAAATTTAAAAGGTAACATTCTTTTATAACAATTTTAACTTAAAAATAACAATTTTGACTTAAAATTTACGTAACTTCAACCTGTTAGTGTGCTTCATTTGTACATTAAATAAACTGGAAATGCGATACAACGCAAGGTTTGTAAAGTGTCGAAAATATCCAATAACCCAACTATATGCGGATAGTTATCCCTGTTTGCTCCCAAATAGTATAGTAAGTAATTTAGTTGTATTTTTGTAAATATACCAAATTATTTTTAATTCACACAAAATAAAAAGTTATTCCGCAATTTTAATAAAGAACAAATTTATTTAAACAATTACATCTGAATCGTTATAGTATACAGAGAAAACTATGCAGAGAGTAATTCCTTGATACACCTAATTCAACGTAATCATTAAATATGTACCAAGAACATAGAAGAATCCTATATTACTTAAATTATAATAGATTTTTTATTTCGTGTTATTTGGAAATAAATAAAAAAATATGAAATATTTTGTTGTTAGTTATATATTTAGTTTTTAGACCATTAAATGGTAAACAAATAATATTAAAATCATAGAATTTCATCTATAAATAAAAGGTTTAATTAATTATATTAGATTTTATAAAATTGGTAGTTTGAAAATTTTTTCCCTCTCAAGAAGTAAATTTTGTTTCAGAAAACTTCTTTAGTTCTTATGACAATACAATTTTGTCAATAATAATGGATTCTTGTCTATTTGAGAGATTATTTATTTTATTGGTGTCATAAATGTTACCCCAGTGTCTGAGATTTATTTATTATGATTATTGAGTAATATTATATAGGTTACTTGGTAGAACGTTTATGACCATATTAATTCTAGAAAAACTAACGCTTTGAACTTTAATATTCAATCTAATAATCATTTCGACATTTACCAACTAACCTTAGTTAGGTAACTACAGAGTTTTACAGATTCTAATTAGTGTTAGATTTATCCGTCGCATTACCGCAATACAATGTACTATTTTATTTCACAACAAATATTTATTATTCATTATTACCGCAAATCCTAGAGTGAAGTTAACCAACCCTTGTTTCTATAAGGCTATGAGTACAGATGGATTGTGGATCAATATTTAGATATGTCGACTATTTCTTATAAAACATCCCATGAGCAGAGAATACCTTTTGATACCTCACTCTCAATGTATTGTAAGTATTTAATACATGTGAGGATATTGTATTACTATTAAACTACTTTAAAACATTGCCAGTAATTTTTAAAATAGATTTAACAAATATATATTTATATTACAAATTAAATATTTTTAAATTAGGCGTAAGGTTAAAAATAATTTAATTTTACTTGCTTATATTAGTCTAGGTAATTTTTCATAATGAATGGGTCTATTACGTCCTCAGTGGAAGGAGGCCACTAATGAGCCTTGGCGGTAATATCGCTATATCTTGAACAAGTGAGGGGTTGTATCTCAGAGGAACTCTTAATGCATAACTTAACTGATAAGTATCCGTTTTACACTTTAAATGGATGCTAGGTGTATCTTAAACTCGAATGGCTTCCACATAAATAACTGTCTTAATTTCTTAACGTTTATTTGAATTTATGGATGGATAACTTTTAAAAAAATATATATACAATATACGCACATCTAAACCTATCTATTTTTTAGAGGAAGTCATACTACTATATGCGAGAAATTATTATTTTAAACAAGAAAACCACCTTCACACTATCACTCTCTCGCACTGTCACGCACACGCGCGCACACACACACACACACACACACACACACTCAGAAGCACAAACACACATACACACACTCATAAACACACACACACACACAACAACAACATTAACAACAATAACACAGGGTATACAAAAATATACACTTTTTTGTTTTAGGCGAGCTGGAGAAAGTTATAATGACGAATGAATGAGGAAATTAAGTGAATAGACCGTATAGATAAGATAAACATATAAGACGTGTCCCGTTCGTGTAATTAAGGGAGTTATAGTTCGAGTGGGTAGTGGTTATACCTAAATGAGATATATAGGGTATCTTTATACTCCTAATACTCTTTAATAATTAAGAATGGGTATGATACGCCTGTTTAAATAAATAAAATATCGAAAAAACGACAAAAATCCTCTTTGGTAAACGATTCAGGGGAAAACGTACTCGTGACTGTTGGGTATTATTTAGTTTAAAATTAGTGTCAAAACCGGTTTTACCTAACAATTGGTAGAAATACGAATTTATTTAATTATGTAATAACTTAAAAGATACATCGCACAAATAGTAACTGAAGGATCCCAAGTTGCTAAGCCTTTGAAATGCTTTCTCAGCCTTTAGGGCCGATCATCGAAAACATGACTACTCAGGGGAAATCGTGAGTAGTAGGGCAAGATAGAAAATATACTTTATATGTATTACTTCATTTTACCCATCTAAAGAGAAGTCAACGTTTTAAAAATATTATTGTTATCAAAAAATACAAATAGAGAAAGGGAAAGACAAATCAGAGAAACATAGCCGTTAATAATCTGATCTCTTGGGGTTCATTGGGAATGATTTATTTGCTACAAAAATTACATTTATTAGAAGGTCTACAAACGTAAACAAATAATTAACGATCATAATAATAATAATTATTATTATTATTTTGTACTTTCACAAAGGCTATTACGAATAGTTTTGGTTTTTAAGAATACTGTTGTTTTTGTTTCACAGAGAATACCAAGAATTTTTGAAATTTTTGGGGTTTCGGCAATAGGAAATCGAATGGCACCGAACTCAACCTTGGTGAAATTCGGAATTACGCACCAGTGGCTCCTATAATTCTCAACCCTGATAAACCAGTTTTTTTCGTTTAAGGATTTTTTATTTAATTAAATATTTTTGGGATTATCGGACACGGAAAATCGACGGACACCGGTCTCAACCTTAGAAAAATTGGGATACCTTTACAGCGGCTTCGATAGGTCTCACCTTGGACAAACTTTTTTTTTATCCCAAGGGGTTTAGATTTTTTGTGGTTTTCAGTCACGAGAAGACAATTGATACAAGAAATCCTTGGGAAAATTCGGGATTCAACCTTAAGAGCTCCTACAGTTTCCATGTTATCCTTATGAAACAAAACTCGGGCCAGGACAATTTTTGTTTTTGATTTTTTTGTTAGTTTAGGGTGTTTTGGCCACGGAATATCTATTGGCACCAGTATCAAGCTTGGTAAAATTCAAAATTTCACCCCAGTGGCCCCTAGAATTCCTATGTAGTCTAATCCGTATAAAACCAATTACGGACCCGGAAAAAAGGGTTTTTTCTCAAGAATTTTTTATTTCTTTTTGAGTTTTCGACCACGAGAAATCGATTGGAATCGGTCTCATTCTTATTAAACATCGGGTTTGCGCCACGGTGGTGTCTAGAGTTCTCTACTCCGACAAACCTTTTTGTGTTCATGGGAAATCGATTAGTACCGGCATCAACGTAGGAAACATTCGGAATTTCGCCCCAGTGTCTCCTAGAGTTCCCATGTTATCCTTATGGAACCCTGACTTTATGCTATGTTTCCCATTAATTTATAAAGTATGTGTGATAATTTGTCTACAATAGTAGCTGGCTAAAAGGGAAACATAGCCCAAACACTAGCTCCAATACGTCATTTCTTCACTTTCATCTTCTTCGTTACACACTGACCGCTCTTGTCACCGACGTGCTTCCATTACTTGGTAAATACATATAAAAAGAATGCAAAGAACTCATCAAGATTAAATACATCAAAACAAAGTATTAAACGATTTGCTGAATGAAGACAGCATATTTAAATTCCATACAATTATGTTTATCAAATCTTTAGAAAGGTTACATAAATATTTCTAGGAATATTACATCTAATGTGTTTAAGGTTAATGACATATCTCTGACCAATTCATGCTAATACACCTACACTCTACGTTTCCTTTACTGTCCGAAAATCCTTTTCAGTAGCCAGTAAATAAAGTTTAAATATTTTATTTGTCTGATAAAACAACATATCTAATGTTTTTATACCTGTAGCATAATATAATTATTCTCGTATGAATAAAGATAAATTATCTCATTAATAAACGAACCTTAATGTTGGGAAATAAAAGACATGTAGGCTATACAATAGGTCTAGTTTGAAATTGGTTTAAAACATCATCCGATCTATTTACCGTCTTTTACCTCATAGAAATTGTTTGATGAAAAGGCGATTGTTTTAAAAGTCAAATGAATTATTTGTAGAAACGTATTCGTATTAAATATTCAGTCACGTAAACAATCGAATATTATGCTCTATATGCATCCCATCTAGTTTGTAATCGAACAACTAGGTTCCTATATTCGAATCGACAAAGTTCTTATCGTTATACAATGAAAAACGAATGTCCTCCATAGTTCTAATTAGAAGTGACCTCTCAGCACTTGTTTCTTTTATCTGTGTCATAGCATAAACATAGTAAGCATAGTATAAACCTAGATGGTGTAAAATAAGATATAAACACCCCATCAAGAAAAAGAATGAGGAATTAAATATCAAATACCGTAAGCACTACTAGCAATTGGGTAAAAGCTCAAAACTCTCATTAAAAATCAAAATAAAAATCTACAAACAGAAATTAAAACCAGTTTTTGGCATATGACAGCCTACTGTGGAGATGTGCAAAAGAATCTAAAGTGGGAATTCTTCAGATGTTCCAAAATAAGTTACTGCAAAATATGGTCAATGACCGTTGGTATATAAAGAGCAATGGGGTTCACCGAGATCTAAATATCCCGACGATAACACAAGAAATAAAGAAGATGACATAAAAACATGAAACGAGACTTCACCTTCATCTCAGTGCATTGGGTCTTAAATTCTTGGAACCTAGTTAGAAGATTGAAAAGAATCCAACCATTTGAGTTAGTGTAGTGTAGTATTTTGTTTTCATAGTTATAATGTATGTAAATGACTATGTTCATGGAAGAACTAAGGAGTTATTGGGTGTTTAGTTATATGAGTATTTAACTAAGAATTCGCAAGTAAGGTTAGTGATTGGTATTATTATTTGAAAAAATTGCATAAAGCTTTCTTATCTGACTAAATAAAGGGCGTAAAATTTTAAAGAATATTGTTTTTCCACACAATCACGGTCGAAGAATTCAATTTGCCTTCTTCTTTGTTTAGTTTTTACTATAAAAATGACCAAAAGGTTAATATGACATTGCGTAAGGCTGCACAAGTAAGAAATAAGAGGGGATAATATATGGAATTTATTAGAAATATACTTGGTGTGTTTCTACTATCTTAGAGATGTGTAAAGTGTTTAAAGATGATCTTAATTTATATGTTTGCGTTAAAACAAAAATAAAAAAGTTATTTAGAAAAAAGTAATTTGTTTAATATGTTGAATATTGGGATATTTAGTGGTTTGGTATAATATTATAAATAATAAATTACGAAATAAAAATACACAGAAATGACTAAACACACACACACACAT
This sequence comes from Prosapia bicincta, assembly GCA_036971475.1. Lineage (NCBI taxonomy): Eukaryota > Metazoa > Arthropoda > Insecta > Hemiptera > Cercopidae > Prosapia > Prosapia bicincta. The sequence continues at coordinate 343,893,763 of JBAIZL010000001.1, forward strand.
ATATATATATATATATATATATATATATATATATATATATATATTTATATTTATTTATATTTATATTTATACATGTATATATACTGACCAAACCACTTTATAGTCTGAATATATTTTTTGACAAAAAATAAATTAAAGGAGGGGTAACATCATGTGTGTTATAAAGAGGGGGTGCAGATCCTGATTGAGAACTCCAGGTCTAGAAAATCACGATCGCATGACTACCCTGTTTTCCAAATATGGGATATAGTCTAGCCAGACTTTTAAAAATTTCATAGAAAAAGGAAGATTTTTTGGCGTTTCTAATTTGCTAATTTTTAGACAGTCTCAATATTACAACCATATTAGGCAATTTTATTTTTAAATACTAGAACATAAGGAAAACAATGTGTGTATTAACGCAAGATAGAAAATATACCTTATATATATTCGTTCATTTAAACCAGTCACATGTAAAAAATTCAACGTTAAAAAAATTATTAAAAAAAAATACAAATAGAGAAAGGGAAAAAAATCAGAGAGAAACATAGCAGTTAATAATATGATCTCTTGTGAGTCAGTAGGAATGGTTTATTTGCTATAAAATTTACATTTATTAGAAGGTCTACAAACGTAAATAACTAATTAGCGATCTTAATTATAAGGTTATTGTTTTACTTTCAAAAAAACTATTAAAAATAGTGATTGCTTTTAAGAATACTGTGGTTTTTGTTTCACAAATAATACCAAGGATTTTTTTTGGGTTTTTGGCCATAGGAAATCAATTGGGACCGAACTCAACCTTGATAAAATTCTGGATTTCGCACCAGTGGCTCCTAAAATTCTCCATCTGGATAAAAAATTCAGTATAAATGTAGTATAAAAAGAGGTTGGAATATAGGTATATAATTCGGGTTTTATTTATTAAAACTGTAAAAGAAATGTACTGTTCAATTCTGAATTAAGTAATTCAATATTTATCTTACATAAATGTATGATAACTATTGTTTGTTTGGGAGACTCTAACTATAATCTGGATGGTGTTGTAAAAGAGTTCAGCAGTAAGACGAGGGGGGGGGGGGTTAAGGACTCATTGGGAATTATATCGTATCAGAGGGAAGAAATATTTTTCATTTTTATAGCCATACAGTAAAATAAATAACCGGACCCTTGAACGTAAGACTGAAGCACGCCCACACAGCTCCAATCAAGTTAAAGTTGTAGTCACCGCGACTCCTAAGGGAGGATCACTCATGACTTACATGGTCCGCTCCGATGAATGGAAACGATGTTGACTCCGCAAAAAAGACGTTTCTATGGATTTTATAATGTAGTATTGTTGTTAATAATAGTTGCGTAAAAGAATGTTTGTGTTTCATTGGTGAATTCATATAAAAATATTTCTTATATCCAGTATTTTAAAACTACGCAATTAGGCCTGCGAGTTTAATTATATGTTAATGGGCAAATAGGAATAGATAGGAATACTCTAATTACATTCTGACATTACCCCATCTCTAAAATTAATTTAACCAAGCTTTGATCTGAGTGTCAAATACAGGGATTTATAAAACGTCTAAACAAACGAAGAAACATCTATACAACTAATTTCTGTGAACCTCTCACCTCTTGACGACTGTAATACTGCGAGTTTTTTGTCACTAGTTTACAGTTTGTCGCCTATATTTGGTTGAATGACTGTCGGATAGTACGGAGCGCGGTGTAACGTCTTAGTACGGCTACCTAGTTTTTATTTATACATTTTTATTCTTACGTATAAATATTCAAATCTTGCTCACTTTAGCTATGCAATCGGGCTAAACCTTCATAATAAGACCCTAACAACACAACCTTTTTATTATCTGGAATATTATGTTTTTTATATTCGAACCAACTTAGTTTTATCTTAAGAAATACTTATGATATATATTCAAACATAGGGCTATTCAAATACAAGAATTATTTATTCATTTTTGTTCACTGATTTTCGACAGTAAACAGTACCAGCATCATTAGGTATGTATAATTATTATTAATTCATTAAATAATAATAGTAATTCATTTCTGATCATGTTGGTACTGTTTATCAACGAAAGGCTTTGAATAAAAAATAAGTAATTCTTGAATTGGAATGGCATCAGTTGTTTTGATTATTATACAAGAAAACAACATATTATATATATATATATATATATATATATATATATATATATATATATATATATATATATATAGAGAGAGAGAGAGAGAGAGAGAGAGAGAGAGATGAATTGACATATACACTCGTCAATGATAGAATAGATTCTACGTTTTTTCAACTGCTTAGTGTCAACTTCTGGTTGCATGCAATATAAATAGAGACCTAATAATAATAACAAATTTCTTGTTAGTTGTGAATGTTGCCATACATTGCATAGTTGTTTAATTTACTAATGTTGAATTTGTATTATCTTCTATATTGTTTTTTTTCAAATTGTGTTAATGGTTACGTTGTTAATCTAGTGTAATAAATTTTAATTTAAATAGTTCATCAAATTTTTCAAAATAAAAAAATTATTGTACTATTATTGTTTGTTTCTGAATTAGAACTGAATTATTTTAAAGTTGGCTACGTAGGTAACCACAGTTTTTGTTTTAAATATTTATAGGTTTGCCATTTTCTAAATAAATGTATATTTTTTAACATTAGAGTATGCAGCAAGCAATTACTACTGAGAGAAAAATGTATTTTCTATATTGATTCCCCAATATTCATAGTTCAGTCTAGTGCTTCATCTATTGGTAAATGTTAAACGAATCGAGAATTCAAATCGTTTAAATTTAATTTTGGAATCTGTAAATATCGGAGTTCTTGGCCACCAAAAACGTTAACCTTGCAATGCGTACATCATGTATTTTTATTCTTAAATTATTTTAAATGTTTCAACTAGTATTTACAAAACTATTTTGTTAGATTGTTTAAAGTGTATTTCACATTAGCCGTAAGTTTTCCCTTGAATGAAAAATATTAATTACTTTAAAAAATCAAATTATTGCCTGCTTTTGTTTTAATTTTTATTTTAGGCTATATTTAGGTTAGTGTCCTATGTGTATGTACTATCAGACTCCTGAAAAGGTTAGGATTATATATCGAAACGAGGTTTATTAAATTAAAAATGCATGACAATAGTGTTTTCTACAAGACTTTAGTCATTAGTCGTTCTACAAATAGTGGTGAAAAAACTATTTAAATTTTAACTATAGGCTTATGACATATCTTTATTAACATAATTAGAGAAGTTTTCAAAACACTACAACATTACGTTTTATATTTACAATAAATAAAAATAATATATTCTATGTGTTAAAATATCTGCTATGTAAACTTACTAAAAACTTATATAATCAGCTACCTGAAATCATGTTTAACTATCAGCCGTACAATGCGTGTTTCCAGCAATTAATTTATTAGTAGTTGCGTCTGTCCTCATAAATAGGCTCAGTTTTTCATTTGAGTGCTTGAATGCTTGATTAGAAAGGTAGTAGCAAATAAAATACTTTCAAAAAAAAACTACCGCTTTATTAGCCCCTAATCGGGTTATAATTGGATTAATTGACTCACGCCTACATAACATGTCTTGTAAATAGGACCTCTATTTGCCTTTTGGCACTTTAATTATTATAACCGGACAAAATACACGCACAAACAAATTTATATTTAAAATATGTTGATTTTATATAAGGATGAAACGCTTTGAATGTGATAAAATCAAAGCGAAAGCGAGGAAATATTTCATCTATTTCTCCTCCGGATCTAGGCTTTCTGTATTCTACACTTGGGAAATCATTTTAATGTTTTCAGCTTCCCTTTGTCACTCATAAATTAACTTTACATAGTTTTTTATATGCTAATAATTTCGCAACCAAATACAATTTTGAAAACACATTTTTTTCACAGTATGGGTGGAAAAATTATTTTAAATATTTACACACCAACACTTACGCATATAAATTACTAAATATTATATTCTGTAAATAACATTTCTTTTTACAGGCGAAAAGAATAATTTTCATATTTCCAGCTATTTGTATTTTACAAATCTACGATATTATTTATCCGCATTTGCTTACTCTAATACATAAACGCCTATACCAGCACACCCATACACTAAACTCCCCTGCGAGAAATAAGTCTTGTTAATGAAAGTCAGACATGACATAACTATCTGTGAAATATGCCTAGATTCCATACATCAGTTATTAAAATTCCATTACTTACTTGAAGGAACTTTTTTAATAAAAATATTTTTAACGCTTAAGGTTTGTGTTTAAACTAACGCATTATGTAGGAAGTATTAAATTAATAAGTCATATTTGAATGATATTATTACATGTTACAATACATGAATTACCATTTAATTATTAAATTTAGTGGATACCAGGTGATTGTATAAATCCACATCCTAATAGGCCTACATCTAGAAGAATAAAGCATCAAAATATTCGTCAGTCATTCTGGTAATATTTACAATTGGCTAACTGTAGTGTTTATATATATATATATATATATATATATATACTGTTATTGTGTAATATACCACGTATACCTTTAACTGACCATATAAATACCATTTATCTAGTCTTGTCATACTTTTCAATAGTTTTGTTTGTTTGTATTTGTTAACTATTCCAAAATGTATGAAGCTCACGGAGTTTATTTTCCTTATGCCACTCTGAAAATATGTTTGAAAGCAATGTATCGGCAAATGCCCTGCGAGGCTGCCCAGTTTGGTGTATTTTTACTGCGGCAATAATTACTCGTGTGGTGATATTCATCAACGTGATCAAAACATGATATCAATAATGTAAGAACAGTACAATGTGCAGTTGTTCAAGCTTAGCAAAGGTTACCCATCAAGTGTATTGTTCTATTCACACAGAATGTAATGGCTTAATTGGTGTACACGAGTGACAGTTTATTTTAATAAAAAACTAAACATACACAGATTAGATTCCGCAGGCCTAGTTGGTTGTAACACGGTAACAATAATTTACTTATAATGTCAAGCAAAATACAGGGTAGTATAGGACGATGTTGGAAGTAATGGAGAGGCCTGTACTCATGTTTCCCCAAAGTCCCGTACTCATATTTACCCAGAGGCCAACAATTTCTTTGGGCGGGTCTGGGAATATCAAGGGCAGAGTAAAAAATATTATTATACACATTTTCTGCGTTCAATTATTAAGAAAAGCTTAGTTAAAATGTAATTTCGTAAAACATAAAATAATTTTGAAAATCTTTTAAATTGATTATTCGCAATGCTATAAGTTATTTTTATCATAGCAAAATTGATAAAAGAATGACTTTACAATGACTGAAGCTATAATTTAAATGGGAAAAGGTAATGTTCGTGAATCAAATACTTATCATTCATAATTCTACAAAATATTATATTAATCACTATTAAATCATCATACTAATTAAACACTCTTCATAAAAAAGTATAACTTTATGAAGGAGTGTGATTTATGAGTGTCATTTGCATGTAGTTTACTGTTGATTTTTGCTTAGTAAGTATATATATATATATATATAGTCCAAAACAAGAAACTTAAATATAAGAAATAATTTTATGTTTAAGGTATCTAAATACAGAGCAAGTAAATTATGTTAATCTATATTTACAGGTTTTGATGGGCTAAGTATAATAGGTACATTAAAGTGCTTCTATATGGAAGTAGTTATTTTTCGGTAGATGCATTTCGGTTTGTCTCTACCTTACACCAATCTCTGAGTATTATTTTCGCACAAGTGATAAATGACCTTGAATATTTTTAGATTGTTGTTTTATATATTATGCATTTCGAGGAAGATTTACACCTTCCGAATTAAAATACTTGAAGTCATGCAGAAATTTATCTTCTTCAGCAATACTTATATATTGTTTAAAAAGACTTGAATTTTGGTTTTAACATTAGGCCTGCTAAAATCCACATATTATTTCTTGTAAACATTCCTGATATATGCAAGGGAACTTCTGGATTTAAATGCAATAAATCATGAAAGCTACAACAAAGAGTTCTATTGCAATATATTTATTAATTATTAAAACTAAAAAATTATTAAAATTACTGTAATTTTTAAAACTGATTTAAATAGGAAAATACATTCCGGTAACTTGAAACTGTATTTTAAAAATGTTTTTTTTAATATATATTTTTTTCATTTAATAAAATAATTTTATTTTTATAAGATCTTTTTAATATTCGAAAAATATAATACTTTTAAAGATATCCAAATATATATCTGAAATTCTTTTAACGGTTATATTTTCTTATAATGACCTTATAATTAAGAAACAATCAATGCCTCTGAACACTGAATTAAGTGTAAAACCATTAAATATTAGTTTATGTGGTGTTTTCAACAGTTGTAAAAAAGTTATATTTTTAAACATTTATAAAATACTTATAATTCCACAAAGTTATATAAAATGTGAGGCTTATAATCAAGAATCTACCTGAGTGTAAGCTAGCTTTTCGATAAATCTACTAAACAAGAAATGTAAGTAACGGATGTCTAATGAATAAGTAGATGTAATGGATGAGTGGATATAAAATCTTAAAATTTAAAAATGATTCTTGTAGAACCTTTACTTCCGTTTAGATGTAGAAAATGTTACTTAAATTTAATTAGATACATTTTATGCAAGAAACTAAGCCACCGCTATGATTAGTTAAATTATTCTCTCATCTTTAACTTAGTTTTGAGCACAAACAAACTCTGAAAACTGTTTAGAAGTAATCTTAAGATTTATATTTAACAGCATGTTGATTTCCGTTCCAGACACTTTAAAAAGTAAAGGAAATCATTAGATGCGAAACACATCCGTAATTATTTCTAAGTAATAATAAATCATTTTAGATAAAGTTTGATATCTGAAATTCCACACAAAATAATGGATACGTGACATTATTAGAATAAAGATGGAACAATAACTGTTATATTTAAACTTTTATTGTATAAAAAAACATAAAAGTAAGACATTAAAAAAATAGAATTTTGTTTAGCCTTCTTACAGTATATTCAACCAAAAGTAGTCACTATAATAATTCAGTAAATAGTGCAGACATTGTATTTCTTAAATTCTTTTGTATTATATATAACGAATTAATGTTTGTTACCGGTCTTAAATTTAAATTATCTGGATCTATTATTTAAAATTTTCATTTAATTGTTTTTAGGTATACCAATTACTATTTTTAGTAAATATTGCCTTATTTATAACAATCGAACTTATTACTTATGAAACGTTTATAATATTGCCTTACCTAATCTTATGTTGGGCAAATTTGATATTGATGTATCAAACAACATTTTTGTCGACTATATTTTAAAGTTTTATATATATATATATATATATATATATATATATATATATATATATATATATTACAACTTGACTTATTTTAAATAAGTTTTTTTTCGTATATTAAATTACCTTACAATTTTATAGTTCAGGGTTCTAAATGAATAATAATCATATTAATTTAACATCACTAACATTTACTTCTCTGACATTTATTCGTTACACATTATACCAAATTACATTATTTCTATGCAGTGAAAAGATTGATTTCTTAATTATTATTACAATTACTAAAGTGGTAGACGCTTGAGGCTTTAGGGTTTTTATTACAATAAAGCTTAGTAATTACAGTGTTAGTTTGCTCTTTCACTCGGGTAGCTACCACGGGATCTTCTATAATTAGAAAGTGGTAGAAAGAGATATAATATCGTTTATAAATAAAATGAAATTTTAATTGGTTCTGAATTAACTAATTTATAAATGGCGGTTGGCTTAATCTAATGTAAGAAATATAGTACTTATTATTTGTTGAGTACCTGGAATCCTTACCGCTGTGTTAACTGCTTCACTGCACTTCTACTCATAAATAACTTATCTATCTAAATTCTTTACTAGCTGCCTAATTCATTCACGTCGCACTTTTAAAATTAACTCAAAAAACTAGCAATTCCCTTGAGTCTTTAAAACAAATTTTCACCTTTTTTTAACATTGCTTACAATTCTGCCCCCCCCCCCTAATACGTCTGTACTCTTCTGAAGTTCTCTATAAACTTGCACCTTCCCCGATGATTTTTGGTTTTAATGAACCAGAATAATAACTCCCCCCTTACGAATTGCAAATAAATCAGTGATTCTCAAAAAACTTTTACAATAGCCTTCCTAATGATCCAGTGATATATTCACAGGTTATATTTTGGTCACTTGGAAACTTCAATCGTAAAATACTTGGATCCCTTTTTTGTCAATACAATCACACAGCACATTTGAAGGGTGCAGAGGAAAAACGCAAGATTTCAAAAAAAGTAAATTTTACAGGAGAAGAATTTTAAACTTTAAAGGTTTTAGTTCACCAATGTTTATGAAAACAAAGCTAACAATATATATCCCTGTACAATTTATACATCTAAGAACTTTTCAAGTTACCACATTAGGTTTTTTTTGTTTATTTTGTTAACCTCGGAAAGGACATTGTTCATTTTTCCTATGTTCTTGTAACAAAAAAAAATATCCAATTTTTGTTATGTTTTAAAAATACTTTATTGTGTGGACTTTTAATAGAATACAGCATCACTTATCTAAAATAAATTTACAAAACCATTTTAGCGGTTCAAGGTCTTGACTTTCTGCTTTTTGGATCGGCCCGACTTTAATTTCTCTTTAAAAAAAAATGAGTTAACTACTTTTTCATTTTTTTAATTATTAACGTGATAACCTTTTAAAGGCGGTAACGGTATTGGGCCTGGGTAAAAGAGATGGGGTTCAGCTAGCTTCAGTGTGTTTGAAGTTATGGTACATTCTTGTTTTTTCTGTCCTTTTTTTAACTTTTCTTCTTTTTTCTCGTAAAGTTACTACCGTTGAATTGTAGGCTCCTGTATATGATTCTCGGTGCTGCAACATTTGAAAACTAGCTTGATTTATTTTCAGCTGACGAATAGGCCGTATTGATGCTGAAAATTTGGTTTGGTATTTCCAGAAACTCTCCCCAGCTCAAGAACATTTCCCTTTTGCAATCAATGACAAGTAAGGGGCTTGGTTTTATTCTAGATTTACTAAAAACTTCTTGCCAGTCTTTTGGAACCTCAGCAACAGCCTTCCTGTTAAATAAACCCATGCTTTTGTCGGTTTCCATATAGGAATGTCCTCTGATGGGAAAGGCTGCAGTTACATGTTCAAGTATTTTTCTTTGAACAGTGATGTAGTGCAAGTATCGTATAAGAGTAAAGTTCTTATTTTGCCCGCTACATGAGTCGTAATAGATTTCAAGCTGTTTCACTTTTTTGCCTAATAGGTTTGTAATAGAATGATCCTACATAGAAACAACATCGTCTGATTCCTGAATTAGCAACCGTTTGATCATACGTATAAAAATATGAATCACCAGTGGCCAAAACATGAATGCTGTAAGAATAAAAAGATAACTGACGCTTATAGTGTACGTCATTTGTGCTAATGTTCGGTAAAGACAGGTTACGCCCATAATACATACAAATAGTTTCATTTTCAACATTTTTCTTGGCATGTAACCGTGATTTTTTTGTTTGCATAAAACCACTGAGCTTTCTTTTTATGAAGTGTCATATCAAATTGTAGTTTTCTGACAGATTCGTTCAACAAATTCTTTTCATCTGTTTCTGTATTTTTTTTATGTTTCCAAACATAGCCAATTCCTTTACCTTTGTTCATCGAACATACTGCAGGTATCTGTCCGAGGATAGCCAAATTTTATGTTGTGCTTTGTTACCAAAGTGTGCCTAAATGTTTCTAGGGACATCTGTACGCCAGGGTTTTTCTGCAAAAACATGCCTAAAAGCTTGTTATTATTGTTCCTCAGGATAGTAAATCTTATCTGGGTCAGCAAGACTATAGTGTGATTTACGGTCTTTTAGAGAATTTAAAAGTTTATGTAAGGCATCATGTGATGTTTCAGGAAGACTGTTCCATCTACTTGTATGCTTCCTCCTTTTGTCAACAGGGGCCTAACCAGTTTTAGCAAGTGCACTTTTTATAGTATGTAAACGGCGTGAGGTCAAACCAAAAATTGTCTTAAATGCTAAACACCAAACCCTTTCTTCACTGAGTTTACCATTATTTCTTATAACACAAACTTTCCATACATATGAATAATCGAGTAAGGACGTTGTAAATTCTTCATTTTTAAGGGATCGCTTTCTTTCGATAGGGTGTAACGTAATTAAACCTGCTAGGTACGAGTTCTGGGAATTTCCATACCTTAATTCATTAAAATCACTAATTAGCACGGCCCTCTTACTTGCTATGATATTTTGATAACATTTAAACCTCTTACAATTACAGTCCGGGCCAGTCTCATTTGTACAGTTTCTCATCTTTTTATAAATTTCATAACTACACCCGTAATAGAACAATGGTTACGCCCTCTTTATCGCTAATTATTCTTGGCTATTTGTTTCTTATTATTTATACAGAATATTATTTTATAGATAGCAACTAAGAAATATTCTATAACCGCATACGTTTATATTAAATGTTCACAAAAAAACTAACAATTCCGATAAGTCTTTAAAACGAAAATACCCCATTTTAAACATTAATTACAACAATGCCCCCAAAGTAAGCCTTCTGCCCAATGATTTGCATTTTTATGAACCAGGATAATCTCTGTTTTTACTTATTTCAGTAATATTGGTTCCCACGCCCTTTACAAATAGTTTTCCAAACGGTAAAGTGTTATTTCCCAGGTTATTCTGGTCAATTGAAATTTTAGCTGCTTCACTTAGTGCAATGTTTTCGGTATCTCTTAACCTGGTCACATCGAAACTATACTTCCGTTAAGCGTTAGAAATATATTTGTATACTCTTTCCTTCCTATCTTAAGACAATTTGTCAACTGTATTACTATTTTTTCTTTGAAATACGTTCTTTGTTGTGGTCATCCTGAAGATATTGTTTGGAGATTTCTGGTAAAATTTGCGTTATTGACTAAATAGTTAATCTTCCAAATGTACCTTATTTAAATAATATCTTTACCTAATAGCTTAATGTTCGCTTACAATGTTGTTATGTTTATTTATCATCATTGTTTCTGGTAATATAAAGCCTTTTAGGCTAATATAAATATTAATAAATTATATTTATCACAATTAATCTATAAATATATTTCATATTTATTGTTGTATACTTTATACTTTTAGGCGTTAATGCGTGTCTGATGGTGAGGTAGATCCACGTTCGGAAACATATATTGCAAAAATTAACCCCGTATTGACTTATCAATCCCAGTAAATAAATTTCGGTTTATGTTTTAAACTCCCGAAAGCCCTGACCTTATCGAACAACAATGTAAATCATAGCTCCTGGTTCACATGATTAAATCACACCTCAAACTCTATTTCCCTAGAGAAATATATCATACACTTGTACGAATAAAAGTTTCAGCAAATAGATATATTCTGCAGTACTTATGCTTAGTTTTCTAAGTACAAACCTTTCAAACATTCAATTAACTATTAGTTTGTAACAAAATATTTACCCCTTCTTTGAAAATGACGGTATAAAGTAGATTATGACGTGAACTTCAAAGATATTTCAGGATGAAATCACTTCAGTCCTTTTATATTGAACAGTTACTAGCCAAACTTGAAACTATTTCTTTTAATACAGTATTTTCTAAAGTCATAATTTTAAATGTGTTATTGACACGATTTATTTTTGTGAAGAACATTATTTCTTAGAAACATGGCAGCATTTAAATAATAAATTATCCTTAATTATAAACCATTTTGTAAACTTATCGGAAAGAAATCTTTACAAATATATTCTGAAAAGGAGGGAATAATTCTTGACAGTAGTTTAAAAAACCGGAAGTATTAATAATATCAGATAACAAGACAAGTAATAAAAAAAATGTTTTAAATAGTAAATTCCTACTGAGGTTATCATAAAACAATTTTATTTTAGATAACCTAGAGCCCTATTTATGATATTGTGTGGTAGCCATGGCAACAGTTTAATGGAGGTTTTGTCGACAACCAGATGGAGGAAGATAAGTCCTATATATCTTTGAGAAATATATATTTTTATTTAATGTCTGGTAATAACTATTATTTTTTTATACAAGCTAATGACAGATGGCAGTCAATTTTGCTTTTATAAAACACTCAACGTTTGGACTTTCTTTCCAAAATTCCTTTTCGCAATAAAAATTGATATTTATTAAGAGTTTTGTAATTTGTTAATTTTTATTATGTTTTATATAATATTATGTATTTTATAAATCGTAAGTTATGTTGTTAATGGTTTAATTAAAACTGAGCTACTGAAAAGAAATTTCGGAAATCCAAAACGTTGAGTGTTTTAAAAAAACAAAATTGTCTGTCATCTGTCATTAGCTTATATAAAAAAAAAATATATATACTCAAAGGAATTGACAACTAGCTATTGAAAAGTTGTCACAGTGCCAAGACGCCCAAGGTACATAAAAATAGACATTTCGAATCCTGCTGGACCACATAAGTTTTTAAATTTAATGATTGGACAAATATTTGAAAAAAAACGGTATTATTGTCAATTGTCATCCACTACAGGTTAAAAGATATGTATTTAAAAATGATTGGATAAATAAAAACATATCTTATTAATGATTGAAAATTTGTACCAGATATATATATATATCAGGAGAGTATGAGCTAATATTAGGAGGTGAAAAAGTTTTAATAGTCAATAAAAAGAATTGGATCTATTTTGGGAAAAATAAGTAAAGTAATCTCGAAAACGAGGATAGATACAATAGTTCTTTTTATTTAGATAACTAGAGCTTAGCTAGTGAGAACTATTCATAAAGGTAAAAGTCAAAATAGTGAACTCAAAATCTCACAAAAAATTAGTTTCTAATAAACACTTACACAAATAACTAGTTACGGCGAGGAAGGCGACATCGTGGCCGAAACTAGTTTGTTGTGTGTGTATTTATTAAAAACTAACTTTTTATGAGATTTTGAGTTCACTATTTTGACTTTTACCTTTGTAAATAGTTCTTTGATTGATGAAGCTTAACTTGATTATTGCTTCTGGAGTTAACAATCTCCCTTACAATTTTATTTAGGTATGTTTGTGCATATAGGCCTACGGCCTATTTATTTAGTTTGATTAAATGACGCTTATTTATAAACATTATTTAGGCTAGAAATAATAATTTCAACTAAATGTCAAATATATCAAGACAGAATACACCTCGTTGTCTATCACCTGTAATCAATTTTTTATTAAACGTGGCAATTTAATTATTTGAATATTACATATTCTAACATGGTTTCTGTTGATTTTTGTTAGATATATAGTACAAACACAAAAGTCTATTTGGGAAATTTATTTCGATTTGTTTCTATAATGTTTTATTAAATTTAGAAGTAAACATCTAATAAACTTTAAGCTATAAATATAATTATTTGGATATATAATTTATAATAAACCTAATGTGTAACCTAATTTATTGAAATATATTTAGTATATTCATGGTTCAATACTTGTACGCTCTCCCGCCTGTAGGAAGATTATTGAGTTTCCCCCTAGGGTCGTGGTCGATGACGCAATTTTATAGAAAGTAATTTTATCAAAATCACACTAACTTATATCCTGCAATATTCTGCTTCGTTTTTCGGAGTCTGACCTATCAGGAATATTACAGAATATCAATTAAAACAACATTTAAACAAAATGCAGCAAACCTATTTTATTATGTTTTTCTTGGTTAACAATTCAAGTTCGTTTGATCTAAAGTACATATAAGTCTAAATATAATTTCCCCAGTATACTTCCTTAGTTAAGTATATTAGAAAGGTCACCTCGACAGTCGATGGTCTGTAGCACCTTCTCTACATGGGAGGATTCTATCCTATTCGACAGTTAACAAAAATAGAAAATAAACTCTTTGTAAAAGCAGATGTAACAATCGCTTAGAAAGAACAACTTGATACAAGACATCATCTTTCACAAAAACAGAAAGATCCCAGGAATAAATTCAACCAACTAATAATGAAGTGTAGTCTCGAATATAATCTGAGAGCATACTTTAGAATCAAGCCATTGGATCTGCGACATTGTCTCGCTCCGAATCAATATATTTGTTAACCTTTTTCAAACTTAACGGTAACTGAATTCTGTTCTATCTACTAACACATTTAACATGTTTAAAGTATCAGCAGAATTGGGACCGTCATGTTTGCTTAAATGATTCGGATTTTGTACATTTTTGTAATCGTCAAAAATCGGCAACTGGAAGTCGTAATACAATGTTATGGTTTAATATTTGTTTTACCATAAATTCCATCAGTACTCAGTAGTGAGTGTTGTGTGTGTTTGCATGTGTGTTCAACAAAGCAATCTTTTAGTTCCAACATGGAAAATTTTTTATGTCTGGGTCAGCATACCGAAAAAGCGTTTCCTTTCAACAAGTATAGAAATGTTCGTCAGGGCTTAGCTGTCTAGGACATGAAATTTCTCGACCTGACTTTTTAGAATAATATTTTGCAAATGCCTCTGCTTTTGTCTTATCGTTTGTCAGCATTTCCCCATCTAGTTTTTTAATTAAATTTATTTTTTCGAAGTTTCTCCATTTATTGCCTTAAATCACTTCCATACAGTACTCGATGTGGCATTGACGTTCATGGTACCTACAAAACTACACCAAGACTTTAGTTTCGCTTCCCTAACTTCTTTTCTCTGATTGTTCTGAAGGTTTTGAATGCCATTGATTTACCAAGTTTTACCTTCATTTACTGGCTCTTGGAACCGATTTTTCGGCAGCACTAATAACGTTGATTTCGATTTTGTCTGCAGTAGCATTTCCCTCACCAACAGTTTTACCGGTTTCTCCTTTTAGTAAGACCCCGTCTGCTTTACTAATCTTGAACTTCCTGAGAACAGAAGCGTTGTTTCTCTCTACCTTATTCCCTTCATTAAATTCGAATTTTAACGGGAAATGATCACTGCGCAGTTTCGAGCCCACATGGTAGTTTATGGCGTTGAAATGGTCAAGTCTACTTTGTGCTGAGAGTGTTCACTGATGCACACTTTAAAGTGAGTACACATTTTTGTATTGACGTATATTCGGTTGTTATTTTGGAGCCAGTTCTACGGCCGTTTCGATTTTCCGCGTAACTGTTCCAGCTCATATGCTTGCTGTTGAAATCTCCAACCAATAATACGTTAAAGTTGAAAGCAAACTGTAAGGCCTTTTTCTTTTATGCCCTGATCAGTAAAATATACTTGTAAAAGGGTGAACGTAACTTTGTTACTAACTTTTATTGTGTACTTGGTAACTTCCATGTTATCTGTGACTATGACGTCTTCATTATCAACTGCTATCGAACCATGAGCTAGTATCCCCGATCCTCCGCGTCCTCTGTGTGCTCTTGAGGCATAAAACATTTTAAAATCCTTAAACCAGGATGGTATTTGGTGTTTTGCGGAAGAAAGGATTCTTAAATCCAAGCAATTTTCACCTTCTTGACTTATAACACTGTCTTGAGTTCATCAGATTTCCGTCTCAGAATTCCAATGCATGATAAACGTTTTATCCGTGTCTAGGCTTCTGTGACTAGTTTCTGTGAACTTCGTCTTTGTAATATAAGTTTTTTTTTTCTCGGGAAGTGGTATTGATTGGAATGTGGCCTTCATACTGTTTAGCTATCCTCTTGGCTTCGCTTAGGAATATAGTTGTGAATGTCTTGGTAAATCAAATTAGTTCAAACCTTTGTAAGTATCCCACGCCTCTAAATCTCAATGTGAGATGTTTTTACACTTTTTTGTATTATCTTGGCAAAAACGCCACTACTTACTGATTTATTCAGCAGCATCATTTTTCAACGCTGTGAATTACTGACAAGACTTGTTGCTCTAGTGTGTTGTGTGGGTGTGAGTCTGTGGTGTACTTCTGTTCTGTGGTGTGTTTATGTTCTTAGAGTAGTTTTTAATTATGTGCTTAAATATAGTGTTTGATTGTGAGTATGTTTTGTCATTTAGAATGTGTTGGGGATAGTTCATTTGGTGTTCTTATATCTCATAGTTTTCTACTGTGTTAAGTTTGTTGCTTTTATTGATGTAATGTAGGATTTTTAGATTAATGTCTATGCCGGTCTGTGAGTGTATTGTGTTTTGTATGTGTAGGGCAAAATTTGATTTGTGTTGTGTCTTTCTTATCTGCTTTACGTGTTCGTCAAATCTTTTGGTAAATGTTCTTCCTGTTTGTCCTATGTAAAAGCTGGGGCAGTTGTTGCATGTAATCTTGTAAACGCCTGCCCTGTCGTTTTTATCCCGGTAAGTTCTTGAACTGTTTAGATGGTTTTTAATTGTGTAATTAGATTTTGTATATGCTACTTTTTTTTAGGTAATCAAGTAACAAAGTTCGCGTGGGTGTGTCACTCATAAGGTAGGTGTTTTAAAATATTTAATAGGTGTTGTAATGTTATGGAATGATAGAATGGTAACACACAAACTTAAAGCGTAAAATTAGATTAACAGGAAGACCTCTAAAACGCCAAGAGGAGACATATTACCTGTCGTCAGATAATATATTTAAAAATACTATTGACTTATGTGTCACAGATGAAACAACGTTGGAAAAGTATCGGAAAACATACATTTTACATTTCAGAACGTTCACCAACCAACGGATATATTGTACAAATTTAAGTGTAAGCGATACAAAATATAACAGTTTAAAACTTTATTAGAAAAAAATTGAAATTAGATTAGATTTAAGAACCATTATAAAATTATAATATATAATATTTAGATAGAAAGTATTTAAAATATACCACTGGAATGGGAATACTTCAAAGGAACTTAAATACTGAAAAAAGCGATTGTATGTATTCTACATTCAATTGATAGCTTAGGATTGAAATTCCATTAAACTCTCTTTTCCTTTTAAAATACACTCTGTTACATAATGTGCACAATAAATTTACATAGTTTATATAGAGTTACTGCTTATATAAGAACCCACAAGTTAAAAGACGTTTTATAAAGAAGCGTTTTCATATTTTGAAAACAAAAATTGTAATAGTTTACTATAATATTTTAAAAAAATTTTATTTAAAATGCAAAATTGAATTTTCTATATCGGAATTACGTAATGCGTTGCAATAAAACTTGCAGACTTCAACTCTGGTATGGTTGGTATGTATACATATATTTTTAATAACAAAGAATATCTGTAAGACAAACACAATATTTAAATTGATAATTGGTATTTATATATAGAAAAATAATTATGAAAACATAATTAATGGCCTTACCAAAAATAGTTCACACAATTTTGTGTTTGGCTAAAATATATTTTGTAGATTAGCAAATTTTTCTATCGCTTTAAAGTATGCTCGATGCCAAATTAAATATTTTTCAAAATATCAATAACTCGGCACCCTATAAAAGTGTTAGTTAGGTTTGTATTGAGTGAGGTGTGACTGTATCTCGAATATTCTTGCGTTTTTTGTATCTCTCAAGATATTTTTACTCTTCTGCTATTTTATTTATATATGTTTAATAGAAAAATATTAGAAACCTCCTCATTTGATCCCTCCAAAACCTAGAACTACTTTCATATAAGTCGTCTAATTTATACTAAAAGTATTGTTAACTCACTTTTTTAATGCAATGTTTATTTAACCCTTTAATCACGTAGAGCTTTTCGAGTTTTTGTAAAGCAACATAAGGTAGAGTTATTTCGTTACTCTGTTTTTTGTGTCCTGTGCTTAGAGGGAGTTTCACGTTACAATTTAACACCTTGTTAAAATGTTAATTAATAACATATGATAACAGATGTTTAAGATCTAATGTAATATCATTAGTTTTATTATATGGAATGTTGTTAACTATACTAATATTCTAAGTATCTGGAGTAAATCAATTACTAACATAATCTATTTCTTAAACGTAAAACTAAATAAACAAGAACTGCAATGAGATAAACTCTTTTGTTTCAAAAAGTTAAAATTCACTTATTTATCATTGACATAAACATAAGGAAGTTAGGTTTACAGAATATTTTCTACTAGAATCTATGTTCCACCAGTCATTTCTTCTGTAGATGGTTATTTGTCTGAGACAAATTTTTCATTACTGGAAAAAATGGGTATTTATGAATGCTATATGCACGAAATACACGGATTCAAAGATTATACGTTTTATCTAGGGTACATACACAAGAGTAATTCCGATTAAAAATACAACTGATTTAAAAATGCAATTTATAATGGCAATTTTTATTGCCTTTCTTCAAAAACTCTAACGGTTGAATGAGCGTTTAAGTTCTTCGATATTTATTAGATTTAGCCGCAAGCATGGTTGATTAAATGTTGCCCCTATAATGATGAGGCAGCCCACGCAAGACTCATTGTATCCCGGTTTTATATCAATAAAGCATCTGAAACCTAATAAAGAGAACAAAACATTAGAAAAGGCAAAAGGTCAACCTATAAATATATGAAATGGATTTTATATAGTTTTACTGTAATTCTAAATCGTTCAATATTTTATAAAAAAATATTTTGTATTACTTAAAACATAATTGTTTTTAGCAAGCATTTGTAATCCTAGGCCGTGCCGTTATTTACTGAAGATTTAGTTTATGCATTCAATAGTTGAGGACATTTCTAAGGCTTAATAATAATCATAGTGCTGACGGAAAACTACAAATTCTCTTGCAAATGAAATTTTACACTTATGCATTTTTAACTAATTGCAAGCAGCAAAACGAAAGACAGAGAGAGGGGGGCGACAGACATAAGGGGAAAACATAAATTATCATTTAAAAAGTTACCAACGTTCTTTGAGAGAGTGCTTAATGTAATAAATAGTTGGGTGAAAATATATATTTTCAACGGTTTATAATTGTTTTGCCTCTTGACTAGATGTAAGTATTAAATATCTTTCGAATCATAGCAGATATAAATTCATACAAAAAATAAATATAAATATAAATAAAAAGCTTTTTATATTGAATCGTTGTACCTTTAAATACATAAATTATTAGAGTTCTAAAACAACGAACTATTACCGCTTCGCATTGTATTATATTTTCACAAAGAACGTTATGGAAAATATATTGTCTATTGTTTGTTTTTATTAACCCACAATATTTTTAACATATAGCATTATTGCAGTAAGATTTTTTTTGTAGTATTTCGTAAACGAGAAGAAAAAAAATAAATTTGTGAATAGATTTGAATTTCATAACACCTTTAATACAATCTTTTTTCTTGCTTGGTATTTTCTTGCAAGCATTTGTTCATTAATAGGACGTTACTAAATTGCTATCATTGACTTCTTACATTGTCTACAACTTTCTTACTTCAAAATATTACAGTTTACACTTTATATAAATGTATACTATTGCTAAAAGGAGACAATGAATATATAAAACTTAATGAATCTTTTTGAAAGTCTTAATTTTAAAAACGCATGAAGTAGAGATCTACACGGAGTGGAAAGTTAAAATGACAACACTGTATGCTAAGTAACTGTAGCAGCACGAGCAAGTTTTCAAAGTGTTTTAGGAAATCTAACTTTGAAATCGTATCCTCAACCCAGATCCATGAAGGGAGCGTAACAAAGTATAAAGAGTATAAATTATCCTCTCTTCGATTTTATCTTGTTAGCTATTTGTTAGCATTTGCTTCAAATTTTGTATGTAAGTGGATTTTAGGATGAGTTTTTTACATTATTTTATTCGCACTCTAGTATCCGCACATCTTATCGTGACGTGGTGCTCGCATGGGGTCTTTTTTGACCCCACTCAGTATTCCGGTATTCTCGCCAATATAATTGGACCTGGTTATTTATTTATGAGAATAATATCTCCCACCAAAGTATTGCAATAACTTGGTGAAATTTTATAGTTATTACCTGATACCAGGCTCCCTACGCTCGCCTTAACTTACTAGCCAGAGTCTCTGCTCCTGAACCACCGAGGTGGGCGATAAATTCATACAGTCTTTCAACAACGACAAAATGTGATAATTATTCGGTCAGTAGTATTAACTAGTACCAATATAATAGATTACTGGGGAACAAGGTGAGAATCATTGTCTATCCTACTTAAATCAATTAGTTTCATTTATTCATGTCATATCTATATAAATTGTTTCCAGATCAAACAATTTCTCTAATAAAAACAAAAATAAAAAAAAGATTAGTATTGATTGTTCAAAAAATCTCTCGCAAATAGTTTTTTTAATGACTGGGGCACACAGTATTATGGAATATTCCACATTTCTTCTTTGATTTCCTGTCTGCTGCTCGTGGGCAAATGTGACATCGAGATCGGGATTCCACAGGTTGTTAACGTTTTTCTCACGGCTCACATACTCGCCCGACGGTGAACAGCTGGCTTCAGTAACTCGATTGCTAGTGTGAGGTATTCCCGTCTGACAATATCATTGAAATGGGTGTTTTCGCGGAAAAAGTTTTTTGCAATTACACCTCCGACGTTCATCAGGTGAAACAAATTGTCAATGTCCATCTTCTGGAATTCTGGCTTACATCATATTGGTGACGCATCTTATCCAGTATATCAACGCCAAATTTCGTGTTATTATAGTCTGTTATTATAATAGGTTTCCTCTCATTCGTTGTTATTGTTATCATCCTCGTTATAATTATCAACATCATTCAGTTCATCACTCCTGGAAACATTCACATCGACGAAGTCCTCTTCTTCAGGATCACCAGGTCAAAATATCCCCTAATTATCACCCATAGTCTCGCCCAAATAAATGCGGAATTGTTTTAGATCGCGCTCTAAACATACTTGCAAATGCTCCCGATCACGTCCCGACATTGCACTGGTTAAAATATAGAACCAAAAAAATAAATTGTTGAAACATACAGTAACGAGAGTAGTCGTGTGGGGTCCTTCAGTCCTCCAAGTAGTGCAGCCTTCCGTTCAAACGTTTTTAACTCAACTAGCTGGAATTCAAAGGAAGTTGACGCGACACTAACATACTCAGAAATAGTGAGAGAGAAGCTACTGAGACAGTCAAGGTCAGGCAATGACGCAAAACTAAAACAAACAAAGAACAAAACGTCTGGGGTCCCAGGCGACCCCACGCGACTACTGAAGTGTTAAGAAAATTAACATGGACCTATAAGGGATTATTCGTTTAACTTGTGAAGAGAAAAAATGATAATCTTATTACATTTTATAGCATTTTTCTGTAACTTATGTATAACTATCGTATTTCTCTAGTACTTACTTAACGTATACTAGTTATAAGGAATGTGACGTAACAAGTTAAACATAACTGGCAATAAATATCTGAGACGAACAAGCACAGCAGCAACAACAAAATGTAATTACGCAAGCTAGAAACATTCTGCTCTTCCTATACATATTGAAGTTTAAACTACTTCAGATTAACGTTTAAACAACACGTATTGAAATATAAGAAAACATGTTAGAAAGTATAAAGCGCTTACCCCTTCTATTCTTAAAGTTTTTGCTGGAGAAATCTTGTAGAGTTTACAATAATTAATTAGTTACTTAGGACGTTTAAAACTTTAAATAACTATCGACGACATGTAAAATCAATACATTTCTGCAACAAAATGTAATTTGGAGCGGGATTTGACAAATAGCTCTTAATTCTTTCAACAAAACTGTTTTTCGTCTAGTTAAACGTGTAGAGGGCTAAGTATAAACATAAGGCATTGTTTTATTTTAAAATAATTTACTGAGGGAAATTTACTGAGTAAAAGGGTTTAAAGTGATTAAGTTTAATTTAGGATTTTTTTAATTTGTGAAGCATCAATTTTAAAGAAATTGATTAAAAAGCTTCTATCATGGTGACAAATAGGCTACACTTTGAATCATAAAATTTGACTCACCTTTGGCTCACAGGGGCGTATATTTATAGTTAGTTATAGTTACTAACTGATACAGTAACGTGGCGAAACCTGAAACTCTTAAACGTAATTTAACAAACAGTTCCTTCTCTTGTATCCAAGTTTTATTGAAGTTGTTTCACTAGAAAACAATTAAACATCCGCGAAGTTCTTTTGATGAAAGTAAAGACAAATATTTATCCCAGCATAGATTCAGAAACACTTCGTTAGCGAGAAACAATTATTAATATATTTAAACCTAATTTTAACTGCAGGGATTAAAATTCAAATGTGAAATGTCAGCAGAATGTATGAAGTAAATAGTAAACGTAATTTATCAAGGGAATTGTAAACTACACCTTTTAATCACAAAAATAAAATCCTTTTGTAATGTATAATATCTAATAGTATCAATACTTTATCCCTTATCACACTCCAGTTGTTGGCAAAATAAAAAAAGATTGATAATGTTTTAAATTCAGTATAAGAATAGGTTTGTGAATAGGAAATGAATGTCATTCGTTGGTTTGCCTAAGCGTTTGTAAAAAAACGTTATTTTTCAATTAAAGCAACCTTATTAAATAATACCTGTAGGAAATGTTGATATTTATTAAAATTGATAAAGTATAAATGAAATTAAAATATATCTTTTTTATGAAAAAAAGGGAAACGGTATCGAGACGACAAAGTTTGAAAATCTCACCAAGAAATTGCTGTACAATATTTTATGAAGTAGTTTGCAATATAATGCTTGTCTTTTGCTTATTGTAAAACTGTTCAATATTTTATTAAATTTACCGTAGGCTTCGAAATAAATAGTACTGAAATCGAATCAGGTGTAGTTGTCTTATCGTTCAGCTATGCTGACTCGTGATTGTTGTGGCGTAACGTTCCTCCTGACAGTGTTGTCAGAGGCCACGGTATAATAGGCATGTAACCATGTGGTGTGCTATTTCAGGGACAGAGATAATCGGCCCATAAATGGTCATTCTTGATAGTTTTATAGTTGAGCTAAGATTGATTTGTGCCCGAAACCCGCCTTAAGCAAAATGTCACAACCAACCACATTGACTTAGACAACATTGCTTTCCTACAAGAAATATTTGGCAATCGTCCTCATCTTCCTTAGCACAAACTTCCATTACCCAGTCAACCCAGATCTTTTCCCACCAGATGCCCACGTCTGGGGAATTGAGAAGAAGATTTTCCGTGTTGAACAACCCAACCACCATCGTCTAACTACAGAAAAATACGTGTATAACGAAAACAACCTCTACTCACCATAATAATTCAAAACCTTCAGAAAGGTACGAGTGTGGCCTCAAATTAAACGGAAGTCAGATAAAACATTTTATACCTTAATTTATATACTCTATATAATAATAATAATAACATTGAAGTCTCTTGATGTAATCATCTTGAATTCACTGATTAAACTAAATTTAAACTACTTAACTAAGTGAATACGAAATTGCTTACTTGCTGACGCGTTTCAAAACGATCTTTCCTTTTACGAAGCTAACCCTCTACAGTAGTTTAAATTTAGTATAATAACATTATTATTATTCTTATATTTAATAATTATAATAATATTAAAATAATTGTTGTCTTAAAATTTTCCTAATAATAATAATAATAATAAATAAAAATAATAATACCAAGGTAATTTGGTATTAGAACACTACTCTATTACATGTATATTTTGGCGCATATGGTATTTAAATTATGAAATTATTAAATTGCTTCTATTACTTAACACTTTCCTGATACAAATCTTGATCAAATTTTAAATTTCTCGTGTTTGGGGTCTGATTCTGAGTATCTTCATGTTTGAAATCTAGCACCAACATTCCCAAAGGTAGGAATATACGTATCAAAGATGAATATGAATTTTATTTTCCCCACCTCTGGTGGTCGTCACAACCCTCATTCTATAACCTTAAATTGTTGCCATGATTACCACACATCATAAATAATGCGTAAATATTAAAAATGGAAGAAAGAATGAAATAAACAAAGACACTGGGTTAACGGTATCGAACATTCTTTTATAAACGAACAAAGCGAAAGGAAAGCAAATAGAAACTACAACACAGGCAAATTAAAAGTTTCAGAAATCTTCTGATAAAGCGTTTGGCGTGTAATTCTAATTGAGATATTCGTCATATTGAGAGACCTTTCATATTTTATTTGGCAATGTCTTCAAAGAAAAGAAATATTATTTTATAAAATCAAGTTTATACTAGTGAGATTGAAACAAAATCCTAATTTAAACTGACTAAAACGAATGCCTATAACAATTAATACAAATTTTATAACCTTTATTTTACAGCATTTGATAGTTTTCCTTAGATCATATGAATGTGTTTCAAAACCCTGAATCATTTTTGTTCTTCTGAACTTAGACTTATTTTTCATCAATTTCTTTTTAATAAATATTATTAAATAAGTAGACCGATAGGGTGAAAGTATATTGAGGCCGAACCGGAAGTAAGAAAGTTGGCTTTAAACAATTGTTAATTCAGATTGTCATCGCCGGCTACAGAAATAGAGAGAGGCTGACACAAGGCGTCTGGATTAGACAGAAGAGAGAGTTAAGCATATAGGGTTACTTCCTTGACGCACTTAAAGCAAGTTCAAGTAGAAGCTTTAAAATATTTACAACTCTTACAAAACAAGATTTACAATAATAATTATAATAGTAATTTCCTACCTATTATTACAGTTTTATATTTAAAGATAAACTGTTAATTCAAAAATATAAATCGTATATCTAAAAGTATAAATAAAAAAATTTACGTATCAAAATAAGTAGTTGATGAATATATGATTTATATTATGTATTGTTTACAATGTTTTTTATTATTTCGTTTTGTAAATAGGCTATCATTGTGAAAAAGATCAAAATTCAAAATATTTTCTGTACTTGTAAGACTATAGTGAGTATTACTGTTAGCTCCCACGAATGATAGAAAACGATTGTGGACATTGATAGAAACCCCTCTCTGCAGAATAAAGGAGATATTTTTTCATTTACTGTGAGTATTATTTTATAGACGGAAATACTTTTATAACTTACCATAATGTAGCCTAAGTTATTTGTCTGTAATCTACATCAAAGCTAATATTGTTAAAATTTGAAATGATAAAATGTCTAGTGATGAAGAGATCTGAAAAGTTATGATAAATTCTAAACAGTTATAAGACTGTTTCTGATCTTGTAATAGTTTTTTGAGCGTGGTTACTGACGTCACAGAGTCACTTTCACGTAAAGGTTTATGAATTAGCTAAAGATTGACGCACTCATAAACATCCTCTACCTTATAGTGCATTATGGAACTAAATTTTTATAAAATGTTAATATTTAGGTCATACATTATGTTATATACGTTAATATTTATTTTGCATTGAAAACTCATCGACACTCACTTGAATGTAAATAAAATATCTAAATATATTCCAGCTGTTTACAAGAAACTCAGGCCTACTTGGTGCTTAAGAGATAGGTATAAGAGGACGATAATACAAGTAATAATAAGCCATTAGCATACAATAAGTATAAAACCACAAGATATGCAAGAAATAAACACCGTAGGCCAACACCTTGACATCTAAGTAGATACTAACATCTGGCCGTAGTGTATAGCTCCGCTGAAGCCAGATTAGTGATGTATGCGAATCGAGTTTTAGTGACACGAAATTCAAAAACAGGAAGACAATGACAGTTATTGTCAGACTGTCATCCACAAATATAATGCTCTAATTAAGTCTAGGAATATTCTAATTGCAGTGTTGCCAGTGTCTCGACGTAGGTTTTTGCAGGTGAAGTATTTACTTGCAAAATGAAATTAAAAGAAAAATATTGCTATATTTTTGTTTCTAGTATGGTTTGCATTCTATTTATAATATATATCAAACATAGTACTAGTTGTTATAGTCCTACTAATGAAATCCACTTGTTTTAAATAAATTCCGTTTTATATTTTTGGCGAATACAATACAGCAACATGTTAAAATTATTATGTATAATATGTTAAAAATTAAATAAATAATTATTTAATTATTATTATACAATTATATATTTAATTAAGTAATAAAAAATAAAACAATACATGTAGTGAAACTCTTGTCTTCAATAACAAATAGACTATAGTTTCTTTTTTTTACTTTTTTAGATTGTGCAATGAAACCTTAGATAATCGTTTAAGGTCAAGTGGTACACGTTGTATTACTTTGATATTGCAAGAATGTTTAAATAAAACATTGGAATTTTATTCTTGCTCTGAATGTACTACGTGAAGAGTAAGGTTAGGTTCGCAAGCATGTAAAGCCCCCCAGAGTCACATGTATTAATTTTATATCTCACTGAAATGTAGCTCAGAACCTATTTATATTTTTTATATCAAAAGTTTATATATTCTTCAAAAATTAACTGTTCTTAACATTTTGTTTCTATAGTTACCGGATTACTTACCAAATCTTCACATTTTTCGGCCAGTAATCCCTTCTGTCTAGCTTGTAAAGAAACTGTTATTTTAATAAGAAATTCAATAATTCCCAACTTAAAATACACAGTTATCTGAAACCTACCTCCCCTTGATCAATATTGGGACTAAAATACCACTTGTGTCAAACCACTTTCGGTTTTAAAGTGTTCGAATAAAGGAATACTTTTAGAATTTCATGTGTGTTAAGAATGAAAATTAGTTTTTATTTATATGACGACTATATAGAGCTGCTTTTATTAAAAGTAGTAATTCTTTATGTTTATATAGCGGCATTCAGGATTTTTTTAAAATATATATAAACTTTTGATAAAAAAAAAAAAAGATATAAGGCTTTAAGAAACAAAAGACTTTGGACTACTTATTAGAATGTATTAAATCTAAAAAGACATATGTATGTTTTTACCACACCTAAATTATGTTAAAAAACACAACAATTCGAGAAAATACAAGTACAAAAATAATTTATGATGTTTCCAAGTCAAGCTTTTACCTTAATATCCACAAGTTAGTTTACTTCGGATTGTTTCATTTAAGCCGTAAATCCAAAACGAGCTCCTACAGAGCTTTTTTATGCCTTTAAAGACGTTAGGGCCTTTTACTGAATTTTTATTCAATTTCACATTCAGCTGAAACGTCTTTGTGACAAATAAAGGCCGTACGTGATTTTTAAAAATTGTCTACATCAGATCCTGTTTTAAAAAATATTTTAGATTAAAAACTTCATTTTCCTCACACTTTTGTTTTAGTATGAAAATGAATTTTATTAAACAAATGTCTGGAGCAAAGTTGTTTTTCAAAACATCATATTATTTGTAATTTATTTATAAAAGTTTTGTAGACTTTTAAAATTACTTTCTTTTAGTAGTTTCCCTTATAGCATGGGAAGACATTAATTTTCAAATGTTTTCTTCAAATTATATTCATTCTTCAAAACCTTTTATAAATAATTTACAATTTCCAGAAATAACAGTCACTTAGATTTGGATACGAAAACTATACCTTCGCATTTTGTAAAAATTAAACTTTTTCGTAATAATATTCCTATAAATCTTTCTCTATCCTTTCCGGCAAACTCTTGAAACAATACCCTGTTCGCGGTCATTACAGCTTGATTTCAAACCTATTTATTCAGATAAGACGGTTCTGACCTACATTTCAGTGAGACATGAAAATAATACATGCTACTCTGTGGGGCTTTACATGCTTGCCAACCTAACCTTTCTCTTCACGTAGTACATTCAGAGCGAGAATAAAACTCCAATGTTTCATTTAAACATTCTTGCAACATCGAAGTAATACAACGTGTACCAATTGACCACTTGTGGCTAAAATACCACTTGTGTCAAACCACTTTCGTTTTTAAAGTGTTCGAATAAAGGAATACTTTTAGAATTCCATTTGTGTTAAGAAATGAAAATTAGTTTTTATTTATATGGCGACTATATAGAGCTGCTTTTATTAAAAGTAGGAATCGCTTAGGTTTATATAGCGGCATTCAGGAACATACCAAAGTAGTTTCCATTACCAAGCATGATATTCTATTTCACATGCAATATTACTTTACGCAAGCATTAAAAATAGATAAGTACAAATAACTTACTGTAATTATGTTACTGTAATAATGAATACATTACTGTAAAATAACCTAAATTAACGTAACCCCATATAACCCAACCTAACCTAGCCTAACCTAGCCTAACCTGTAATTAATCCATTGTTACTCATTGACATATAACTACTTGAAACACAACAGCTGATGTGCAATTCTCCTGTAAGTACCTTTCTACTGATTACGAGGTATTGTTCAGTTGCTCAGACCACATTAGTCTCGAAATGGCCGAGGCACAGGATTAGTCTAAAAATTAATCCAATGTGTTTTAATAATGTAATTACCTCGGTGATCTGTATAAATTCCTGCTGGCTAGTGAATCCCTAAACTGGTAAACTTAATGAAAGGGTTAAAGAACTGAATAAATACCAAAAAGTAATTATTTTAAAAATGCAAAATAATAAAAATAAAAGTAATTTAAATATACTGACCTCTATAACTGAAACAAGTGAAAACTAAAACATCTATAGATGACACACTTTCTACACGACTAATTACATTATTTTTAGTTTTAATATGAATAATATATTACGTTTACGTGAAGCACTTGAAAAGCAGTTGTATCATGAATTTATCTAGTTAAAGTTATTCAGTGAACGCTATTTGTTTTCATAATATTTAAGCAATTATGTTTATTTTTTTAAGAAAAATTACCTAATTTTTCTTGAAAATATTGCTAAAAGTTATTATATATTTCAATTATTAAATAATTTTTTTTGCGAACAATCCGCAAAACCGAATTGTTTATGGGAAGTGGCATTCAATATGATCTCTTTACTGTTATGATCTCAATATGAATAGATAGATATCAACTGTTGAATTAAATGAAAAATGTATTGTGAAAATGAGCTGATTAGATAGAATCCATTGTTTCACACCTATAATAAGGCTAGATCCATAAAAAGGCAATTGTATATTTACAGTTAACATTTTAACATTATGGTAAACACATTACTAGTTCATTTATTGTAAATAATAGAGCCTATTAAAGAATGTTCTCAGGATAATCGTTCTTGTAAAATTATGATTTTAAAACAGACCTAATTCTAATTTTATCATCAACTAAATTTACTTTCTATTTGGCCACTTAATAATGTTATTTCTGACATATGTATATACAAATAATAATTTTCATTTATAATAATTTTAAATATAAAATATAAAAAAAACTTAATTAAAATTTTCTTTTGTAGATTAAGCAGAAATTAATAATTTATTTACCTATTTTTATTGCTTGTTGTTGAGATACTTATCTGTATTTGGTAATATTTTTGTATTTATATGTAATAAAACATGTATATTTACAATACAAATACGAATGTTTAATGAAATATCCCATGCATAATATAAATAGTCATGTGCATTATTCACGGATCTAATACTAATATTTTAGTTTTCTGTAAATAGTAAAATTATAATCCTTTCTAAATTATATGTGATAAATTATTGGAAAAAAATAAATTTAAATTTTATCTGTTTCTAGTTCAGTGAAATATTAAAAATAAATATCAGTTGTGCTATTGTCTAAGAGAAATGAATACTTGAAAAATGTCGTTGTAATGAAGTTAGAGAATTAATGATTAGGAAAATTATTTTCAAAAAACAACTGAACTTTGCTCTTAAAATGTCAGACCCCCGTAAAGGAGCATTCTATTGAAGAAAATTGCAATTCAGATATATCCCTCATTATAGATGTATTTATTTCATTATGATATGATTATTTGTGATTTAATAATAACATATCAGATTTAGTCTTTATTATATACATAGTTTTATTTATAACCACGATTACTACTAAGATTTCCAGCATTTTACTTTTAATATTAAACTAATCTAATGATATTGTACAGTATCGAGTACAGTGATGTTTATGTTTTCAAGAAGTGAAGCAACCAAAATATAAATTAACATTTTCGGTCAATACATCTCTACTACAAAAAAAAAAAAATACTAAATATATATATATATATATACTGAAAGCTATAATCTGAAAGCTAAATAAAATATCAGATTAATGCAGATATTGAATTGAAAGAAACATCATATATTTCTTAAAAGGAAACCTTTTATGAGGTACTTATTGATGATTTATGAACTTCCGGGAAATAATGGAATATGTTTCCTGAAAAGAGTTTACTGCAAGGGCAGGAGAGGTAGTTACTGGAAATGGTATTAGTGAAGAAGACTTTACTTTTATAACGTTGTTACTACACAATAACCAGGCTTATATTTTACTATAAGGCACCAATATATTATATTAAAATGTTAGTAATATTAATAAGAGGTTCATGCTATCAAAACCTTTTTTTTATACTTATTATAAATTCTGTCTATAATTGAGCCTCAAGTAATTGAAACATACTTTCATTCAGTTGCGAAACACGAGAAAACATCAAAACATAGTAGAAATACGTTTTTTTTTTTGGTTTTTCAAATTTAGTACATTTATGATTATAAATGTAATATCTCTAAACGTTATCTAAATCTTCAAAAAAGTAAATTATATATTATTACATTTTATACATACAATTTGTAGCATTTATTAAATTGTTTTATTTAAAACTACGGTGATTACAAAGGTAACACAAAAATGTATTCGTATAAGAATTACAGATTGATCAACTAATAACAAATTATAAATCTATTTCTCTAAGATATAAGGTAAGAACGTTTGTATATTGAAACATATGGAATACAGACAAATAATTATTAATATTAGTTTTAAAAATTCTTGAATAATAAAAATATGAGGACTGAAATAATAAATTAATTTAGTGACTACTATCACAACATTTTTTATAAATTTTGAATTATTTGATAGATTTTTCCAAAATGATAAAGAAAATGAGTGTCTATCTAAATCAATAAATGTATATTCTAATAAAAACAAATTCATCTTTTACCACTAGAGTTTTTTATTTAATTGTTCTGGAATAAACTGAGATTCTTATCAGGATACATTTCCGTATTTGTATAATGCAATTGTTTATATTATAAAAGGTAGTTCGAAACCATGTTTATTATTTTATTTCCTCATTGAAGAATTATAGATTACTGATCGTATATCGCTAAGTAAAGGTAGATTTTATAATAGTTGTTTAGTTTATTGCCACTCTATATTTTGTTTTGTCCCACTGGAAGGTAACTCCTACATTTAGTCGTCATAACGATAAAGTGGTTACAAATTTGTTTTACCAAACTAAACAAGCAATATATTAGGAAGTAGGATGTAAAATTCTAGTCAATAAAGTTAAAAATATTCAATCACCCCACATTAATTATTGAAATAATAATTTGTTGTATGAGTAATATTTTAACTTTTAATAACAGAAATGAATTCAAACCGTTTTATTATAACCGTATTATTATTATACTGAACTTGTTTAATCTAACAGACTCTAACTTGTTGTGCCAATAAACATACTTTATAAAAAAAATTGAACAAGGTGGCAAGTTAGGACGTGATTTATGATCTCTGATATTTCTTATACATTAATTTGAAATTGAAAGAATAACAGTTTTATCGAGAGACTAAAGAACGACATTATCTTGTCCATAAAATCTATTTGTCAGGGGTAATCTCTTTTAGAGTTTAATAATTAAGTAGTAATATTAAATATCAAAATCTCTTTATAATTATATCTATATTAGATTTAGGAAAAATAATGCTATAGGAATAAGGCTATATGTTGAAAATAGGATTTCAGAGCTCAAGAAATACATTTTGAGTTATAACATTTAAATACAAAATAATACCTCATACATTAGATATATTTTTGAATATTTCCAACATTTAACTTACAGTTAAAGCACTCAACAACACAAACTTTCATTTCTTTACTTGAATATTTATAAAGTTTGCACAATAAAAATACATTAGCCATCAGCTTCATTTTATCCATAGGATATAAACTCGTTGGATTTTTTCACCTTATGACAAAAGCATTCACAAATTGTTACCTATTATAATTAGTTGCCTAGCCTGACATATTATACATTCAGTTTATCTGACGGTATCCCAGTTATAAAACCGGAAAATGGTTTACCAGCTTTCAATGTAAAAAAAATACAAGAAATAAATAAATATTATACAGTAAAAAAAACAATAGACGTTGATAAAAGTGCTTATGTAATGTTTTACGCTGAATTAGAAAATGTAATCAACATTAATCCTTTACCTATACTTTTTGTGTTACAATGATATTTTCAAATTGTTATTTTATGTGTTATGTCTATTTATCTAGAGAGTGTAACAAAACATATTAAAATTACTACCGTTTATAATAAAAGTATAATAACTGTATTTAAATAGCGTGTTTCTTGAATACAAAAAAAATCAAAAAAACATGATATACTACACAACAGGCTCAAATGAACATTGGAGATCATAATGGAAGTAAAACTTTTGTCCATTAGCCCAATCTACTGAAACGAACAAATCTATTGACAATATGAAACCTCTTCTGGGACAGATTCTGTATAACACATATGTTTAAAAGATCTGTGGCGATTTAACTCATAGCATGTTTACTTGACTTACAGCTTTATGCGAGAGGGACCAAAGCAACTACTTATATTATCTTTGTAAATTCACAATGTATCACTACTCCAATCACAGTGGTGTTGTTTTTATTATTTTAAAGAAACATTTCCAGAAACAAAAAAAAAATGAATTTAGTAACCCAAATTAGATAATGTATTTTTGTAGCCTCACAAATAGGGCCACTAAATTTGCAATTAAACAGCCTGGAATTCGTTTGCCAAGGTTTCTACGAACTCTCTGGTAGATAATAATGAAGAAATTATTGTGACTTATTAAAGAACTTGCTTAATTCACACAACAC
The DNA here is from genome assembly GCA_036971475.1 of Prosapia bicincta. Classification (NCBI taxonomy): domain Eukaryota; kingdom Metazoa; phylum Arthropoda; class Insecta; order Hemiptera; family Cercopidae; genus Prosapia; species Prosapia bicincta. Next base: position 343,926,632 of record JBAIZL010000001.1, read on the forward strand.
CCTGGAATGCAAAGGTTTCTACGAACTCTCTGGTAGATAATAATGAAGAAATTATTGTGACTTATTAAAGAACTTGCTTAATTCACACAACACCCTGGAATACTTTTAAAGAAGTAAAATTGAACAATAATGAAGTATTGGTTTCTTTTGTCTGCTCGCCATTTCCAAGTATCCCTATTGATGAGACGATTAAATATCTTAGAGACTTTTTAGAATGTAATAAATTAGAGAAACAGAAAATCAAATAATATATTAAACTTACAGATTGTTGCATGAAACAAATTTATTTTTAATTTAATAATGAATTTTATAGACATTTCGATTGTACATCCATAGGGAGTAGCCTATCTCCTTCTATTGCTAATTTATTTATGAATAGATTTGAATTTGAACTGAAAAGAGAATGTTTCCACGTATTTCTATATTTCCATATTTTCCACGTATTTGGATTAGATATGTGAATGATATTTTCGCAGAGTTTAATACCGAAGAATGTCAAGTAGAAATTATTTTAGCCCAATTAAATATTAAAAACCCGGCAATTAAATTTACGTTTGAAATGGAAGAGAGTAACAAGGTAAATTATTTGGATATCTCTTGTATCAAAGTAGGTAACAAATTGGAGTTTGACATCTACAGAAAACCAACGAATAATAACAGATATTTACTAAATAGTTCTAACCATTGCTTTCAACACAAACTAGCAACCTTTAATTCGATGGTGAATAGACTTCTTAAAGTGCCGCTATCAAAAAACCGATTTTTAATGAATTAACAAATATTAAAGATATTGCTCGGTGGAACCATTTTGATATTAAAGTTATTGACAACATATTACGGAAACAAAAACGAAATCTGTTGGTGAAGGATGCCTCAAATTTATTACCGGAAGAAGGAAATAGAAGATACATTACTTTACCGTATGGCATGAATATTACAAGAGGATTGAACAGTATTTTTAACAAGTTTAATATTACAATCGCGAATAAAAATTCAAATAATTTAGCAAGTTTGTTAGGGAACCCGAAAGATAAAATTCCTATGTTAGCAAAATCGGGTATATATCAAATAAATTGTGAAGATTGTAATCAAATTTATATAGGTCAGTCTAGGAGAAAAATTGTCACTAGATTTAAAGAACATATTTCCCATATAAAGTACCTCCGACCAGAAAACTCTAGTGAAGCAGAACATATAATAGACACAAACCATAGTTTAGATGTCAATAATATTAAGTTAATGACATATGTTAATAACATAAGTTTAATTAATGTTTTTGAAAGTATTTATATATATATATATATATATATATATATATATATATATATATATATACATGTTTACAATTGTACAATGTTACATTTTAAATTAAATTAATTTTTTGTTCAGTACTTCTGAAGATGGTTAGCTTTTGACTGAAATGTACATCAAGTGATTAATTAAAGTTATTTTGTGGTTATTGGGTTTATTATTTAAAATATTATAAAAATGTCCATATTGCCATGCAGATATTAAAACTAGGATTTAGAGTTCTTTGGCCAAATAAATGATGTAACGTGTGTGTCATTTACCTGCTTGTACTTATTTTATTGTTTATATAAGGGAGTAAAATAAATATTTAAATTGTTTAAAGCGTTTACATAAAATACGAGTAGGACAATGCAAATATATCATTGACGAAATCAATTACCAAAATTATTGTTAGCCTAAGCTAATGATGTTTAGGGTTTACAATGTATACTGCGAAATCGTAAATAATGCTATCAAACTCAGCTCGTAGTATTTCATATTCAGCGGTTATTTCATTACATAGCGTAAAGCTAACAGATGCGATATAAACCAGCGCTGCGGCGGTTATATATGTATTTTAAACCTGATATATTTAAACACAAAACAAGAGCAATACACGATTGCTCTAGACTATGGTTACTTATTGGAGACATCAATCCAGGATGTTTTTACTTTCTGTAAACGCTTACGTTTTGCTAAAGGGAAACTAAAACAAATCAAGAAAGGGCGTTTCGTTCAAAAATACAAAACAAAATACACATCATTTTCCCCATTAATACGCGAAAGAGCGTAAGAGTTTTAAATTGATTCTATATTCCCATTATAAAAATTTGTTTCAAACATGTCATAATAATGGGGTAGACGGTTATACAGATTTATAGCCACATTACATTTATATACCATATAAAACTAGTGGAATTAGCCCTATCCTGATTTTCTTTTGTTTAGACGAGTTATTTACTGTGTATTTATATCCAAAGAATTACGTGATGAATAAAAACCCATTGGGATTAAGTAGTGAACTTTTAGCCTAGGTTTTTATTTAGAATTTTAGTAAAATAAATATTTCTGTATTTTTTGTAATAAGAGAAAAATAAGGCATTCATAAAATTTAGAAGTTTATTATTTGGACAGTGAACAAAATTTAATGTGATAAATTGGAGGTGTTGGATATACTTTAGTATAAAATATATATTGTATTATTATAGAAAAGTGATAGTAAATAAAATTATAAACTGAAAGTAACATTTTTGTACAAATATATATAAAGCTTTTAGGAAAATATAATAATAAGTTGGTAAGGTTCAGACAAGCTGCTATTAGTATTCTTATTGGTTTTTTTTGTTATACTAAATGTGCTATTGTTATAAGTAAGTAATTCATTAAAGTAAGTCGTTGAAGCTGACTGGAGGGAAGGTGGATGTGGTAAACAATCTATATCAAATTTCACTGGACGACGTGATCCCAACAACAGTTGATGAGCGAATGAAGAGAACAAACAACTCTGCTTCTATATACAACGGAAAGAAGCCCATTGACGTCAATCCACACGCACCTGATCCAAACATTCTTTTTGTTCCCCTTTCTGGCGATAAAATCTATCAATAACTTATTTCCACACCTCGGGCAAATTCAAGGTATCATCGTGTTTGTAAAGACTTCCTTGCTCCTCTATTTCTACTGCCTAACGTATAGTTCTAGTTAGTTTTCCACTTGAGCAATCTTTCGCAAGTCTGAAAATCAATGGTATGCCTTGTATCGCAGCGGAGCTTGTATAGAGCCGACGTTTGCTGCTTGTTTTTAAGGCTACGTTTGTGCTCCTCAAGCGTAGCTGAGATACGTATGTTCGTTTGAACAATGTAAGATATCTTACAAATACTGCAAGAATCGCTGTAAATGCCACGGTATTGCAAAGCTCTTATTTTTGGTTTTACCAAGAACCTTGTCGATGATGATGTTTGGTTTGTAGACAGAACGTATACCTTGCCTCCTAAAGAGTCTGCCAATCCTGTCAGTGGTCCCTCTAAAGAAAGGCAGGTAAAACAGTACCAGTTTTCTCAGTCTCTCTCTTGTCCACGTTAGCCGGAAGAACAGTTTGGAAGGGTAACGCTTTATCATTGGCATAATCCTCATAGCCATTGCTTGTAAGCATTTCTCTCATTGTAATAGGTTCATGGCCCCTTGAATGGATCTCAGTTAACTTGTGATGCCGAGAGGAGATCGTATCAGCGACAGCCTTCATCTCTGATGGGTGGTGGTGTAACTCAGAATTCATATATTTATTTTTAGTAGGTTTTATTTAGATCGAATGGTGAACATAAAATTCTGACGCTTCCAAACCAGAAACGGCAAGCAGTCATCACTCACTAGCTCAAAAATTAAAAATATTCGGGAGTGGCGAAGTGAGGTTTCGTAAGGAACATATCAAAATCTGTGCCAATATTCTGCCAAATCATAAAGATGTTATCCACATAGCGAAATCTAGCTTTAGACCTGAAAGAAGATCATTCAAGCCGTCTCGCTCAAAGAACGTATTAAATATATTGGCTACTGCTGGAGAAAGAGAAGACCCCATAAGACCAATATCACGTTTGCCTGTAAAACAGTTCATTAAACAAAAAGTAAGTCTTTTTGAGACATTGTTTAGCCAGATCTAAGATATGTGAAGGAAGATTTTTAAAAATAACATCCTCTGAATAAGTAACGCTGGGAAATAATGTCTTGACATTCAAGCTAATTATAAAAATAATTTTATTCAAGCCTGGCGTTCAAGCTGTTAAAAATAAAATTCGATATATATATATATATATATATATATATATATATATATATATATATATATATATATAGAGAGAGAGAGAGAGAGAGAGAGAGAGAGAGAGAACGTAGAATTGTCTGCGCTCTTCATTCGCTCTTCAACTGTTGTTGGGTTCACCTCGTCAATGACAAATGATATTGTAGCGAAACGTCGGAACTTCGATTTTATACACTGCAGAATGAACATTTGTACTCCAGATATAACTATTCATTATATTTTAAATCCGTGAAGGAATACGTATCACCGTATTATATATATATATATATATATATATATATATATATATATATATATATATATATATATATTACTATTGTAAGTAATTTTATCCACACTTAAGTGCAATTATTTTACCTCATTGCACTTAATGGTGGATAAAATTACTTACAATAGTAATATATTAACTTCATAAAGTCAGTGCAACGGAAAAACAATGGATAACGTAAAATATCAAGAACATATATATATATATATATATATATATATATATATATATATATATATATATATATATATATATATAGCTCGCTCTTCTACTGTTGTTGGGTTCGCCTCGTCAATGCTGGATGAGATTCTAGCGAAACGTCGGAACTGCGAATTTATGGACTGCAAAATGAACGAATCTGGATATACTCCAGATAGTAACTATTCATCATACATATATACATACATATATAGGCCTATATATATTTATAACACATACATTTCAACGAAGAAAAAATTTTTATGTGTTTCCTACATTACTTATTGGTCTTATGGAAAAATACTCAAACTAAAACTGGACGGAAATTTGAACCAGTAGTGTCTATTTCGACTTGTGTTGAATTTGGTATAATGAAAAGCAAGGCTAATGAAATATATAGGGATATAGGAGGAATATAATAACCTTCTATTGCTCTCAATAGGTTCTCGTTACTTTTTACCCTCTAACATGACTTCCCTTTAAGGACACCTGCTCCAAGCCGCGAATGATAGTAGGGGCTCATGCGCTACTCTGAAAACGTATTTTGTAAACAAAAAAATATATGATTTACAGAACAAAGAAAAATTTCTCTAAATCATCAATTAATTTGAACCTTGAAACGTAATAAATAGAATTTTAGGTAGTATTTTAACAACAATTCTCCCTTTTATCTTATTAAAGTAAACGTTTTGAAATATATAATAACTATGTGAAAGTGAAAATATATTATTTGACGGAATGTCTGTTTTAAAAAATATTAATTATTTGATAGTAAGAACCGGTTCTAACTTTTGTTGAAATATTATAGGTCAAGTCCCATTTCTTTAATTAAAGTTATATGTTTGTTATAAACTCCCTGACGATGATGTCATAATGCCATTGAAACGCGCTTTAGATTGAAATTCTGTAATTATAAGTTTACATTTCTTGTTTTTATAACCCAAACTCATAAGCCAGCTCAAATATTGTTGATGACTACTGTTTTATGCATCTCAGATTTAAACTTTGCAATGTTTGCAAATGTTGATGATAAACCGAATAATAAACGGCACCCAAAGAAAGGGAATTTATGTATCAAATGAGCTCATATATTGTGTCCTCTAAAGTAATCCATCATTCAAACTGATAAAAAGTTCTGCGCCCTTTCCTTTACGCAAGATTAGAAATATAAATCTTCCAATGTGGTTTCATTTGATTTCGTTTAGACTGGAACTTGCAGTTAGTCACAGATGTTTTATTGAAGGAATAATTGAAAATAGGAATTTAAAGCGATACAGGAGGCTAAACATAGCCGAAATTATTGTCATTGTCAGGGGAAATATAACCAAAATATGTATGTTACTCTTTGACCTGGTATTTTCTAAACTTTTGATGAGCAGCGAGACGTTTACAAAAAAAAATAATACAAAAATAATAAAAGGAGAATAATGATGATACTGATTCAAATCAGTTTAAAAATGAACATTAGTTCTAGCTACATTCGAAAGCAAAAATAGCTGAATCGGATATGTATGTTAAAATCTTGAAATGAATGCTTTAAAGTGTTTGTTTCTATAAATATTAAGATAGCTGTGATTAATTCCGGTTTATGTTTCTATATTGAACCTTGATCATGGATTGTTATTTATGATATAATATTTATAGTCAATAGAGTATATTTATTCCTTTTAGATGTTTCTAATAGTATTTCAAAGCAGCGTGAAAAAATAATAAATATGGAAAAGAATTGAATTATGTATACAATAGTAACCCACGTGAGTACTTATGTAACAAAAGAACGTTAATTTATTGGTTACAAAATACAGTTTCAAGATACTTTTATAGTGAATATTTAATTTTGCGTTTGCGGACGACTTTAAAAGTTGTGGTATGTTTGTAAATATCTTACTTTTCAAGATTGCATTATTCAAGGGATATTATAGTCTAAAACGAAATAATTTTACAAAGGCGAGTGAAAAGGGTCGGTGATTTCGATATGACAAAAAAGGAATTCAATTATATCTTTATTAATTATTATTGTTACGATATTTTATACGTTTTAATGCCCACTTTTGTTACATTTTATAAAATTGTCGCTACAAATTTGTCAGCTACAATTCGAAGAGAGAAACAATGTCACTCAAAACTCTGAAACACTAATCTGTACTTTGACAAAAGTTGCCTTGTTGAAGGGTAGATTTTCTAAAACGCTTTTGAAAGTTTGCTTGAGGTGCTACACTTCCTTGACATACTCTGTTGGCATATAAACCTTTGACTCAAATTATTATCTCTCTTGCGATCTACTCGCTTTAATTCCATTTCCAAATCCATCGAAGTTATTTTTTTTTTACTTTATTTAAGTTAGCAGAATATATAGTTCAGTATGCATTACTGCCGGACTCTGGTTAAACACTTGGATTATTCTGTATTGTTAATTTGTATATTTTCCTTATGCGTTTTCGAAATGAATATGATTTGGTTTTAAAATATCGTGTTATTTTAAGATGACTGTTATAATTAAAATAAATATTTATAAAGAACAAAATTAATATAAGAACCAAAATAAAAGAAACAGGATATATATACTAAAATTATGATAATAATAATAATAATAATTACTATTATAATTTTGCAATATTAATAATAATATTATATTTTATTCCATACTTTTAAGATATTTTACATTGAGCTATATAATATTTTATTACCAGAATTCACTTCATTTGGTGTTTTGCTTTTAGACATGTACTAAAACTGTGTACAAGATTTATATTACAAAAATATAGGTAAAAAAACCCAAAACCACAGAAAGTATTAAAAAAATAGCTAAAATAAATTACCTAAGATTAAATCCTTATGTACATTTCGATGACAAAGGCATCATCTTCAGAGGTTCCTATTACAAAATTACAATCTAGAATGCAAAGAAATTAACAAACTAGACTGACACCGACCGCTGTATGCTGAGGCGTATATGGGCGTGAGCTAAGCTCCGCCCAATCCACTTCCCTCAACGGTCGGCCATCCTAGCTGCATAAGCCACGTCAAAACTAAACTATGTTAAAATAATGTAAACTACGCTTAGTAAAAAATCAAAACATCATACAATTATATGTAAAATTAAATATTATTTACAATAATGAAAACCAAGGGGAGTTAGGGATAGGCCCTTTATCTGTATTCATTAATTTATTACTCGATTTATGTATAAAAATACTTGCGTAGCTGATGAGTAATTTTTTAGAGCTGATACATTTAATAAATTTAACATTTTTATCTAATACAAGGTTATTACAAAGTACATGTTCTGCTACACTTGATTTTTCAGGCCTATCATATTTAATATGAGCAAAATGTTCTTTACATCTTGATACAATTTTCCTTTTGGTTTAGCCTATGTACATATCGTCACATGTATTATATTTTATCACATATATTTCTGAATTTTCCTATATAAGCCTCAGCAGACAGCGGTCGGTGTCAGTCTAGTTTGTTAATTTCTTTGTGTTCTAGATTGTACTTTTGTAATAGGAACCTCTGAAGCAGATGACTTTGTCATCGAAATGTAAATAAGGATTTAATCTTAGGTAACTTATTTTAGTTATTTTTTGATTAATTTTTGTGGTTATGGGGTATTTTTATCTATATTTTTGTAATATATTGTACCACTGTGCTCTTGATATTGTATACAAGATTTATAGTAAAAGCAAGTTGCTAAAATCTCTAGGACAAGAGCATTGTGTAAGAAAGTCGTAGCCTGTAGCTGATTATTTTGTGAAAAATTGAATAAATTAAAGTAACATTATTGGTGGTTCCAACAAGACGATAAACCTTTTATATTTATTAATTTTAACCTAGAGAAATTGTATTTTTATAAATGAAATTTAAACCTAAAATGTCAACATAAAACTTAAATTAAAAAGGTTTAATTATTTCAGTTACAGGAATCAAATTAGCTTCAAGTGATACAATTTTCTATTGTAATGTGTTGGTAACTAACAACACTTTTATAGTTAGTTTGTTTTGTGCTAAACAATAAAAAAAATATTACTAAACCTTTATTTACAACACACAACATGTAAAATAATGAGACATACATCAAAATATTTAAAAAAAACATATAAAATATTATAAAAACCAACTAATTTTGATTTAAGTATGCCGATGTATGTAATTCAATATTTTCCTTGAGATTAAAAATGCATTTCTAAATCGATTTCTGAAATTATAGAGAATATGTATAAAAATGACTCTACGTATATTATAATTAAAGAAATTATTCACCTTAAGTATAAGCAAAATAATTGCTTTACATAAACAAAAAAAATAAGAAAATACTTAAAAAGATAGTTGGTAGGGTTCTGATCCTCGCTGGTCTGACTCGGAGACTAGTTCGTGGTTGAAATGTTTACACCAACGGCTAATGTTTGAAACGTAAATCCGGCTAATCAGGTATTTTGATTGCCAACATGTCACCTCGAAAGCTGTCGCATCACAAATCTGGTGTATGACGTACCTAACAGAATACTATCCCCAACCCGCACTCCCGGCTGATGTGAAGCGATGCTCTGTAGCCAAAGTGACTATTTGTTTAGTAGTGTTCCCTTACTAACGTGTGTGAGGTTGTGCAAAAAAACAAATTGACGACATTATACTCTATGATATCTTAGGCTACTTTTTATACCTGGATTTCTATAAAAAAATATATTCAAAATATAAAGTTGAGTCCAACTAAGAAGGTTTTTTTATATTCCTGGTTAAAGGTGACAAAATGATGAAGAGAAATGATAAAGAGAAATATTAGGGAATCTGTTATTCATTTCATTGTCTATGTTGTATGTAACGTAAACAAATTTCCATATTTCCTATCTCAAATATTTTCCTTGCTGTTCAAGTTCAAAAGTTAAAGAGGAGACAAAGTATTACGAAAATAACTATATATATATATATATATATATATATATATATATATATATATATATATATATATATAAAGAAAATATTTGTGAAAAGCAAATATTTATTTATTATTTAGTAAAAAAACTAACTTTCTGTTGTCTTTAAAATTAATTATAAAAAAGACTTGTAAAACGGTTAATTACTTTATTCCTCGAATAAAGTTTCTAATATTTTCTGATTTTCTACGTTAAGATCCAGTTTTTCCCAGAAATCTATTTGCTAATTATTCCCCGGGTAGAAAATATTTTCCTTATTCAGGGTTATAGAAATAATTATATGATTTTCGTTTCCAGACAATTGCATTATTGGCCATACTTATTTAATTATATTTATTTCATATTGCCATCGGTTATGGTGATAAATGTATTGAATAATGTATCTTTTACCGATCAAGTTTGAAACAGTTATTTTATTTTATATTAATCTTGCTTTGCTTGACCATGAATTAATTACGTTTAAACATCAATAATATTTATTTTGTTTGCTAAGTAACTCCGAATTTAATTAAAATGAACCAGTATACGGACATGATATAGAGTCTATTTCATCCTTTACCTGCATTCGTTAATTAAATGTTTTGAAATTAATTACATTTAAACCTTTTCATATCTGACTTTGTTTTACAAAGGCAATATGTTTCACAAAATATAATGGATAAATCTATAAAATGATAGTTTTGATAGAAGTTCATAAACGTAATAAATTAAACAATAGTTATTGCAATTACAAAAAAAAACTATACATTACAATATATACACACGCGCTGTGAATAAAAGAAATCTTTGATAAAAAAAATAAATAAAAGTCCATCTTCTTGGATACCGATTTGATAATTTGGGATCATCGAAAATATTCAGTTGCACCTGTTTTAATGATGATATGAATTTACCTTTTCATTCACGCTTTAATATTAACTCTAATATTTGCCTCAATAATTTATAGTAATAAAAAACCTAACTTTTAGCATGGTTTAAATGTAACATTTTAGAAATAATTTTTGTATATAAATAATTGTATTTACACGTTTTCGCTCTATGCCTCTCACAAATTTATAACTCATTAGAGACCTCATATTATTATTGTTGTTGAGCTTTTAGTGTTTCCGTAGAATGTTCATTTTTTTATGTAACCGCCGTAATATGTAAGTAACGTAATTATTAAAGAGGCCTAATGCTTACAAACCAAGAACTAAATATTTACATTACTAAGATTTGCCTTGGTTTTACTACAGAGAACAGTTCCTTACTACAGAGAATTTTAATTCATTTTATAATATATTATTAAAATTGGTGAACAATAATTGGATAGTTTTTTGATATCATTCCAATGTGAAAACAGCACATATTGTATTGTATAAACATATAGTTCTGAAATCTAAGATGGTGTTTTTCTTCAACATGTAGAGAATTTAATTTATTCTGGGAATATCATTTATTTGTGAATTTATACTTTTACTGACAAATTGATGATTTTATTCTCTTTATAACCAAATATAAAGTTAAAATTGCTATTTTTACAATTAATACTTGAGTAATGTGTTTATTTAGTCATGTTTTGTATATTTTATATGGAATAACAATTTCCCACTTATATATACCATACAAATTTTTATTCATATTAATAAATGCGTTTCTATTCATTCAATCAAGTTCAAATAAATTTTTTGTAACCTATGATTGATGTCAATTGGCGTTGGTACGATTTCTTTAATATTTATTCATTCTTAAATTTAAAAAAAAACCTGGTATCCCGGTCGAATTTAAACTACATCACTAAATTTTTGAAATCCAGCACTTTGGCTCTGAGCCACAAGCCACAATATTTACCCTCCACAGCTAAAAATCTGTTACTTAAAGATGTGTATGAAATTATAAGAGAAAGGTTCCTTGCAATAGTGAGGCGCTATAAGAGATGAATGGAATAGGAAATTATAGACCACCATCAGAAGTTATTAACGGAAATAGGGGAATAAATAGTAACAAAAATAATAGTCCACCACCTTATTCTATATAGAGAGGTAAATGGAATCAATAAAGCATAGAAACACAAAGAACAAAACTTATTCAAAACGTTACGATTTCACCACCAGATACAAACCTCTAAAACTAATATAATACTTCAAAAGATTCTCGCTCTCTCTCTCTCTCTCTCTCTCCCTCTCTATATCATATATATTTATCTATATATATATATATATATATATACAGCAACAAAATATATTTGGCAATTTGTATAAATTTATCAACAGTTCTATTTCTAATTTAACATATGTTTTAGGCCTATAGCTTACATTATTGTAAATTTCATTCCTGATGATGTTGGTACTGTGTACCAATGAAAAGCTTTTAATATAAATTAATAAATATTCTTGTATTTGAATAACCTATTTTGTTTTAAAATATATATATATATATATATATATATATATATATATATATATATATATATATATAAATATATATATATATATATATATATATATATATATATATATATAATATTTTATTGTATAAAAGCAAAACTTACTAAGGAGTTTCAAATACAAGATATATAAAAAAATATAACTATCAAAACTAATATTTAACTAACATCATATTTAAATAATATCATAACTAATATTTAAATATTGCATACAAAACTAATAATAAAATAACAAACATATTAACCAATAATAATAAAATTAACAATACTCATGATAAATGTGGTGTTTATAAATTAGGATGTGAAGGTAATAAGACTTCAAACCTGGAATTTGACCGGAATTGGGTAAATCTGCTTTAAGGGAAAGTCTTGATAGTTAATTAACTATCGATATTATCTGCGCTATAATGCCCCGCTGAGATAAATGTGTTCTCTGTTGCTAGTTTTGAATCCATTTATTATTTTTGTTATATTATTACCGTATTTATGAGAATCGCAATAAGGGGCCTCAACCTCTGATTTTATCCTGACGATCTCTGTATATACTGTTAGTGTACTCTATAAGACAATCCTTTTAAATTAGGTATTCAAGTAAATCAAGTCTAAATGAAGGAAACCTTAATAAATTTTTCTTAAAAATACATTACAATAAATATACTTAAGCTGGAATTATAAACGGTGTTACAGTCCTAACACAAAGTAATCAACCTACAATAATTTCTTTATAAATTCTAATACGTTTATAGTTAGAGATGCATATTGTTTGTATTTTTAACAATTAGTAAAATTGTTTGCTGTTTTAAAATTAGTTTTGTCGTTGAAAATTTTAGTTTTGTAGTTGAAAAGTTTAGTTTCGTCGATGCAAATTTAAACTTTTTTTTGGAACATGAATTAGAAACCTGTTGGATTTTTTGAAACAGCACTTTAGTGCTCAAACAAGACGGGGGGGGGGGGGTTCATTCAAAATATTTCTTTGGATAATATATTGTAACGGACTAGGTTACTTGTGAAATAAGAATTTAAATTTTTAAAATACAATGTTATACAATTTATTAATCAGTGACAAATTACAGTAGAACAAAAGACAGCATTGTGTCGAGTAATTATCTTTTAATTATTGCTAATTATTCCATACATTTTAATTACTTATTATCTTTAAAATTATGTTTATCGAGAAGGTAGTAACTTAAGTTTTCCAATTTTAGAAATGAATATTCAAGGGACAATTTCTACCGTTCAGGTGTTAACCGTTTATCATTTAAAATTCAACTTAGTTAACATTAAAATACATTTTTTTTATTATTATCTAAAACGTACCTGGTTGTGCACTTATAAAACACTTTAAAACATATTAAACATTGCCCGTGGCTTTTGGAATCACTAAACACTTAACACATCGCTCTTGCAAATCCGCTCACTTAAACAAAAATTATATAAACTTTTATTTATTTGAAACATATGAATAATAGCTTCTGACTTCTTCTTTAGTTACGTTAATAAAATTTGGTACCGGCCTTGACATCTTAAATTTTGAATACTGGAAGCTTACAAATTTCTAAATTATGTCCGAAAATGCCATTACGTCTGTTCTGTTCAAGAACCTCTGGAGGAGTGGGCCTTCTGCAAGCGCACGCCAACGGAATTTCCCACCCTTGGTTATTATTTTGAATTTTTTGATTGGTCCATCAGATCAGGCGATATCAGACCATGCTTACGTCACAGGGGGGGATGTCAGTTTTTTAACTTAAGCTACCAACTCGTACGATATTTTACACTTTTAACCGCTATGGGCGCTACGAAACTTACCCTAGAATTACAATTGTACAAAGAAAACCAAAATTTTCTTTTATATTCGGACGATACAATTATTAAATAAAAATCAAATATATAAATGAATTTATAAGTAACACCTTATTTTTAAGAGTGTTACAATATAGCAAACGATACAGTAAATATTCTACCATAGTAAAGATCTAATATTCTTAAATGATAAATAACGTAATAAATTCCTTTAAATGTGCTCGTGTGTTATTAATTTTATTGTTTCTTTATATTCATTTCATAGTCGTGGGAGTATTAATGAATATTTGCCGTTTTAGAACATTACCTTTTTTATAGTATTCTTAGTAATAAAACCTATAATTTTAGACTTTGACAATTATTTTTATTTGATTTATTTAGCATGTCAAGTGGTTTAAGCATTTGGTAAACATTGTTTAATAAAATATCTATCTTCATAAATTATAGTTTTCAGTTTTCGTTAGTCCTACGTACCTACAAGCATAGTTCAATCATTATAATGTATTACAATTTTGTCGTACAAAATAATTTAATCTAATATTAACTGATCTTAGATACTTAATTTTATTCCTAAAAATAGGTTTTGGTAGTTTTTGAAGTCAATAAATAGACACTCAAATCGATAGAATGCGTTTTGATAAATTTGTAAGTATACGTGTTTTGCTTTTCAAGAAAGAATTGTCTGTGATAAAATTTACTTTTCTAATGGTATCATTTTTGAGATATGGAACTTAAATGACAAGAAGATTAAATAGATACGATACCAGATTATCGTCTCATGGAAACATATCAACATTTTAAAATATTAATAAAGATAAATACAACAAGGAATTAGGCTCCTTTTATTTATAATGTTAGAAGATAAAATTCAAAAACGCCGACAAGTGTAAGCGGCATACATAAACGGGAAGTCTGATATTACAACGAGTGACAATTTGAATAAGGAAATAGTTCTGCTATGTTTTATTGATCCTGGAGATATAAAGAGCTGCATTCAACTCTTCTTTAAATTTTAAATATTTTTCTTACATTTTCAGTTGACATAGCACATCTCAGTTGTAAGATATATTTTTTTAAAATAAGGGTCTATCTATCCTTCGTTTTATTTTTAAGGAAATGAATTTATTATACTGAATACCTAATCTATAATTCAAACAAAAAATCTTTATGTTTGTGCTGTCTGACTCTTATCCGTTCTGTCAGTTCCCAATTCACCCAACGCATTATTTTTTACAATTCTCTGAATCTCTTCGTTCATTGATTGTTCGTGACCTCCGGCTTACATAAACTCTTCAAATCCTTTCATTTTATATTTACGTTTTTGTTTGCAACATAAATTTTTATCAACATTTGTGTGGAAAAAAATACAAATAGAAAATAGGACTTTCTAAATTTACAAGAAGTTAAGATTTGTTAATAAATTAATTTATAGGTAAAGGAATTAGGGTTAACGAATAATTATTTTCATATAAATGCATTCAATAGTAAAAAATAATTCGATCATACTGGTCTTCAATATGTATCTTATTACATTCGATTAATTAAATCATACTTTCCTGAATACATCTCATTTAATCGATAATAAAACACATGTATAATTTATTCAATCATGCTTAAGTACATTTTTGTAACCTGTAGTCGATGACAATTGATGTGAATACAGTTTTTTTAAGCACTTATTCAATAAATAAATTGAAAAATGTGGAGGGTTTAGGCCGGATTTGATTTCAGTTAACTTCATGTACAAAGTTTAGCGATTTTTACACTGAGCCAACTTCTCCATAGGTAGAAATTAATTTGTCAAAGAAGTATATGAACTTGTTTTTTGTTAATTTCAGGTAGTCGTTGAAACCTCCATTCTACAAAACACATATCAATAGTAACAACTATAAGCATACAAATATTTAGTACAATAAAATACAAATTTATAATAAAAATTATTACAAAATTGTTGTTTCTTAGTCAAAGAAAATCTAGTCAAGATTATAATGACTTTAAAATATCAAAATTCACAATTAGGTTGACTGCAGCTTAGTTAACTAACCATCTACTAAGAACTCCATTGAATGAAGTGTTAGCCTGTGAGTGATTACGACATCGTTATCGAAAATAGTTTGATCTCCGGATACAATGGACACTACAATACATAAACATTTAGTTTGAATTCACATTTTCAAAAAACATTTCCAGTTTACCTTTCAACAACGGTTCTGTAATTTCCGTCACATTACTACCGCTGTTGTGCCTCAGAGGCACGAAATGTCTAAGTGTGATTTATTGTGTGGTTTAACAATTTATCTTGCATTTACTTTATGAAAATGGTTTTTGAATATATTATGAATGCAAGTGACTATGGTAAACAACACTATATGAGATAAGTTATTTTTTATTTAATAATTGAAAACTG
This sequence comes from Prosapia bicincta, assembly GCA_036971475.1. Classification (NCBI taxonomy): domain Eukaryota; kingdom Metazoa; phylum Arthropoda; class Insecta; order Hemiptera; family Cercopidae; genus Prosapia; species Prosapia bicincta. The sequence continues at coordinate 343,942,769 of JBAIZL010000001.1, forward strand.
TAGTCTTACTTTCTACAGATCTTAGCGCAGCTAAGCAAAAAGGCTTATAATCCCACGATAATTAACATACACTAATTACTTCTTGTTCTCAGATTGTATACACTTAACTTTATTTACAAGATAACATTTGACACATAAGTTTTATTTTTGGAAACTGACATTAGAAAAAATAACTCAATTTTTAGAGGCTTTAAACAGCGCTTCAGATCATCCTAGATATTTTGCCTGTAGACAGGTTTCAAAGTGTAATTACTCTTTCCAATATTTTGTTGTTGGACAGATTCTACATTGCTTATAACAACTTTTCTATACAAATAAAAAATATTCTATATTTCTAGAGTTGCGATTCTTCGAAATCATCATCATCGTCTGATGCACTTTGTTGAGATTAGGTGTCATTATCTCTTTGCTCAATTACTTCTTCAATCTTCCACACAGTTCCCCTATAATATTTCATGCCTTCTAAAAGTGGTTCATCAGATACAGCAACTGAATCACTGTCTTCTTCGGCTAACCCGTTGCTGATGTTGTCTTCAAAATCACTGTCATATATTTCTACTCCTTGAGTCTCATTAGTTGAAAATTGTTTCCTTTTTATTCCAGATAGTCCAAGTCTATCCATTTTTTTTCAACATATGTAATTAAATACTTTAATGACACATAAATAAGAAAACACAAAAAATACTACAAAAGTTAAAATTGTTACACATGTACCGACGCCGTCCCTGTGAGGCACAACCGAAGTTTCATATTATAAAACGAATACAATACAAAAAATGGCGCAAACAACAATAACACCATGAAAAAAACATTACTCAATAGAAAGCTACTGAGCTCCATGACCTTGAAGGAGAATTAGGGGGGAGGAGAAACTAAAGAGCCCCGTAGGTACAAGTGCCTGTCAGGCACGACAACGGTTGTTAGAGATTAATATTTTTTTCCTATTTACACTTTATCTTGCATTAACTAACTGCCAAATTCATGTACTTATGACTGCGAGAATTTATTTCCAATGGAGTCAAAATATCCATTACAACAAGTTTACAATACTTTGTGTCGTAAATTTAGTTGAAGTTTATATTACAATCATAGGATGCGTAAATCTCAAAGTTTCGTCCTGTGATCTTATAACGCGTACACACGAAATGTTCTGGCGTGGCTGAACGCATGTGATGTTCAAAATATGATTGCCTTTAAATAAAAACTGTCATTCTTTAAATTACAATACTAATACTGCAAGTAGTTAAAAGTATATTTTAAAGTTTCATAAATACTGAGGTAAAACGTAGTTAAAAGTTATTAAGATTGTTACTTCAATACATATTTAGTGTATTTATAAAGTATTTTATAGCTTATGAGGTTTTGTAGGAATTTGTTTAGAACGTTTAATATTTAGAAATATTCAAGGTATTCAAGCTTGTGTTGCTTCTAACACTACGCGTAGCGGGTGAACCCATTCCTGCGCCACATTTTTAACCTGTTATTGATTTCAATAAAAATTACTCTACCTTCGGCATACCACAATTTCCTCCTATTCCCCTACCAGGGAAATATTATCCCCTTTCTAATCCCTACCCTGTTAGCCTTACAAGCCTCTCCATACAAAGGGGAATCCTTAGACACTTCCGTATGATCCTGATAGAGAGTTATAAGAACTATGAGATTACAAATGACTGAAAAGAATAAAAGATACAAAAAAACTAAAATAAGGTATCGAACATTCATTTACAAACGGACAACGTCAATGGAAAGCAAAAAGAAACTACAACGCAAGGCAAGCGGAAAAAGGGAGAGTATGGATACTAAGAATAAAACAATTATTCCAACGTCATAAATAGGAAGGAAAATGGGAAATTATAGGTTAATTCGCTTTTTAATATCCCACTTAATATGTATACAAATCTAATATAAGTATTTAGATTTTTATTTTAATAATTAGGGAACGTATTAATCCAATTTCATTTTTAAAGTAATTAAAACCATTGGACCTTATCTTTTTCATTCCTTTTAGTATTTTAATTTAGGGTTTTCTCATGGCTCATCAATAATATTAAGCTAATGATTAAAAACAAATTAGATCACGTTGTCTGGAAAGTAGTGATTTCGAAAATGTCTACTCATTACATAAATTTAAATGCCTCTATGTATTACCGACATCTATCTTTTACCTTCTCATGTGTAAAAATGATACATCTAATATTAATTTATTGGAAACTATATATTAATAATTTTTGAAAACTTTAAAAATATGACTCCAAACAATTTTCGTTGTAGTACTGAATGAATTGCAACGTATAACATCATTTAAATATTAATATGTTAGAAATAACAAAATAATTTTAATGTTGAGTAGGAAACTTGAAACCTAAATGACATTTGCATCCTAAAATAATAAATCATTATGAAAACGTCATTTTTTAGCCGTCAGTATGTATAGTGTAGCATTGTGAATTAAACATTGAGTGGTACTGAAAACTTAAGGCCAGAAATAAAAAGTAAAAAAATAGAAATATTATAACATTTATCGTAAATTTATTTTGTGATTTCCTGACAAGACTATTGACTACTAATTTTAATTTAACAAAAACCCACACAAAAGCATTTAATAATATTAATATCCCGTTTGTTAAATTACAACACTCTATTTTACGTAATACATAATTGTAACATACTATTAAATGTTATAAAATGAAAATTCATTTCATTTTAAAATTAATTATAATTTGTGTTTCTCTAAAGTGTGAGGCTGCAATAACATTCCAGGTAGGGCCTCATTTACTACGTCGATCAATACTTAAATTAAACTGTTAGATATATACATTTTAATAATATGTAAACACATTGCATTTATATATTTAGTCAAGTGTTATGCATATTAATGAGATTAAACTTATTTAGAGCATTATGTTGATCAATAAATTTTGCAACTAAACATGCACTATAAATACAACGTGAGATACCAAAACTGTTTACACAGGTGACGTTACATAAGCCATTAAAAAACAGAATTGTATTATTAATATGATTACTATTATTAAAGTTATTTTTCATAATGATTTTATTGCTAGGTAAATAATCGAAAACCGACCACGGTTGTCACGAAAGAAGGGTCCCAAGAAGTTCTGATGCTGGGGGTGCCCAAAACTTAAATTCAGCTTTGCTTTGATAGATACATATTGTAATGATCAGTATCAGACTTTCTAGAGCATAATGTTAATAGCATATTGTAATTGATACAAATTAATAAAAAATTAAAGTTTAGTATATGTTTAAGAAGAGTGAATAATTTTTTATAAAATATTTGTTTAAATATCTCTGTTACAACTACATAATAAAATGGGATTAGGCAAAACCCTAGGTAAACTAATAGATCATTAGGTAGTTTATATGAAATAAATAAATAGAAATCACCTGTAATATTAGTTTATAAGAAGGAATTAGCTTCTTATTCATCCGCACAGTTAATTAAATAAATGGAAATTATTCATTGTTACAAGATTTTCTAAGTCATTTAACGTTTTACAAAGGTTTCATTCTAAAGAACAGTTAAAACATTGCTTTAGAATCAGTTACAAGGAAATACTGATTTTGCCTCTGATGTATTTAAAATCACTTGAATGAATCTTCAATCAAAGGTAAAAACTCTTGTCAGAATTAACAAAACTACTTTACTTGTACAAATAAAAGTCTCGTTAAAGGAAGATTTGTTTTTTTAAACGTTGGAATCATGTCGGAACAGAGAATTATAAATGTAGGAATTACCATTTAACGGCCTCATAGGGTTATGTGATTGAAATCTATTGCACGTTTGGGGCCTTTTTACTAACAATAATAGACTAGAATTTAGGGTAACGAAATGCGTAATTGCTGCTTAAAGACCTTTCACATTATCATTTGACGCAAGTAATGACAAACTGCATACGACATCTCGTACTCAGAACTATAGATTATAAAAGCTGGCTGTACTTTAGAGACAGCAAATATTTTTAAAGGTATAATATTTGATTCAATAACCAACACGATTTTGGGAAATAAGAGTAAATGCATGATCAGCAACACAATACTGATGGAACGAATTATTTGCTCGTGCATTGTGTTCAGTGCTAATATTCATTTAGAAAATATCCAACAAGCATCTCTTATTCAAATCACGCTGTTTATTCTAAGAGTTCAATATAATTTACAATAAGGTCGATAGTAATAAGTTAGTAAGATTTATATACAGTTAAGTTAAAAAGAAGATGTATGGAGCGTTATAATTATATTTAATGATATTATTTATCATATAAAATATAATGCAGTTTTCATGTATTTTACTTTAATATAATCCAAAGTTATACATTAAGTAATGTAAATAAACTATTTTATTGTAGGCACTTATACAACTTTATTTAATTTACTAAAATTAAATTTTTTACTCATCGTAACACAATCAGTCTTATTAGTTTTAAATATATTATAAAAAGATATAATTATAGTAGGGACTACTTATGTGCACACATACAGGGTTCTTTATTCATGCTCAAAAACCCGAAATTGAATTTAAACGTACCTACTGTATTGAATTTTCATTTGGTTTACAACCTCACTAGAGAGAAAGAAACTAAATTTGGAAATTAAAAACAGAGCTAATAACTTTATCCAGAATATATGTAGCATTTTAACGCAGGTTGTTACAATTTAAAAAACAGCTACATTTGAGTATAAAAGAGAACTATATTTTAGTAAAATTGATTTATCGAAATTATGTAGAATATATCACAGCTAATTATAAAAAAAAATATACGAAGATTGTAGGCTCATAGTTCAAAATATTGAAATCTATATAAATAAATATTTTTATTAACATAAGCGATATTTTTTTTTAATCTGTGAAACACATATACAAGAACACGTTAGGTAGCCTTTAGGGATACATTTTCTTTATGTATAACAAATAAAAGTAATTTACAAATACTTGTAAATGTTTCAGAAATCCGCAGATGTAGTGATTAACGTATAATTCCAATTGAGGTGTTCGTCATATTAAGATACCTTTCATATTTTATTTGGAAATTCCTACAAATAAAAGAGATGTTATTTTATAAGATCAAGTTTCAATTTATCGGATTTTATAGTTTTTCTTATGTCATATGAATGTGTTTCAAAACCCTGAATCATTTTTCGTTCATCCGAACTTGGACTTATTTTTCATCAATTCCTTTTTGATAAATATTATTAGGTTGGTTAGACCGATAGGGTGAAAGTATATTGAGGCCAAATCAGAAGTAAGAAAGTTGGTTGTAAGCAATTGGCAGTTCAGATTGTCATCGCCGGTTACAGAAATAGCGAGAGGCGGAACTAAGGCGTCTGTATTAGACAGAAGAGAGAGTAAAGCATATAGGGTTACTCCCATGACGCACTTAAAGCGAGTTCAAGTAAAAGATTTAAAATATTTACAATTTTTCCAAAACAAATAGGTTTAAAATAATAGTTGCCTACTTATTACTACCGTCTTGTATTTAAAGATAGATTGTTAAATCAAAAATAAATCGTAAATTTAAAAGTATAAATAAAAACAGTTTAAAATATGTAGACGATGAATATATGCTTTATATTATGTCTTGTTTACAATGTTTTTATTATTCGGTTTTGTAAATAGGTTATCATTGTGTAAGAGATGAAAATTCAAAGTTGTTCTGTAGTTGTAAGACTATTAGTAAGTATTACAGTTATCGCCCACGAATGATAGAAAATGATTGTGTTCATAGGCAGAAAACCCTTCTCGGAAGAATAAATTAGATATTCTATTCCTTTTACTGTGATCATTATTTTATAGAAGCAAATAACATTGTAACACAATATAATATAACCTAAGTTAAATGTTTGTAATCTACGATTATGCCTATTGTTTATGTTTAAAATGATAATAATATCTACTGCCGAGGAGCTCTGAAAAGTTATGATTTCTTCTAGACAGGTATAGAACTATTTTAGATCGTTTAATATTTATTTGAACATGATACTGACGACCATTGAATGACGTCACATAAAAGTTTATTAATTAACTAATGATTGGCGCACTCATAAACCTCCTCAACGTTCTAATGGATTTAGGAACTTCGTTTCTGTAATATGATAATATTTAGGCTATACTTTATTTTGCATTGAACACTCATCTATACTCATTTGTATATAAATAAAATATCTAAATATATTCGAGCATTTTACTGTTTTCAAGAAGCTCAGGATTACACCAATACGTTTACTCGCAAATAAAGATTTATGACATTAGAGGCATGTAAGTTGTGTTTGTTAGGTCATACACTGTAAACTGTGGAACTTTTGTTAAAATCTTCAATAACCAGGACTTATTTATTTTGAGTGATTTCATATAAGAGTAATTGCGTAAAATATATAAAATTGTTCCAATTCAGATGACTGTTAAATAAATTAATAAGTCACGGTAAATGTTTAAGCAAAGAAACCTTAGATAAATGTTTCAGGCCTATTGGTATACGTTGTATTACTTCGATATTGCAAGAATGTTTAAATAAAACATTGGAATTTTTTTCTCGTTCTGAATGTACTACGTGAAGAGGAAGGTTAGGTTCGCAGGTAAGTAAAGCACCACAGAGTCACATGCGTTAGTTTTATGCCTCACTGAAATGTAGCTCAGCACCATCTTATCTGAATAAATAGGTTTGAAATTTAACTGTAATGACCGGGAAAAGGGTTTTGTTACAAGAGATTGTCGGGAAGGAGAGAGAAAGGTTTATAGTAATATTATTACGAAAAATTAAAACTTTTTACAACAAGCGAACGTATCATATTCGTTAGGTTATTCAAGCTTCAGATTTTAAGTTACTGTTATCTCTGAAAATAGTGAATTTATTATAAAAGGTTTTGAAGAATGAATATAAGTTGAAAAACATTTAAAAATTAATCTCTTTCCATGAAATAAGGAAAACTACTAAAGGAATTTAATTTGAAAAGTCTACGAAACATTTATAAATAAATTACAAATAATACGATATTTCGAGAACATATTTACTTGAGGCATGCTCTTAATAGAATTTAATTTCACACTAAAAGAATAGAGTGAAAATGAAAAATTTTTTATTCAAAAATATTTTTAAAAAAGCAGGATCTGATAAGGGCTATTTTTAAAATCATGTAGAGCCTTCATTTGTCACGAAAACGTTTTCGCTGAATATGAAATAGAATAACCATTCAGTAAGAACGCCCCAACGTTTTTAAGGAAATAAAAAGGCTCTGTAGGAGCGCGTTTTAGCTTTACGGGTTAACTGAAATCATGCAAAGTGAACTGACTTGGGAAAATGGAGAAATGTTTAAAAAACATAGACAAAAGTAGTTTGTATAAGGAAACAAAATAAAATGTCAGGACTAATATGAACTATTATCAAAATGGAGTTCTAAATACATACCTAATAATAATTAGTAGGTATCCTAATTTAATAGTAAACATTATGGCACACTTATACAATATTAGGGCAAGTACATTTCATTGATAAAGTTATTTGGATCTTTGTACGTATTAAGACACTAAGGAAAACCAATTTTGTAAGTAACTGTTTTAATTTAGCCGTAATATATATACATATATACACCAGCACACACACACACATACACACACACACACTGTAACGGTCTGACATACCGTGACAAATAGGAAATAAATAATTTCCTGTTTTTAAGTAATAAAGTTGATTTTTAAATTAATGAAGTTTGGAGTTATAAAAATAATAAAGAGAGAAGAATTAAATAAAAACATAAATAGAATAATTAAGCTAAATTAAGAAGTATTAGAAAATATATTTGTAATAACTAGCTAAATTTGACCATCGGGAGTGAGGCGAAAATTTTCTAAGTGCTTAGAAAAGCTATCTTAAGAACCAAACCACGTAGAACTTTCATCGACATTTTAAAAGAACCAGAATGAGCCAGAATAAACATTAGTGAAACCAAAATTTGAATAACTTAAAAAACAAAAACGTTACAGCAGTTTTAATAAAATAGACATTTTTCAGTGTTCCAAAAATGATAATCAAACTCTGCAAGCTAAAACGGATTCGTTGCCCGACTTGCCTGTACAAGGAATAAATCCAAAGATAGCAAGTATTGCAGGCGGGGTGAGGTAGGTTAAATTCACCGCTATATATACTAGGTCTCTAAGACCTTAGAGACAGTCTGAAATAAATTTTTAATACGAGGTGCCGCAGAACGCTATGCTGGACCGCGAGTAAAAACGCCAACAGGCCAGATGGACCAAACCTCAACGCTTCCGACGTCTAGGACTACCAAGGGATGAAGGCTCCAGACTCAGCCTCCAGGACGCGGGAATGGAGGAAAACCACCACCGACGAACCAGGGATGGCGACTTCCGATGTCCAAAGACCAGGGAATCCAGACGAGGGACTCTAGGACCGGCAGGAACACCTTTGGCAAGTCATTATCTATTCGATAGCAATTACGTCAAATTTAGTCAGTTAATTTTATTAAATTCAAACAAATATTCAAGCTTAAACAATGACTTCACTCTTTATAAAAATTAAATAAATTTTACGCTTAATAAAATGAATTTATGTGATCAGAATATTTCAAATGATAAATATTAAACTAACATAGGGTTTTTGGCCATGAGCCATTTATTTTCAAAGGAAATAAGAATTTTTTGAATATTATAAATTTAAAAATTATGTGTCATAAATATGAATTTACCAATTTAAAATAGAAGATAAATTTTTATTATGTCTAATTTGAAAAATAATTTTATGTTTATGTAAATGTAATTGACATATATGGAAATTATAAAAGTTTAAAATATGAAAAACAACAAGTTATTTAGTGAATTGTTTTTTCAATATAATTGTGTTTTATTTGAAAGGATAAATTTTCTTTTTCATTTAAATAAATAAAAATTAAATATGTTATAAAAATCAACAGTATTTGTATGTCATCCTGTGTCGAATAATCAATAAAAACTGTTTAGCTTTTTCTAACTAATATGAAAATGATTATTAAATCAGTAAACAAGTATAATTAGATTTCATTAATTGATAACAGTTAAAGCCTAATGTTTTTAAAGAGTTTCTCTCAACTAACTTCATTGAGCTAGCCTAAAGATTAGTTGGTTCTATGTATAAAAGTCCAGAGATTTATCTACTGGCAGATTGTGTTTAAAAGGACACAGGAGCCTTTTAAAATAGGTAATTTAAACACGATCATATTTTGCACGTTCCCTTGCTGTCTCTGCAGATCATCATCAGGTGGTAAGATTCTGTGAAATTTTGTGTATTATTTTAAATGTATTTCGTTCCAGCTGACTATTGAAATGACATGTGTGACTATATCTAGACCCTACATAATTGATAAACCAATTTTGGGGAGTTTATACTGATTTTAAATAGTAGTCAGCGGGAATAAGCTTGTTTTGGGCATGGCCCTATGAGCGGGATTTTAGCACGGTTTAACAAGCGGGGTGATTGGCAGATGTTTGGTTTGTTTATAAATACGTTTTTTAAACAACAAAATTTTGGCATTCTGTGAGTAGGAAATCAATAAAAGGGGAGGGACGTTGCAACACAACACACACACATTAATATATTTTAAATTATTAAACAAGAAAACGTATTATATATATATATATATGTATATATATATATATATATATATATATATATATATATATATATATATATATATATATATATAGATAGATAGATACACATATTGTTTTACGCAATTAAATGACACTTTCATACACAACAATTTTTAATTTAGTTTTCATTAATGAGTATGTACAGTAAAGTGTTTCGCTGATTGGGAGTTTTGCTTGGGAGTATTGATTGGATAAGCATTATCAAAATTTTCCAAGTAAGATATACAGAACTACTATGAGAGACTTAGACATTTTTGATAATGTTGATACTGCCAGTCAGAGAAAAGCTTCAATTTATGAAGAAAACTAAACTGAAAAAGTTTTGTTTATGAAAATGTCGTATAATTATATATATATATATATATATATATATATATATATATATATGTATAAATAAATAAATAAATATATATATATAAATATAAATTTATTTATTAATACATTCATTTTTTTCACTATCGTATTTATTTTGTTTTTTGACATCATGAATATATGGTAAAACATATATAGATACCTTTTTAGATTTATTAATTTCTAATAAATAGACCAATGCGTTTTATCTCTTAAAACCTCAAGGCTTACATTATTTTTTACCCAAAAAGTTTATATGTCCATCATAAAATCACTGTTTTCAATATTTTGTTTCTATAGTTGCAGGATTGCTTAGAAATCTCCACTTTTTATTGCCGGTAATCCCTTCTGTCTAGCTTGTAAAGAAACTGTTATTTTAATAAAAAAATTCAATAATTCCCAACTTACAATACACAGTTACCTGAAACATACCTCCCCTTTGATCAATATTTGTACTTATATACCACTTGGGCCAAACCACTTTCGTTTTCAAAGTGTTCGAATAAAGAAATACTTGTAGAATTCCATTTGTGTTAAGAAATAAAATATAATTTTTTTTTATATGACTAGATTATATAGAGCTGTTTTTAATAAAAGTAGGAATCGTTTAGATTTATATAGCGACATTCAGGAGCATATACAATTAGTTTCCATTATCGTGCATGATATTTTGTTCACACGTTTCCAATATTACTTTACTCAAGCATTAAAAATAATTAATTACAAATACCTTACTGTAATTAAGTTGGTGTAATAATAAATAAGTTACTGTAAAATAAGCTTTGTAAAGTAAAATTTTCTTTCTATTTGGGCACCTAATATTGTTATTTCAGTCATATGTAGCCTATATAAATATTTATATTTATTTTGAATATAAATTTAAAAACTGAAAAAAAATTTTGTGTTGATTAAATAGAAATTAATAATTTAACTTTTTTTTAATATTACTTGTAGATATACTAATCTGTATCTAGTAATATTTTTGTATTTAATTATAATAAAACTTGTGTGTGTACAATACAAATATAAATGTTTAATGATATAGCCTATGGATAATGTAAATAGCCATGCGCATTATTCACAAACCTAATTATAATTTTTTGATGTGTAAAATTATAAATCTTTCAAAATTTTTGGTAATAATAAATAATTGAATAAAATAAATTCTATTTTTATACGTTTCTATTTCAGTGAATTTTAATAAATAAATATCAGTTGTGCTACTGTCCAAGAGAAATGAATACCTGAAAAATTTCGTTGTAATGATGTTAAAGATTTATTGACTAGGAAAATTATTTTTAAAAAACTTTTGAACTTTGTTTTTAAAATGTCAGACACCCGTAAAAGAGCATTTATTGAAGAAAACTGCAATGCAGATATATCAGTCATTATAGATATATGTATTTCATTATGATATGATTATTTGTGTAATAATAATATCATATCAGATTTATTCATAATTATAAAATTGATTTTTATTTATAACCCTATTACTACTAAGACTTACAGCGTTTCACTTTCAAAATTGAACTAATTTAATTATATTGTACATTGTCATGTTCATGTTTTCAAGAACTGAAACAATCAAAATAGAAAGTAAATTTTCGGTGAATATATCTCTATTACCAAAGAAAAAAAATACATACATACAGTGTATATTTACTAAGCAGAGAAACCTTAGTTCACCGTGATTTGTCAGCATTATCAATATCTTATATAGTTTGTATAATCTAGTCGCTAAATAAAATTTCAGAGTATTGTAAATATTGGATTCAAAGAAACATCATATATTTCTTAAAAGGAAACCTTTTATAAGGTACTTATTGATGATTTACGAACTTCCGGGATATAATGGGATATGTTTTCTGAAAAGAGTTTACTGCAGGGGTAAGAAAGGTAGTCAGTGGAAGTTGTATTAAATCTTTAGAGTGATGAAACCTCACTACTAAAACGTTGTTACTACAAAATAATCAGACCTATATTTTATTTTAAGGCACCAATATATTATATTTTATAAATTATGAGTTAATTGAAAATGTTAGTTATAATATTAATAGGTTCATGCTGTCAAGAATTTTGTTTTTACTATACTTTTCATTAATTCATTTTACTTCAGCCTCAAGTAATTAAAACATATTTTCATTCAGTTGCGAAACATGAGAAAAAAGGCAAACCCAGTAGAAATATATTCATTTTTAGTTTATATGTTTATAAGTTTATTTTTCTTTAATTTAAAATTTAGTACATTTATGATTATAAATGTAATTTTTCTAAACTGTGTCTAAACTGTTAATAATGCAAACAAATATTTTATTACATTTTTTTACATACAATTTGTAGCTTTTTCTTAAATTGTTTTATAAAAAACTTCGATTAGAATTTTTGTTCCTGATGTTTACTGTGTTCAATATAATTAGGATATTTGAACATTATTTAGTAAATACACATTATTTAATAAATTTCGTTTATACTTATTTTACATAACCAAATTAGTAACATTCTAATGCCTCAATTAACGTACACTATGTTTTGTTTTGTGCCTCACACTTACGTCTAAGCGTGTGATACATTACGTAAGGCAATTTTACGCATTTGTTTCCCTATGAAAATTATTTAGGATTCACAGATGTTCGAAAACAAATATGGGTAGCAAATCCTTCACTTCTAACAACAAGTTTTAAATAAAAACCGATTTTATTCCTTAAAAGCCATTACGTAGTAAATTTGTATTCGTATCGCAACCATCTTTACATACACATATTTTCATGCTAAATTATGACACAACGAAAATATCTTTGTAACACAAAAATGTATCCGTATAAGAACTATAGACTGATAGACTAATAAAATGATAGCCTATGAATGTATTTTTGTAAGATATAAGGTTGTGTATTGAAACATCTGGAATACATACAAATAATTATTATTATTAGTATCAAAAACTTGTGAATAATAAAAAAATTAGGTCGAAATAATAAATTCATTTAATGACGAATATCAAAAAAGTTTTGTTATTAAAGTTGAATTATTTAATAGTTTCTTCCAAAATGTGAAAGAAATTAAGTGTCTTTATCTAAATCAATAAATGCATATTCTAATAAAATAAAAATTCATCTTTTAACACTAGAATTTGTTGTTTAATTTGTCCGGAATAACCTGACACTCTTACCAGGGTTCACTTCCTTATTTGTATAACGCAATTGTTTATATCAAAGGCAGTTCCTAAAATGTTTATCATTTTTTTTCCTCAATGAATCCTAATTATAGAGTACTGAGCGTGCCTCGCTAAGTAAAGGCAGGTTATAAAATACTTGTTTTGTTTATTGCCACTCTATATTTTGTTTTGTTCCACTGGAAGGTAACTCCTAAATTTAGTTGTCATAACGATAAAATAGATACAAATTTGTTTTCCCAAACTAAACAAGCAATATATTAGGAAGTAGGATGTAAAATTCTAGTCAATAAAGTTAAAAATATTCAATCACCCCACATTAAGTATTGAAATAATAATTTGTTTTATGAGTAATATTTTCACCTTTATTATCAGAAAGTAATTCAAACCGTTTAATATAAACGTAATTTTATTATACTGTCCTTTTTTAATCTTTAAGATTCTAACTTGTTGTGCCATTAATCATTCTGTATAAAAAAAATTGAACAAAGTGGCAAGTTAGGACGTGATTTATGATCTCAGATATTTCTTATACATTTATTTGAAATTGGAAGAATAACAGTTTTATCAAGAGACTAAAGAACGACTTTAGCCAGTCCTTAAAATCTATTTGTCAGAGATAATCTCTTTTAGAGTTTATTAATTAAGTAGTAATATTAAATATCAATATCTCTTTATAACTATATCAATTTCAGATTTAAGAAAAATAAAACGTAAGGATATATGTTGAAAATAGGATTTCAAAACCCAAGATATACATTTTGAGTATTAACATTTAAATACAAAATATTATCGCATACATTAGATATATTTTTTAATATTCCCAAAATTTAAGTTACAGTTAAAACACCTAACAAATACAAACTTTAATTTTTTTACTTGAAAATTTATGAAGTTTCCGAAATAAAAATACCTGAATGTAAACATTAACTCTTAGCATTATTTTATTCATAATATATAAAATCGTTGGCTTTTTTCACCTTATGACGAAAGCACTCCCAAATTGTTACGTATTATAATCCGTCGCCTAGACATATTATATATTCATTTCGTCTGACAGTTCTCTAATTATAAAGCCGGAAAACGGGTTACCAGATTTAAATGTAAACAAAATACAAGAAAGAAACATATATTATACAAATAAAAGAAACATTTAAATAGCATAGGTTTAAACGATGTAAAACTAAAAAGGCAGAAATTTATACATAAAAGTACGCTGGTAAATATTATATTGCAACAATAGATGTTCATAATAGTTTTTATGTAACGTTTTACGCTGAGTTAGAAAACGTAATCAACTTTACTCCTTTACCTATACTTTTTGTGTTACAATGATATTTTTAAATTGTTGTTATAATTGTTATGTCTATTTACAGTGTAACAAAACTAATTTAAATTACTTCCGTTTCTAATAAAAGTAAAAGAACTGTATTTTAATAGCGTGTTACTTGAATAAAAAAAACAAAATAAAAAAAGGAATGTTAATGTAAATATATTACAAAACAGGCTCGAATGATTATTGGGAATAATGGAAGTAAAATTTTGTCATTAGCCCTGTCTACTGAAATGAATAAATCTATTGACAATATGAAACCACTTCTGGTACAGATTCTGTATAACACATATGTTTAAAAGGTCTGTGGCGATTTAACTCATTGTATGTTTACTTGGCTTACAGCTTTATGCGAGAGGGACCAAAGCAACTACTTATAATGTCTTTGTAAGTTCACAATAGATCACTACTCCGATCACAGTGGTGTTGGTTTTATTATTTTAAAGAAACATTTCCAAAAACAAGAAATTAATTTTAGTGATTCAAAATTAAATAAAATATTTTTGTAGCCCCACAAATAGGTCCATTAAATTTGCAATTTAACAGCCCGGAATTTATTTGTATGAAATCTCTGGTAAATAATAAATAATAAATTATTGTGACCTATTAAAGAACTTGCTTAATTCATACAACGCCCTGGATTGCAAATGTCCCCTTATATAAGGGAGTAAAATAGATATTTTAAAAAAATAAATTGGTTACCAGATAAACTGTTATTAGTAATGTTATAGGTTTTTTTTTGTTGGGATAAATATGCTATTGTTATAAGTAAGAAACTAATTAAAGAAGTCGTTGAAGCTAACTGGAGGGCAGGCAGATGTGATGAACAATCTATATCAAATTTCAGTGAACGACGTGATCCCACAACAGTGGAATGAAGAGCACAAACAACTCTGCTTCTATATACAGCGGAAAGAAGCCCTTTGACGTCAATCCACACCTGCATGAGCCAAACAATTTCTCACATTGCTTTAGTTTTGTTCACCTTTCTGCCGATAAAATCTATCAATCACTCATTTTTGCACTTCGTGCAAATTCAAAGTATCATCGTGTTTGTAAAGACTTCCCTACTTCTCTATTTCGACAGCCTCACGTATAATTCTAGTTAGTTTTCCACTTGAGCAATCTTTCGCAAGACTGGAAATCAATGCTATGTCTTGTATCGCAGTGAAGTTTGTACAGAACTGACTTTTTCCGCTTGTTTTTAAGGCTACATTTGTGTTCCTCAAGCCTAGCTGAGATACATCTGTTCGTTTGGCCTATTTACGATATCTTACAAATTTCACAAGAAACGTTCTAAACGCCAAGGTATTAGAAGAGGATTTTATCTTTGGTTTTACCAAGAGCCTTGTCGATGGCGAAGTAGGGTTTGTAGACGAAACGTATACCTGGCCTCCTAAAGGGTCTGCGATTCTTATCAGTGGCCCCTCTAATAAAAGCATGGAAAACAGTACCAGTTTTCTCCATCTCGTCCACGTCAGCTGGAAGAACACTTTGGTGGGGTAACACTTTGACAGTGGCATAATACATATAGCCATTGCTTCTAAGCACCTCTCTCATTGTAATAACTTCATGGTCTATTGAATTGATGTCGGGTAACTTGTGAGACCAAGAGGAGAGCGTATCAGTGACAGCCTTCATCAGTGATGGGTGGTGGTTTGACTCAGTGGTAGTGTGACTCAGTGGTGGTTTGACTCAGTGGTGGTTTGAGTCAGTGGTGGTTTGACTAAGTGGTGGTTTGACTCAGTGGTGGTTTGACTCAGTGGCGGTTTGACTCAGTGGTGGTTTGAGTTATTATATTTATTTTTGTGAGTCTTTTTTCTTTAGATCGAATGGTGAACACAACTTTCTGACCCTTCCTAACCAAGACGTCCAGAAACGGAAAACAGCCATCTCTCTCTAGTTCCAAAATTAATAATATCCGGGATTGGCGGGAGTTGAGGTACGTAAGGAACATATCAAAATCTGTGCCATTATGTTGCCAAATCATAAAGATGTCATCCACATAGCGAAATCGAGCTTTAGACCTGAGAGAAGCATCATTCAGGCCGTCTCACTCAAAGAACGTAATTAATATATTGGCTACTGCCGGAGAAAGAGAAGATCCCATAGGGGCAATATCACGTGGCCTTTAAATCCGTTTATTAAACAAAAAGTAAGTCTTTTTGAGAAATTGTTCAGCCTGATATAAGATATGTGAAGGGAGATGTTTAAAAATGGAAATCCTCTGATTAAGTAACGCTGGGAAAGAATAACCTGACATTCAAGCTAATTACAAAAATAATGTTATTCAAGCCTGACGTTCAAGCTGTTAAAAATAAAATATATATAGGCGTAGAGTTGTATGCGCTCTTCATTCGCTCTGCAACTGTTGTTGGGTTCACCCTGTCAATGACAGATGATATTTTATCGAAATGTCGGAACTGTGATTTTATGCACTGCAGAATAAACGGATGTACTCCTGAAAACAACTATTCGTGATACTTTCCGACAGTGAAGAAATAGTTACAGCGTATGGTATATATATATGACCCACATACATTTCATCGAAGTAAAATTTTGTTACGTGTTTCCTATATTACTTATTGGTCTTATCGAAAAATACTCAAACTAAAACTGGACGTAAATTTGAACCATTAATGTCTATTGGGACAGGTGTTGAATTTGGTATAATGATAAGCATGGCTATTTAATTAAATAGGTATATGGGAGGAATATCATAACCATCTAATAAATAGGTAATATATATATATATACATAATTAATATATTAAAAAATATTTCAAAAAAAGAATACTTTTAATGAATATATTTATTCAAAACTTTTCGCTGATAAAATAGTACCGGTTTCTTCAGGAAAATAATTATCTAACAAAATAGTTTTACAAAATTAAATCATATGATTTAATTTTGTAAAAAGATTTTATTAGATAATTATTTTCCTGAAGAAGCTGGTACTATTTTATCGGCGAAAAGCTTTGAATAAATATATTCATTAAAAGTATTCTTGTTTTTGAAATATTTTAAATCTATTAACTATATTACAAGAAAACATATCACCATATTTAATATATATATATATATATATATATATATATATATATATATTTATATAAATATCGCAGTATGTTTTCTTGTGTATTAATAAAGAACAAAGGTTTAAATACATATACAAGAATTAACTATTGATTTGATCTAATTTGCACATATGTTTTAATTGTTTAATATTCCTAATGATGTTGGTACTGTTAGCCAACGAAAAGCTTTGAATTGTAAATTCAATTATAATTCTTGTATTTG
Organism: Prosapia bicincta; assembly: GCA_036971475.1. Lineage (NCBI taxonomy): Eukaryota > Metazoa > Arthropoda > Insecta > Hemiptera > Cercopidae > Prosapia > Prosapia bicincta. The sequence goes on from JBAIZL010000001.1 coordinate 343,960,585, forward strand.
TATTTAGACATTTGTTCTTTATTAATACACAAGAAAACATACTGCGATATTTATATCTATAACCTTACAGTGTTGTATTCTGTGTGAATCAGAAGTGAATGTATTTTTTGAGGTTAAGTTCCATATTTGTTTAATTTTTATAAGTTTTTTATATATTTTTTGGTATTTTACTATATTACAATTTAATATATTTATTATACTATTATTATTTCATATTATTGTAATATTTTTTATATATATTGACATGATATCAGTTAATAATTGTAATGCTGCCTTAACAAAGGACTTAAATTCATTTGAAAAACGGAAAATACAGTTAATGAACATGAATTGTAATCTATATTTTAATAAACAATGTATTATAAACAATATTATTCCAAAATATGCAAACATTACAATAAAAAACAAAAGTGATACAGCCAAAAAAAACTTGTAAACAAGCAGAGAAATTATGGGTTTAAAATGAAATAAGAAATTTACGAAATAAGAAATCTCGTAAATAAAAAACAAAACATTTTAACTACTGAAATATATAAATTACATTTAAAATTAGCTTCTACAATGAATATTATAAAATGGGAAGAAAAATACAATAAAATTAACTTCATGATAAATAAAATTAGAAATGTAAAAATAAATAATATATCAAAAAAAAAAAATAATTTGAAACTTGAAGAACAAATGAAAATAATACCTGAAGTTAAATACCATAGCTTTCACCCTAATGTTGTTTATTTATCTAATACTAAATTTAATAATTGCGAAATAAAACTACTTGAAAATAATAAAATCAATATAAAAAGAAACATAAATAAAGATATTGGTAATATAATAATAGATACAGAAATAGCCATTAGAAAATTAAATGAAAATATACAAGATAGTACCAGAATCGAAGCAGCTCATGAAATAAAAAAATTAATTAAAACTAATAAAATTAATAAAACCCATAGACAAACATATTTAGGAGTTAAAGATTTAAAAAATAAACTACAAAATAACAATCTAATTACAGTAAAAGCTGATAAAAGTAATGCTATTGTAATTATTGTTAAGGACGAACACATAAATAAAACAGAAAAATATATAAATGAAAATCAATTTAGTGAAATACATAAGGATCCTACAAAGAAATATCAAAATGAAATAAAAAATTTAATAAAATCTTCTTATAAATAATTTAATAAATATACTATTAGTAATTATATGAACGATAATCCAAAAATTCCAATAATGAATGGACTTATTAAATTACACAAAATTGAGAAACCAATTAGACCATTAGTAAATTTTATGAATGCCCCTTCGTATAAAATATCTAAAATCATAACATCTATTCTTAAAGATGAAATGAAACTAAATAATAATCATACCATAAGTAATTCTGTTAACCTTATTGATAAATTGAAAATAATTAATATTGATAATAAAACAAAATTATTATCATTATATATAAAAAATATCTACACAAATATTCCCATAAAAGAGACTCTCAATATTATAAAATCTAGATTAGTGCAAAATGAAAAAGATAAAAAATTAATATTAGAAATTATAAATACAATAAAAATAATATTAAATCAATTTTTTTTTCATAAAATATTAAAATTTACAAACAGGAAGATGGTCTTGCCATGGGTTCTCCCTTATCGAATATAATATCTGAAATATTTTTACAATATATAGATGATAAAATAAATAAAATTATACAGACATTTGATAAAAACGGTTATTGGTTTAGATATATAGATGATGGTTTATATGTATCTAATAATAATGGTATAAACTTAATAACAATTTTAGATAAAATAAATATGATAAATAAAAATATTAATTTTACTTAAATAGAAAATAATAAGATCAACTTTCTAGATATAACAATTATAAGACATATTAATGAATTTGAATTTAACATATATCGTAAACCGACACAAACTAACCAAATTATACCTAAAAATTCTAACCATCCGTATAATAAAAAAATGGCTGCATTATACAATTTATTATATAGATTACATTATATACCTATGAATAATGAAAACAAGATAAGAGAGAAAAACATTATCTATAAAATTGCAATTGAGAATGGCTATAAAAAGAAAACTGTTGATAAACTTAATTATAATATTTTAAAGAAACAAATAATAATCTAATTTACAAAAATAATGATGAAAATATCATATGGACTTCATTTACATTTTTTGGTAATGAAATAAATAATATCACAAAATTGTTTAAAGGTAGCAACATAAAATTCGCTTATAATACTAATAATAAATTATTAAATATAATGAATAATAATAATAATATTATTAATATGCATGAAAAAAACGGTGTATATAAATTAGAATGTGATCATTGTAATAAAGTTTATATAGGACAAACTAAGAAAAAACTTGAAGATAGATATAAAGAACATTTTAATGCATATAAAAAGCCAGAAATTTATAAATCAAAATTTGCTAGTCATTGTATTAATAATAATCACTTATTTCCTAATATAGATAATATGAAACTTATAAAAGAAATTAACAAAGGCCTCAGAATGAATATTTATGAAGCTTTAGAAATACATAAATATAATACTAATAATGAGTTGATAAATGAACAAATACAAATAAAATCTAAATTTGATAATATATTCAGTGTTTGTAATGTTAAGGAAGCAAAATAAAAAAAATAATAATAAAATGTTAACAACATTGTAAATGATTTGGCATAACTATTTATTTGATCTAATTTGCACATATGTTAATTTTAATTGTTTAATATGCCTGATGATGTTGGTACTGTTAGCCAACGAAAAGCTTTGAATTGTAAATTCAATTATAATTCTTGTATTTGTATTTAGACTTTTGTTCTTTACATATATATATATATATATATATATATATATATATATATATTTTAAAACAACACAGGTTATTCAAATACAAGAATATTTATTATTTTATATCCAAAGCTTTTCGTTGGCAAACAGTACCAACATCATCAGGAATGAAAAATTATCAGGAAGACATTATTGTAATTTTCATTCCTGATGATGTTGGTACTGTTTGCCAACGAAAAGCTTTGGATATAAAATAATAAATATTCTTGTATTTGAATAACCTGTGTTGTTTTAAATTATTAAACAAGAAAACGTATTTTATATTTATATATATATATATATATATATATATATATATATATATATATATATATATATATATTTATCACTTTCACTTATGTACTTAAACAAGAATCTTACTTGGTATTTAAGCGAGCTAACTTTCAATGGCTGGCTGTGCCGCCATCCTCGGGGATACTGAACAGGTTTGTTGTAGACTGCGAGCTAAGTGGATTTCCCGTTGACCTTGGTGTACTGTTATGTTCTATTTTTAGATTCACTGTACTGTGCGAGGTTTTAAAGTTTATTTTGGGGTTAATATTGTCTATTAGAGTGAATAATTTATCGTTTTTTTAAATTTGATTTGTATTTCTTCGTTAATGATATTATTTTTATTTTTATAAATTTCTAGTTTTTCCCAGATTGTCATTTTGAGGCCTTTTTGAACCTTTTTTTACTAGGTGTACGTTTTTTTAATGTGGGGAATATGTGTTTGTTTTTGATGGCGTGTGTTGCTAAGTTTGAGTTATAAATTTCTGGTTTGATGTATTCATTGAGGTGTTCTTGATATCTGTCTTTTAATTTCTTTTTTTGGCCTATGTATATTTTATTACAGTCTGGGCATTCGATTTTGTATATTCCGTTATTAAGTGTGGGACATAAGTGTGGAGGAACATTTTTCTGGTTGGTTTATTTTGTTGATTATGTTTCCTGTGTTTTTGTAGGCTATGTTAATATTATTATTTTTTAGTGTTTTAGTTATTCCTTTTATGTTGTATCCTGTGTATGTGAATGTCGCCCATTCTGTTGTTTGTGGTTCGATTTTAGGTTGTTTTAATTTATTTAATATTTTAAATTCTAATTTATCTATAGTTTTTTTTATTGTATCCATTTTTTGGGCTATTTATAATATTATTAGTTTTTCTTTGGTTTTTTCTTCATTATTTAGAGGCAATTTTAGCATCCTGTATAAAAGTGAGTTGTAAGCGGCCATTTTATGTTGTGGGGGATGGTTGGAGTGGTTTGGTATTGTATTAATGGTTTGTGTAGGTTTCCTATAAATAGAATATTCAATGTTATTTGTATTTCTGGTCAATGTTAGGTCTAGATAGTTTATTTTATTATTTATTTCTTCCTCCATAGTAAATTGTATGTTAGGGTGTAAGTTATTGATTTCATTTAGGATAATGTTATTATTTAATGCTTTATTTTGCGAGATGTATAATCCATCATCAACATATCGTATCCAATGTCCGTTGGGGTCGTGTTTTTTATGGTTTGTGTGATTAATTCGTCAAGTTTTTGAATTTACGTTTTTGTTAAAGATACATTCTTTTCAATATTTGTGTGGAAAATAAGTAGTATAAGTAGAAAATAAAACTAAATTTGCAAGACGTTAAGATTTGTTATTAAATAAATTTATAAGGAAAAAGAATTACGGTTAAAGATAAATTATTTTATTAATAATGCATTCCATAGTGGAAAATAATTTGACTTTACCGGTCTACAATATGTATCTTATTAAATTCCTTTTAATAAATCACACTCTCCTGAATAAATCTTGTAAAAATTCAATCGTTAATAAAACACATTTATAATTTATCCAATCATGTTTAAATACATTTTTTTTAACCTGTAGTAGATGAGAATTGATGTGAACACTGTTTATTCAAGTACTAATTCAACAAAAAAATTGTAAAAATGTGGAGGGTCTAGGCCAGATTTGATCTGAGTATCTTCTTGTACAAACTCTAGCGCTTTTGGTACCGAGCCGTTGTGCTTCACAGGCTGGAAGGGTCAAAGTGTGATTTTTTGTGGGGTTTAACAACTCATCTTGCATTTACATTATAAAAATGGTTTTTGAATATATTCTTATAGCAAGTGAATAGGGTAAAGATAACTTTATGAGATCAGTTATTTTGTATTTACTAATTGAAAACTGCATCTTACTTTCTACAGATCTTAGCTCAGCTTATGTAAAAAGCCTTATAATCGTACGATAATTAACACACACTAATTATTTCTTGTTCACAGATTGTACACAATTAAATTTATTTACAAGATAACATTTGACACATTATAAGTTTTATTTATGGAAACTGACATTAGAAATAATAACTCAATTTTTATAGAGTTTACACAGCGCCTCAGGTCTTACTAGATATTTTGGCTATATTCAGCTTTCAAACTAGTTAGACACTCACATACACAGGATACAACGTAAAAGGAATAACTAAAACACTAAAAAATAATAATATTAACATAACCTACAAAAACACAGGAAACATAATCAACAAAATAAACCAACCAGAAAAATGTTCCTCCACACTTATGTCCCACACTTAATAACGGAATATACAAAATCGAATGCCCAGACTGTAATAAAATATACATAGGCCAAACAAAAAAGAAATTAAAAGACAGATATCAAGAACACCTCAATGCATACATCAAACCTGAAATTTATAACTCAAACTTAGCAACACATGCCATCAAAAACAAACAAACATTCCCCACAATAAAAAACGTACACCTAGTAAAAAAGGTTCAAAAAGGCCTCAAAATGACAATCTGGGAACAACTAGAAATTTATAAAAATAAAAATAATATCATTAACGAACAAATACAAATACAATTTTAAAAAAACGATAAATTATTTAATCTAATAGACAATATTAACCTCAAAACAAACTTTAAAACCTCGCACAGTGCAGTGAATCTAAAAATAGAACATAACAGTACACCAAGGACAACGGGAAATCCACTTAGCTCGCAGTCTACAACAAACCTGTTCAGTATCCCCGAGGATGACGGCACAGCCAGCCATTGAAAGTTAGCTCGCATAAATACCAAATAAGATTCTTGTTTAAGTACATAAGTGAAAGTAATATATATATATATATATATATATATATATATATATATATATATATATATATATAAAGAACTAAAGTCTAAATACAAATACAAGAATTATAATTGAATTTACAATTCAAAGCTTTTCGTTTGGCTAACAGTACCAACATCATCAGGAATATTAAACAATTAAAATTAACATATGTGCAAATTAGATCAAATAAATAGTTATGCCAAATCAATTACAATGTTGTTAACATTTTTTTTTTAAATTTTTTTTTTATTTTGCTTCCTTAACATTACAAACACTGAATATATTATCAAATTTAGATTTTATTTGTATTTGTTCATTTAACAACTCATTCTTAGTATTATATTTATGTATTTCTAAAGCTTCATAAATATTCTTTCTCAGGCCTTTGTTAATTTCTTTTATAAGTATCATATTATCTATATTAGGAAATAAGTGATTATTATTAATACAATGACTAGCAAAATTTGATTTATAAATATCTGGCTTTTTATATGCATTAAAATGCTCTTTATATCTATCATTAAGTTTTTTTTTAGTTTGTCCTATATAAACTTTACTACAATGATCACATTCTAATTTATATACACCGTTTTTTTCATGCATATTAATAATATTATTATTATTATTATTCATTATATTTAATAATTTATTATTAGTATTATAAGCGAATTTTATGTTGCTACCTTTAAACAATTTTGTGATATTTTTTATTATATTACCAAAAAGTGTAAATGAAGTCCATATGATATTTTCATCATTATTTTTGTAAATTAGATTATTATTTTGTTTCTTTAAAATATTATAATTAAGTTTATAAACAGTTTTCTTTTTATAGCCATTCTCAATTGCAATTTGATAGATAATGTTTTTCTCTCTTATCTTGTTTTCATTATTCATAGGTATATAATGTAATCTATATAATAAATTGTATAATGCAGCCATTTTTTTATTATACGGATGGTTAGAATTATTAGGTATAATTTGGTTAGTTTGTGTCGGTTTACGATATATGTTAAATTCAAATTGATTAATATGTCTTATAATTGTTATATCTAGAAAGTTGATCTTATTATTTTTCTCCATTTCATAAGTAAAATTAATATTTTTATTTATCATATTTAGTATATCTAAAATAGTTATTAAGTTTATACCATTATTATTAGATACATATAAACCATCATCTATATATCTAAACCAATAACCGTTTTTATCAAATGTCTGTATAATTTTATTTATTTTATCATCTATATATTGTAAAAATATGTCAGATATTATATTCGATAAGGGAGAACCCATGGCAAGACCATCTTCCTGTTTGTAAATTTTATTATTTTATGAAAAAAAAATTTTGATTTAATATTATTTTAATGTATTTATAAGTTCTAATATTAATTTTTTATCTTTTTCATTTTGCTCTAATCTAGATTTTATAATATTGAGAGTCTCTTTTATAGGAATATTTGTGTACATATTTTTTATATATAATGATATTAATTATGTTTTATTATCAATATTAATTATTTTTAATTTATCAATAAGGTTAATAGAATTACTTATGGTATGATTATTATTTAGTTTCATTTCATCTTTAAGAATAGATGTTATGATTTTAGATATTTTATAAGAAGGGGCATTCATAAAATTTACGAATGGTCTAATTGGTTTCTCAATTTTGTGTAATTTAATAAGTCCATTCATTATTGGAATTTTTGGATTATCGTTCATATAATTACCAATATTATATTTATTAAATAATTTATAAGAAGATTTTATTAAATTTTTTATTTCATTTTGATATTTTTTTGTAGGATCCTTATATATTTCACTAAATTGAATTTCATTTATATATTTTTCTGTTTTATTTATGTGTTCGTCCTTATCAATAATTACAATAGCATTACTTTTATCAGCTTTTACTGTAATTAGATTGTTATTTTGTAGTTTATTTTTTAAATCTTTAACTCCTAAATATGTTTGTCTATGGGTTTTTTTAATTTTATTAGTTTTAATTATTTTTTTATTTCATGAGCTGCTTCGATTCTGGTACTATCTTGTATATTTTCATTTAATTTTCTAATGGCGATTTCTGTATCTATTATTATATTATCAATATCTTTATTTATGTTTCTTTTTATATTGATTTTATTATTTTCAAGTAGTTTTATTTCGCAATTATTAAATTTAGTATTAGATAAATAAACAACATTAGGGTGAAAGCTATGATATTTAACTTCAGGTATTATTTTCATTTGTTTTTCAAGTTTCAAATTATTTAGTTTTTTTGATATATTATTTATTTTTATATTTCTAATTTTATTTATCATGAAGTTAATGTTATTGTATTTTTCTTCCCATTTTATATTATTCATTGTAGAAGCTAATTTTAAATGTAATTTATATATTTCAGTAGTTAAAATGTTTTGTTTTTTATTTACGAGATGTCTTATTTCGTAAATTTCTTATTTCATTTTTAACCCATAATTTCTCTCCTTGTTTACAAGTTTTTTTGGCAGTATCACTTTTGTTTTTTATTGTAATTTTTGCATATTTTGGAATAATATTGTTTATAATACATTGTTTATTAAAATATAGATTACAATTCGTGTTCATTAACTGAATTTTCCGTTTTTCAAATGATTTTAAGTCCTTTGTTAAGGCAGCATTACAATTATTAACTGATATCATGTCAATATATAAAAAAAATATTACAATAATATGAAATAATAATATTATAATAAATATATTAAATTGTAATATAGTAAAATACCAAAAAAATATATAAAAAACTTATAAAAATTGAACAAATATGGAACTTTACCTCAAAAAATACATTCACTTCTGATTCACACAAAATACAACCCTGTAAGGTTATAGATATAAATATCGCAGTACGTTTTCTTGTGTATTAATAAAGAACAAAAGTCTAAATACAAATACAAGAATTATAATTGAATATATATATTAAATATGGTGATATGTTTTCTTGTAATATAGATAATAAATTAAAAATATTTCAAAAACAAGAATACTTTTAATGAATATATTTATTCAAAGCTTTTCGCCGATAATATAGTACCAGCTTCTTCAGGAAAATAATTATCTAATAAAATATTTTTACAAATTTAAATCATATGATTTAATTTTATACAAATCTTTTATTAGACAATTATTTTCCTGAAGAAACCGGTACTATTTTATCGGCGAAAAGTTTTGAATAAATATATTCAATAAAAGTATTCTTTTTTTGAAATATTTTTAATATATTAATTATGTATATATATATAATGGTTATGATATTCCTCCCATATACCTATTTAATTAAATAGCCATGCTTATCATTATACCAAATTCGACACCTGTCCCAATAGACATTACTGGTTCAAATTTACGTCCAGTTTTAGTTTGAGTATTTTTCAATAAGACCAATAAGTAATATAGGAAACACGTAAGAAAATTTTACTTCAATGAAATGTATGTGGGTCATATATATATATATATATATATATATATATATATATATATATATATATATATATAAATACCATACGCTGTAACTATTCCTTCACTGTCGGAAAGTATCACGAATAGTTGTTTTCAGGAGTACATCCGTTTATTCTGCAGTGCATAAAATCACAGTTCCGACATTTCGATAAAATATCATCTGTCATTGACAGGGTGAACCCAACAACAGTTGGAGAACGAATGAAGAGCGCATACAACTCTACGCCTATATATATTTTATTTTTAACAGCTTGAACGTCAGGCTTGAATAACATTATTTTTATAATTAGCTTGAATGTCAGGTTATTATTTCCCAGCGTCACTTAATCAGAGAATTTCCATTTTTAAACATCTCCCTTCACATATCTTATATCAGGCTGAACAATTTCTCAAAAACACTTACTTTTTGTTTAATAAACGGATTTACAGGCAACGTGATATTGCCCCTATGGGATCTTCTCTTTCTCCGGCAGTAGCCAATATATTAATTACGTTCTTTGAGCGAGACGGCCTGAATGATGCTTCTCTCAGGTCTAAAGCTCGATTTCGCTATGTGGATGACTTCTTTATGATTTGGCAACATATTGGCACAGATTTTGATATGTTCCTTACGTACCTCAACTCTCGCCAATCCCGGATATTATTAATTTTGGAACTAGAGAGTGATGGCTGTTTTCCGTTTCTGGACATCTTGGTTAGTAAGGGTCAGAAAGTTGTGTTCACCATTCGATCTAAAGAAAAAAGACTCACAAAAATAAATATAATAACTCAAACCACCACTGAGTCAAACCACCACTTAGTCAAACCGCCACTGAGTCAAACCACCACTGAGACAAAGCACCACTGTGTCAAAGCACCACTTAGTCAAACCACCACTGACTCAAACCACCACTGAGTCAAACCACCACTGAGTCAAACCACCACTGAGTCAAACCACCACTGAGTCAAACCACCACCCATCACTGATGATTTTTCTTTGGTAATAGAGATGTATTCACCGAAAATTTACTTTCTATTTTGATTGTTTCACTTGATGAAAACATGAACATGACAATGTACAATATAATTAAATTAGTTCAATTTTGTAAGTGAAACGCTGGAAGTCTTAGTAGTAATAGGGTTATAAATGAAAATCAATTTTATAATTATGAATAAATCTGATAAGATATTATTATTACACAAATAATCATATCATAATGAAATACATGCATCTATAATGACTGATATATCTGCATTGCAGTTTTCTTCAATAAATGCTCCTTTACGGGTGTCTGACATTTTAAAAACAAAGTTCAAATGTTTTTTAAAAATAATTTTCCTAGTCAGTAAATCTTTAACATCATTACAACGAAATTTTTCAGGTATTCATTTCTCTTGGACAGTAGCACAACTAATATTTATTTATTAAAATTCACTGAAATAGAAACATATAAAAATAGAATTTATTTTATTCAATTATTTATTATTACCAAAAATTTTGAAAGATTTATAATTTTACACATCTAAAAAATTATAATTAGGTTTGTGAATAATGCACATGTCTATTTACATTATCCATAGGCTATTTCAATTAACATTTATATTTGTATTGTACACACATAAGTCATTCTTCTTTCTCTCGAAAACCCAATGATAACATTCTAAAAGTAAAATATATCATATACAATTCTTTCCTAGAAAAGACAATACCCTTACTTAAATTATTCAAATGTATCAAAACGGGTTTTAACGATTTGGCTGTATGTATTTTGTAAACTTAAAAAAAAACCAATCCTACTTTCAGGAATAAAATTATGTTCCTGATATTAGTTAAAAATAGAGTTAGTAATTTGGTGTGCAAAAAATTGTTAATAAATTATAATGATTGAATTACGCTAGTAGCTAAGTAGGACTGAAGAAACGAAAATTGTAAATAATGAACGTAGATATATTATTATAAAATGTTTACCAAAAGCTAGAACCACTTGACTTACTAAATAAATTAAATACAAATAATTGCAAAGTCTAAAACGATCGGTTTTATTCCTAGGATAACTATAAAAAAGGTAATTTTCTGAAACGGCAAATATTCATTAATACACTCTTGACTATGAAATGAATATAAAGAAACATTAAAACTATTAGAACACGAGCACATACAAGGAATCTATGGCATTATTTATCAATTAAGAATATTATATCTTTAAGAGATTTGATGCTTGTTTTTTGAGCAAACCACCTTTCACTTATAAAAGTCTAGAGGATACGAATGTTATTCTCCCAAAATAATGGTAAATGTATACACGTGTTAGCATTTCGAAAACTTTCTACGCAAGAAAGTGGTGTTCTGAAAACATTATCTAAAAATATGTTAGTTTAGAATAAATATAAAGTATATTCACGTGTAAGTATAGGCCTGTGTTACTTACGCGCATGTTTTTGGGTATATAACAGTTTTTTCTTAATAAATAAAAGTAGAACGTTATTAGGTTTTGTCGCTCAGCTATAAAGATTACGTGTAACTTGTGTTACATTAAACTTTTATCAATATTTTCCAAGTGCAATATTTTGAAGGACGTTTATATATAAGGGAACTGGTGCCTCAAGACTACAAACAGGAACGTGTAACTGTAATATTACATTATGTATAATCTCATAGTCCTTATAACTCTCTATCAGGATCATACTTAAGTGTCTACCGTTTCCCCTCTGTATGGAGAGGCTTTTAAGGCTAACCGGGTAGGGATTAGGAAGGGGATAATAATTCCCTGGTATGGGAATAGGAGAAAATTGGGGTATGCCGAAGGTAGAGTAATTTTTATTGAAGTCAATAACGGGTTAAAAATGTGGCGCAGGGATGGGTTCACCCGCTACGCGTAGTGCTAAAAGCAACACAAGCTCGAATACCTTGAATATTTCTAAATATTAAACATTCTAAACAAATTCCTACTAAACCTCATATGCTATGAATTACTTTATAAATACACTAAATATGGATTGAAGTAACAATCTTAATAACATTTAACTACGTTTTACCTCAATATTTATGAAACTTTAAAATATACTTTTAACTAATTGCACTATTAGTATTGTAATTTGGGGAATGAAAGTTTTTATTTAAAGGTGATCTTATTTTGATACGTTCAGCTACACCAGAACAGTTCGTGTCTACTGGATATCAGTTCATGCTCGCTGACAACACGAAACTTTGAGATTTACGCATTCTATGATTGTAATATAAACTTAAACTAAGTTGACGACACAAAGTATTGTAAACTTGTTGTAATGGATGTTTTGACTTCATTGCAAATAAATTTTTGCAGTCATAAGTACATGAGTTTAGCAGTTTGATAATGCAAGATAAACTGTAAACAGGAAAAATAAAATTAACCTTTAACTACCATCGTCGTGCCTGATAGGCACTGGTACGTATAGGGCTCTTTTGTGTCTTATCCCCTCTTAATACTCCTTCAAGGTCATGGAGTTCAGTAGCTTTCTTTGAGTAGTTCTTTTCATTACGTTAATGTTGCTTGCGCCATTTTGTGTATTGTATTCGTTTTATAATAATATGAAACTTCGGTGTGCCTCACATGCGTGACGTCGGCATCTGTGTAACAATTTTAACTTTTGTACTATTTTTTGTGTTTTCTTATTTATGTGCCATTGTAGTATTTAATTACATAAACTGAAAAAATGGTTAGACCTGGACCATCTGGAATAAAAAGGAAACTATTTTTAACTTTTAACTAATGAGACTCAGGGAGTAGAAATATATGACAGTGATTTTCTCAGAAGTCACCATCAGCGACGGATTAGCCGAATCAGACAGTGATTCAGTTGTATCTAATGAACAACTGTTAGAAGGCATCAAAGATTGTAGGGGAACTGTGTGAAAGATTGAAGAAGTAATTGAGCAAAGAGATCATGATACCAAATCTCACGAAATTTCATCAGACGATGAAGATGATTTCAAAGATTTGCAACCTCCAGAAATTTAGAATATTTTCTATCTGTATAGAAAAATTTTTATAAGCAATGTAGAATTTCTCCTACAACAAAAAAAGAAAGAATATTTACAAAGACTATTCTTTCTTTTTTTTGTTGTTGGAGAAATTCTACATTGCTTATAAAAATTTTTCTATACAAATAGAAAATATTCTAAATTTCTGGAGGTTGCAAATCTTTGAAATCATCTTCATCGTCTGATGAAATTTCGTGAGATTTGGTATCATGATCTCTTTGCTCAATTACATCTTCAATCTTTCACACAGTTCCCCTACAATCTTTGATGCCTTCTAACAGTTGTTCATTAGATACAACTGAATCACTGTCTGATTCGGCTAATCCGTCGCTGATGGTGACTTCTGAGAAAATCACTGTCATATATTTCTACTCCCTGAGTCTCATTAGTTAAAAGTTAAAAATAGTTTCCTTTTTATTCCAGATGGTCCAGGTCTAACCATTTTTTCAGTTTATGTAATTAAATACTACAATGGCACATAAATAAGAAAACACAAAAAATAGTACAAAAGTTAAAATTGTTACACAGATGCCGACGTCACGCATGTGAGGCACACCGAAGTTTCATATTATTATAAAACGAATACAATACACAAAATGGCGCAAGCAACATTAACGTAATGAAAAGAACTACTCAAAGAAAGCTACTGAACTCCATGACCTTGAAGGAGTATTAGGAGGGGATAAGACACAAAAGAGCCCTATACGTACCAGTGCTTATCAGGCACGACGATGGTAGTTAAAGGTTAATTTTATTTTTCCTGTTTACAGTTTATCTTGTATTATCAAACTGCTAAACTCATGTACTTATGACTGCAAAAATTTATTTGCAATGAAGTCAAAACATCCATTACAACAAGTTTACAATACTTTGTGTCGTCAACTTAGTTTAAGTTTATATTACAATCATAGAATGCGTAAATCTCAAAGTTTCGTGTTGTCAGCGAGCATGAACTGATATCCCGTAGACACGAACTGTTCTGGTGTAGCTGAACGCATCAAAATAAGATCACCTTTAAATAAAAACTTTCATTCCCTAAATTACAATACTAATAGTGCAATTAGTTAAAAGTATATTTTAAAGTTTCATAAATATTGAGGTAAAACGTAGTTAAATGTTATTAAGATTGTTACTTCAATCCATATATAGTGTATTTATAAAGTAATTCATAGCATATGAGGTTTAGTAGGAATTTGTTTAGAATGTTTAATATTTAGAAATATTCAAGGTATTCGAGCTTGTGTTGCTTTTAGCACTACGCGTAGCGGGTGAACCCATCCCTGCGCCACATTTTTAACCCGTTATTGACTTCAATAAAAATTACTCTACCTTCGGCATACCCCAATTTTCTCCTATTCCCATACCAGGGAATTATTATCCCCTTCCTAATCCCTACCCGGTTAGCCTTAAAAGCCTCTCCATACAGAGGGGAAACGGTAGACACTTAAGTATGATCCTGATAGAGAGTTATAAGGACTATGAGATTATACATAATGTAATATTACAGTTACACGTTCCTGTTTGTAGTCTTGAGGCACCAGTTCCCTTATATATAAACGTCCTTCAAAATATTGCACTTGGAAAATATTGATAAAAGTTTAATGTAACACAAGTTACACGTAATCTTTATAGCTGAGCGACAAAACCTAATAACGTTCTACTTTTATTTATTAAGAAAAAACTGTTATATACCCAAAAACATGTGCGTAAGTAACACAGGCCTATACTTACACGTGAATATACTTTATATTTATTCTAGACTAACATATTTTTAGATAATGTTTTCAGAACACCACTTTCTTGCGTAGAAAGTTTTCGAAATGCTAACACGTGTGTACATTTACCATTATTTTGGGAGAATAACATTCGTATCCTCTAGACTTTTATAAGTGAAAGGTGGTTTGCTCAAAAAACAAACATCAAACCTCTTAAAGATATAATATTCTTAATTGATAAATAATGCCATAGATTCCTTGTATGTGCTCGTGTCCTAATAGTTTTAATGTTTCTTTATATTCATTTCATAGTCAAGAGTGTATTAATGAATATTTGCCGTTTCAGAAAATTACCTTTTTTATAGTTATCCTAGGAATAAAACCGATCGTTTTAGACTTGGCAATTATTTTTATTTAATTTATTTAGCAAGTCAAGTGGTTCTAGCTTTTGGTAAACATTTTATAATAATATATCTACGTTCATTATTTACAATTTTCGTTTCTTCAGTCCTACTTAGCTACTAGCGTAATTTAATCATTATAATTTATTAACAATTTTTTGCATACCAAATTACTAACTCTATTTTTAACTAATATCAGGAACATAATTTTATTCCTGAAAGTAGGATTTGTTTTTTTTAAGTTTACAAAATACAGACAGCCAAATCGTTAAAACCCGTTTTGATACATTTGAATAATTTAAGTATGGGTATTGTCTTTTCTAGGAAAGAATTGTATATGATATATTTTACTTTTAGAATGTTATCATTGGGTTTTCCAGAGATGGTACTGTCAAGAGAAGAATATTTAATTAAACAACCTTTTTGCTAAATAGAACAATATTAACATTTTGTGATATATTTTAAAAATAAATTCAAGAAAGAATCATGTTTATTTTATTTATAATAATAAAAGACAAAATTATAAAACCACGGCAAGTGTAAGCGGTATACATAAATGGGAAGTCTGATATTACAACGAGTGACATTTTAAATAAGGAAATAAATCTGCTACCTTTTATTGAATGAGGAGATATAAAGAGCTGTATTCAACTCCGTCTGTAAAGTTTATATGTTTTTCTGACCTTTTAATTCTACATAACACATACCAGTTCTAAGGTATATTCTTTTAAAATAAAGATCTCTTTAGGATTCGCTTTATTTTTAAGAAATTTGTATTTAGTGTACTGAATACCTAATCTATAATTCAAACAACATCTTTATGTTTTTGCTGTCTGGCTTTTATACGTTCTGTCAGTTCTAAATTCACCCAACGCATTACTTTTTACAATTCTCTGAATCCCTTCCTACATTGTTTATTCGCATCCTCCTGCTCACATAAACTATTCAAATCCTTTCATTTTATACTTTTGTTTTTGTTTGCAAGACATTTATTTATCAATATTTGTGAAGAAAATAAGTACTTCCTAAATTTACATGAAGTCGACATTGGTAAGTAAACTAATTTATTAAGAATGGAATTAGGGTTAACGGTTAATATGTTCAATAATAATACTTGCAATGTTGAATATTAATTTGACTATACCATTCATTATTTTGTAATCAATTTATTTTTTTTTGTATCTTAATTTGCTTATTATTTTGTAGATAGAATAAACACTTACTTTTGTTTTCGATTTAATATCTTTCAAAGTATTTAATGGTTCTTCAACAAAACAAATTGTGTTATTACCTATATTTCCATCATCTTATCAAATTTTAAATTTATTAAAAATATAAAGTATTCCAGTAACCTAAAGTAACATTATAGGGAAGGAAACAAAAAACCAAAGAAAAACAATAAATCAACTTCTTTGTACCATTTTTCCTCTTACTCAACCCAATGCGATTAATTTCCACGTTATCTTTAGTTCCTTATGTCTCTTCCCTCGGAGTAATTAAGGTTCTGACATCTACTTATGACCTCGGATAAGTTCTACTTCAGATGACTGACACCGTGTTTGTGATCACCCTTTCGTATACCCCATGTTAAGTGTTAAGAAGTGTATTGCTCTTATCCTAACCTTACATATTCTATTACACATAGTACAGTAGAACTTCTTTAATTCGTCACTCTTTAATTCGACACCTGTAAATTGTCACCGTATTCGTCACAGTAATAAGGAACATTGTCATTCCTGTCACATTGTATAGGCACCATCGAGAAGGAATTTTTTAGCACTAAAACAAAATTATCGACGTTTTTAAAAACTAAGTCGTAAATAGATTTAATATACCGTATTTTCTTGCTAGTGTTCTTAAAAAGTACTATATTATGTTTTTTACGTCTTTTAAGAAAATAGAGTAACGTGATGTATTTGTATCGAACTGTAATGCAGGCTATTAGTGCTTTTATAGTGTTGTGTAATAGTGTTGTTGAGTTTTTTGGACGAATTAAAGAATGAAATTACAATAATAATTACATTACATACCTATTTACGTATTTATGTGCTATGTTTGCCCACAATTACATGTTAATTATACGACTTCCGTAATTAGCGTTTTCTGTAATTCGTCACCCTCTCGCTCTCGA
Source organism: Prosapia bicincta (assembly GCA_036971475.1). NCBI lineage: Eukaryota > Metazoa > Arthropoda > Insecta > Hemiptera > Cercopidae > Prosapia > Prosapia bicincta. The sequence continues at coordinate 343,978,332 of JBAIZL010000001.1, forward strand.
ACGTGATGCATTAGACAGGTTCTACTATAATCAATTAAAGCCCTAAACCCATAAAAAGTCGTTGATACTAGTGAGCCGCTAAGCATATACAACTGTTGGCAGATGTAATAAGTATTTTCTTTATTTCTGCACTACACATAGCGACGGATTAACATATTTATAGATAATGCACAATATGTAAAATTTCTGATGAATAACTATAGGCATACAAATATCTAGTGCAATTAATTACATATTCAGATTATTATTTATGAAGGCATACTTCTTATTCAAAGAAAATCGAGCAAAAATACAACGCTTTTAAAATATCAAAAATCACAATTTATTTTAAGTTGATTACAGCGTAGTTAGCTAACACTTTACGGATGACTATTCATTGAAGCCTATCACTGATGAAGACGACATCGACACCAAAAATCGTCTGATGTCCAGATACAATAGTTATTACAATACATTTAAATTTAGTTTTAATTCACACTTTAAAAAAACGTTTTGATCATTATATCTTTTTTCCCGATTTAAACCTTATCTTGTAATTACGAAGTGCCAAATTCATGTAGGTCTGCTAATGATTTGGAAAATGTGTTTCTAATGAAGTTAAAATATGCATTACAAAAGGTTTACAATACAATATGTCATCATCATAGCTTGGTTAAAGTTTATTTTACAATAATGGAATAAGTAAATGTCAAAGTGCTAGAGTTTCGTGCTGTCAGCGAGCATGATCTGATACCGCGTACACGCGAACTGTTCTGACGTAGCTGAACGAATGCTATGTTTAAAATATAAACGCCTTAAAATAAAAACTAGCATTCCCTAAATTACAATACCAATAGTAGGCCTACAATCAGGAACAGGTCGATTTTAAAGTTTCATAAATCTTGGGGTATAATGTAGATAAAAGTTAGTAAAATTGTTACTTTATTACATATTTAGTATATTTTGTTATTATTTATAAAGCTTTTCATTGCATAGGTGGTGTTGTAGGAATTTAATTAGCATGTTTAATATTTAGAAAATATTCAAGGTATTCGAAAATGTCTTTCTCTTAGGGTTACGCGTAGCGGCTGAACTCCTCCCTGCGCCAAATTTTTAGGCCGTTATTGACTTCAATAAAGTTACTCTGCCTTAGTCATACTATAATTTTCTTACATTATTATCCCCTTCCTAATCCCTACTCTGTTAGCCTTACAACCTTCTTCATACAAAGGGGAAGCACTAGACACTTCTTTATGATTATGATAGGGAGTTATATTTAAACTTTAAGAATATACATAATGTAATATTACAGTTACACATTCCTGTTTGTAGTCAAGAGTCACCAGTTCCTTGAAATACGTCCTTCAAAATGTTTCACTTGGATAATTATCATAAAAGGTTAATTTAACACAGTTTACACGTAATCTTTATAGCGTTATAACTTTATAAGCTTTCATATACCCAAACAACATGTACGTAAGTGATAAAGTCTATACCTACTCACACGTAAATTATATAATTTATATTTATTTATAGATTAACATATTTTAAAATGTTCCGATTTTTTTAGAACACAATTTTCTTGCGTTGAAAATTTTCGAAATTTTTACATGTGTCAATTAAAATTATTTTGTTTTAACTGTTGTAACATTTTAACTTTTGCCCTCTAGGTTTTTATAATTAAAACATTCTTTGCTCAAAATACAAACATCCAAGCTCTTAATTAATAGAAAATATAATTTAATGCATTATTATTATTGTAATAACTTAATGAGTTTTAATGACGAAGTCATTGAGTAAACTTAGCAAGTTTTAGTAGTGCATTTGTAGTAGTTATAACTCACTGAAATAATACTTCGTCATTGAATCAGATCCAAGGTATGATACCTGTGAGTATAAAAAGTGTACCTGTGAGTTTACACTTTTTATTAATTCTTTTGTTTTCATCACAAAAGCTACGCTCAAAGAATTTTCGTATACAACTGTAGTTAATAAGATAGGCCTTAGCTAAACGAATATTTTTCACATTACATAATTTTTGAAAATTAATAATATCTAATTGGTAAATATTTTCAATGGTAATTTAAAAGAAAATATTTTAATCACTGTTAGTTCACCGAATAATTATAACCATGGTATACTTGAGATTGCTTCAATTAAAATGCTTTATTTTAATAACATAGACGTAGAATATTTGTTTGAGTAAAGACATTATATGAAGAGGAATATACTGAATTGATTTAGTCAGTAACTATTGAGTTTTTATAGTTATAACTAATATCCAAGTATATTGATTTTTCCAAAATAGCCCTCATAATTTGTCTTACTCCATTTATCGTGGTTGACAATTCTAACTTTGGCTGGACTCTAATTAGGCCTTCATGTAATTCCAGAATTACCTATCATTATTCTGAATATTTATATCATCGGCGTTTTACCGATTATCAGTTAATAATAATGCAACGCCTTGAAGTTTGCTAGTAAATAACTATATGAAACTTACGACGATGCTCTAGCTCTTTCCAAGAGCTGAAATCTAACGTTTTGTTCTTTGAATTTAAATTGTAACTTCTACTTATGATGAAAAATATTAGAAACAGGTCTTTGGTAGGTTTTATAAAAGTATGGATAAATATTATTAAATTACGTAAAAACTGCTTTGTAATTAAAGAAAGTCTTTCAAAATTGCGATATTGTAACTTCGTATAGCATTAATTTTTTAAAATTTAGTACAGTTCCCATTCATTATGATTAGGCTATTTTTTACATGCCTCTCACTAAATTGAAATACACTCTCCGTATATGCCAATGTTACTTCAATACTATAAGGTCTCCGTGATCAAGTTTTCGCTCAAGGCAAGAACTTATTTCGTCCTCCAGTGATCCAGAAACGTATTTATTCCCTCTGGCAGATTTATAACTTCCGAATTCACCTGTTAAACTAAATTGGACTGATTTTGAAACGTTTGAAAATTACGTTTATTCTGAAAAGACAATTTAAAACTAAAATGACTATAATATATAAGAGAAATAGAATTTAAACAATTAATTGTTTAACACTTTCTACACCAAGTCCTAAAACGCAACTGATTTTTCAAACTTTCTATTATTCAAATTCATAAAAGAACAATATATAATTTTTGTAACTAAAATAAAAATTCAAAATTAATTTAGTTTTAACAAATGTTTTTATATCAAGCAAAATTATATCAAAATAAATCATTAGAGAATAAAAAAATAAAGTAAATACTTACTGTAAACACATTCGTAGCTATCCATACAAATAGTAACTTGCGTATTATCTTCGGGAAAAATAATTGTTCTGAAATAAGGAAAAGAAATTTCTTAGTATTTCATAACGCATCATCTATATCTCTGTATTTGTAACAGACCGTTTTGTTTTATTTGATATAGCCTATATTTTTAAAATAAAACAGATTGTTTAGAATTCGTATTGAACTTTTTTTATTGTGAATAAATGAATTTACAGTCAATTTACTTCGAATATTGTCAATTTTTAATATAGGACTGTTTCTATTATTAGGTGACCGTCGATTTTACAAATATACATAGTGTTACAAGGAGAATGTTGGAAAAGGTTACAAGAACTTATTTTTTTCCAAAAAGTACATTTGTGATATTATATGTACAAAACAATACGGAAATACTATTTTTGTATAAATTCACGTATATTTTGTTAAAACGATGCATTATTTCTTGAGAACCTCATGTTCTCTGGTATAAAAATGAACAATGGAACTGTATATAGGTTGAAACCACAACGGCTTAAACAATAATTATTACTAACGCCTATGGTTACAAACACTAGGAATTTAAATAATATACACTCATTTCTTTTTATAAAGTGTTATAGATTGTTTAATTTTACAATTTTGAATCATTCTCAAAGTTGAAACCGAAATAGTCTCCTAAACTACTCATTAAGGTGTCCTTTCTTCTCACTGCATTGAGCCTTTGAATTTTATTCCAAGATAATCTTCGGAAATTTATATTTTTCCTTCTATTTTTATGTACTAGATATTAAAGATTTTGTCTATTCATTACAACTAATAATTAGCATGTTAATTTGAATTTTAATGGCAACTGGTGTTAATTAAACTACGTTTCTCTATCTATACTAGCAAAGTGTCTCTCTGTATAACACCTCAATACGTTATTGATTGCTCTGATTTTCTTACTCTTTAGTGGGGTATAAAATGATACATTTTTAGGCTTCAAATAATAGCCATAAAACTTGGAAATATTATTACTACTTGTTGTTGTTCGTATTTTTTGTATGTGATTTATGGTTGTATATTATATCATCATACTGCTTATCAGGACTGCATTCAGGAGATCTTTGAGGCAGATCTTCTCCAGACAGACCTCTTTCTGCCAAAGCATGCATCTTCGGATGAGGAGATTAGAAGTGCAGCCCTCCGAACTATCAATGAAAAATATCCTGCACCAGAATGGTTCTAAATTTACACTGATGGATCGAATGATTCGTGCCTTGATCAGGCGAAACCGGTGCTGCATACTACTGCACTTATTTTGAAAGGTTTTGTGCTGTCGGCAAACATCTCTTACAAAGCACAAACATCTAGTCTTGTCCGCGATATATCAGAAAGTAAACTCTCTTGAAGCAAACAAATAAATGAAATAATGACGACATTCATTATTAGCTGACTGGTCTTTATTTCCGCTATTAATAAATTCGGACCAAGCTGTCATCACATTGATCTGGATATGAGTCGTTTAATTTATTAGGGTTCATTAAAACTTCTATTTTGTCTAATGCATAGGAACGTATTTACGTGTGATCCAAGTTTTCCGTAATCCGAGTGCGTCTCGGTACCGTTCACTTCATACTATCGAGACTCTACTGAATTTCTTTACATATATCTGAGGTTATTCAAATACATGAATTATTTAATAACTTTTATTCAAGCTCTTCGCTGATACAGTATCAACATCACCAAGAATTATTAATGCAATTATGTGAGATATAAATGATATAAATAAACGATATAAATAAAAGATATAAATAACTTTAAAACATATATTCTTGTAAGCAAAATGATATAGGTCTCAAGAACTCGAAAAGTTGATTCTTTAAATGTGAACAAGTCTTAGTAAAGGGCTTCAAAGCCAAACATAAACCGTTGGTTTTTCATATGAACAAATACCATACAGATTTCTGGTACTATTTTAAATTGAGTATAATATTATTTAAGAAAAAGAAATGCCCTAGAAAGTGCTTATTACATTGATCATTTTGTGTATGCATTATACTTTTTTTTCAATTAAAGTTCATATTCATTATTATACTCAATCATAAGCGATGGGTTCTATTATAGTTTTTATGAAAACGATTCAGAATACATATTTTACTATGCAATAAGTTTATAAGTTAACTTTTATCCAATAAATATAAAACATTAGTTTTCTGCTACTGCCTTAACGTATAATTGTTTTGATATGGCCTAGTCATATTTACTGAAATTAATTTGGTTTTCGAAATAGGCAGCCTCTACCAAAGTTGCTTCTGCATAATTTCTTTGTTCCCTCTACATAGTTTGTAAGATTAACCGGCCATTGACTGAGAACAGTCAAGCTTTCCATAAAAGGAAATATTCAGTAACTGAAATTCCTTTCTTTTGTAATGCAAATTTCCGACTATTTGTATTAAATATGTTAAAAAATCTGAGTAATATTACTAAAAGTAACACTTAAACAAACTTATTCATTATGAATTAATTTGAGGGTCTCAAACATAGTATGTGCGTTTGTTTTAACAAATAGAATCTTTTGGTTTTATGGATTTATTTCTTTTACTAATGATAGTCCTGAAAGAAAGATTGTGCATATTATCAATTATACTTCCCTATTTAGAAGAAAAAAGTTTTAGCTCTCAAGTTAATATTAACAGACAATTTGACTAAGTTTTAGTAATGTAAATAGTTGTTTCATTTGTTTTTTTTAATAGCCTATCCATAGTTCTTATTTTTAATATTGTACTTATTAAAGAGTGTGCAAGGTCTTGAAGATTCTTGAGCAGTTGAAAGTCTTACAATATTCCTGGAAACTTGTTATTTGTAGATTTATAGAAAAAAATATTTTTATCTGAATTCACAATCTGGTTGTAGTTATAATTTATTTTCTAAATAAATTAAATTTTCTAATTGTTAAAAAAATAGTCAATTGTTTTTATACCATTGCCCATTAATTTGATACTTGTTTTTACACTTATATTATGAAATAGTATCATTTTATCACTGTGTTTGTATAAATATAAGGTATATTTCTCTAGTTGTTTTCGTTGTAGGATATTTAACTTATATTTAGTTATAGTTAGTATATTTCTAGGATTGTTTGAACTTTATTACTACAGTATTTCTTCCTCTTGTTCCTAATGTTAATAACAAAACATTAGATTCTTTAGAAAAGGGAGGACCGGAAAGTTGTGAATTCTGGGGTTTCATATTTGGAATTTATTGTATTTAAAATTAAACAGGTTTGAGACTAGAGCGCTGAGATAATACATTTAATAACGCATAACTTATTTTAGAGGTATGTTTTCAAAAATAATAATTACAAATTGTTAGAAAATATTATATGGACGTAATTAAATTGTTTAATAATTCATATACCAGAGGAAACATTATAAAATAATCAAAATAACAATAAATTATTGTACAAAAATTACAAAATGTATAATTTGCTGAGTCTTTAGTTACATATCCACTAAATTAAAATCCTTATTGAACAAATATTAGACTTTGCAACTTTATTGATTGCATAAAACTATACTGGGGTTTGTCAGATATAAATAGCTTTATTGTGTTTAAATGAATAAATTTTCCTCTTTTGTTGAAAGAATTATTTGGGAACCCATCACCTACGTTTTTTGACGATTCATAACCTTACTAGTGTTACTAAATAAATATTTATACCACAAAAATAGGTGTCTGTACCTTAGATATTTTCGATTATGAATACTTCAATTTATTTTATAATTTACTAATACACCTTTACTATTTGTTGTGTTAAACTTATGTTTAAAAAACCCCATTTTAAATCCTAGTAGGTTATTTTCTGCTACAGTTAAGTATTATATATTTGCCTGATATTCAGATAATCTTAAATAATAAATAAATAATCGCTTTCCTATGGAACTCTTATACATGCACATAAAAAGTAGTGTACCGTTTTCATTTCGAAAAGAATATATTACTTATGGTGGAACATTTTTGAAATAAAATTACATTCATGCCTGATTTGACTTTTTGTTTGTCCCCTTTATTTAGAAAAACGACGTTATCTAATTTACATGGAAGACGTTAATTGAGATACTACACGGCTGCAACTTAAAAATGTTAATTTTCCCGCTTACCTAATTTGCATAAGGCCTAGTATTTCACTATACATATAGAACGTAACAGAAATAATGTGGGTATTAGCCTATACGTATTGCATTTTAAACCGTATGCCTTTAGGTAAAAAACGATTGTGCATTTCTGTAAATGAAAACTTAATATCTCTGTAGACGAATAAATATAATAACAAATATTTTTATTATATTTTCTTCGACATGAAAAATAAAATGTATTACATAATAGTTTTATACGTCATTAAAAGAAATTTAATAACATTAAAAATAAACTTTATGCAATGTTTGCAATGTATATTTTGTAACACAGCTTACACTAGTGAATGATAGTTGTAGATATTATTATTTGATAGATAATTATACACATTGTGAATTTTTAAAACGTAACGAGTAAATAATATGTTATACTGTTTTAATATTTTCATCGAAATATATTTTATCAAATAGTGTCTGGTAGTAAAACGTGGACTCTTAAAATACAAAACTGATGAAACCTTGAAAGCACATCAAACCTCCGAAATAAAATTCGTTTCTCTGACAATAACCTTTAACCTATCAAGCTTTATAGATCCCTGATATTGCAAGACATTAACCCCCAGTAAACTCTGAATAAACTTCAACATCGTTTTTAGGTCGCCATTGAACGATCGCTTATAGTTTGAAATTTTTTGGTACTTGCAAGGATCGAGTTTATAGCTAATGGAGAGTTCCTTTCTAACATAAAAGTTTTAATTTATTACATGGAACGATTTTCCGTTTCATGAATGTACATTTAAAACACTTAACTCTAACAAACTATTACTTTTTTTCTCGCTCTAAACAGACTAATTAAATTTAAAACATGTTTTATTTAAATTATGGGAAACGATTTTATCCATGAGCAGATAAAAAGATTGTGGGGGTTGTAAGGCGAGAGATATTTATTTTCGTACTAATTATCTGTAATTATTGGACAAATTTATTATAGTATCGATAATGTATTTTGTTACTCCAGAAGCTGGTGATACTTGCAGCGCGAAAAGTAATACGAAAATAAACTACAAATGATCTCCGTCAGATCATTTTTGTCAAAGGTGGAACGGTGAATTTTGACAAGGGAAGTTCGAAGAATGTTATTCAAACGAAATAAGATAAAGGTATTTCTGAGGTAATAGAAACCGACAGCTTTGGAAGCTAATTTCCAATTATCTTATCAAATACACTGATCAGTTAATAATAATCGTTAAATTATATTTGATGAGAAATTACATTTTATTGTGAAACTGTTGTTGTGAGGGTAAATACTTAATTCATGTAGTGTTATCACTAAGTGTGGATTCAAGACTATCCTCTACTTAGAATTTAAATAATATGTGTTAGTCAAAGATACAAAACTATTATATACATAGTTCATTACAGAAATGGTGTATACAGTTAGGAAAAATATATACCTATTATTTATGTAATACATAATAAAGATAAACAAGGAAACATATAACATAACCTTCTGTAATGTGAATTGAATAGTGATATTAAAGGCAAGCAATATATATGAGACATAAACTATCAATTTATATCATGCTATAAATTATTTTATAATTTATAAGAGTTCAATTTTATTATTTTATAATTTATTATTAATAGTTCAATAATAAATAGAGTTAAAACTATTAAACAAATTTAAATATTAAAATTAAACATAACCTATATTTTTTACCAGGTATTTGTGTGAACTCTTGCTCAAATTCTTACATATACAGTGTAATGCAATCTGTTATTTTTTACTTATAAGAAATTTTAATTTATAAACTATTTAAAAATTATAAGGTGTTTTAAAGCAACAAATTACACTAAATTTAACTGAATTAATCCTGAACAACAAAGAAACGATGTTACTAATAAATCTTTAGAAAACGCAAACATTTAAATCAAAGCGTCTTAGTTATCGCGCTCATTTGTTTACTTTTAGGTGATTGTAATCTATTTATATTTTGAAACATTTAAGACACTTAAAACAACAAATTCACACTAAATATATCAATCCTCTTGAAAGAAAAGAAATGAGTTACAAAAAACGTTTACGTGCACACAATTTTCATTTAAAAAAAGACTATTTGTCATCGCGTGATAAATATAAAAAGACCACAGAAATTATTCGTAGGAATTATTCTGTAGCTTGACACTTCATTAGCGCCCTTTCATGCCTCCATAGTAGTAAATCCCGTCTTCCTTTCATCCCTTTTCTTATATGCTTGGTAAGTGTTCCTTTTTTAAGAAAGATATGAACTAATTAATATGCATTTTTCACTTCAAATGTGTACGTTGAACTTTGGTATAAATACATATATATATTCCTGCAGTACTTTTTACCATTTAGTCAAGGAAACAAAATATTACCGAAAGAAGAAATCTAATTACTACCATTCTTTTATTGGAAGGGGTTAGATCTGCTTTATGGCACCGTCTTGATAGCTAATTACCAATAGATAATAATTCTGCTATAATACCCTGTACACGTGCACACAGAAATATCTCTCAGATAAATCTGCTCCCTGATACTAATTTTGAATATATTTATAATTTTTGGTATATCATAACCATATAGATAAGAATTACAATGAGGGGTCTCATCTTCAGACTTCATCCTGACGATCTCTGAATCCATTCTTTTAGTGTACTCCACTAGAAGGGCCTTCTAAATCAAGTATTCAAGTAAATCAAGTCTAAATCAAGGATCATTAATCAAGTATTCATAAAATATATTACAAATTAGATACTTAATTTGGAATTATAGACGGTGTTACAGACCTTACAAAAAATAGTCAACCCACATTCATTTCATTCTAAATAATAATATGTTTTTAGTTGGAGATTAGTTTGTCATTTCAAATTTTAAAGTTTCTTTGGAACATGAGGAAGAAACCTGTTGAGTTTTTTTTTGAACCAGCGTTTAAGTGATTAAACAAAACGGTGGGGGGTCGTTCAAAATATTTTTGGGAAATATATAGTAGACACTACACTAAATCCTCTACTATAGTAAAGATCTAATATTCGTCAATAATAAATAACGTCATAAATTCCTTTAAATGTGCTCGTGTGTTATTAATTTTATTATTTCTTTATATTCATTTCATAGTGAGGGAGTATGATCGAATATTTGCCGTTTTAGAAAATTACCTTTTTTTAGGTATCTTAGGAATAAAACCGATCATTTTAGACTTTCACAACTATTTTTAATTGATTTACGAGTATTTAGCATATAACGTGGTTCTAGTTTTTGGTAAATATCGTTTAATGAAATATCTACGTTTATAAATTATAGTTTTCAGTTTTCGTTTCTTTAGTCCTACGTAACTACAAGCATAATTCAAACATTATAATTTATTACAACTTGTTGCATACAAAATTATTGACTCTAATTTTAACTGATTTTAAATACTTAATGTTATTTCTAAAAATAGGGTTTGGTGGTTCTTTAAGTCTATAAATCACTCAAATCATTTGGAAACATTTGAATAATTCAAGCATGAGTGTTCTATTTTCCAAGAAAGAATTGTCTGTGATAAAGTTTACTTTTAGAATGTTATCATTTGGTTTCTGAGATATAAAACTTACATGAGAAGAAGATATAATAGATACTAAACAAAATTTGTCTCATGGAAAAATATCAACATTTTTAAATATTTATAAAGATAAATTCAACAAGGTATTAGGCTTCTTCTATTTATAATGTTAGAAGACAAAATTCAAAAACACTGACAAGTGCGAGCGACATACATAAATGGGAAGTCTGATATTACAAGGAGTGACAGTTTGAATAAGGAATTAGTTCTGCTATGTTTTATAGATCGTGGAGATATAAAAAGCTGTATTCAACTCCGTCTTTAAATTTTAAATGTTTTTCTGACATTTACAGTTGATACAACACATGAGAGATATAAGATATATTCTAAGATATAAACTTTTCAAAACAAGGGTCTCTTTAGACTTCGTTTCATTTTTAAGGAAATAATTAATATACTGAATTACCAAATCTATAATTCAAACGAAAAATCTTTATGTTTGTTCTGTCTGACTTTCATACGTTCTGTCAGTTCCCAGTTCATCCAACCCATTACTTTTTACAATTCTCAGAATCCCCTCGTTCATTGATTTTTCGCAACCTCCTGCTCACATGACCTGCTCAAGTCCTTCCATTTTATACTTACGTTTTCGTTTGCAAGATATATTTTTATCTATATTTGTGTGGAAATAATAAAATAAAGTGGTATAAATAGAAAATTAAACTTTCTAAAATTACAAGACGTTGAGATTTGTTATTAAATTTATTTATAAGGAAAGGAGTTAGGATTAACGATTAATTAGTTCAATAATAATGCAATCAATGGTGAAAAATAATGTTTTTATACCTGTGCAAAATATGTATCTTAATAAATTCTTCTATTAAATCACTCTCTCCTAAATACATCTTGTTCAAACTCAATCGTTATTAAAACAACTTTTTAATTTTTCCAATCATGTTTAAATACATTTTTTTAAACCTGTAGTCGATGAGAATTGATGTAAACTCAGTTTATTCAAGTACTAATTCAATAAATAAATTGTATAAATGTGGTTGGTCCAGGCAGGATTTGATTTGAGCCAACTTGCTCATAGGTAGAAGTGTATTTGTTTAAAGAAGTATATGAATTTGTTTTTCGTCCCCTTCTGAATGTCGTTGAAATATCCATACTACAACCTTAAATTATGACCATACCTTCCACACATCATTATAAACCATGCTCAAGGATTAAAATTGAATGAAAAGAATAAAATAAACAATCAAACTTTATTAACTGTTTCGAAACATACTCCACAAACGGACAATGCGAAAAGAAAATGAAAGCGAAAACAAACTACAACACAATGCAAGCGACAAAAAAAGCGCATCGTATCAATAATAACAATTATAAGCTTACAAATATTTAGTTTAATGAAATACAAATTCATAATAATATGTATTAATAAACTTTTACGTTATCATTCAAAAAGAATCAAGCCAAAAATAAAATGAGTTTAAAATATCAAATATCATAATTAGGTTTAGGTTGATTACAGCTTAGTAACTAACAGTCTACTGATGACTCTGTCGATTGAAGTGTTAGCCTAAAAGTGATGACGACTCTGTTGATTGAAGTGTTAGCCTAAAAGTGATGACGACTCTGTTGATTGAAGTGTTAGCCTAAAAGTGATGACGACTCGTTTTCGAAAATAGTCTGACCCCCGGATACAATGGACACTACAATCCATCTAAATTTAGGTTGAGTTTACATTTTCAAAAAAACATTCCCAGTTTAACCTTCAATTACCTTCCTGCAATTTCTATCACATTAATACCTTCGTTGTGCCTCACAGGCACGAAGGGTCTAAGTGTGATTTATTGTGTAGTATTTACTTTATGAAAATAGTTTTTAATATATTATGGTTGCAAGTGACTAGGGTAAACAAAACTTTATTAGATAAGTTATTTTTGATTTACTAATTGAAAACTGTAGTGTTACATTCTAGAGATTATAGCGCAGCCTATCTAAAAAGGCTTATCAACATAAAAAGGCGATAATTAACATACACTTATTATTTCTTGTTCATTGTACACATTTAGCTTTATATACAAAATAACATTTGCCACATTATAAGTTTTACTTATGGAAACTGACATTAGAAATAATAACTCAAGTTTTACAGTCTTTACACAGCCCCTCAGATCTTCCTAGATATTTTGACTGTTACAAAGTGTAAATACTCTTCCTATTTTTTGTTGTTGGACAAATTCTACATTGTTTATAAACAATTTTCAATAAAACTGAAAAAAATGTCTAAATTTCTGGAGGTCGCAATTCTTTGAAATCATCTTCATAGTCTGATGCACATTTGTAGAGATTTGGTGTCATGATCTCTTTGCTCAATTACTTCTTCAATCTTTCGCACAGTTCCCCTATTATCTTTGATGCCTCTTAAAATTGATTCATTAGATACAGCACTGTCTTTTTCGACTAACCTCGTCGCTGATTGTATCTTCAAAATCACTGTCATATATTTCTACTCCTTGGGTCTCATTACTTGAAAATAGTTTCCTTTTTAATCCATAAGCTTCAGGACCATCCATTTTTTCAGTTTATGTAACTAAATACTTTAATGACACATAAATAAGACAAAACAAAAAATACTACAAAATATGAAAATGTTACACAAATACCGACGCCGTCCCTGTGAGGCACAACCGAAGTTTGATATTCTTACAAAACGAGTGCAATGCACAAAATCGTGCAAACAATTGTTTGATTGTTACTTCAATACATATTTAGTCTATTTATAAAGTATTTAATTTCATAGTAGCTTTAGTAATATTTTATTTAGAGTTTTTAATGTTTAGACAATATTCAAGGTTTTCGAATATTGTTATTCTTTTAGGATTACGCGCAGCAGATGAACTCCTCCCAGCTCCTCATTTTTAAAACGTTATTGACTTCAATAAAAATTACTCTGCCTTCGGCATACTACAATTTTCCCTTATTTTCATACCGGGGAAATATTATCCCCTTCCTATTCCCTACCCTGTTAGCCTTACAATCTTCTTCGTACAAAGGGGAAACTTTAGACACTTCCGTATGATCCTGATGGAGAGTTATAAAGACTTTAAGATTAAACATAATGTAAAATTACATACAGATACATGTTCCTGTTTGTAGTCAAGCGGCATCAGTTCCTTGAAATGCTTCCTTCAAAATATGGCGCTTGGAAATTTTTCTTAAAAGTTTAATGTAACACAGTTTACATAGCCTATACTTACACGTGAATATACTTTATATTTATTCATAGACTAACATTTTTTTAAGATATGTTTTTTAGAACACAATTTCCTTCGGTATAAAGTTTTCGAGATGTTTACACGTGTGTACATTTAGCATTATTTTGGTAGAATAGGAGATTAACTTCTTTATCTTATATATTTTGATAAGTAAAAGGTTTATTTGCTGAAAAACAAACATTAAATCTCTTACTTAATAGAAAATGTAAACTATTTCATAAATATTAGTCTAATAACTGAGAAGAGTTCCACTGCCCAAGTCAACGAGTAAACTTAGTATGTTTTAATTCTATGTTTGCAATAGATATAAATAATAATGACTTATAATAATTTTATAACTTCGTCATTGAAACGTGACCAAGTTATAAAATTATTATTGCCAATTATTATTTGTTAATAATTATTTTCTTCACCTCACAAGCTTCACTCAAAGAAGTTTTTTATGCAGCTCTATTTTGTATAATATATGTCGTTAATAACATAGCCATGAATATTTGGTATATTTATCACATCAAACATTATTACAAAATTAATAAAGTTGAATTCTATCTAATACGTCAATATTTTCAATGGTAATTTAATAGAAAATATTTTTATCACTGAAGGTGTTTTCACGGAATAATTATGATAAGTTTATAATAGAAGTTACTTTAATTAAAATGCTTTATTTTAATAACATCGAGCTTTAATATGTGATTGATTAAAGCCATTATAAGAAGATAATATATTAATTTTAATTCAATTTTTATTTTGAAACATAATTAGAGATATTTCACTTTATTTTCTAGCCCATAGTGGTCGTAATCTATCACCTGTGTTTAATTATATTTACCTTATTTCATTCGTCATTTTTCTAAATATGTAATTTTGTTTCAGCTTCTGTTTTTCTTAAATGTAAAGTTTTGTTCTAAACCAGATATTTGTATTAGTTATCCCTATTAGCGTTTATTTATATTAAATTTATCAGATTGATTAAACCTAAAGAAAGGTTATGGTAAACCATTAATTGCAAATACACTCAAAACCCCTTTAGATCTATAAATGCATAATATTAAAAATAAATTAAATATAGTTCTTAAAACAACTAAAATTTATTTATGAATAATTATACATATAGTAGGTTTTTTATCCTATTTATCATAATTTTTAAATAAACTGCTCAAAAATCATTGGAAAAAATAAACAAAATTAAAAAGGTCAATATCGTAATATCCGTCATTTATTATACATTATTATTGTTTTATAAAAGGGATAATGGTATATTGGAAGGAACAATGGATGATCTTTAAAAATAATAAATTAAGTTTGATATAAAATAAAAATTTACAACACAGTCATATAACTGTAATATTTTATAATACCAAGATTACAAATTTCATAGTTATAAATAAAAAAATTATTTTATCCACAAATATTTATATTTAGAGGATTCAATGTTTTCCCATTAATATTCATTTTATTCATCCCCAACTTCTTTTTATTAGGATTCTTTATGTTATAGATTCTTTATTCCTTCTTCATTTTTAAATAAAACTATTACGTCATCGGATTTATCACTGTGAATGTAAATATGTCATGAAATGCAATATATTTCGTAGACTGTAGGTGTGGATGGTTTTGTACTTGCACCCCATTGTTGAATAACAATTGTTTGGAAGAAATGTTAGAACGAGTTATATTATCAGTCGATAATATTGACACAGTGACCATGTCAAAGTCCCTTGATAGACGTCTGTTTCTAATTTAAAAGTAATTGAAGATTTGGACCGATAAAATCAATCTAGACTATGTTTTACCAATATATATCAATATATTGCTGAATTTTAAATATAATAAATATATATAGAAAATATATCAAAATACATATATATTTATTTATTTATATTCAAGATTGAAGTATAAAGTGTGTTTTAATACATTTATTATAAGTTTAAAATAATATATCTATTGGTTTTTTTTGGAACTTGCAATATTTTTTTTTTTGATGAAGGTTTTTTAATTTATAAATTGTAGTGAAAATAGTCCTATAGATGTTGGAGTACAATTGTGCGTGATTAAATAGAGAGGTACCAGTTTTCTGATTGTAGGTTTTATCTAATAAGGGTCTTGAGGTTAATGATGTGATAACAAATTGCCCTGTCTCAACAATGTTATAGTAATTATACAGTTCATGGCGCAGCTAGGCAATGTGTAGGTGTTATCCTTGGTATAAACCTCGTGCAGTAATTAATAATGAAGCTTTATTTCATTTTGGTATGCTATTAGAGGTTCTACATTAGAAACCATAGTGTTCAAACTAGATTTTACTTACAGAACTCAAAATGTTTTTGTTAGGAATATAAATGGTCGTTTGTTGATTTTAGACCATTTATTCGTCAGATATAGTTTGAAGTTTAATTTCTCCTTGGTCATCCTGCCTATTCTATTCAAAAGTATCTTTCCAACCATCAATAATGATTCGGTAGGAATTACTTTTAAAAATGGTACCAACAGGATCTTTAAAAAGTATTAAACTATATGAATTATTTGGTAATCCTATTTGAAAGATTTATTTAAAACCTATTTATTTAAATAAAAGTTGATATGTTAAATTATTTTAAAATTTAAATTTGCTCTGAAAACGTTTCAATATTGGTATTTTGATACACTTTCAACATAAAAACGTATATGGACTACACACATTTATCAGAAGCTAATCATAAACGTTCCAGTCGTGAAATCCTAGATTTTAGTCTCAAAAAATCATATTTCTACATTTGGATGGAGACCATTTCTTGTTTGGTCCGATGTTATTTGTTACCTACATTAACCACAGAGTTGCGGGCTTATTGTTTGCAGTACCTTTTTGGATGTATATCTCGTGTCAAACTATTTCCCTTTTAACTATTGTGTGAGTAGACTGGAATAGAGTTAATTGCCTCCTTGTTCATATACGTTTCCATAGTAACAATAATCTCATGAGGGAACTTTTATTACCTATAGTTACCATGGTAACTGTAATAAATATTCAGTTATATAAAATAATTATTATGGGTTTATGAATTATTCATCGATAGAATACTCCTACTTGTTCGAAAGAGATAGAATTAGTAGGAATGCTGAAGCAAGTATTGCTATTTATTAGTTATAGTAATACAAATACTTTAAAATATAAAATCATAGATGTTACAATATGATTTCAAACAGTCATTTAAATTTCAACCCTAAAGTATTTTTAAAACCTTAGTCCATTGTTATATGATAATTTCTTTCAACATATAATAGTGTCCTGGAGTATCGTCGATTAAACTCACGTTTCAGTAAAAAAAGTAAAACAATAGTGAATGAAAGATTCAACAAGACTATAGTGATCGGAGGAGGGAGACTGGTTTTATTACGCTGTAAGTAGATTTGTCCCTGTGCATTAAATTAATTTAACTCGAAATTAAATTTTAATGTTGCATTAAATTCGAAATTTAACATCGAAGGTCACTGTCAATTTATTTTATAAACATCATATCGTAATAAAATCTATTATAATAATGTTTATCTTATAATTTCAAAATATGTTTATCTGTAGCTGTACGTTTTTTTTTTGTAATTTCTGTATGAGCATTAGAACGAGATTTTTAGTAGCCATTTTATTTCAAACCTAATTCAACTTGAGGATTATGTATTTCATTTCACACTAAGGAAAATGTGAATTTGGAAAATTCTGTGTAATGAAAAAAACCGATAATGAATTACCGTTTTGTGAAAGCATATTTAAATTTCAACCCTTTTACACTATTATTATTATAACTTAACAATATAATATTCATCACAAAGGTCTATTTAACTATTATTTAGTGTACGAAATTTTGTTAGAAATATAATTCGAAAAACAAATTAAAACTTTTATTATCAATTTTTTATCAACGTTTTTGTAACATTATCATATTAATAATTTCTAAATATTAGTATTTGGAGGCACAATACTTTTACGAATGCTATTACAGTAACTTATCGTTTTTCTCTATTAATGTGTTATTTTTAACTTTTAACCGTACAAATAATGTCATTGTCGAAAAAAAGGGCTCAAGCTGATAAATGTTTGAATATTTGGAACGTAATGTCTGTTTAATGGAAGAAACCGTTATTGAATGAGCATATAATTGAAGAATATTTAAATATTTCAGTACTTTGAACTATTATTATTATAACTTAACAACATAAATTTCATTACATAGGTCCATTAAACTATTATTTAGCGTACGGAATTTTAGAACAAATATAATTCGAATAACAAATTCAAATTGTTATTATCAATATCTTGTTTGTAATATTATATTAATAAATTATACTTTTTAGTGTTTGGAGGAACAATACATTTATGAATGGCATCACAATAAATGTATCGTTTTTCTCTATAATAGTGAGGTTTTTAACGTTTATCAGTACAAATAATGTCAACTTTGACAAATAAATGGCTCAAGCAGATTATTGTTTGAACATTAGGAACGAATTTATAAATCCTATTTCAAAGGAAATTAGTTCTTTCTTGATACTTTAATATCAAAGTTCATAAAAGTGTATTTTGAAAAAATATTATTTAAATGTTTTTTAATTATAACAGTTGATTTTAATTGGTTTTAGAAAATGATTCAACTGACCATTTAAAAATGCCTTTCTATTATATAAAGCGAATCTGTGAAATTTATTTGCAATGGTTTTGGTTTAATATATGCTATATAGGCTCTAGTTGGAAATTACCATTGAATGAAGAAAATAGCTGAGTATCATTTAGATATAATAAATCAGTTCTTAGCTTCTCTGGACACTTGCCAAATCTAACAAATTTTTAAATGATCCTACAACCTCTAAATTTTTGTATTATTTCTTGGCATAGTTTCAAAACGTTTTTTCAACTGGAAGTATTGTCATAAAAATGTTAGAATGACGGCAATGAGGAAGTTTGATGAATTTGATAATTTTATAATAATGTTTACAATTATCATCATCATTTTAGTTGAAGACCATGCCTAAAATTTCTCAAATATATTTCATAAATTAGAAAATAAGAATAAGTTTCTATGTGTCTCATACTTAATGGATAGATAATGATAATGGATATAAAAAAATAATAAAACGATTACAAGCACGATAGAACCATTAATAAAACCGACCTTTTTCTATCATACTTTATTCAGAGTTTGGGTGATCATAAGCTTGCATATGATTCTTTAATTTAATTCTAATTTCATTTTTAAAGCAGTTTCCTTTTTTCGTCACAAAAAAAGCTTAGAAATTATTCAAATCAAGATAAAATGCAGATTAATGCAAATAAACATCCGAAATGTTTTTGTCCTCCCTAAATATTTCTTATGTAGAATACAAGGTCCAAAAACATCAAGGCCTACAACCTATAAAAACGTAGGCTATTTGGTCATGCAGAGAGAGTTAGTTATCGGCAGTTAGAAAGTTAGTTATCGGCAGTTAGATAGTTAGTTATCGGCAGTTAGATAGTTAGTTATCGGCAGTTAGATAATTAGTTATCTGCAGTTAGAAAGTTAGTTATCGGCAGTTAGATAGTTAGTTATCTGCAGTTAGAAAATTAGTTAACGGCAGTTATATAGTTAGTTATCGGCAGTTACAGATTTAGTTATCGGCAGTTAGAGAGTTAGTTATCGGCAGTTAGAGAGTTAGTTATCGGCAGTTAGAGAGTTAGTTATCGGCAGTTAGATAGTTAGTTATCGGCAGTTAGATAGTTAGTTATTGGCACTTAGAGAGTTAGTTATCGGCAGTTAGATAGTTAGGTATCGGCAGTTAGAGATATAATTATTGCCAGTTAGAGAGTTAGTTATCGGCAGTTAGATAGTTAGTTATTGGCAGTTAGAGAGTTAGTTATCGGCAGTTCGATAGTTAGTTATTGGTAGTTAGATAGTTAGTTAGTAAAATAGGAATTATTAAAGACGCAAGATTATTAGTTTATAAATATTTATATTTGTTTGTTTGATGAGACAAAACCGCCGAGGTTTATAAACGTATAAATAGTAAATAAATAAGTATATATATATATATATATATATATATATATATATAAATATATATATATATATATGTGTGTGTGTGTGTGTGTGTGTGTGCTATTTTTTGTGAATACATCTATTTTAGGTACAACGCTATTGGGATTTTCGGGTAAATAGATTTTTGTCTTTGTAATCTGCCCGTAACGCTAAAGAAGACCATAAATTCATGTAATAATATAAAAAAGACAGACGATAATAGGCTGACTGCAAAATATACCAGATTATTTCAGAATATACGTATAAACCCACTAAGTTTGAACAATTCTAACTGAAAATTAAAAAAAAAAACTAACAACAGATTCATTATTACCATGGAAACTAATTGTGGTGTAGGTAAAAGAAGAACTATCAGGGAATCAGGTATACATAATATTAGTTAAAAGGCAATGCTTTATGTCCTGTCCTTAGTCCAAGCAGAGTTTGTCTCCAAGCTTTATCCCTAGCCCTTTAAGTAAAACTACTTCGCCGCTATTCAAAGAATATGTGTCTACCTGATTATATTCTTGTACTTATTCTAAAAAGAATTACTGCTAATTATTTCCTTTACCTATTAGAATTAAATTCATATAAACAATTCATTTTTGTTTTGAGCCTTTTATCTGGCTTGTGGAGTTTTATAATGCAGCCCTTCCCGTTACGATTGTGTAATGCGACAGATTTAGTCGCACGCGTCACTCACATATACTAATTTAAAAACATTTTAACACTTGTACTAATGAAAATATATGAATAGACATTTCATTTGCATGTATATTTGTAGGTAATACGATTAAATGTATGTATTTGAGAGCTACTCCACTCAATGGATTAGAGTATATCTTACAGTTATTTATAGCTGGAGCGAAAAATATCAGTAAGGCCTTGTACATGTTTTATACAAAATTTAGCTATAGTGTCCAGTTTATTTTTAAAACATATGTTATTTGCTATTAATTAATATAAAATTAAATTGCTGTACGTGTGTTAGACCTTACCTTGTTATTTTGTGCGGTAAAACGCTTATAATTAAACATAGAATATCAGACACATAAGACCATTATAGTGAAACAGTCTTACTATAACAAATTTCGAGACTC
Source organism: Prosapia bicincta (assembly GCA_036971475.1). NCBI lineage: Eukaryota > Metazoa > Arthropoda > Insecta > Hemiptera > Cercopidae > Prosapia > Prosapia bicincta. Next base: position 343,999,653 of record JBAIZL010000001.1, read on the forward strand.
GCTCAAGTTCTGGAAACCTAACGTCTTCTATAGAAGTTTAAAAATTAAAAGTCTTATTAGTTTTTAAAATTGTATCTATTGCAAAACTTTTTAACATGTTTTAACTTATTTAAAATGAATTTACCTTTTTTTAATATCTATTCAAGGTCAGTTTGAACTTCAAGAACATAACTCCAAGGAACGTTCTACGCATTTTACATTATTATATTTAATAAACTTTACGAATAAGATTGCATTCGATTTTTCTTATTATTTATAGCTTTGGTTCACTTAGAACAATTACAATGAAAAAATCACATGGAACATCGCTAGCTTGGTTTTCTAACTGACAAATTTCAAACTGAATCAATCATGTTTTGAGAAATGGTATTTAAAGATTTGTATTGGTGTTGTAGAAACAATAATTAGCACAAAATAATTAGTTTTAGGTGTAATTAGGTGTAAATAAAAACTTAATAAAATAATATTTTATCATATATGATTACATAATAATATAGGAAAAGTATATAGCTACAGTTAGAACCCTATCGCAAAAAATATAATATTTTCTGACTGATTTTTAGAACTGTTCTTAAGTTACAATAACCTATCACCCAATAATGACACATCTACATTGATCGACTCATTGGTGGGCTGTTACAGCTGATACATCGTTATTTAGAGTCTCCTGACAGAGTTTTACTAATATATTTTCTCTGCATGTAAAACCATATATTTTATTTCAATCTCCACTCGTTTATTTCTGAATTTACAGGTAATCTGATGATTAAAGTATATAAAGTCACCAGCACAAAACAAAAAAATAAAAAGTTTTAATGTCAAACAAGTTTTCTCAAGCAAAAATACGATTTTGAGCCGTATTTGTGAAAATACTCCTATTTTAATGAACCGCCACTAAATTTGGATTTCATTCCCTAAGCTAATAAAATTGTATCAGCTAAGCGTGCGGTTTTACAGTTTACGATTGTCTAGACTCTGAATACGGCCTTCATGTAATTCCACAACTACCTATCAATAATATGAATTTTGATATCATCAGCACTTTAACGATTGTCAGTTAATTTTAATGCAACGCCTTGAAAGTTGCTAGTAAATAACTATATAAACCCTACAACGGTATCTAGCTCTTTACAAGTTCTCTTCTACGAATTCTAATTCTAATTTTCACTTATGGTGAACAATATTTACAAAAGCCCTTTGGTAGGTTTTATAAAAGTATGAATATGTACTCTTCTATCGTGTAAAAGCTGTTTTGTAGTTTTAAAAAAGTCATATAAAATTGCGATATTGTAACTTTTTGTTGTACTTATTTTTTTGAATTTAGTACAGTTCCCATTTATTATGATTAGGCTTTACATTTTTATGAGGCCCTCAGTAAAACCAAATACATTCACCGTATATGTAAATGTTTCTTCAATGCTATTAAAGCCTTCTAGATGTGGTGTAATCAAGTTTACGGTCAAGGTAGGAACTTATTTCGTTCTCCAGTGATGCAGAAACTTATTTTATTTGCGCTGGCAGATTTATGGCTTCCAAACTCACTTGTAGACCTAAATTGGACTTATTTTGAAACGTTTGAAACTGATCTTGATTCTAAAATGACAAATTTCAACCATAATAATTATAATTTATAGGTGAAATAGAATTTGATCACTTAAATAGTGAAAACGTCTACACTGTGTACTAAAACACAACTGATGTTTCAAACTCAAATGGACATTCGATTTAAGTATTGGTTCTTTTATTAAAATTCATAAAATCATTATATGCTTTTTGTCTCTAAAAATAGAAGTGAAGAATAATTTTGTTTCAACAAATGCTTTTACGTCTAACAAAATTATATCAAAGTAGAAATTGTTTTGGACCATCAAACTCAACGAGGAAATTCATTAGACTTTATACATCTTCAGAATTCTCATACTTTACATACAAATATAATATTATTTATAAACAATTATAGTTTATTCAGTCTAGAAAATTTAAATTATAAAAATATTCACTATTACCTTCATTTAATATGGTTTCACCCATATACAACTATGATACAGATTTTAGATTAAGTGGAAAAGTATATTCAAATAAATACTTTCTTATTATATTTACTTTAAGTTTATTCTTTTTTATATTTTAAAAAATACTAGATAAGTAAAATAACTGACTACGCCTTCTTCTTGATGAAAAAATGTCAAAACCCTTGAAAGAAAAATTTCTCTCTTGACTCCTAACGTTGTTTTTGAAATTGTCAAAATGGAGAAGTTTGAAAAAATCTGCTTTTAAAAATAATTAATTTTCCCTTTCAACTATGGAAAATCAATTACTAAAAATAAGTCTGTATTGGTAGGGTTTTATTTCAATTCATGTTCCTTTGGTTTTCTTAAAGAAAATATATCTTCATTGTCTTCTTCAATCATGGATTTTTTAAAATTAAATTGTTTACTAGTAGGATATATATATATATATATATATATATATATATATATATATATATATATTGATTCACTAAAATATGTTTATAAAATCGCCCGTAAGTATAATACAAAAGTATTTTTGTTTTAATTGAGGTCTGAACAGTTTCGAAATTAATTATTTCAAGAGTTTCAAGTTGAAGTTATAGATCTAATAAAAAGAGTAGAATAAAAAACAAAATAGAATAAAACTTTCATCATTGTTAGTTTTTATTTTTTCCAAGAATCGTTAAAGTTCTGTCGATGTTGTTAAATTTCAAATGAGGATTGTTCAAGAATATTTGTGGTAGTTTTGAAGTGAAAATGGTTTTCCCAATTAAAAACAGCAAGTAAATGACTTAAACTATAACTTCACAAGCAATTACCAACTTATATTGAGAGATTGTATAGAAATTGGGGATAATTTCTTTAAAATATAAGGCTTACTTCTAAGATTAAAAACTATTTTTATCTTAAAAGTATATTAGGTTGCATTCGACATACACAGTAAAAATGATAGGTGTTATAAAAATAAAAAAATATTGTACATTGAACTGTTTAATGTTGTTATCCAATGTGAAATAGTTACTAATGATTGCCTCAACTCCTTGTAAGTATATAATAGGAATTATATCTGAGTAAGCAATAACATTGCAATTATTATTTTGTAAACGTGAAACTCTGTGCTAAAGGAGAAGCCGTCAGTGGTAATTTTCGACACAGGAACTACACTTCTCAGTTAAAAGAGTACACATTGGGACGTAATGGAAAAAATTAAATTAACATTGGTCTGTGCAACGATGTTACCTCTATTAACAAATCACATGGGCTTTACCAGATTCAACAATGTGCAATACATATTTTATGCGTAAAGCCATTACAAATTTGCAATTAATACAACTGTGAGAAATAAATTTTATTAAAATGAAAGAGGTGTGGATAAATTCGACTAATTAAGTTAAAACTTGCGCTATGCAAACATGTTGCGGAAAGGTAGTATTGAAGTAACCTGTCAGGGGTAGCGTAATTACATCGAAACTACGCATACTCAAACAAAGTTTATATCCCACAATAGCGAACACGTTACGGTATTGCAAGTTAATTAAACTCAGCAAAGAACAATTGTACTGCCGATCTCCAAACAAAATTAAATTTAATAATATATAAAAGGGATAGAAAGATTACTTATGTGGCATTACATTCTGGGTATAAAATTCTTTTCTCATTACATAAAAGTCAAAAGTTTCTCTTCAATATACGTTCACGTATCAAAGTAAATTTTGCATTTTTAATATATCCATTATCTTCATGCATACCTAAACTAATGCCATTTTGTATTATTCATCTATTAAGGGAAAACTAAATATGTATTAAACGATGAATGCCACTATATACCCTCAAAAAATTATTATTTTTTTTTCACAGGATCATATATTTAATTTAATATGAGTGTTCAATATCTTAAATTTCAATATACAGAGTGATCAAAATACTTTAAAATTTACATTTACTGTTTAAATTTCTCAATACAAACACTACAATATCTCTTAAATCATAGTGATGTGTGTGTTTGCGTATGAATGAAATAGAAAATGAACGACCAGAGATAATAATTGTTTACTTTATTATGACTAATTTAATTTGTCTATGTAATTATTTTATTTACATTTAAATTGTAAATTGAAAATTACAGGAAGGGCATGGGGTCCCTTATTTATAAATGATTGGATCTATGCTCAAATAGACTTTCAAATTTAATACATCAACAGCTGTTAACGATAGATTGAAATCCCACCTACAGCCTAGTTTAGATTTTAAAAATAATTCTGTCAATTCGGGAGAGAGGGAGAGATAAAGAGAGAGAGAGAGAGGGGGGGGAGAGAGAGAATGAGCACAACAGTTAAAAAAGTTATTAGAATAATAAGAGCAAATGAGGTTACATATTCTAGGTAGAACTCATAGCCCCTACCAATTTATTCCTCGTAGCTTTATTTGTATAATTTGTTATTTGTATGCTATATTACAAATATAATCATCAAGTAACTCTTATAAAACTAAAAGTTATACCTGAGAATTGTTTAAACATCTACCTAGTTCTAAAGAAGATGTGAATAGATTGACAATGGTAAGCTTTCTAACGTTTTATCACATATTGTTTGACTTTTCTAAATTAAAAAGTTTATTTGAAGTGAATATATATCATTATATATCTATAAATTAAAAATTATTTTTTAATTATATTACAAAAATAATATTTTTTTTATATTACCGACAGATTAAGACAGATTAGAAACAAACTATACAACAATATTGTAAGAAGCAAAATGTATTATATTAAAACTGTTTACAATATTATTACTTGTTAAAATATCCTAGATTAATAAATATAGGTCAAAGAGATAGACTCTGTCCCGAGGGACAATGAAATCATTTTGAAGAAATCATAGCTTCACAACATGTTTCAAAATAAAATATTGTCATACAGGATAAAGTATTCATTGCCGGAAAAAGTTTCTAAAGAGACAGGCCGACAACGTTACTAGAGGTGAACTCAGAAAAAATAAAAATACGATTGAATAAATAAGGCATATCAAAAACGAGGAAATTAGTAGAAAAAAACTTGAAAATAAAATAAATATATATAGTAAAACTACCCGCTGTTGTATAAGTCTATATTACAATCAAAGAAACATTATTGAGAACGGAGTTGAAGACGCGTGTCGCTATGACGACGATACTTTTAATTGCACAAAATGAAGGGGCAATAAGAGAAACACTTTACTAAAGCTAACCTGTGTTAGGCATGTTAACATTTTAAACTATTAGGCACTTTGTTGAAGTGGTAATCAATTTAATTGGGAGTAAAGAGAAAACTTATTTGTAACATGTGAGTCAGGAGAGAATTAAAAAGCTGCTCGGGCTACGCCAAGTATCCGAAATGAACAATCTCGATGATTAAGTAAAAACATAGAAAACCGAAGACGCTAAGATCTATGAAATTTAACCAGACGCCATGAAATGTGTGCTTTACGAAAAGAGATCCACCTATCCATAAGGACATTTTGTTAAAGAATGAAGGAGAAGTTTCCCACAATTTTACCAAATCCAATACAATTGAAAGCAAATCTTGAAAGGATGGGCGTCGTAAAGGTCAAATGCAGCCATAATGGAATAATTGGACACGTTTTTATAATTTATGAAATCTTTTAAATAATAATTTTATTTCGAATATTATTCTTTGACAATAAAAATGTATAATATAACAAAGCTTTTAAAAGTTTCAGGAGAAGTAAGTCCTGATATAGATATTGTAATCGTTATTGAAACGTTGCCTGTGTAAATGGTTAGTTGTATCTGACTCCTAAATCAACCGCATTAATTATTAAATGCTTTATATTTACTATTGTACCAAGGTGTGCAGAAACACTATCGAAGTGCAAAAACAGTATACTTGTATAATTAGAGGTAAAAGCAACAATGATTTTCAATATTCATGATTTTACTTCCAGTAAAACAAACAATGAAGAAAAATGTCTTTACGAAACTATAGCAACGTAAATACATTTTATTTTTAATTGTTATTTTTTAACTAATTAGAAATTTCTATAGCGATTTAAAAGAATAATATGAAATAATAATATGAAAGCATAATAATAATATATATAATTCTAATCGTATTAATTGATTTATTAATTCAAATATTTAGGTAAATTCTATAATTAGGAGACATATTAGTTATTTATATTTACTTATTATTACAAATTTATAATTCCTATTGAAATTTATTAATAAAATGAAGCGATCCATAAATCTTTAAACACACACACACACACACACACACACATATATATATATATATATATATATATATATATATATATATATATATATATACACTTGAAAACGGATTAAGCTAAAGGGAGAGTTCGATTGGACTGGAACGTGGTTATAATTTAAAACAAGATTACTTTTGATATATTTTATTATTGCTAGAAAAAATTGATGAAATATAACTTTGTATTTCAAAAGATATACATTTAACAATACATTTAGTAATGTTCAATTCTTTCATGTAACGTCCATAGAAACACTTGAAATATTTGATTTTCATCTTAAATTATACAGCTTGTAGAAAGCGTGTATATAAATTAGAAACCTATAAATTAGAAAGGGTTAATTTAAACTTTCCCCGGCTTGTAGGACAGGATTTATGACCATGAAGTAAGGGCACACATAAGTAAAAATAAAAATTCAAGTATAGATAGGTAAAATCATAAACTTAAGAAATAATTAAAGGGTAAATATAATTCCCAAACAATTGATGGAGAAATAAAGTGGTACGATCTCAAATGGTAAGAATTCTAGGAAGTAGGAAAAGGTTAGGGTCCTTATATTAAATTTATTTTATCTTTTTTATGGCAATATATATATATATATATATATTAAATATGGTGATATGTTTTCTTGTAATATAGTTAATAAATTAAAAATAATTCAAAAACAAGAATATATATTCATTAAAAGTATTCTTGTTTTTGAAATATTTTTAATTTATTAATTATATATATATATATATATATATATATATATATATATATATATATATATATATATTTATTTAGGGTCCTAAATATATAAACTGAACAAAAAGAAATACTTTAGATTATGTGATTCATTGTTCATATAGATAGTACAGCATGACTCCTAAAATTTAGAAGAATATTCATATTTATTACAAACATTTATAGTCAATACAAGCGTTTAACGCAAACTATATATTGTAGTAAACGATTGTGATGACTAAACTACATTTATGCAATAAAATTAGATTTCCCGTTAATTAATTTTAAATTCAGTCGCGTAAAGAGATTTCCAAATAAACAAAGTATACGTTTTACGTTACTTTATTGCTATTATGGTTATTTTAGATTATAAAGAGATATTAATAAATTTATTTTAAAAAAAGATCAATAATTAAACACATAAACTGTTTAGGAGCCAATTTAACTTATTTCAAATTTTGAAAGCAAAGCGAGGAAACTGTTGATAACGTGTTTACCCCTGTCATTGTAATGTTGGTGATTATCTCATTAATTAAGTGACGATACTTTTACTAAGAACTAAAGTTGTAGAATTGGTTAAATAACATAATCTTCCTAAAGTAAGAAATTGTTGTTGAACTGATTCTGCAAGTGACAGTTGAATATTACAATTTTTGAAACAGCATCGACTTCCTAACAGGCACTGATAACCAATCATAACTGCTTACAAAAAAATTCTAAATATGTCCATAGGTGGCATATATATATATATATATATATATATATATATATATATATTAAAAAACTCAAATCCTGTACAGAAGAGAAATCAAGAATGAACTCGATGAACGTGGTGGACAAAATGACAGTCTTAATGATAAAGCTCAGAAAAGTGAAAGTTGGGTACAAAATAGTTGATTGCATGTCATAAATAATAGCAATGTGTCTCGAAAAACTAATTTTATCTTTTAACTTATGAAACTTTAGTCAACTCCATTTTTAACAAAAGCAAAAAACACAGTAATTATTGATATAAGGTGTAAAATATATTTAAAGCTACCAAAGAAAATAAATATTTCTATTTTATTGCCTTATTCTTTATATTATGTTACATGAATTCCCACACAACATATTGACACCAAGCCTTGTCTCGGAGTTGTACTCTTTCCCTGAGGAATGTTTTCCTACTTTGTCACTACTTTACTTATTCATATCCCTGGAGGAAAGTGTAACCCCCGTCCTCTCAAACCAACTTGAGCCCATTTTGTTTGCTACATTCAGTTACATCAACCCAGTTGGCTTTTATGTAGCTAGAAATAAATTTAAATCTTAAATCATAAACATCATATATATATATATATATATATATATATATATATATATATATATATATATATACATACAGTAAACTCCCGTAATGGATAACGAATTCCCCGGATAATCTGCTATAAACAAAGAATGCGCAAAACAATCGATAATCGGTTATTATACCATAAGTTACATAAATAATGATCCCGGTTAATGCAGTTCACAACTAATCTGATCATACGCTATTAAATTTTTCTTATGGTTTCAATTAATTTTTCATTCCTTCTTGACCTACTTACTTGTTATTTCCATATATCCTTCTTTACCTTGCTTTTACAAGTTTGTAAAGAATATCCACCTCTAAATGAACTGTAGAGATAGTAGTCTCAGGTACCCTAAAAACGTAATATGATTGTTTATACTATATCCTCCACCAGAAGGTGAAAGTATTTTCCTTCTTCTCATGACAGATAAACTGATTGCCTTAATTCTACAAATTGTTTTTTACATTTTGCATTTATATAATAACATCTAAAAAAATGCCGTGTGTTTTTAGAATTGTGATTGTTGACATATATCTTAAATTGTATCGCTAATACGAATATATATATATACGTAACAACTACATATGACCTAATTTTTTTTAATTCATCAAATTGATTCAATCTATTTAATATTTCTTACAATAATATTATTACTTATAAAGTGGTCAAGAAACATAGAATACGTCACATAAAACATAATTAAAGGGGAGAATAATTAGAATGTGTTAGCATAGTAAATAATTTAAGAGAAGAATAATCAAACGTGTTAGGGATGTTTACAAAATGCAGACCGAATGTAAAGGACTTGTAGAACAAAGGCAAGTCGTAGTTTCTGTGCAAGCCTTGTTGTAACACTTCCGTAACCCACTTGTCCATGTTAAATGTAAAATTATATTTGAATTACTATTTCGAAACTGGTCCTTTATACATCTTTACAAATTGTACAAACGTTATTTAGACCTGAACAATTCTTTGACTTTTTAATTAGCCTATCTAATCACACAAGAAATGAAATAATGTACATTGTCTAAGGACATATTAGCTGTCTTAGAGAATAAAGTTAATAATACGAAATGTACTGATTATACATACGAGTAAACCAATATAAAGTGTAGTTAGGATTGCGGTATGTTCACAGATACATACCAAAATAAATGGTAATTTTAGTAGAAATTTGATTCACTGTTCTCTAGCCGTATACTTTGTGAATTTTTAAAGTTTTACTGAGTTAGTAACGACAATACCCATTAAGCCTTAATATTAAGCTTAGTGTTCTAACTACAGTTGATAATCATACAGTAATATTAAAATATTTTATTCTTAATTTATTTTATTACTGCTACGTTTATTACGAAATTGTTATTTGGTAATAGTTGTAAACAACTAATGCTACACTTGATGTGCCAGACTAAAAAAGGTTAGCGATTCTGTATAAAGTTCGAAATCAAATGGATTGCCCCTATCTGTGTTCCAATCGGTTGGCTGATCAGAATGTTTGTGTGAGAACGTAATTTGAATTGTGTTGCTAGCCAAATACTGTTAAATGATCAAGCAATCAAAGTGAATTGGTTTGGTTGGTGATTTTTTTTTCATAAACACAGAATATAAGTGATAAAAGTATGGAACAAACGCACACACACACACAAGCGCGCGCGCATGCGTAGACATGCATATATTAATAAGTTGTATAAAACTGTTCTAAATATACATATGTAAATTTAAACTCCGATTACTTTTATAGATTAAATATATTATCCCTTTCAACAATTTGCTATGCCAATAACTACCTACATTATTATTGAAATAAAGACGCAAGGCGACAGGTCTAATAATGTTTTGTTATCTTACTATTGTAGTTCTAAAATGTGTTTATACAATTTTTTTTTTGTTTATTGTAAAAATACACGCGGTGGTTATTTCAAAATAATATTTTGGAAAAAAATAGTTTCAATCTTCAAATAACATTTTTAGATACTTGTTTGCACTTATATAGGAACTAAAGTTTATATATTTTAATACCCATATGAAAGCAATAAAAGTTGTAAATAATATCCAAATAAAATAGTCATTTTAAATTACAATTGATAAACTATTGTAATAATAATCCATTATTATTTTAGGTTGACAGAAATATGTAGAAACAAAAAGTCTCTTTTTCAAACATCGTCGTATTTCTTTCTTTTTTCGTATAATGGATTTTTAAGCTATTCAAAACATTTTCACATTTATTTTAAATATTATTGATTACCTTAATTAAAATTAATAATGATTACTTACTAATACTGAGTTTTTGTGATATATTTAGGTAATGAGAACCAACTAGTGAGAATAGATATTATTAGTGAGGACACTAAGGGTAAATATTTATAAAATTTACTCAAAGTCCTGATACACGTTAGTTTATTGATACCAAAATACTATATCTGGTTTCGATGTTTCGGCCAGGCAGTGTTACCTTCATCAGTTATAAGCTAACACTAACAGTTACGCAAATTAGTGCAATTCATAAACAGGTAATATAGAACTTTGGGAATTGTGCTGAGATGTTCATTATTCTATGTTCCTTACCTTTTCTATGTGATCCCAGGGTTTTATTGTTTTTACTTCAGTAATTTATTTGATATCGAGCTATGAATACGAACACTACATATTGCGGTACTTTATTTTGCTGAGCGCCTGGAAATGTAACTGCAATTCTTTGCGTAGTGATTAACCTGTCTCAGACTACTGTCTTTATGATACGTTTCTTATTCAGTTTGATAGTTTTTCTGTGTTAAAGGAATATTATTTCTTCATAAATGCTACTTATTATACACATTTACTTCAATTCTCGTGAATTATGCTACTTTACGAATCCAGTATAATCCTTGTCTCCTGTAGACCAATCAACAGGAAAATATTTCTTAATGAATTGGCAAGCAAGTTTATGGAAGATAATTTGAAATAACGAGCTAAACCTATATCTCTTTTAAAAGACATTGTTCTCTTTACTGAAACATTTTGTTTGTTGTATTACTGGACGGAACCAAATAAATAGGATTGCACTAAGGAAACCGATAAGGAATAGTATTAATTAGATAATAGAATATAAGTAATCATGTTTTAGGTCTAGACCACTTATTTTTTTAAGTTTATTAACTTATCAGATTTTCACAATATTGGCCAGATGAATGTTGTATTAGTTTAATATTATTTTAGAAAGCTTGTATTAGAAGATAACGGATCATTGTTTCAAGCTGAACATTAAATTGAAATTTATTATTGTAACCAATAAATATTAGGAGCTAAGTATATTCTATCACTATATTATTGTAATTATATTATTGTTGAATTGTAACTCATTTATTAGATTCGTATTATATAATCGTACTACATCCATTACATAACTGTCAACTAAATATTCTGTTTAATTATAAATGTAATATAGTAAAAACGTTATTCTTGATAACTGTAAATAATGAGCAATAAAACCAATTATCTCACAAAACAGACTAAAATATATGTTTTTAGGATGAATTTAAAAGCCCTAATGTTAGCGGTACTGAGTGGAGTATCGCTGCGCGCCCGGTTTCGTTATATCTGAATACGCGCCTGCTCAGTGGGTAAAAGGTATTAGTCAATCACTGATGAAGGCGATATAGTATCAGAAACTAGTCTATGTGTAAATTAGTGTTTAGGAAGAATTTTACGTCTTGGAATTTAATTGCATATTTTAAAAATATTTTGGTACTTCTAAGCTTAAAATCGTTATTTATAAAGTAATTGCTTTGAAACAATTGTTTCTATACGTACAATACATATAATTATTAAATTATATGCAAATAACTTTTAATATTGTATCACTTAAGAGAATATTTATTTCCTTTACACTTCCAAAACACACATTGAACATGTTAGTGTTATTGTCTTAATGTTCGAGGTAGTTTTATTCGTGTATATGTTACCGAAACACTTATCGGTTCAAATCAAGAAACTTAACAGCATAGTAAAAGCGTTCTAAAATCTAAAATAATAAAATTATTAATATCAATGTTTAAGATGAATCAGCATTTTGTGAAATAAATATTTTCTTTTCTAAACGAGACGCGTTTTAATCTAGTTAAATAGAATATTTATTACCCACAAATCATCTATTTGAAGACAGTTTGATAATATAATCGTTCTATGCCAGTAAATTTTTCAATCGCCAAATTAAAGCTTCGCATTATGTGCATATAAATGGCAGTCTGGTCACATTTTCTCCTTATAAAACTAGGGCCAAAAAACAATGAGAAAAGGCATTTAAATGTAACAGAGTTACTGGATTTACTCGGAGGTCGTAAATATTGCTACTAAACCCAGTCAGTATTAGTTCCGTTTAGGGGGCACTTAATCAACAAATATTTTTAATATGTCTTGTTATATTATGCGATTTATTTATTTTATTATGTTTTGACAACTCGTTTTATCAACGGTGAAACAAATTTGCTATATTTTCCATTTGTTATTATTTATTTTTTAATATGTTTTCAATATTTTCAATTTTATATATTTTCAATATTAAGTCAATATATTTTATTATTATTACATAGATTTGAATTTCTTTATTACTATTACTGAAAATGTAAATCTTGATATAGTATTAATTACCTTCCCAAAACAATTATAGATAATAAATTGTTAAAATTCACAATATAATCTTTTTTTATCGAAAAATATGTCAGTGAAATACTACAACGTGAGCTGCCAGAACCTTTCCTGTAGTATTTACAACATAGTGAGTACAACCATTAGATCGATAGTTAGTTGTATTGTGTAGCATATTTAAAAGTCAGAATAGAAACTAAATTTTATTAGAGTTAATATAAATTTCGCAAAAATTGTAATAGTGAAATCAAATTTTAGATAACTATTTTTTACTATATTATAAAATGTAACATAAGTTTTGTATTTTAATTTTATTAATTAACTTGAATAGTTAAGTAATTGGAATCAGGGAATCGTTTTTATAAATTAGAAATTTAATTACTGTCTCAAAGTTGGAGTAAGAAACAACTTACACTTCTTGTAAATATATTTGAAAGGAATGCACGTAAATTAAAAGCAACGAGGGAAAGTTAATTAAAATCCGTGTTGCATAAAATGAACAACTTTTCTAAAAATTGTAACGAGATATAAATGGAAATAAAATTAACTATATCTGCAAGCTTTTCTGATGATAAAGTGTGTAATATGGCTCCCTCTTTATGTCCCTAATTCTGTTACCTTAGAGGCTTTAACAATGAGGTGAAAAGTTCCAGTGAAGCAAAAGCTCTGAGACTTGTAAAGGTTATATTACGAAGTAAAAGAAATGAAATTTTATTAATTTAAAAGTATTTAAATACAAACAACTATGTCCACACATTAAAGTTTGTTACTATCCTAATTAAAAACAATTATTTAGCTATAAAAAGAGGCGACAGCTGAATAAATAAGAAGATCCAATACGATAGTATTGAAAAGTTTTTTGATACTATCAAACGCCTATTTTATTCGTTTGTTCGTTTTTGCAATAAATAGTTTCATTTTACGTATGGTATATTGTTACTACTCGAATTAAAAATATGTGCTCTTTAAAAGGTTTTTAAAGCTTTGTTATACAATAATTTCACAGTTATACTGTGACTGTAATTTTTATTACTGTGTTACGTTATTTTATTTAGACCTACTATTGCAGTTAGTAAAGACACTCTATACATCATAAGACATCAATTGCCTTAGATTAATTGAAGTTACTTGTACCATTCTATTATCCTTAATTTTCACTTTGACCAATATTTTTTATTTTATATTTGAGGTTAACCAAATCTACATAGTTAAATATCTTTCATTTTAACATTTGTAATATTTCCAAAATTGAATTTTAGAAAGTTTGTCTTCAATATATTTGATATTGTTTAATTTTCTTTAATGGGATATGACCCAAGTGTCTAGTCCTACTACTGTACTATTTTAGACGTTCTGTAAAAAGGATCTCTAATATTTTTTACAAGATACGTTTTTGGATAGTTTATAATTCAGAACTGTCTCAACATTACGACGGGCAATTTATTCATTTATTTTATAACATAATTCGTCACTATTTTATCACATGGTTTGAAAACACACCACACACACACACACACACACACATACACACACACACACACACACACACACACACACACACATATATATATATATATATATATATATATATATATATATATATACGTCAGCTCACTTTGTCTTTTAATGGCAACCTTCTGCTTAGGTCCATTCTTTCTCAGCAATTTTACAAGGTTTGTTACTCTATGTGTGAGCTCCAAGGTATATTTATGCGCCTAAAAGAGAAGAAACTATTGATTCCATGAAATTGAGATACAATTGTTGAAGTTCTTTTAAAAGCCTCAAGAATTTAGATCAATAAATATTATTTCACATTATTTTACCACACTTTTATAAATAAAATAATTATTGTTGTAAAATCGTATTTAATTTTTTAAATTAAAATGGAACTTTAATTGTAATACTGTACAATAGGCTCTGTTCTGTAAGACACAAAAATCGTCTTAAGACGTACGCTTTTTATACATTATGTAATCAAATTCAAATTTGTGGGCTTAGTTTTATAAACTCGTTTGGTCAAAGATTAAAACAGAACAATTGAAATGCAATCAGTGATCGCACATCTCATGGTGATCAGTTTTGTTTCAGTTAGCGTAAGTCGAACCGATGATAATCCATCAAAATTAAATTCAGCTTAACCGTATTGTATATCAAGCCGGTTTATATTTATGGAAATATTTTATTTGATTAATTGATTTTTCCAGTAATCCCGTTACGGTCTAAAAACTCATTTTGTCCTAATGGAGTATAATAAATATATGAGGTGAATAGTTAGTAATAAAAATCATACAGGAAAATAGTAAATTAGTGAAACAAATATGTCAGGATCTCAAAATGTGTGAAGTTCAATCCAAAACAATGATATTCAGGTATTGCCTAGTAGAACAAATATAAGGTTAAAACAATAACAAATATATGGTGAGAAAATTCAAAAACAAAGAGCAACAAAAGACAAACTGTAACATATTTTGTCATATTTTAAACGCAAAGTCATCAATCTCAATGAGAATAGCTATAGAAATCCAAATTATAATTGATCCACAGTGGTCCTACAAGTTACTATCAAAATAAATTAGTTGTGAGTAACTAGAAACATTAATAGAAAATAGATTTTGTTTGGAGTTGGTTGTTATTTATTACCTCAGCTAACACGGTGTGTTATAATTTTGAAATTTTGTTAAGATTTGAATAAAATTGAAGTGGTTGTGTTTAGAAATTTTGGTATATTCATACTATTTAAACAATATACGAACGAAAATAAAAATTGAGAACCGCTAGAGGAATTACTTGTTTGTAGTAGACTGTTAGGTTTAATTAAAATGATACGAGGAAAGCAAAAAAATATTGTGTACCAAGTATGACTTTTTTCAGAAAGCTTTACTTTATTAAACCCGTTTGCTTATTTTTGGTTTGGAGTGTAATGTACTCTTTACAGGTACCACTAACATTTATACTGTTAAACCTTTTATCTTTCCTGCCTTCAATAATAAGACGATAAATCACGCTCAGAATGATGGATTGTGGAAGTTGTCTGGAATACAGAGTTAAGAAGTGAATAGGTATTTGTAAAGATGGATTGCAGATTTGTAAAGTCGCAAGGATCAGAAATGGGGAAAGGAGTCATCTTAAGTAGCAAAGCACCACACAAATACTTGTCGATATAGGACTTAGATATTTTGCACTCCACAAGCATTATACTTCTAAGGAAAATAGAATAAATTAGTAGATATGTATTTTTATTCGTTGGAATCTTCAATAGGAGGAGTTACTTTTTTCTTAGATATGAGTAATTATTATCAATATTTTTATCATCACATAGAAATGAAAACTAGAATTACAATAGTGAGAAAAGTTCTTCAATTTTTGTTTTTTACACACAAATATTTCGTAAATGTGTATATTGTTTTCGGATGTATTCCATTGCATATAGTTGATTAGAAAGAACCGAAAGCCTAGTGTCCTAATATAGCTTTATAGACATTAAAGTAGCCCAAGAGCCAGTAATATATCGCGCCTTTGGTTCAGACTTCAAGCAATAGTTGAACTTGTTAAATGTGTCTAAGATAAGGTCACAATGATCAAAGTGGGTGTCCTCACTAAATGAAATCTCTAAATGAAAATTTCAATTTTGTAATCCTCCAAGTGTTCTCCGGAAAAGATATCATCAAAATAAATAAGAGACCGGTTCTCCTGCGGTGGTGAAAGTTATTGGCAATATTATTTGTTGAGTAATTTTTGAGTAATACTAATGAATTGATACATCATACAGCTACTAAACCAAACACTCAATCTGGCATTAATTGAACATACAATTTATTTAAATAAAATAATAATGTTGCAATATTTAATTAGAACTTCAATCTACTTACAATATTTATTTTATATTCATAAAGGATATGAGTCGTTTTATATGTTATAGGATCATGTTTTGCGACGAGTTGCAAATTTATTTTCATTAATCAAGAAACCTATTTTTCAATATAAATCTCATTTTAGTTTATCGAAAAGCCATGTTTTCTTGGTTTCCCAATGGTTCATTTTCAGTTTGAATCAAAAATCCTTTTAAATTTACCTAAAAAGAAGGCAAATATTGGTCTAAACGTATGTTTCAATTTAATTTGAGCAATTTTATTTGTTTAGGTAAAGTGTTTAAGTGAGTACTATTTATAATAGTAGTTTACTACTACTTTAAAAATGTTATCCGTCTGTGCAATGTATGCTGTATTAATTTTTTTTTTACGTACAGTCCTATTAGACTAGACAATAATAAATACTATGTCACACTCCTATTAACTATATCGCCTACTTCATATATTTATGCTGCTAGTAAGCAATTATAAATAAATAAAATTATAGTTTACTATGTATATATTCTTGTATTTATAAAGTCTGTAATTATAAAATACAGGAGCCTCTGAATGTGCTATTGAGTTTACTTTGACCAATCGACCGCTAGCACTTCTTAGGTAACCCTGACACACACAAGACTAGATACGATCCCAAACAACACATTGTCTCAAACCAAAAGGAGCAAACAAAGTAACCCACCAGTCATGTGCTAATTCGTCTCACGATAACTTTGTCCGTTTGCAACATAAAGTGCTTTTTCTAAAAGAAATTGTTATGCTGATTATAGGTTGATAAGACTTCATTAAAACTCTAGAAGCACACACACACACACACACACACACACACACATATATATATATATATATATATATATATATATATATATATATATATATATATATATATATATATATTAAATATGGTGATATGTTTTCTTGTAATATAGTTAATAAATTAAAAATATTTCAAAAACAAGAATACTTTTAATGAATATATTTATTCAAAGCTTTTCGCCGATAAAATAGTATCAGCATTTTCAGGAAAATAATTATCTATCTGAAGATTATTAATTATTTTTAGATAATTATTTTCCTGAAGATGCTGATACTATTTTATCGGCGTAAAGCTTTGAATAAATATATTCATTGAGAGTATTCTTGTTTTTGAAATATTTTTAATTTATTATATATATATGAGGTATTTTTTGAAAATATGTTTATAGTTTCGAGTGTGCTTTAAAAACCAATATCATGAAAAAATGAATGATATCAGGCTAACTGATATACAAGATCTTTTTTACAGGATAAGCTACACAAATTTATATAATATGAAATAATGGTAAAAGTTATCCTTCATAAAATGATATCTAAGAAATTTCAAAATTAATATGCAACAACATATTATTTAAACGAATTCTAAATTAATTACACTTTTTTTCTATTTTAAGCCCGCTAACCAACAGTTATTTTCCCGGACTATATATTGGTAATTGATACATGTATCTCCTTAATTATTTTGTGTTAGAGTTTCGCTTTCTAATACTCCTAATACCACATGAAATTTAAAGATCTCTGAAATTAACCCTCCTTTTATCCTATGATGTTATTGTATTTTTAAAACCAGAAACTTAAATCATAAACATTTTTAAGAGCTTGAACTAAAATCATTAAAATTTTAAACACAAAAATATACATTTATAGCCCATTAGTAAAACATTTCCTAAGACTACTTAATTTATGAACTGAAATTATCCACTATATGAATACCAGATCTGGAATTATTCATGCTGCAAAGCCTAAATTACGAAAAATAATCAGAAAACGACACCAGATAGATCATATGATTGGTTCTTCTCTTGTCACAACTGATACATTCCTGTTGTATTGGGGATGACTCGCTGTTTGATGGGTAATTCAGTAAAAGATACTTTATATTTCTATTGTTTTCTGCGATTTATTTATAATATATTTTGTTTGATATTATTAATTCTAGTCACAACGGTTATTATTTGGAGGTTTCATTATTTATTTCAGTCGTTTATAAAAAATAAACTGCAACTGTTTTTTTATTCGTAGGAAGAATAGGCGTATTTATCTCAAAGATTTCTACAACTCTTCTCAAAATCAATTTTTTGAGAATATTATCTCTTCCTTCTTATGTTATTCAAAATTGAGGCTTAATTTTGAAAATGCAAACAATAGAAACTTTGAATTAACAACATAAAGGCCTAAGTTGCGTGTTTATATACGTTATATGACGAATATCTTGAAACTACCGTGACATCGTAGACGGAACTATGCGTCAGTTAGGTAAGGAAAGTGAGACACACAGAAAGTAAAACATCATTTAAAGCACCGTAGATATGGAGCGTTTCGTCCTGTCATTGTAGGCTACGGGAAAGTGTAAGTGGTGGAGACCGATTAAGAGATGACCTACTTGGCTCCATAACGTGTTCTGATAGATTAATTAACTACTTAACATTCATACTTGGCACAAATAAAATTCAAATAAAACTCCAAGTCAAATTCGATTGTCTGCAATTATCAAGGTGAAGTAGGAAATGAAAAATATATGTTAACTTTAGTCATTTTTCTGTAAATCCTGTTTAGTTGTTTCTTTATCGCGTGAACCTATACTCAGATAAATTTTACATTTTGAAATATAGCATTTTGGTTCTATAATTTGTTCCCGGTACCTATGGAACGCTCTCACCGGAATATTTTCTGATTAAGGTACTTTTAGAAACCTATTTACGTATTTACAAATTTCATATTCGTTATTCAACATTTATGCTGTAATAGGCTTAAAAAACTGAAAATGGATAATTTTACAAAGTATTTCAAGTTTAGGTAGTTGTATATAATTATATCTCAGCAGTGAATGCATGTAGAATGAATTGTCTTTGACAATTGTTAACAAATGCTGAACATTGTTCTATACTCTTCAAAAGAGGTATTTTGATATTTTTAGTGAAATAAAGTAAACCGAACAGGTAGGGGGAACTGAAGGCGGTAGGGGGGCTTATGTTTGTCAATTATGTAAACTACATGGAGTTTAATATTGTTGCAAGAACTTTATTCTGTAAATAATCATCAGTAATATCATGAAAATAATTTCGTTTTTGAATTTATTTATTCATATATAAAAATAGTTTGGTAATATATAATTTGATCTACATGTAGTGATATATAGGTTTTCTACGCATCAGATTCTGGCAATCGTATTACTTAGTGAAAATTATGTAAACTACATGGAGTTTAATATTGTTACAAGAATTTTATTCTGTAACATGAAAATAATTTCGTTTTTCAATTTATTTATTCATATATAATAATCGAACACGCTCAGGGTTAATTAAAATAAATTAGGTTACAGAATAAAACATAATGGAGGGAGCATATAAAAACACTCAATGTGACCGGCTCTATATCATGGTGTTTCTTTTTTTAAAGTTCGAGAAAATATGTCGCACTAATTACAGTTCCAACCTCAAAATAAATTCTGTTTACGCGTTTAACATATGCATACATTAGCTAATTATAATGGACCTATGTAATCTAACCCACTTTAAACAAAAAAAAAACATAGATTTAATTTACTAACAAATTAAAGAAAACCATTTAAGTCATCTGCAATACCTAAAATTATTAAAATATGGGAGGCCTAACTAAATTGATATGTATTATCTCTAAGAATATATGTTTAATATATTTTAAATGACAAACTGTATAAATTAGGAGTGAAACAAAGTTATTGGAAAAAAATGACTTTGCAATGGAATGAAAATTACTTGTCTCATATATTTTCTTGATGATTTCTTGTTGTGTAACACTATACATTTTCGTAAATATATAAGGGCTACTAAATGAGTGAATACGACACTAAGATACTTATCTGTTCTGTGATAAAATTTGTTAATCCTAATGTACATGTGTTAAATGTTTTGGTTATATTAATAAATCAGTGTCCTAACAAATAACCCTATGTTTACTGCATCACAAAAAATATTAACTCCGCAATGGTTGTAAATAATTAAATGTACGATCAAACACGCTAAGGGATAGAAGGAACAACTTTATCGTGACAATGACTTTAGCAGAGGAACAAAAGGAGATTCACTTTATCGGTTCCATTTCGTAGAACACAATTTTCTCATTGTATTTTGTGTTTTTTGTGATAACTAAGTGATACTCAGTCAACAATAGTAAACTTAAGGGTCAAACATTGGATAGAATTTTTTTGTTTTTGTATTTTACAAAGTCACACGGTATATTATAGGGAAATTATATTACTGCTACGTTTCATTTAAATATTCCACTCAAGATATTACCAGGGATGTAGGTAAGTTATCACAATTAAATTATAGGATGTAAAAATTAAAGAAAATAATAACAAGTATAGTAGGGCCAAAAATTTAAGAAATAACACATTATAAACTACACGAGGAATAATCATTACGTTTAAGAGGTTGACTGGTAACATATATTAAATAATGGAAATATTTAAAATATAAATAAACTTAAATTCGAAAGTAAAATATTTTTTGTAAATAACTAACACACAGGATACATATTTTATTTACAGAGGGAAATATTAGCTTGAGGGATAAATATTTTTTCGTAGAGTAAGTCTACACTCATACCTTCATAAAAACGTATTTCAAGACTTTTGTCTTTAATTGATAAACTGTAAATGTGTAAGGCGTTAAGTATTTCAATGTTTGCGTATTTCAATGCTCGATGAATAATAAACAGTGAATTTTTACATTAATTAGAAACACAATCCAAATAAAGAGTTGATTATAGGATTAGCTAAGGGAAGGTAACAAATCTCTTTTTACTATTGGGGATTTAAATTTTATATAGCATAACGACCTTTATGTTATTACGACATCGAAATTTCCATTCAGAAATTCGCCTCATGAGGGATCTACTACTGCTCAACTTAAGCCTAATCTTACAGGCACTTCAACAAGTTAAACTACTATTTGAAGTTTGAAACAAAAGATGGATACATAACGGATTCTTGCTCAACGACTTTAAACTTAACGACGCGACGGTGATTTCCTTATACATTCAAGTAGCCTTATGTATTAAAAATTATCCAAACATATTGTTTACTATTATTTAACCTATTTAATCTGAAAAGATAATACTGAATTTATATCTTTATATAACCTTTGGTAACGTGTTGAAGTAGAAACATTACTTTAACTTGGTTTTCCTGTATTCATTAGTAGAATTAAATCCATATACTTGTATTTTATTTAAAGCAGTTTGGATCACATAGGTCCATTATAACTAATTAAAAATGCATTAGGTTTGGAGTTGCAGAATATTAAATGTTTGCCTATGTTCATTAATCCTTGTTTGTACAACATAAGTAAGATTCAGTTATTTTTGGGTTTTACTGGGTTACAAACAAAACAAATCCTTACTAATAAACTTCAATTTCGATGCAATTCACTGTATTTAAACCTCATAAAAGCAAGGAATTTAATTAGTATACTAAGTTTCCATTACAACTTTCAATATTATAGATATATTTAAAGGGCAAAGTATTTATAGCTAACATGTCTCATGTAAGGAAAACTTATAACTCAGATATCGAACTCAAATTTGTCGTGAAACCTTATTTCTAGGAAAAGTAAATAAATGTATAAAAAATTAGATTCATTCTCCACGCGTAAATATATTTGTATTAAAATAACCAGTTTAATGAATCAATTACCAAACACTAAGTTTTTTGTAATCATGAATTCTTTAAAGAAACAAAAAAATAATAATCACTTGCTTAATTATAATAATACTCCTTCACTTTCAAAAGCCATATTAAATTGTAATATTTAAAAATGTAAAATATATTCTTAAAAAGTTTATTTTAATCTATTTTTTAAAATATTCAAATACACCATATGGATTTCATGTTTATAACAATTACTTTTATTACTATTAACAACTAAAAAGGATCTGCATGAGTTGTAAATGAATTTGCAAGGAAAAATATTTTATGCTATCACTTCTTTAAAGCGACGTCTCAAAGGACTGTCACTAAATTTCCATCCCATCTATTTGAACATTTGTCATAAACATTTTTCATGTAGATTCTATAAACACTATAACTCCCTTGAGATATACAAAATTCCGAAAGCACCATTATTTATTTTTTATTATTCTATTGATTGTTTTCAATAAAAACTGTTTTCTTACAAAATTTATTGAATAACCTAAAAACCAATTTAAAAAAATTAAAATCATCTAACTTTTCAAAATATGAAAGTAGTGTCAATTTGAATAATAAATGATTGCAAAGTCGTAATAATAATAAACCACATTTCTGGAGTAATTAACAAAAAATAATGTAATTGATTATTAATTTTTATTTTGACTGATAGTTCTGGTTACAGTTAAAATAATTACGGAATAAATCTAATTATACTCTATAATAAAAATACACATTTATATCCACAATCTTTATAAAATAAAATACAAATGTTTATTTGGTGAATCGCATTATCATATCAAACAGGTCCTCTCTAAATGTGAATAAATGTTAAACTTTACATATATTATTTGTTTCAGGTACTTTTATAGTAAACGAATGTAGATTAACTCTAAAGAAAAAGATAGAGGGTTATGACACGTGAGCCTATAGATGAACATCTTGTACTGAGTATGCCATCGCCGAAGATGTAATGCTTTGGCTAGATAATAATTCGTGAGAAATACGATTAAGAAACGTAAACCAGATTATCAAGGTTGCTTTGATTTCTTTTTATTTCACATTTAATAATGGAATATTCATTCTAAAAAAGAACAATTGAATCGGTGAGTGAAAAAATGAAATTAGAATAATTTTTTAAGTGACATATCCATTTTGTCAAAAATATGTCTACTCATTTCCTGAGAGCAGAAAGGAAATATGTGCACAGCCTCCTGGCTGTATAAAAACGAGTTGAAAACATTGATGAGTGGAAGAAGGGAATATCTGCAGTAGTTGTTTCCTTTTCCACTTATTCCAGACGGGTCGTGAAAACAGGTTAGTTACACGACGTGACAGAGCTGTTATGTTGTGTAATGTTCATGAAGTGAATAATATGTGCATTATTTACACCATTATTCTCTTTTAAAGTTAACATGATCTTACTGTTTATTATTAATAATTATCAATACCTAGGCCTACGAACATGTCAAGTGACGATGAAGATTAACTCCAACCTAAGCGAAGGAAACGAGTTGTAAGCAAATTCTCTAACAAAAAATATATTAAGTCTCCTAGAACTCATGGTTAGGAATATATAAACAGTATAAGGATTGTGGTGCCAGCCAAAACTACCGGTCCAGATTGTAACTGCCGTGATAGACGTATCTTAAAATTATCTGTTGAAGAAAATGATAAATGTATTATGTTTTTATATGGCAATAGAACAAAAAACGAACAAGATAAATATTTTATGGGCAACATAGAGAAGCATGGCACTGCAAGAAAATTGAAAAAGACGATAGTTCAAAGGCAAAATCAATCTTTCTTTACATACTTTGCCTTTAAAGGCAATGAACGCTTCAGAGTTTGCCGAAATTTTTTTTATATTATAGAGTTATATTATCAGAGTTTATATTATATGTCTAATAGAGTAGGTTTTCCACTGTGCACATTGGTTTCCCACAACAAAACTCCAGTAGATAAAAGAGGAAAGCATGACAACATAGGTAACGTATTACCTTCTGATGTTTTGCAAAATATGTATAAGCATATAAATGAGTTTACTAATCAAACTGCCCATTACACATCAAAGCCAGTCATATAGCTTGAAAATACTCTTACTGTACGTAAAACGCATCAGTTGATTTAAGAAAAATATGCAGAATTAAAAGGTACTGTAAAATATAAATATTACCTTAATCATTTTAAAACCCGCTATGGATACCGTTTGTTCAACATGTGAGGAACACTAAGATAAAATCTACTTTTTTGAATAAAAATGCAAAGAGACATGCCATAGCAGAACTTATGGCTCATAAGAGGCGTGCGATCAAGTTTTATAACAAGTTAAAAGAGATTAGAAATATTCGTAAGGCTAGGGGAACATATTTGGTATAGTCTTTTACTTTATGCAAAACCTGCCACTGCCGTTCCTGTCCAGCAAATGTTTTAACTGAGGAAGAATTTGCAAAATGTGTTTTGTTTACACAACCCTTTTAATAACAAATCGATGTTTTCCAATTGCCATAAGGGTCGTAAGAGCTCAGATGAAGGCTATAGTTTCATTTCACAATACATGGAAAACTACATCTCACAGACAGTAACCGAACTGCACGTGTTTGGTGATGCCTGAGGAGGCCAAAAGCACAACCACACTTTCACAAGGTTGTTGATGGCATAAGCTACATTGAGTCGCTTTAAAGTAATAGAGAAGTATTAACCAATAAAGGGCATAGTTTTTACCTTGTGATAGGTATATTTCTACTATAAAGAGAGTGGTCCGAAGACATGATATAATTTTCCGAATGCTGAAGGGTATGTAGAAGTTTGAAAGCTTAATGATGGTTTTAGTTCAGAAACATTTAGATTGCTAAAGGTAAAAGCTAGTAAGCTTGTACTTCCAACAGAAAAGTCCTATGACGGACAAGTATCTATTCATCTCAACAAAATTATTGATGTGAAGATGATTATTCAGTACATCCCAGATGAGTTGAAGAAATTTTACAATAACGTCTGCAAATGGAAGACTCCGAACGACAATGACAAGAATTATTTATGATTTTTATTGGGCTTGTTTATTTACTTTGTGTACAAACAAAATATAATGCACAAAGTTTTAACATTAGTAAAGCGTGTGACGGAAAATTATGTAGACAGTATTAATCATGAAAATTGGTATAATTAAATGTTTACGATTAATGAGTAGAAAAAGGAAATAACTTTGTAGTTATGATAGATAAGCGTCACCCTGTATTTGTATCTACAAAAACGTTCTTAACAAACTACTAATATTCATTTCGCTGTAAAGTCATAAATCAACACTATACAACTTTTTTCGACTTTCTGAAAAGTTAAGTGAGATGCACGTATTCTCTTTTTCCAATCACAGATTCAAATTTTAAAGAGCTCAAAAAGATTAGGCGTGGGTGAAATCAACGATAATTATGCCAATACAAACTTCACCTTATTTTAAAAGCAGCAGTTATTCAGGAAAAATCGTTCACTTTATATCATATTACTCCACAACAATAAGTAGTAAATGTAGCTACAAAGTTCGGCTTATAAAACATTATAATAGTATAGGCTTGGTCAGAAAATAATAAATTTCCTTATGTAAATTAAAAGATGTAAAGGTGACCTGTTGAATCCTGCATGACTCATCGATTATTGTCAAAGTAGTTAAAGCCTACTTTATAGTCTCTTGATCTTGTGTATTTTATTGCCAGTGTAACATTATTAGTTTGTTGCTAATAGAAACAAAGGCTTGGATAGGATGAGATAGGTTATAGAACGAAGGTTTAGGTCGATGTTACAAACAACTGGTTTAATAACTGAACGTGTCCTATTCGGTAACGTTGTTATTACATTTTGAGTTAGCAATACACGTTTAAGAATTTTAAGTAAAATATAAATCTGTTCGGCTAGAAAACTTTTAGAGTGTAGAATGTGTTTGGTATTTATATTATGTTTGTATTTCTACTCATATTTTAAATATAACCGAATTTTGTTATTGCAAATAAAACAGAAATACTTGTGTATTCTACAGTAAGCCATCTTTATCCAAATGAACTATTTTGTTGACTTATTTTACAAAGAGAAAAGGTTATTGGAAACATAGAAACAGCTTACGTTTGTAAAATACATACCTATTGTGAACTCCAACTGTCTATGTAAATGGGGCAAACTTTTGTTGCGTAATTTTTGCAGCGCTATCTAAAGGGAAGCTAAGTAACTTGATAATGTTCAGACACTGGAAACCGTGCATAGTTACTGATTCAATTCCTATTTAAATAGCTACCACATTACCATAGACGTTCTGAGGATAATCCGTATTAGCCTTTGTGAACAAGCAAAATTGTTCTTTATTCAGGAAAAAGACAAATTTAATAAACGAAAAGGTGTCGAGAGCAATCTAAATAAAAAGTTAACAGAGTGATAATGGGAGCGTAGGAAAAATTTATATATTAATTGTTTCAACGATTGTAAAGACACATTGACTAAGAAAACGAAATAAGAGGGGGCTTCATTTGTTAGAAGTTGGGAGAAGCAAAATGCTAGGATGAAAAATAATAGCGGATTTCTGATGGTTTATCAAAGAAGATTTCTTTAAGGGTCGCACAAAGTTATTTTACTATTTGTAGTATTTTTATTTAAGTTTTCTCTTCAAGAATGATGTTAGGATGAGGTCTTACGAATGCTTATCGAACCATTATAGTGTCCAATAAATCAAGGCAATGCCCTGGAGACTCTATAATCGAAGCATCCTTTGAAGGACACAGGACAACTGTCTGAAGAAAAGGCACGATCTCCTAAAATATATCTAATATTGAGCGAATGTAGGACGTTATTTATGTGGACGATCAGTGCTGTAAAATGAAATAATGCTCCATACGGCCGTGGTTGTCATAGTCATATTAGTCCGTTCCTTCTTAACTACGTATATGCGCTGACTCGAGCACGTGTGTTTGTGTATGTGTGTGTGTGTGTACACGGGTAAGCGTGTGGGTTTATAGGTATCGTTCGAACAATGAAATGAAATTATAACGCTATAGTCAAAATTTAAACATCTTTAATATATGTCATATTTATATCATATTATTATTTTAAATATTGCCTATATACTAATTGTATATTTTTAAACATACTGGCTATAAAAATTATAAAATCTTGTGAATAAACTCTTAGTATAACTTGAGAGTTACCGAATGTTTCATTTAATTTAGAGATTAAGCCGGTCTATTTTCTCATATATAAATTGCCGTTGATAGGCGTGATAAATAATAAACTCGCTTTCTGTAATGAGTAAAGTTCACGTTTATAATTTAGCTAATTAAACAGATTAATGCAACCTACGTCAATTATGCGTGTCCTTAGTTCTCGCAACGTTGTGTAATTAATTCGCTTCCCTTTAGATCTCTCCGTATTATTTACTCACCTAAAGATTGCTTTCATTTACATATACATTTGCCTTCATAAATATAAATGTGTTTGATAAAGTTTTCTGTTTGTAGCTACAATATTTCAATTTCTGAGCGTAGATTTTATTGCAAATTAAAGGAATGAAATAACGTAAAAGAAAATGGAGTTCTTATAAACTCATTGAACTTTTTATTAGCTTGAAAATTACTGAATGAATTAATCATTTATATACAGTAACCAAAATTGTGACTGCAATATCATTGTACAAACGGAATAGCAAGGATATTATGAAACCAAAAACGAAAATGGAATTTTCACTAGGAATTTCACTAATAATAATTGAGTATCTGAAAACTAAAATATCTTATCCTAGTTCCTATATAACACGATCCAGAAAATATTTAACTACACCGTTGTATAATTCTTTATTCTTGAACGCGAGCAATATATAGTTATATTATTAATTATTAGATAATGTTATTTCAAAAATATATTTATTATATTATAAATAATTTGTTGATAACAAAACTATTCAGAATTTCTAAATAAACTAAAATAAATTGGAGCGTAATCAGTTGTTCAAATATTTCGTTTAGAAAATTATCTCTTTCTTATATACTTAAGTTTCGCATACATGTCACGTATTTGCACGCAGAGTAACAAAAGGGCTGGAGGGAGAAATGAAGCAAACTATTTCAAATGTAGGAAATATCAAACCAACGTGATTTCCTAGCTGTTGATGACACAACAATAAAAATTACTATTTAATTATGTAATTTATTAACTGAAACATCTTTTCTAAAGTAATGAAACTTTAAACTCTAGTACGAATAAAAACAAAAGGTTTAGCAATCGTAGAAAAAGGTTTTGCTAAATTTTTATCGAAATCTTGTTTTATATAAGTTACGTGTTACGTATATTAAGCTTGAAAGGTTTTAAAAATTGATTTTATTTTTACAAGTCTTTGTTAATTACGAAACATTTAATTTTGAAATGATTACAATAATTTTGGTTAATAAAAACAAATACAATTGATGTACTTTCAATCGGAGTGAGAACGTCTGTATGATACAGAGGCGACTTGCACACTGCTGGGGCTCTGTTCTCACCACCTATATAATACAAAAGCTGCGTAAGCAGGAAATTTCCTAGCACGCATTTTATTATGAAAGGTTCACATAACTTATATTTATAAGGGAAAAACATTGTAATAAGTGTTTTGTTTATATATTATTTGTCTATATCATTTGAGATTTTAAGTCGAAGAGTAGTATCAACAAAATAGTAAATTTACATTCAATTTTAAATATAATATTACGGCTCTTAAGATTGTTTAAAAATCAATTATTTATAACACAATGTTAATCATTCTACAGAATAATCTAAAAAGGGTTCATATTATTTATTTATTTTATTGAACCCCGTATAGGTTAACGGTTCATTCTTCCAAGATTGCATAGTGGGCGGGTTTTATCAGGAGCAAGGGTAATGCAGTGAAGATTAGTACAGTCCGACATTATATTTATCTCAAGCAGTCAGGCCAAGTAATAGGGCCACAGGTGCCGAGTGGAGTATTTGCTGGCTGTTAGTCGTCCAAGAAAACCACTCACCCCGTGGCTACTTGTTCGCTTGCTGTTGTCTAGAAGTTTAAGTATAAACCGCCCACCTCACCATTGTAACTATCTGGATTCTTTTCCACCGCCAATGAATTTTCCAATAGGTATCAGTTTCAACCCACATCTGCTCCCCTTGTTTCGAACAATTATGAACCGTCGTTGTAAGTGTAAAGAAATTCATTCATCATTCGACGGAGGGGTTGTGACTTCCATTTGGTTTGATATAAGGCCGGTTAAGCCAAGATGTATTGTGGGAATTGCTGACGTGACTGTGTCAGTACTGTATGGGCGCCGGGCGATTGATCGATAGTAGCAGTTTGTCCATGAGGATTTTAGCGTTTATAACTTTGGAGATTAAGTCTCACAACACATGACTTTCATCAAATCAGACAACATGGATGGAGTAAGGTGACAAATTGACGAAGATGGCAAAAGCTGGATAAGATTAACGATTATCAAGTGACTTGGAGAAAGCTGAATAGGATAAGATGTTACTCATTATAAAAAAAAAACATTCAATATCAATTTAGGTTTTCCCCATGAAATTCTTTCTATGTTCTCATTTTTTTCCTTTGAAGGTCTATTTATTTAATTATATATTGCTATTAAATTGATAATATTTAAGTTTTTACAAATGTAGGTAATAATAGAAATGAATATTAAAATAACAAATAAGTATTTTTCTTTTATTCTAGAATAATTTTTAAAACAAACGTTCAAACCATTTTGTCGTATTACCAAATACTATAGAAATAAAGGATTGAAAAAAATACATTTTCTTGCGTTAGACGAATAATAAATAGAGCATATAAACTGTAGTAGTAAATAGAACGTCAAAACAAAAGAAATATTTCAAATGGTACTGCTAGCGCCTGCAGAGTGGTAATGCGATAATAAGCCATGTGTTGCACGTCGTCTGAATGTTGGTCACTTGAGCTTCGTGTCAATATTGTTCATTCAACCGTCGTGTGAGTTGGTTAGTTGACGCGTAAGATGGTTTTTGAATGTTGTTAGTTGAAACGTTGGTCATTTAGAAGGTTCTTCTGCCACAGAATGTTGTTTGTGTAAACAAAACCATTTAAAAAATATAGTTGAATAACTAAATACAATTATATTTTATTTATATGTAGATACCATATTCAAATAAGCCTATATATACAGAGATGAAGATTCAGATTTTCCTCTAAGTAAATTTTTTTCAAACAGACCTATATAAATAAAGTTTGAAACACACTTCCAAAGAGTAGTCATTTACTATAAAATTGTTTAAAAGAGGTGGCAATTGTAAACCAATGAACTTGAAATAGAAAGAAATCTCAGATATAATTACACGCTACAAAGTATCTAATTTATGTATCAACGTTCTAACATAAAGAGAACTATCATACTAAGCCTGCAAGAGTTTATATGCAAATCTATAGCATTAGTTAAATACGCAATCACTAATGCTGAGGCTATGGGTCACGTAGGTTTGACATGAGTGCCTAATTAAACACGTTTATAGAAGGAACAAATGACAAGGTTGTTGAATGGTTATAACTTAAATAAAAATTAATAACGTTTATAGAGAGTTTATAACGTGGCCTTGCGTGACTTAAACAGTTATTTAAATGTATATAATTCTATAATTCCTAACCATTATTATTTAGCCTAACCAAATTATTTAGGGTTTTGAAGAATGATGAAATTTACTAAAACAAAAATTACATGTAATTTCACATACTTACTACTGGCTTATAACCATTTTATTCTTTAACATTATACAAGTACTGAAGTAATATTCTCTGAGGTAGCTACCGAGTTACAGGTTTTACACACACACACACATACACTCACACACACATATATATATATATATATATATAAATAAATAAATAAATAAATAAATATATATATATATATATATATATATATATATATAAAGAAATATATATATATATATATATATATGTGTGTGTGTGTGTGCCATTCTAATAGACACTTTATTTTTCACTTTAGACTATAAAAATAGTTTCACAATATCTGGAACGTAGAGTTCTCTCAGAAACACTAAATTGAATATATATTTCATGCACTCTCCACAATTTTTATAAATGGATTCACCATTCAGTTTACTATCTCTTTCGACTATTGTTTTTCTTGGTGTCTAAATTTTTATTAGCTTCAGTTTTTTTTACTTTAATGTCAACTAATACTATTCGTACCTAACCTTTGTTTATGGGTCTTTTCTCTTAAAACGTTCAAATTAAAAAGGCTTTCATTACCAATACAAAAAATCTAATTTTATTGAGAAAAATATAAACCTTCTTTAAAAAAAATACATAAAGGGTATGCTGCTTCACGGAAGTTTCTGTATTTAAAAATCTAATTTCAGACATAACTATAAAAGATATAGGCTGCAAGTTATTTTCTTAGGTATTGTATCCTTTTGTCAATATCTTTACTCCATTGTTTATGACAGAATATTGCAAAATACGATAATTAATGTAGGTAAATAGAATGTTTTCGTCCATAAAATACATCTTATAAGCACAACATGGACGGTGTACGATTATTTCTATAGGAAGACGAAAATACATGAACGACGTCAAGGGAGAGAGACCAGCGGCATGTAAAAGTGTATTTTATTTTACAATAAAAAAATTTGAAAAAAAACCAATACTGTACTACAAAAAAGTTTAAAATACAAATAAAACAAATTACTTAAGATTAACACTTTATGTACATTTCGATTACAATGTCAACATCATCAGGGGGTCTTATTAAAAAATTAAAATCTAGCAAACATGAAGTTACAACTAGACTAGATACTAGAGTGATCACTAGATAAATTTGGAATTACAAAATTCTAATTATGGCTTTTGCGTAAATCTTAGAATTTTAGTCAATAATAATGGTGTTTTTTAAAAAAATGTCTAAAGTTTATGATTTATTGGAAAATAAGACCATTAGAAGAAAATGCTAGAAAAGAGAATAATTCATTTTTTTCAAACAATAAATTTTATGGTTCAATTGTAACACACTTTAGACGGTGTTACATATTAAATTAGCAAATTTCAAAAAACAAACGAGAATAAATTCAAAATTGTAATAATGTATGACTATGTAAAAAAAATTGTTATGTATGATAAATATTTGTAATGAGATCTCTGGCTGATAGTGACATCTAGCGAGAAAAAATTAAAACAAGTAATCAAGCTAGGCATGCGCGCCCCAGATGCGCGATAGGTAGGAAGGTTGCTCGCGACTAATTTTTCTCTCTCATTTGGCCAAGATGTAACAGGGAACGGAGGTCTTCAAATAGCAAGAAAATTTATTTAGTTTGAAGAATTTTAATAAGAAGTAATTTGAAGAAAAATTTAATTGTGAGTAAAAATGTATAAGAGATATAGTAATGAGTTTTAAAAATTTGAAGAGATGTAAATATGTAATCATAAAGTTTAAGAAATGAAAAGTTTATAAAGAAGTTAAAATTTCAAAGCAACTGATAAGTGTATGTAATTATTTTAAAACTTAATCATGTAAATTAAAGGATTAATAAATAATGTAACAAGTTATGAGATTTAAATTGAAATTAAAAGACACATTTTTTTTTTAACAAAGTAAATTAAAGATAAAAGTAATTAAACAATTATAGAACATTGTGTAATGGTATAAAGGGTATGTGTCAATATAAAATCTTTTATGAATATAAAAGGAAGATTAAATATAGGTTTATTTAAAAATTTTATTATTTTTTTTGTTTGGAAAGGATTAAATGCAAGAATTAATATTGTTTAAGTTATGCTTCATGTCGAGTTAAGTTTGTTCTAATAATAGAATCAAATAGGTTTATGATATGTTATCCCAAAGAAAAAAATTTGATTGTTAACTTAAGAGTTGTTCGTAAATCGTTACATTTAATAAAAATAATTAAAGGGGAATGTGAAAACACACAATTTTTTTTCAAAAGGGGGGAAAAATATGTAACACACTTTAGACGGTGTTACATATTAAATTAGCAAATTTCAGAAAACAAACGAGAATAAATTCAAAATTGTAATAATGTATGACTATGTAAAAAAAATTGTTATGTATGATAAATATTTTTAATGAGATCTCTGGCTGATAGTGACATCTAGCGAGAAAAAATTAAAACAAGTAATCAAGCTAGGCATGCGCGCCCCGGATGCGCGATAGGTAGGAAGGTTGCTCGCGACTAATTTTTCTCTCTCATTTGGCCAAGATGTAACAGGGAACGGAGGTCTTCAAATAGCAAGAAAATTTATTTAGTTTCTTTTTATTTTACTTAATGTAAAGTATTATTTTCATTTAATCATGGCATAGAACACGGCATACAATACCAGGTACAAGATGGGTCGCTGACTTATTGAGGGCTTTCCCGATGCTTTTCCACGAAGATGAGGCCAGGCTTTACCGAGATTTTCCACAAGGAGGAAGCGAAGTTACGACAAGTTAATACAGCTAAGTGGGCGATTTAGGACTTTTAAAACTTAATTTCAAAATTCAAAATGTTTCGCAGCAGAATTCTAAATAATAAACATTGAACTTTTTAACTAATAAGCATAACTATAATTACGCATCTTTTGGTGCCAATATGTTCACATTAAATTAATAAATTTGATTATACAAAAAAGGCAAGTAAACTCGAATACATGTTCATTTTCAGCCATTGATTAATTAATTAATTGAAGGATTGCTATCCTTAAAAATTTATAAATAGAATTAAAAATGTTCCATAATCCGTAACTGAGCGTTAAAAATTTATGTGTCATGATTTTAATTTATTTTATCTGTCTATCTTAAAATAAATGATTATAATTTGCTTTAATTTAATTTAAAAGAGTCATTATTTTACCAGCGCACAATTCCTTGCATTTCAGATTAATAAGCCTTAAGAATTAATTCAAGAACATTCTGCTAATTTAAATGATTCAACTTGGTAATTTAAAATATTTTAATGTAACGGAGTTATAGCTTCTATTGCGTTACAGACAGACGTCTTGTTACGCCTGAACTGTAAGCTAGAAGTGAATATTAAATGTTGTAAGAGTTATAACTAAATAAATTTCAAATTTGCAAAATTTAATTATAAACCGTTACACAAAATGCGCGACTCTGCTTTTTAAAAATAACATCCGTTACATAAATGCGCAACTCTGCTATAAAAATTTGAAATGTAAATTTGTATGTTGGCAGAAAGAAAATTTAAAAATGGTTGAAAATAACCGAATTCATTAAATATATTTAAAAGGTAAATTTAACAGTGTAAGTTTTGTAAAATTTTTAAAATGTATAAATTGAAAGTAAAAGGACGTAGCTTGTGTAAATAGTTTGGTAAAGATAGGGGAGAAAACCAGTTATAACCTGTTTTTACTTGTAGTGTAGTCAAGGTCAGAAACTCTTATTGTTCAAATTATTCGTCAGGTCTGTGCGTAGTAAGTTTTAGATTTTTAAAAGTTTGTGCATGTCCTTGAAAGCTAATTGTAGAGTACCAGTGTTTACACAGCTGCGAACCTGTTTAAATATTTCGAGTTTGCTTTGCTTTGCTATGCCATCAACATTCCGTTTGTTTTCTGAACTTCTGGAGTAAATCAATTTATCAGACGATAAAAGAGGTTATCAAACTTGTAGGAATTGTAGAACCAAAATGATTTAATGTTAAAATAATTTGAAAGTAAATGTAATACTGTCTGATAAACAATTTAACAAAAGTAATAGTACTGATAAATTATAATAATAAAAATAAATTTTTGTAAATGGATTTAAAACAATGTTTAATAAAATTAAATATATGTATAAGTTGTGTAAGGTTTACAAGCAAATTTATAACTTCAAAAATAGTTAAAATTTAGAAAAGTTATTGTTGGAAGAAATTTAAAGCTTTTTTTTTATTTTTAAAAGGGTAATTGATTAACAAGGAAGTGGTAAGTGCCTTGATATGCAATTTTAGAAACTCATGACGACACTTTGCATATTGTGTGTTAAAGGACCCAAATGGCATGCAATCTTACTTATACACGAAATAGACACCGACAAAATCTCAAAATACATAATACTACACGAAGAAACTAAAACACTTGACCAAAAATTGCATGTGAAAGTACAATCCTAATTTCTGTTTGATTTAATTCTTATTTTATTAATGCAAGCGCTTAAACGAATTTTAATATCAAATTGTCATAGTAATGTTTGAAAGAATATTTGAGAATGATGAATTGAATAAAGTCCTTTTTGAGTCAACAACTGGCTGTATGGTTTTTAAATCAAAGTATGGGATTTAATTTAAGAAAAAAGTATTTGGATTCAAAGTGTGGGATTTGAAATCCAATGGTTTTAAGATGTACGAGTATTGTAGGAATAACAGAGAGAGGTTATTAGGCAATGGTACATTCTTAGTGGTAAATAGAGAGAGAGAATTTTTGAAAATATATATATAGCGTCGTTTGAATGTGGTAATTTGTGGCTTACAGGGAGTAAGCCGTTTTGCAGATCCCAGGAAGTGGACTGTGATAAATACAGCTAGTAGATTAGGTTTGTTGACACAAAAAGAGACAATTTTGAAGAAAATTTAAGTAATAAATGATTTGAAGAATTTTAATAAGAAGTAATTTGAAGAAAAATTTAATTGTGAGTAAAAATGTATAAGAGATATAGTAATGAGTTTTAAAAATTTGAAGAGATGTAAATATGTAATCATAAAGTTTGAGAAATGAAAAGTTTATAAAGAAGTTAAAATTTCAAAGCAACTGATAAGTGTATGTAATTATTTTAAAACTTAATCATGTAAATTAAAGGATTAATAAATAATGTAACAAGTTATGAGATTTAAATTGAAATTAAAAGACACATTTTTTGTTTAACAAAGTAAATTAAAGATAAAAGTAATTAAACAATTATAGAACATTGTGTAATGGTATAAAGGGTATGTGTCAATATAAAGTCTTTTATGAATATAAAAGGAAGATGAAATATAGGTTTATTTAAAAATTTTATTATTTTTTTTGTTTGGAAAGGATTAAATGCAAGAATTAATATTGTTTAAGTTATGCTTCATGTCGAGTTAAGATTGTTCTAATAATAGAATCAAATAGGTTTATGATATGTTATCCCAAAGAAAAAAATTTGATTGTTAACTTAAGAGTTGTTCGTAAATCGTTACATTTAATAAAAATAATTAAAGGGGAATGTGAAAACACACAATTTTTTTTCAAAAGGGGGGAAAAATATGTAACACACTTTAGACGGTGTTACATATTAAATTAGCAAATTTCAGAAAACAAACGAGAATAAATTCAAAATTGTAATAATGTATGACTATGTAAAAAAAATTGTTATGTATGATAAATATTTTTAATGAGATCTCTGGCTGATAGTGACATCTAGCGAGAAAAAATTAAAACAAGTAATCAAGCTAGGCATGCGCGCCCCGGATGCGCGATAGGTAGGAAGGTTGCTCGCGACTAATTTTTCTCTCTCATTTGGCCAAGATGTAACAGGGAACGGAGGTCTTCAAATAGCAAGAAAATTTATTTAGTTTCTTTTTATTTTAATTATTGTAAAGTATTATTTTCTTTTAATCATGGCATAGAACACGGCATACAATACCAGGTACAAGATGGGTCGCTGACTTATTGAGGGCTTTTCCCGATGCTTTTCCACGAAGATGAGGCAAGGCTTTACCGAGATTTTCCACAAGGAGGAAGCGAAGTTACGACAAGTTAATACAGCTAAGTGGGCGATTTAAGACTTTTAAAACTTAATTTCAAAATTCAAAATGTTTCGCAGCAGAATTCTAAATAATAAACATTGAACTTTTTAACTAATGAGCATAACTATAATTACGCATCTTTTGGTGCCAATATGTTCACATTAAATTAATAAATTTGATTATACAAAAAAGGCAAGTAAACTCGAACACATGTTCATTTTCAGCCATTGATTAATTAATTAATTGAAGGATTGCTATCCTTAAAAATTTATAAATAGAATTAAAAATGTTCCATAATCCGTAACTGAGTGTTAAAAATTTATGTGTCATGATTTTAATTTATTTTATCTGTCTATCTTCAAATAAATGATTTTAATTCGCTTTAATTGAATTTAAAAGAATCATTATTTTACCAGCGCACAATTCCTTGCATTTCAGATTAATAAGCCTTAAGAATTAATTCAAGTACATTCTGCTAATTTAAATGATTTAACTTGGTAATTTAAAATATTTTAATGTAACGGAGTTATAGCTTCTATTGCGTTACAGACAGACGTCTCGTTACGCCTGAACTGTAAGCTAGAAGTGAATATTAAATGTTTTAAGAGTTATAACTAAATAAAGTTCAAATTTGCAAAATTTAATTATAAACCGTTACACAAAATGCGCGACTCTGCTTTTTAAAAATAACATCCGTTACACAATTATGGGTGTATTGATACATATTATAATAAATATGGTGATATGTGTTCTTGTATTATAGTTAATAAATTAAAAATATTTCAAAAACAAGAATACGTTTAATGCTTATATTATTCTAAGCTTTTCGCCGATAAAACTGTACCAGCATCTTCAGGAACAAAATCCTGAATATATATATATATATATATATATATATATATATATGTGTGTGTGTGTTTGTGTGTGTGTGTGTGTGTGTATGTGTGTGTATGTATGTGTGTCTGTGTGTGTGTGTGTGTGCGCGCGCGTGTGTGTGTGTGAGCGTGAGTGTGTGTGTGTGTGTGTGTGTGTGTGTGTGTGTGTGTGTGTGTGTGTGTGTGTATGTATGTGTGTGTGTGTGTGTGTGTGTGTGTGCGCGCGTGTGTGTGTGTGTGTGTGTGTGTGTGTGTGTGTGTGTGTGTGTGTGTGTGTGTGTATGTGTGTGTGTGTTGCCTCGGCCCAACCCTTTCTTGTTACTCATCTAGGTAGCAGAAACCTTATCCCCGAAGTTCACGTTCCACGATCTACCTATTTGTGCCTGGTGATGATGGACACTGTAGGGCCGAAACGCTCTAGTATAGTAGCGATCAAAATATGATCGCGCCCGACTTACCAAATCCTGGTACCTGTGGTGTGTCGAGCGTTTACTGCCAGTGAATAAACTCCTGGGCTTTGTTTTTCAAAAAACCAACCATTTGTTTAAACATATTTTATACTTTTGATTCACTAAAATTTTATCTATAACTTTCTTATGGCTTTAATTTGATTAATTAGTTGTTTACTGGTTGCTGGTTCGAAAAATTTCATACAATTTTAATTACCTCTTTTACAACAGGTTATGTTTAATAATTTTGAAACAATGTTCGTTTGTTCTTACTTGTGTTTTAATAGCTTTTAAAAATTAAAACAAATTAAAATCTCCATTTCTCGTACATTATATATTTGTCTACGTTAAATCTGTAAATCTTTGTTATTTGTATTTCTAGTAATTTTATATGCAATCTTTACACTTGATATTAAATTAAATTTCTTATACAATTCTTAGTTGTTTGTAAGGCTGATCTTAGCATCAAGTTTAACAGTTGATTGAATAATACCTGAATTTATTTAAAACGTTAATTTTCTAATTTTTTATTTTAAGATAATAGAACTTGTCGCTTAATATTTCATTTTATTTTCAATTCATTATCAATGATGTTAATACAGTTCAAAAATTAGTCATTTGTTTATATATGCTTTAAATTATTAATGTTCAATAAGAGAATAACATTTTACATATTTTGAAATTTTATTACATTAATTTAGAAATGTTTTAACTATATTTAATAAATGGTTAATGATATTAAAATTAAGGCTTGCCATAAAAACTCTCACTGGGATGGCTGTGATCGTCCTGGTTTTGCTGGAGTATTCTTTCTGCATACATCGTCAACGATCGATTTTAGAGCCGTATTATTACTTATTACTACATCTAATGCTGTTAATAAATTGTAGTTCGTTTCGCGGGTGTTCGACAGCAGGTCATCTTCACGTCCATCTGGGCTTGGTGTCGTCCTCAGCCACGGAACAGCATCTTCGATTCTGTTTCTTGATCTCTTACAGAACACGTCCGTCGTCCACTAGCCGGTTGTCGAGTCCCCATAATATTTCTCGCTAGCGGGCTTGCCCCTTCCCGCTACCTCGTTTATCGGTTGTACAATTCCTGTTTGGACTTGTATAATAGTGTCTTATTTTACCTTTCTGAATTAGATTTTTGTACGTTTTTTCACTGAGGCTTTATATGTGTCTCTTCTGGTGTAATACATTGATATCTTTGACATCATATTCTTTTTCACCATTCAACAAGTTGTTACAAACTTGAAACACAGTTCTAGCCCTTTCCGTTCGTAAGTTGTTCCTTTAAGTCACTTGAAAAAATTATAAATCCGCACTGAACACTTTTCAAAGTCCTTAAGAACTTATTTAACCATTTATTAATTACATTGTTTAGACTTTTGTTAGTAAGTTTGTTACTTTACAATAATTTGTTTATTTATTAATTTTTTTCTTCTTATCATAAAACAATTCTTTTCTAC
This sequence comes from Prosapia bicincta, assembly GCA_036971475.1. Taxonomy (NCBI): domain Eukaryota; kingdom Metazoa; phylum Arthropoda; class Insecta; order Hemiptera; family Cercopidae; genus Prosapia; species Prosapia bicincta. The sequence goes on from JBAIZL010000001.1 coordinate 344,039,708, forward strand.
TTTGTGTTTTGTAATTTTATTTTCAACTCTCATTTTCTTATTTTATTTTTATGTTTTGGTTTGTTACAAATAACAAAAAAAAAATTATAATAAACCTTACAAGCTAGAAGAAATAATTAATTCCTGCATTTGCTCCGTTTTGTGAACAAAAAGTCGACCTGTTCGGGCCGGCCTTGTTTACTTGAACAGATAACAACGTTGCTAGTCCGTTTCATAGCAGTGATGTCAATTCTAAACTTGCATAATTAATTATTTTTAAAAGATTTTGCCACAAACAATATTTTTCCTTTTGACTTTTTTTCCGTCTCAGTGTATGTGTATTAAATAGAATGATGTTTTTTCTGTAATACAATAAATTAGTAAAAATAAATAGAATACAGGAATTTATTTTTGAAAGCTTTTTGCTAGTTATTGTGTTACCCTTTTCAGGGAAAACAAAGAAATGACAAAAATATTACAATAATTCTTTATACGAATTTATTCATAGTCCCAACAATTGGAGTAGATATGATTTAATTTTTTTGAATAAATTGTTATATAATTTTTTTTCTTGAACATGCTAATAGATTAATTATCGAAAAGTTTTGAAAAATATATGAATTTAATTCTTCAATTTGAAATATATATATATATATATATATATATATATATATATATATATATATATATATAGAGAGAGAGAGAGAGAGAGAGAGAGAGAGAGAGAGAGAGTGAGAGAGAGATGCATTTATAAAAGTGTATTATATTTGTGTACGTTTGTGTGTGTGTATGCGTGTGTGCGTGTGTGTGTGTGTGTGTGTGTGTGATATAAATCAAAGAAACGTTTATGTGAAATATCTACTAACTCCTAAAACTTATACTGCTTGTACGGAAATGAGATTCCGTTCCATTCATTTTTATTACAACAACACTCAGCTCGATCCTAACCTAGCAGATTAAAACTAATTTGAAGTAAATGTAGGTAAGTATGAGAGACAGATAAATAGAGCGTTAAAGAATTGATGTTAAACTTTGTTTATCAAGCTTTACTTTATAAACCTTTTACAAAATGCCAGTAGCGAAAAATTCATACATTTCGAAGCAACTAATGATGTTTTATAATAAAAAATTGAAAACAATACTACCGTCATGAATTGTAATTAATGTTTGAAAACTTATTTCTTGTTTCCATAATGAAACATCTACACTAGCATCCTCACTGTCAACCACCTCTAAATATTTGTCGTCGGAATTGGCCATACCATCTGCTTTAACAATAGCCAGCAGCTGTAAGTGACGCTAGACAGTGATTTTGCACACCTGTCAATTTTAATGATTTAGTGTTTTTGTTACTGCTATGTTGATGTCATATAAAAATTAAAATTATTTAACAGATGACATTTAAGTTAACCAGATGTGTTTTGTCTTCTATGCAATTGGTAAGATGTCTCTCCGAATCCTAGATTTATTTATTAATACGGACAAACAAACCAATTTGTTATATATTTTTATGTGTATGCATTGTTTTTAGACCAATGTAATGGTACATAATTTCATGTAATAATATCATTAAACTATGATCAAAATTATAATAAAAATTCAACTATGTATTCTGGGAAAGTTATCTGTAGTGTAAGAGCCCCCTGGAATCTATGCAAAGCGACATGCACTATTATAATGCGATTAGTTACATTTCAATTTATCCGTCCAAGTTTTGCTTCCGCAGAACGTAAATTCAATGGGTGAAGATGTTTTTAACGAACCTCTAATAACCCAATGCAATTAATGAGGATTAACTAGTTTTATATAGGTATTCCAACATCTGACAATTCATTTTCACGTGAGTGTATAATGGTGTTTGGAACATAATTACCAGAACCGAGACGTTTCTGCAGAATGTAAAGCAAGTGTCGTATTACGTTATTCATCATTTTATTTGATCCATTGATTCTATATTTCTCTTGAAATAAATAAAATTTTCTCTTGTTGAATTAAAAGAGAATCAAAGCTTTTCAGATGGCAGACTGTATGCTGTACAAAATGCAAAATGTTTTGCAAAAAGAATTGAGGGCTAGCTTTACAATTTTTTTCTTTTTTATTAATATTCTGCGAACCTTTTACCAATTTCACCATTATAATCCATGACCTAGGTTACCCAATACCACTATTGTTTATGAATTATTCTATGGACAAACATCGATATGTTTTTATATATGTATTTATATTTATTTCTTCTCATCTAGTAAATTTTATTACATCTTAAATATATACTTATATTGAGTACACTAATAAATAATACTTAAATATAAGACGTTGAGCATAGATTAAATTTATTTACATCATTATATATACATGTAAGAACTACGTTAAGATCGAGAAAGCTTTTGATTAAATTCACTAAAGGCGACACCATTCAACTGTTTACAAATGCATTGGGAAGCAACTAAGGATAGTTAATTCTAAGTCGCTTAGCTATAATAAGAAATGCCAACAGTGTGAACTGGAAGTGCTTAGTTCTCAAACAGGAGAGTTAAGAGAAAGATGTGTTGTAACACGATTTAACAGATTGGGGAAACTCACTGGCTACCTGCCAAAGCTATGTATAAAAACGTTTATGTGAGTACTTTATCTTTCCTACATACACCAGTCGTTGAGTTGGTTTTCTTGATTATTTATTGGGGTTAAAATTTTATTACGATAATTTTTTATAAAATATAGTTAATACTAATTATTAAATACATATTTTCTTTCCAGTTTCGCATAAACACACAGTTTTAACCTTAGACGTGAAGCAATCTTTCAGCTAAATTTTCAGATATATTTTAATAAATCACATGTTCTACACAAAACGAAATTTTGATATCAACAACAGTAGGAAACCGTTACTAAATAAATGTACAAGATAGATCAGAATTTTTATAATAGCAATTTGTTACATTTTAGATGTGTCTATACTTTTCGTAGCCTTGTGTTGTACTCACCGTGGATTCAATATAATTTTAATTTTTAGCCTATAAATATATTGAGGATAAAATACCAAACTACAGTATCAGTTGAGTAATATGGTATATGTATGTATGTATATTTGTTACAGAAAATAATATTCATTTTTCGGTATGTGTTAAAGTATTTTCCTGGATGGACTTTGTCTTCACATCTCTTCAATTATATTTCATTTCCATTCCCTTAGGCAAATGGAAACTATTTGTCCCACACTTTATTATTTTATCACCGTTAGTTACAGATAAAGTATGTCTGCTCACAAAAAACAATTGAAAAAACTACATCGTGTAACTTGACTGATTTTTAAATATTTTCTTTGGCACTTTAGCCTTTTACACCTCCACTCCATTTACATTATTTTAAACATACATGTTTTAAATTCTTTTATGCTATCATTTATGTTGTTGCACTTTTATTTTATCTTTAAATATTATTATAAAGTAAACATCAATTTATATTATGTTCCTTCAGTGCAGATCGCTCATGAATTTTGTAAATTTATATTGATTTTGTTCAAGCTATTTCTATTAAAATCTATTGTTATTAAAGAATAAAACTACCGTAACATATATTTTGTAATTGATGTATTGTACTTTCATAGAGAACAAAAACACATGTTTGAGAAACGGTTTAAAATCTTCTATCACATCATATTGAATGTATATATGAGAACTTTTGTCTGCCTTTCCTAACATAGCTAATGTTCTACCTATTATTCATATTATTATAGGCCTAGTATTAAATGCTTACGTAAAGTCGAATATTATATTAGGCTACTCTGACTTCGATAACAAAGTTTGTTACTCCTTCCTCCTGCACAAGTTACTAATGCAGTTTGCTCAAAAAAGGGATCCATTTCGCCTTCCTGTTTAGAAAAACTGATCAAAAATATGCTTCAAGAACTGACTGTATTTGCTCATTTGTTAACACTTTAGATTGGTTAATGAAAGATTAAATTTCTCAGAAAACGTGTATACTCTTGTTTCACTGTTATTTGTAGTTTTATTTTAACAATGATGAATAACCTTTAATGTTTAAAATATGATAGGAAGACTATTTAATGTTGTTTTGAGTGGCCATGTTATTCATATTTATTACAACAGTATATAAAATAAACCCTTCTTTTATTTGTTCAAAATTTATTTGGTAAAAAACGTAAAAAATTGATGTTTTCAAATCAACTAGAAATAAAATCACATTATTTCGATTTAGCAATAAATAACTGAATAATGATAAAACCTTATACTACGATATTGTTTTTTAGAGACATATAACCGAATATAAATGAAACCAAGCACTTGAAAATGTTAACATTTACTAGTTACTGAAATATTAATTAATGTTGGGGGAAGTAACTCTCATGCTTAGAGTGCATTTTTAAACTTGTTCGAATAGTTTTTTTATTTACAAAGGCATTGATTTACAGACTCTAAAAAACATTTTCTTTAAATTTTATTCTATTTTTAGACGGGTTTGTCTCTCTGTGTTTCAGTATATACATCCCTTTTGTGTTTCTACCAACAAAAGAAAAATATAGCTTAATTTTGAAAGTGAGTGATTAAATAATATTTGAATCTTATATTGAAAATTTGAGAAAAATATTTTTATTTAGTTGTCTGTTACAATATTTATAGACTTTATATTTATGCTAATGTTATTATTATAGTTTTTATTTACTAATTTTATATACTGCCGTAGTTTTCCTGTGCACAAAACTAGCGAAACACGTTTTCTTTACTATATACTTTTTCTTTCTATGTTTATGTCAATAACTGTAAATAAAAGTCTATGTGAGTTCTAAGGTTAGTTCTACAAGAGATCAATAATGACGGATGACTAAGTGCTTACCATATGATCGTAATATAATAATAATAATAATAAGTTTCTATGAATTTAAATAACTATCTGAAATTTCAATAAATTCTGTTTACACAGGTTAAGACTATGTTATAAATTTATTTTTTTAAGAAACTAAATACTTACAGGTTTTAGAGTATTTAAAATTTACGTCTTTGAAACGCAATGAGGCGTTGTACATAATGTAAATAGATCTAACAGGCATGAAGGGTCACACTATAGACAACAATAACTCAATGATGTCAAAGTTGTGAATGGGTGTTTACTATCTAGATGTGTGCTATTAAACCCACTCATAACCATTTACAATAACTACATTAATAGACTTTGAGTTGGTTGTTGTATATTTTATTGGGTTACGTTCGATTTACTGTCATTACTTACACTAAATTTCATGAGTCTTTAATTTCTCCCTCACTATTTCTTTGCTATAGAAATTAAAATCTGTTAATTTATTTCTTTCAAAATATATAACATTTACGTTTTACAGTTGCAATTGCATAATAACAGGTCATACATGTTATTATTTCTTTTTTCTTCCTTTTTTATTCTTTAGTAAAAAATGAATCTAACCTTTCTTTTAATTCAGATGAAATTAACCTTCTAAATAAAGGTTTAAAATATTCAGCTCAAAATTGCAATCAAAATAAAATCGATGATGTTGTAGCTCAGATTAAGAGTGGCATTTGTTATCTAACAGATTCAGAGAAAAAGTATGTTAGAAATGCGCGTAAATTAAAAGTACAAGAGAATTTAGAAAAAGATGTTAAATTTAAGTCTACTATCTCAGAAGCCAAAATTATAAAAAGTTTAAAAGATAAAAATTGTTACTATCTTAAATCTGACAAAGATAATACAGTGGTAATATTGGACAAAAATGAGTATAACAATAGAGTATACGAAATGCTAAAAGAAGGACCATATGAAAAATTACCAAAAGGTCCTTTAAATAAATTTATTAGTATTACCAAAGATAGTTTAAAGAGTTGTAAATTAGTTATTTCTAACGATGACCTTTTTGAGTTGAATGTTAGTAATCCAGTATTACCTAGATTGTATTGCCTGCCTAATATTCACAAAGTAGGTAAGTCTATGAGGCCTATTGTTTCACGCATCAATTCACCTACTTACCTTCTTTCAAAAAAAAAGCTGTAAAATTTAACAAAACAGAAATAGGGTATGGACAATTTTTCATCAGAAATAATTTATAATTTGTAGAAAAATTAAAAGAAGTAGAACTAAGAAGTAACGATATTTTTGTCTCATTTGATGTTAAATCTTTATTTCCTAGTATACCTATATTAGAAACGCTTAAACTTTTAAAAGAACGTTTAGGTTTAATTAATGTGGAACCACAGAAAGTGATGGAATTTTCCAAACTTGCTGAGGTTTGCATGATGCAAAATTATTTTCAATTCAATAATGACTATTATCAACAAATAGATGGTACAGCGATGGTAAATTGTCTATCACCATTTGTGGCTGAACTTTTTATGAGTGAATTCGAAAGAGAATTAGAAAAAAGTCTAACATATTTTCCTAGAGTTTGGTTACGGTATGTCGACGACATATTTGCTGTGTTTGATTTAAGTAAATCTAGTATTGAGAATTTCTTATGTAATGTTAACAGTAAACATAATTCGATCAAATTCACGTATGAAGTAAAAGCCAATAATAGGTTAGATATTATGTGTATTAGGAGCAACTCTAAATTTGAGTTTGACATATATAAAAAATCAACCAACAATAATAGATTAATTCCAAATGATTCCAACCATTGCCACGCCCACAAATTAGCGGCATTTAATAGTATGATTGATAGAGCGCTGAGGAATCCCCTTTCACCTCAGCGTCTAGTTGAAGAAATAGAATATGTTAAATCTATAGCTCAATATAATGGGTTTGATCCTAATATTATAAATAATATTGTAAGAAAATGTAAATTTATAAAATTAAGGAGAGATTCCACCACCTTCCAACCGGAAGATAACCCTAAAAAATTTATTATCTTACCATTTTACAATATAATTACCAATGGTTTAGACGAAATTTTCAAAAATTTTTATTTTAGAATTGCATAAAAAATCCTAATAGGTTAACCGATTTATTAGGAAATCCCAACGATAAATTTCCGATGTTGGATAGGTCTGGAATCTACACCATTACTTGTAAAACTTGTGACAAAATGTATATTGATCAGACAAGGAGAAAGACTACAACTAGATTTAAAGAACATCTAGCCCATATTAAATATGGGAGACAGGATAAGTCCAGCGTGGATAAACATATCCTTAATAATGACAATGAATAGGATATAAATAGTGTTAAAGTGGGTGAAACGGTGTCTCCAACAGGTTCCTGAATAGTTATGAAAGTATATTCATTGCTAAAACTAGGGGCGATTTGTTGATGAACATTGATAAAGGTTCAGTACCTGGTTCTAGTTTATTCTCTTTGTTACGACCAAATACATGATTTTTAACTGTATTTATGGTTTAGTTCAAGTTGACATGATAATTTATTATTATTTATGTTTCTTTTGTAAGTTTAGTTTATATTAGTTTTAATTTAGAATTGTCACGACAAGTCAATGGTGGGTGTGGTCTTGCTCCACGTGCAGCGCTGGTACAGGTTAACAAACTGGTCGCTGGGCGGAGGAGTGGGAGTAGCCCATCGCGATTTTATGTGTACTGTTTCTTTTTAGTCCCATTATGTATGTAACCCTCTGATGATGCTAACTGTGCTGGTAAAATGTACATCAAGGGTGTTTAAATATTTGTAGCAAGGGTTATTGTTATTTATTTATCAACAGGTCATACCACTAAAATACAATATTACATTCTAATATTGAATTTGCATAGCCTTTTAAAAACATTAAATAGGAATGTTATATTTTTATAAATAATTACAATATAGTAATTCGTGCATCCTAATTTTTGTTACTATATATTGTGCAAATTATAAATAAAACACTTTATCATACATGTTAACAATATTATGGAATGTTGGTAAGATTGCAGACAAATGGCAGCAGGTTTTATATTACTACCACTTATTTATCTAACACTTCAAATAAGACTTTGTTTGAGTTTGGTAATTCAATGGGTAAAAGAAGAAAAGGTAAATATATATCATATTATAACGCCAGGAAAATATTGTTCCAAATGTGTAGGGAAGGAAACTTTTGAAAATCGAAATTCTTTTCACACTTATAAATATATTTATTATTATTCTACTTACAAACGTTATCAGTTATGACAAGTAATATCACGGAAACACAATTTCTGTAACATTTTCAAGTGTTGTAAATCTTATTATCGCATATAAGTATTTACGAAAAAATTTTAAAATGTAGTAAAAAATTATAATTCAAAAAATCTAAATTGAATAGTTTTGATTGTTCTCAAAGTTATAACTTAGTTTACTAATACCTAAGACTAAAATAACTGAGTAGAGAAAAGACTTTAAGAAAAAAGAGCTGTTTAGTACAAAGTAAATACGTTTAGTATAGTGAAGACGTTTTTATTTACTAAAGGTTTGAGTGTTTATACTTTAATAAAGCATAGTTTCTATAACTTGTAGAAACACTATCATTAGATAGAAATGTTATAAAGTCGTCAAGAGATCAAGAGTTAATCAAGTGAAATATGCACAAGTCCCTGGGAGAAACACAATAGTTTTACATTTCAGTTCTATACACATGTATGTAGTCAATTGGTAAATCTTTTACTTAAGAGCTTTGCAGCATTCAGTTACATACAGTTATTGGTGTACTGAAAACACATTTATAATTTTCTCGTTTTAAAATGTCTAAATTAATAATGTGAACAATTTGAAGTTCGTTTCTTAGTTATACAATTGTAATATAAAACATAAATGTTTTACTACGTTTTACGCAAAATCTGCCGAGTTCCTTGTAAACAATATTGACCGTAAATACGTTGACAATGTACGAATACGTAAGAGGATATTTATAAAAATCATTTTCAAGAGGGACGAAATAAATCTAATGAATATTATTGCTATAATTTACAAAATATTGAAAAGTTCATAATATATCTAATTGAACTAAGATGATTACATTATTTCACTTGAATTACTTCATTATAAAATATATGATGAATCTTTTCATTAATTCTACTTTCAAAAACCTATTGTTCTCCTCGTATCTATTACACTCACCCAGTAATTATAAACGTAAGAAAAAACGCCCTCATTTACTTCGATGTAAAAAAGTACATTGATCAAATTTGTAATACCATAACCTCCCGTGCATAGTCAAGCTACTCATGCTTAAAGAGCTCTTCCTGCGGTCTTAATTTTATAAGGATCTAACGATGGTATTGTTTCATTTTATAAATGTAGAATGTTATGTGATACAAACAATACAATAAAAGTAAAACAAATCCTATTTTAAATATAAAATTCATTTTAATATATACCCATTATAGATTTTAGCAACAAAGTATCTTTTTGTGATATGTTTCTTTAAAAAAATATATGAATTACTATCCCTCGTACGTAATGTAATCGGCTTCGTAAGATGAAGAGCCTAGTATCGCTTGATAATTTCAAATGTGAAAATTCCTTCTTAACTTCACCGATCGTTTTCTCTATATTATGACACAAAACTAAATCTTGTTTAAGCCCAAACTATCTTAACTTTACCTTCGAGAATTTTTATTTTAATTATTTTAAAATAGTTTTGTAGTTAAATAGTATGACATTATTATATTTGCTGAAGGCAAGTGTGTTTTATTTAGGTTATATTGGTATGATTATTATTAACATAGATATTGTTGGTAATTTTCTGCGCCACCATCTTGCTCTCCTTAGCGCCTGTTAGTACTCCCTTAAAAATAATAATGAAAATTGACTATAAATATAGGTATTGTGATTTTGGCAATACCAATTTCCGAAATTAAAGTTTTCGTACTCACTCAACTCTAGAGGTAAACACTAGATATAAATGTGTGGGTGCAATCCCAAAATCAGGAAAACTCGACGAGAGATCAAAATCGTATCAAAGCCATTCACAAACATTTCACGGAATGTAATACAAAGGCGGACATTAATTGATCTAAACTAAATAAAGACCACTGAACAGGTATACATTTTAATTTTGATCCAAATTCATCATATTTAGGATTCATCATACTTTTTGTCACAAAACTTTCACGTTTATTTTTCGAAATTATACCATGTATGTAAAATAATCTGTCATCCCTAGCCGATTAGTCCCTAGACTAATCCGCTAGAGATGTCAGATGATTTTAAAACGTTTGTGATTTTACGTATTAGTTTTAGTTTATTATTATATTTTTAAAATTGTATTTATGTATCAGGATGTGGGAATGTTAACATCTGGTTAAGTGTGGGGACTTATAAAATAAGGGTGTGACAACAAAACAGAAAACAACAGAAAACGTTATACTTACTAAATTTTAAAAAGGTAACTCTGATTGGCTGAAATACACTTTGGGGGGAGAGAATACTCGCTCTTATATTGTAGAACCATCGAATAAGGGCTAAGTTTTGGGAATATTGGAAGAGTGCAGACGTATGTGGAGGGGGAGTAAGATATAAGAACAATTTTTAAAAGAGGTTGTTTTTTTAATAGTTAAGGGAATATTGTAAAAAGTAGTTTAAATAAATATATTATGTAAGGAATTTATAAAATTTCTGTCTCAAACAACGACTTGAGAGAGAGAAATATAACACTGTATTTATAAAATTTAATTGTATTAAAAACCAAAAGCCTCTAGACCCGGCTTTTATAGTAATCCTAGTATCAGTGTTTCTATCAAACATTGTCAATGCATCATATTAATGTGTTGGAAAGGCATCAATTGTAAAAACTGAATGTCATATCAATATATGTAGGTGATATTAAAATTATGTATTTGTTTATTTCTTTGGAATCCTAAATCTGTGGCTATAAGGAAGGTAAGGCTATTAGAATATATATCATAAAGCTAATTAATAAATATCTTGAATGTAAAATATAATAATATATATATATATCTTAGGACTATATAATATTATTTAGAATAATAAAGAGGTACATTGTATCAACAAAGACTGATTGATATTTCTACCTCCTCCCTCAATATCGCGATTAAGAATAAAGTAAAAAAATATGAAAATTATCTGGTGGAAACGACAGATGCACAAAGCTTGGTTTACAAACTTTAAGGCTCTCTAAAGCAAAGTACAGACTTACACAAAGGCTAAGCTACAAAGATCTTATTGGAGCGTTCAACTGCCAACTGCAGAATTTATTGGTTACGTGTCAATATGTTACAACAACAGAATTGTGTTTTGTTTTGTACCAAGGAGGTTTTCCTTCGAATTAGAGCTCACCTTAAATTCAAACCGGAGAAACCTTATATTGTTAAATATTTCGTGATGAAGAAACCATTTAGGCTGACCTAATATTTGATGAAATTTTATTTCAGCGAACAACCTTTACAATGCATTTTGCTCTGATATTTTATTATCTTTACGCTGCTATGTTTATCAGCACTACAACTGCTTATCTTGTAGTAAACCAAACCGACTTAACACTAAAAGAATACTCGGAACCACCACATCAGGATAAATATCCAAAAAATACCTAAACCATGACACAACGATGATTCTACGAAAGAAAATATATATGGACTTATTAAATTGGTTAAAAAACATAGAAGATAATAATTATGAAAAAAGAAAAGGTATTCTATTCTTTAAGAATCGTATCTTCCCTTGTGTTAACAATAGGTATTATTAACAGAAAAAATAGGAATTGATTCCCTTCGTTTTCTTTTAACCTTTGAGTAATTTATAAGGTTTTCTTTTATTTTACCTACAAACACATAAACACACATGCGTATAATTACTGGATTTTTTGCTACTTCAGAAGAGGGCAGACGTATTGGGGAGGACCAAGTGTCAGCAATATTATTCAGGGGTCAATTTTGTTTAATAGAATTAAGGGAATTGTAAAATTGTATGGGTGTAATTTAAAAGTGCGACGTAAAATATTTAGTAAACATTTAGGAAAATAAGTGCAGCGAAATAGCTATCAACGGTCAAGATTCCAGGAACTCAACAAACAATAAGTACAATAGGTACATTAAAATTAGCCCAAAAAGAACTTTATAAACTTAATAAATTCTGAACATTTTTGAATGCATTGGTATAAAATATTTATCTAGTGTTTTTCACCACTTCCTAATTTATAAAAGATCCATAATAATGACCCGAGAGAAAGAGCAAATAACACCGTTATTTTAAAAAACCTAAAGTCTCCGGAGTCCAACTTTTCTAGTAATTGTAATATTAGTTAGGTTTTAGCTAGACCCACTGAATGTTTTAAAACCCCAAATATTTATGTTTGTTTGCCTATATAATGTTATATAAATTACAAATTAACTCAACCTTATTTAAAAATCATCTTTTAAAACCTGGACACTTTTGTTTTTATTTACTATACTGCAATTTAATGATCATTTACTGACCACCCTTTTCTCAAAAACAAAAATTATTTTAATTAATTTTAGTCAATATTACAACCCTTTTATTAAAACAAACTTTATTTCAATTAATTATTCCCAATTAATATTGTAACCCTTTTTTCAAAAACAAAATTTATTTTATTTTTCAATGCATTTATTTCAATCTGTTTTACAAAGAACAATTATTAGAGAGCAATAAGAAGTAGGTTATTTCATCCGCGTATCAACGGCGCGCCGTACTAAGTATGCATATATTTAAATAAAGACCTACCTATATAGTATCCAGTTATTATAGATTCGGTTTTAATTTTATACAATAGCTATATTAAAATATACCTGTATAGTGTCCAGTCAGGATATTTGGTTGTAATGTTATATAACATCACCTAATTAAATGTCTATTCCCACGGAGTAACAATTCGTCACGTATCGCTATTCTAGCATTAAATGTATACATTTGGATGAACGTAGAAATATACAATAAAATCTATCCTGACTAGATACTTCATAGGTATATAAAATAACCCTTCTGTGGCAATACCAAACAATAATGATCAATTTAGCATGAGACAATGTGTTTTATTCATCTTATATGTATTGTATTGGGGGTGGGCAATGTTCATTTTTTACCAGCACTATTAGCAACACGTTTGGGGGAAATTACATTTTTCCAAAACTGTAAACCTTTGGGGCGTGAACAAGAGTTTTCATAATTTTTTCGTATCTGATGACGTTCTTCGTCACCCGGTATTTTTTCCCACGTGGAGGTAAAATCCCCGGTAAAATCGAAAACGTGGAGAACGGGAAATAAATACCACATTTCAGCTCAATAGGTCCAGTAGTTTTTACGTGATTATGTAATAAATATACAGAAAGACACCAATAGGTTTGCATATAATATAATAGATAAGTTTCTAATAGGTATATCAAACTATAACCTTACTGGCTATTAAAACGTCTGCTGTTAATATAACATTTGTAAAGTAAAACCTGACTAAAAGATGAATAACAAACCGATACTATCAACTGTCTAAATGTGTGTATCAGCACATCATCATTAAGATGATTATCAGCTGATTAATTCAAGTTAAATATTTAATGGAGTATAGAAAATTGAGTGTTAAGGGGGTATTCAAGGTCCGTGGTACCCTGACGGAATTTCTAATTAAAAATAGGCATATGTGTTAACCAGGGACCGTAAGAATGTCTATGTTAAATTTCAGCTCAATGGGTATAGTAATTTTAACGTGTTGCAGTAACACACACACACACACACACACACACACACACACACAGATAGAGTCCAATAGATTTTAAAAAAGTAGTATGGATTATACTTTACATTGACCTAGGATTTAGTTCGTAATTTTTTGTATAAGCTTTATTTCATAATGTAATTGAGTTTATCTTTAGGATTTATAAAAATAGTTTTATAATTATTTAGTTGAATCATACACAATATCAAGAGCACAGTGGTACAATATATTACCAAAATATAGGTGAAAAACCCCAAAACCACAAAAAAAAAATTGAAAAAAAACTAAAATAAGTTACATAAGATTAAATCCTTATGTTCATTTCGATGACAAAGTCATCATCTTCAGAGGTTCCTATTACAAAAGTACAATCTAGAATACAAAAAATAAGTCAGTCTAGTTTGTTAATTTTAGGAACCTCTGAAGATGATGACTTTGTCATCGAAATGTACATTAGGATTTAATCTTAGATAACTTATTTTAGTTATTTTTTTAATAATGTTTGTGGTTTTGGGGTTTTTTCACCTATATTTTTGTAATAGTTGAATCATCATAAAGTTTCTATTTCATAATGTAACTGAGTTTATTTTTAGGATTTATAAAAATAGTTTTTAATTATTTAGTTGAATCATCATAAAGACTTTATAGCGGCTCTTTATTTTTTTGATTGGTTAACGTTAATACCTTGTTAATATGAGTTTATTGCTTTTTTAATTTTGTTTTGTTTGGTTTTGTAATCTGCCCTCTAGTAAGCAAAACAACATTTCCCGCTTGTTAAATAGTATTTGGAAAAAAAGTAAACAGAGCTTTAAAAATATTAGTTTTAAGTAATTACTTTTTAACAGTTTCATAATACACCTGAAACAAAACCTAAGAAGTAGATTATTATTACATTTAAAGTTCTTGATGTATTTATATTTTATAGCTATACGATCCATTTATTGTCAATTCTTCTAAATGGAAAAATCATATTAAAATTTATAAAAAACCTCAAACTACCGAATCTATCTTCACAAAAACCAATAATTTACTCGACTCACGTCGGACGGGGGCTATGTTTAATAATATTGTTAATGTCTTTATTAAATAATACTTTGTTCACTTCCGAAAATAAATTTAAATCAGTTTTTCGAACTTTTCTAAGTGTAGTGTGTCTAAAAGCGTGGTAGAAAAGCTTAGTGCTGCCCCTTACTACTTGACTTTCAATTTTTAAATTATGAAATACGTCAGTCTTGATTGTTTATTAGACTACTAAATAGTAGGGTTAATTTTGTTGTTATAAGTAGAAGCTTATATAATATTTAAAATTATCTACTGCATATTGTTTAGTAACACAATTCGTAATTTTAGTCACATCTGTCTACCTTTGAGCAATATAAGCTATATACAATGGTTAGCCTTCTGTCGGCTTTTACTACGCTACCCTTGTCGCTCCTTTCCTAATGTTTCTACTCATTATTATTATTTTGAATATAACTAATTTCATACAGTATGTTTCATATGATTATGATATATATATATATATATATATATATATATATATAAATATATATATATATATATATATATATATATATATATATAATATATATATATATATATATATATATATATATATATATATATATATACAAATCTGGGGTAGCCTGAAATTACGTTATGATGGATGCCTAGCCCATTGTCAAGCGGTTGGTATCAGAATTTGCATCTTGATTAATATCTTGGCGAAACAATGACGAACATTGAGAAGTAGCTAGTGTTTAGTAACTAATGATGGCTGACCTGAATAAAACAGTAGAGGAAGGTAGCTAATTCCGAAGGGGCAGCCATTAACTGCAGACAGTTTAATTTGTCCACAGGTAGCATAAACCAAAAACCTTATGTATGTACATATTTAACTGGCTTTACTGGATCGTTTATTTTAGATTAGCGGCAGAGCAGAAAGACTGGTGTAGTCAAGATACCTCACTGAGATTTATTTATACGATGGGCCTAATTAGTATTATTTTTTTGTTTATATTCGTGAACGTAGAAGACACTCTGAAGAGAGGACATAACGTAGATTACAACTTTCTAACTGTATTGTCTATTCTGAGTGAATGCCGACATCTACCATCATATCTTGTCGGGATGTATTCTGTAAGGAGTGTCTCTAGAAATGACACCGGTGTCTCATTTGTAGATTTATAGACAGGCTAATTAGACTCTGTCTATATTTTGAATGGACCCAGCCATCTTGTCCGTGAGTATTTGGAGCCCCACCTAAATAATATAACTAACACTATTCAGTCAATAAAATCATGTCCAAGTATAGTTGTTACTTAGGACAACTGAATAAAAAACAGTTTCCGCCAGTTTTCGGCCAGTTTTCCGCCATTTCGTTTACGCCAGGGATGTCCACGTTCTCAACCCTAAATTGCCACCAATATATATATATATAGAACACCATATATATATATATATATATATATATATATATATATATATATATATATATATATATATATATATATTAAATTGCCACCATATTTTCAGTGAAGTCGAGGGCCACCAAATATTTCCACACATAAGCTACATCAATGAGCCAAATGTAGGAAAAACGTATATTGTATAGTATGCATCGTATATACTATAATATGAATTAATAAACGCACACAAAACATTTTCATATACATTTATTATCATGTTCAATCTAAAAAGTATCAAAAAATTAGGGTATATTATTAAAATTTTCAGTTGTTCTTCAAACATGTTTGCACAACATTAGAACACAGTTGTCTAATTATTTAAATTCAAAATCCTCTATAAGTATGTACCTACTTCACTTAATGAGACACAATGTGAGCAGACAAAATCGTCAAAACGTCGAAATCAATATGAACTCAATCAGTTTGTGAGTTGATTTGATAAATGGCATTATTGAAAAGATGCACTCACAAACGTACGTGGTTCCAACATTGAAACTATTTTCCTACCAAAGTCATGTAGTTTGGGAATTTTCTCCTCAGGTAAGGACTCCAAAATGCAGTACCTGATTCCGACCTTGTGTGAAAACTGGTTCGCTTGTAATGGCGCAGAGCTCTAATTGAATTTTTTCATCATAATGTGAAATATCACGAGATATGGTGTCGTGAAAAAAAATATACGGTGCATATCCAAAAATCCCAAGTCGTTAATATCTAAAATAGGCATTAATTGAAATCACTGGTGGGAATTTCTTCCATGATTTCTTTGCATGATAAAAAAATATAAGAGATTGGATTTTTTTTAAAGCAAAATTGGACAATTTTAATACGATTTACAAATCCTAATAAGTGACCGACTACCTGAGGTGGGATTTGGTTTCGATATTGTAATTTCAAGTTTAGCTAATTCATGCGGAGACCTATGTCTGTTATAAATCAATATTTTATGCGTTTTACATTTATAATTAAATCAATTAACTAATGGTTTTTAAAATTCGCTTAGGGCTGCATTAAACCAGGTCCTGGGGTTGTGCTAGTAGGCCATCCCTGGCATTGATTACTTACCTCTGTCTCTCTGTCCGTCTCTCTTACTCTCTGTCTCTTTCTTTCTCGTTCCCTCTTTTTCTCTTTCCCTCCTTAAAATCAATCGATTATACGTATTTTTATTCTTCTCAAAACTATATATATATTCAGCGAATTACTTTTTGAAACTAACTTTCCAACTAAGAATTGATCTTACATAACCATCTAATATTCACATACACTAAAATTGACTTCGTAGCTCTGTGCCAGAGTGCTAAATTTCTAAAACAGTGGATCCGGGTTCGAAATCTACTTTACGTTGAATATGTTTTTAGATATGACCTAGCAACGCGTGGGGAGAGACTCAGGAGAGGGACGTCTCACAGCAGTCTAAGCTTACGTTATTGGACAGATGGGAGTCTATTGGGGAAAGGAAAGCACAGCGATTATACTCAATATTCTTCTACCCACTGCTTTACACGATAAAGACAAAGGGCAGGATTTTACGATCGAAACCTACTTCATTGAACAAGAAAAAGAGTTGGCAACTAATAACCCCCTTTTCATTAAATGGGGGGTAGTGGATCTAGGTATATTGATCTTTAATGTTGCAGTATACTCAGTTAGACCTAAAAACTAAATTAAATTGTTTTCTGAGGTGCGCCAATTACATGTTTTGTTCAACGCAATTGGTTTGTAAAAATCATTTTATTTCTAGTGAAACTGTTTATTAGTTACGAATAAATACATGTACATTGGAAATATTACAATAACTCTTTTACAGATACAAGTGTTGTTTACTCATCGCGTAAATAGTGGAAACAAACTTTCTGGTTTAGAGATGGCTACACATTAACCTAAAAAGGCATAGCAGGTGTACAAATAAAGATACGTAAGCATAACAAACTCTTCATAAAACTATCTAGATATACAATGTTTATTTAGACAATGTATATATCTTGAAACGTGACTCTAGGAAATAATGAGGTATAATATTATTAATTAAGGGGCTTCAATTCGATCGCAAGAGATATTTTACCAAGATAATTAAGTTGAAAGTTCACATTGACTGGGTTTACTCTGGGTTTATATATTATAAAAAAACTAAAATCATATATAAATTATAATGAAATATAATTAAATAGAATGTGTGACTCTCACCAGCCTGGTGAGTTATTTAGGTACGTTTTTGACTAAAGTTCATTAAATTTTGTTTAGTTTTAAATATTTCTTGTGAGTGTACTTGTATTTATAAGCGTACTTATATTGCTATGTCAAATTGTTTTCAGGCTTGATAAGGGCGAATAACTAGTTACCTAATCGTTGCACTAAATAAATCAATTTTGAATTTATATTCACAGGCTTATCATTTATTCAATACTTATCTCGGGTACTCAAGTAAACATGCATAGCTATTTTATGTATATTAATATTATATAATATTTAAAATTAGTTCTATTATCACAGGTGCTTACATTTGAAACCTAGAGATAGCCTTTCGGAAAAACAATGGGAAAACAAGAGGAAGGTTGATTAATTTCTACAAGAAAGAATTTAAATAATAATTACTTCCTTGTTGACATTTAGAGTAATCAAATATTTTCATTGTATGCATTAACATAACTAATCGATTAAGTAACTAATCCATTTAACAAAGATAATTACTTTTAATTAGATATACCTCCTTAATACATTTACGCGTTTATAAAATTTCAATTAAAAACAATGTTTTTAAAGAATGTAGAATTCTTATAAAATAGTAAAATACGAAGCAGTATAGAAAGATGGTGAACTATGTTGGGAAAATAATTAAATGACCTAATACGAAATATATCAATTAAATCATTACAAAGAAATTCAATGACCTCACGAAATTTCAAAGTTATATTATTTAAAAGGAATAAACCTTTAGTAGGCTTATGTATTGTAGGGCATGGTTATAAATAAATAAATGAAAAATACACAGTCAAGTTCAATGAAATGAAAGATGGTAAACTCATTAAGGGGTTTGATTATTTTAAAAACACAATAGCAAGAAACCAATACTTACAGACAACAAAAAAAAATTTGAAACATTCCTTAATTTTTAGTAGCTTTCAGCCTTTGCCTACCGATACTGGAAATGAAACAAATACAAACCAAATATTTGCCCATACTTGAATCTAAAAGTAAAACTAATTCCTTTGAGCGAGGTGGAGTATTTCCAATAAACGTTTGTAAAATCAGAATTTGATATTCAATATCAAGAACTAAAATAAATTATACGTATTTTTGTATAGACCTTTTTTTTATAAAAAGAAATTCATAAAAATTAAAAAATCTTATTCAATGTTATTTCCCTATTCGTCACTTATACAATTTAGTGTCTTTCACTTGGTCTGGTACTAATCACAAAATGTTTTATGTCCTTCCGTTCCAAGAGTATTGCTTGCAGATTGCTCTTTATCAGCTGTTGGGAGTGCCAGAGGTTTAAATATTGGAACACTGTGCTTAAGAAGGCCGATAGAGGATATTTCATATGGTACTAGCTCCATCAATAGGCTCCTTACAAAGTATTTTCTGTATCTTTTCATTAGTGTAGGATAATATAATTGATTGGCAGTTTTTAAATTTTAAAATTTTCTCCTCTTTGACATAAAGTAAATCAGACGTACAACTAATAGTGTTCAAAAAACCAAGCCATCTAGTTAGGCTTCGCTTTTTCACATTTTACTGTTGTTTAAATTACAGTTTACTCGTAATGTTTAAATTAGAGTTATGCGCTATTCTTTTATAACTATTCTTTCTATATTATGATTTCATTCATGTTATTTAGTTTTCTACAATTTGTTTTATTGCTTGTTTATTTACACACATATGATATAGGAGCGTTTTAATTTTGTAAGTGTTTGACTGTTGTATTTCAAATGTTTATGTCCAATCTATATTACCTTTAATAATTTTATAGTTTTTATATAGTTATTGTTTAATTTTCATTTAAATGTTAATTTAACTTTGGTTTTATGTTACATTTAGGCTATATAAAATAAGTTAAATTGCTCTTGAATTCTAGTGGTCAGATAAAAAGTTGTGCCTTGCTTGGATCTACGTATTCCTTTCAAACTCTTAGATATGTAGTCCATATTACCAGTTCTTAGGAAACATAACAATTATGTGAAACAGCTGAGATACACAGCTGATACGTGCAGACTATCATGCCTTGTTAATTGAAAACACTAGATGGGCTTATGTAAACGGTTGTAGGGTGTTTATTATAAGCAAATATTTCTATTTAACTTATAAACCTGCGGCATTTATTCTAGAAATTTTATCTGTAGATCAAACGATGATTGTTTAACCTTCAAAGATACTACTGAGGAACTTATTTGTAAATAAATGTAAGATATGGAGATTTAAGAAAAAAAGATTCTAATAAAGTTATCTAAAAGGTCGGTTAATAACTGAAGTTATATTTTGATGGAATTTAATAATTGCTGCTACAGATTGAAGACGATTTAGCAGCGTATAGAAAAATTGCTTACTCTATGGTGTTTCGACAAGGTAATGTTTGTTTTTTTCGAACCATTTGCTATCCTTTACAAGACTCCTTCACCATCCTTCGGTTGAAGATGTAAGAATGTATCAAATAATATATTCAGGGATCTGCAATCTAACCATACAAAATGTCAAATGAAAGTGTTTAGAATTGTAGGTGGTAAAAGCCTCTTGAGTTTTACTTAATTATTTTAATTTACAAACTTATTGGTAGACTTACATTTAAAAACTACATACCCCTATTTCAACATAATATTAAAGATCATGTAATAGAAGTAAACCCCTAATAAATACGCACTTATCGGTTTGTCGCCCTAAAAGCACCCTATATATAATTCAGACCCCGTGATAAAGGGTCATGACAAGTGTCCCTAGAGAAAACGTTTCTCTGTTCCATTTTTGGGCTTTTAGAATAACATCCAAGAAAATGTAGTTCCACTATTTTGTTTGTAACGTATATAGCCACTATAAGCGTGGGAAATAGCGGCCTCCAAAAATTCGTAAAGAAATTTTTACGCCACATGACTTTAAGAAAGAGAATTCAGAAAAAACCCTCTTGCATTTAGAAAGTTGCTTATATGTGAACTGTATTTACTTGCAAGATTTATTTATATGACTTCTGATAAGAAATATGAAACATATTACATTGGATTATTATCAAGAAACACGTGTTCAATGCAAATATATTTTTTTTCAAAATCACATAACTTGAAATTTTGTTGCCTAATATATTCGTATATTATTTAATTAACTATTACAAATTAGAACAATTGAGTTTTTAAAAAATTAAGAAGTTTTTTCAAATAAATTATTTAGTCTTGTTTATCCAGCTAATCGAAATTATTAATTACCAAATTCAAGACGTACAATTTTTCTAGGTTATTTTGAATCATGTGTCATAAATGTTTTTCAAAAGAGATATTATATATATTTGCGTTACAGCAGATAAAACACAAGTGTTTCAAAATTAGCAGATGCTGCTTCAAATTGCTCATTCCTAATAGACCTATTACTGCAATCATTGAAATGTTCGTAAATAAATGGAAGAAAGACCTCGAACTTATATCGTGTGAAAGTAATACGTAAAAACAGGCTCATTAGATTATTGTTCCATATAAATTATTCAAAAGAAACAGACTGTTTTAATTTTACATCTCTACCACGATTACTATCATTAGACAAACATCAACATATCGAAACCATTTCTCAACCGCCTTATATCTGTATTTGGTTGTCTATTTCTAATCATTTGTTTGTTAATCATTGCTTATATAAAACCTTTAAACGTATATTTTCCCAATTTTAAACAGTCATGGTAAATTCACTCATTATAACCTCTTTTATTATTTATAAAATTAGAGTTAAATTTATCTGGGTTTTTTGTCTACATATATTAAAACTCAACATTTACCGTAGTTAAAGAAGAAACCTTTCGTAAAATGGTGCTTCTTTCCGTATAGTAAGTTGCATTCACATTAGCTTTCTAGACATTCTTTCGATCAGCTGATGAATGTGAAACAAAGAGTGATGAAAATCAAGAACACTATCCACTGTTGTTTTAACGGCATATTTCTTGTAAAATAATCTCTTCATAGTGGTTTTAATATTTGCGAACATTCCACATTAAATAATAACAATTTGACGTTGAACTTAATTGACTTTACCTAATATATTCAATGTAAATAGAAAATTTGTTCGTATAAAATAATTATCTCTATCTGTCTCTGGCTTTGTCTCTTTATCTCTCTCTCTCTCTCTCTCTCTCTCTATATATATATATATATATATATATATATATATATATATATATATATATATATATACATATAAACACACACACATATATATCAATAAATAAATAAATAAATATATATATAAATATATATATATATATATATATATATATATATATATATATATATATATATATATATATAGGTTATGTTGTCCGGCAACCTTCCCCAACAGACTCTAGAAACTACCAGCCGCAAGTAAAGTAACCCTGTCACCCTTCAAGGCATATTCTTAATAAAAACTAATTATAATTCGTTCTTTTTCAATGACATGAATCTCAGCCACACATAATCAACATCTGGAGGTCACCCTATGTTCATGGACACGTCCAAATTACAATTTATGATGGATAAAATGCCAGATTCTACAATAAAAGTTAAACGACTAGAGTTGGACAAAATAAACACAGAAACTATCTTTAGATTTATACCAACTATGGGAATAGAAAATCACATAGTGTATGGACTATCGCCCTTTATGGCGCCCTATTCAGGTCCCTGATATACTTCGCCTTCATTAAAATGGCAAAGAGGACTTCAACAGATGCCGAAACTTCGCCACCCCCGAAATTTTCTTTAGTGATGGAGGAGTTATGTGAACGAATAATGTGAACTTGACTAAATATAATGCTTACTAAAGTAGATTCCTGCTTACGCAGTTTTTGTATTGTGCAACTGGTAAAACTACTTTAGCTTTAATGTGTAGCAAACTCTTGAAGAGTACAGTTGTAGGCACTCCAACTGAATGCATATCAGTTGAATTTTTGTTAAGTAAAAATTAATGTAATAATTTCGAAATTAAATTGTTGCTCATTAATAAAGGTTTATAAAAATAAAATTATTTTTAAAAACCTTTTGAGCTTAACAACACTTATAACGTTCGCAGTCGGTAGGACCCCTTAAAGAAGTTAGTAAATATAACGTCCGTCGGTTTTACCCGTTAATTGAGGAACAACTCTGCAGCAGAGTGAATATTTCAATTCAATAGAGTGTATAACTAGTACCAACAGGAGAGAGGTATAACTAGTACCAACAGGAGAGAGGTATAACTAGTAACAACAGGAGAGAGGTATAACTAGTAACAACAGGAGAGAGGTATAACTAGTAACAACAGGAGAGAGGTATAACTAGTACCAACAGGAGAGAGGTATAACTAGTACCAACAGGAGAGAGGTATAACTAGTACCAACAGGAGAGAGGTATAACTAGTACCAACAGGAGAGAGGTATAACTAGTAACAACAGGAGAGAGGTATAACTAGTAACAACAGGAGAGAGGTATAACTAGTAACAACAGGAGAGAGGTATAACTAGTACCAACAGGAGAGAACATCATGACAGAAAAGTTTTAGTGATTGTGAATAGTGCAATGCAAAAACGTGCAGTGTTACAATATACGTAATGAGCAACATAATTGGAATTATAATGTAAATAAATCCTAGAAAATATTATTAAGTAAAATATTGGTTAATTTTTACTGTATATTTTAATTTTTGTTTTGAAATTAAATATAAAAGAAAATGGCTACGCCAACTTTAAAGAAGATATTCTTAGACATGATACTAGAATTTTCTGGAGAGCCTATAATGCTAAATAGATTTGTCACAATTTGTAATAAAGTAGTAAGTAAATTCTTTGTTGCTAATAATCCTGATGACTTTCAAAATTAATATTTGATGTCCTCAATTTTAGCAAAACTAAGTAGACAAGCTTTAGAGTTAGTTGAACGTTCAAACAGTTGTAACCGGTTAGAGGTTAGGAAAATTCTTTTAACTAGTTTCCTAGGTAAAAGAAATTGTTTTACATTAAATCTTGAAATGGCAGAGCTAACACAAGAAGTAAGTGAATCTCCTTTTAAATTTTATGAAACGATACAGAAATTATTAAATTTAGAAATAGCATATTTTAATAATAAAGAACCAGTTAAAGCTTTGGTACAATGTGTGAATATGTTAAAAAATTAGCATTAAGAATTTTGTTAAGAGGTCTTCAAGAACAACTAGGGTCTTTAATGAGATCTACAAACCCCACAACACTCTCAGAAGCTCTAAATATGCTAACTAACGATTTTCAGTTTAAAAATAATAAAATGTTTACACAACCGAACAATCAGTTTTTCAGAAAGGTCAAAATTATACCGTAAGAAAAGCAATACACCCAGAGATTAATTATCACCAAATACCTAAACATACTTATCAACAGCCAAATCTTTTCTATAAACCACCTTTTGCTAGCCATGGCCAACCTCAAAGAGGACAATTAATGAATAATAGTAAACCACATTACTGTCTGAATAAGAGTCATCAACCCACCTTTATCAGACAGACATACCGCTAGACAGACAGACAGACAGGCCTTCTAGGCAAAGTACTAATCTTTATCAAATGACGGGGCAAGGAGCTTAAAACAGCGAATATTCAATGTACCAACTTAACAAACTAGAACATTCGCTTCTTACAAAAATTCCGAAAAGGACGAGTATTTCGCTGAGCACCAAAACTTACCTGAAGACTATGATGAGAATGAAGAGGTCATTCAAACCGATCAAAATAAGTTTTTAGGTTGTACAAGCCTCGGAACCAATTTTCCATAATGAATTTGCGGTCTGAAAATATGACGCAAATACTAAATAGAAAATAGTTATTGATACTCGATCGATTATACGAAATCACTAAGTTGGAAATATTTTAAAACGTTTGTAAGAAAAATGTCTTTGAAGTAACCACTGCACACGGCACTTCAAATGAAGATTTTTGGTGCAAAATACCCCTGTTTTTTAAAATGCGAATTAAATTTTACTTATTTGATTTTCACTAAAGTGTTGACCTATTACTGGGTCTGGATAATGTAAAAGATTTAGGAAAAAGATAAACTTTGTAAACAATAAATTACTACTTTGTAGTGAAGAAATCCCTATTCAGTATTTTAATACAGAAAAAGGAAAGTGTGATAAAACAGACAGCACGTCAGTAAAACCAGAACAATCCAGTTATGTTATACAAGCCCGCAATAGCCAAATAATTAAGGTTAAAGTACAAAATATTAATAATGGAGAAGGACTCCTATCATACAAGCACTTAAATGGGTTAGAAATACCACAATGCATGGTTTCAGTACATAAGGGTGAAGCCTATTGTCCTATTGTACACAGAAGAAATTACGAGATAACAATAAATGCAACACTAGAATGAAAACCTTTAAAAAAATTACAATATTCTCGAACCTAATGCAATTCAAACAAACACTAATTTTAATATGTTAGATTATAAAAAAAAAACAAGAGGAAAAATTATAAGTTAAACCGAAACTTTTTATAATTGAGGGCAGTTCAGGTCGGTTTTCAACCATGAAACAAAAAATTCAATTTTGTTCGAATTTTTTCTGGTAAAAGTGAGTAGATAAATGGAATTTATTGAACATGGCAGGGTGGTCATACTGCACTGAAAAATATTCTTTACTTTAATTAACCCAAAAAATCTTTTAATGTGAAAACACCGCAATACTTTAAGTGCACTTTAATACCAAGCAAGGTACTTTTATTTGAAAATACAAAAATCTACTTCTGCTAACGAATAGTAAAAAGATGGCGGCAGTTAAAGATGTGAGAAAAATAGATAGATGGCTCTGATAATTTACCACCCCTAGTGTTAGGCAAAGGCAGCAAAGCCGAGACGAGATTAACCAATAACTTACCAAATCACAAACAATTTAGTAACTTCAGGCTTATAGCGAAAATTGCTTCCATATAGGCATTCTAGAAATGGTTTCCAAAATCGCACAAATGCCTTTAATTCAAGCTTTTAATGTGTTTCTGGCAATTGATTGCTAAAATGTAACTGTTATATTATATAATCTGGTCCAATACATTACAACACAAGTAGTTTTGCCTCCGAATATTATATATAAGAGTTTAATAATAACACTTCGTAAATGAAAAAAAAACTAATTTCAGGATGGGCTGGACACCTGGAAATTTCTCTTGCCTACGTCACCGAATCCAGTATAGTATAAGTGAGAAAATACTTCAATAAAAGGAGCTGTGAGCAGTGTAATTTAGACCTTAACATCCGCTATAAATGTATAAACTGTACCAAAGTAAAATGTCTAGAGTACAAAATCATTATGGAATATTTTTGTGTAAACATTCTACATAAAAAAAATAATTTCTGAAAAAATGTATAAAACAAAATTTATAGCAAGAGACACAATTATTATTTCTAAAAATTTTAAATACTAAATTAATTAGGTATTATTCCATTTTCTTGTATACTAAACTGAGTTACCAATATAATTAAATATATTTTTAGTTGTTTTGACATAGAATTAAAATATGAATAGGTTTTTCAAAGTAAAAATTCAAAAAATAAAAATGTATAATTAGCGCAGTTAGTTTAAAATAGTTGAAATAGCTAATACCTAGTTATTACTAAGCATAATTTACACGGATCTGTGAAAGTGTATCATAGCCATGGTGTTAAATTTCACCCCTATAAAAGGTAGGAGAAACGTCTGCGATCAAAAACCTTAAATATTGATTGTTCAAATTACCTGTCTTACAGAAATATTGTTAAACAAGTTTTAAATCAAATTTAATTTCCTGTAAAATATTAAATGTTTTAAATATATATATAATGTACTCTTTGTACTCTATCAAGTTTTTTTAAAGTATAGTTAAAGGCTTCATAATAAAACCAGTGCACAAATATGTAGCAAGAAATCTATATTGATTACATTGCAATAATGATTGCTTTATTTGTCAAAATTATTTACCTCCAATGTGGACGTTTCCGCTTACACGCGGACCGTCCTTTACAAAATCAGCGCCAATATTACTTCCTAACAGTTTTCCAATCCTCCTTTAATTGTTCCAAAAATTTTCCCAAACTGGATCTTGGGACTCCTCTTTTCTCTGAGATCGTCTTCTTCAGATGATGCTGCAAAAGTGACATCAATAATGATTGCTTTATTTCTCCAAATTATTTACCTCCAATGTGAACATTACCGCTTACACGCGGACCGTCCTTTACAAAACCAGCGTCAATATTACCTCCTAACAGTTTTCCCAATCATCCTTTAATTGTTCCAAAAATTTTTCCAAACTGGATCTTGGGACTTCTCTTTTCTCTGAGATCGTCTTCTTCAGATGATGCTGCAAAGGTGACAGCAATAACGATTGCTTTATTTCTCCAAATTATTTACCTCCAATGTGGACATTACCGCTTACACGCAGACAGTCCTTTACAAAATCAGCGTCAATATTACTTCCTAACAGTTTTCCAATCCTCCTTTAATTGTTCCAAAAATTTTCCCAAACTGGATCTTAGGACTCCTCTTTTCTCTGAGATCGTCTTCTTCAGATGATGCTGCAAAAGTGACATCAATAATGATTGCTTTATTTCTCCAAATTATTTACCTCCAATGTGAACATTACCGCTTACACGCGGACCGTCCTTTACAAAACCAGCGTCAATATTACCTCCTAACAGTTTTCCCAATCATCCTTTAATTGTTCCAAAAATTTTTCCAAACTGGATCTTGGGACTTCTCTTTTCTCTGAGATCGTCTTCTTCAGATGATGCTGCAAAGGTGACAGCAATAACGATTGCTTTATTTCTCCAAATTATTTACCTCCAATGTGGACATTACCGCTTACACGCGGACAGTCCTTTACAAAACCAGCGTCAATATTACCTCCTAACAGTTTTCCCAATCATCCTTTAATTGTTCCAAAAATTTTCCCAAACTGGATCTTGAGACTCCTCTTTTCGCTGAGATCGTCTTCTTCAGATGATGCTGCAAAGGTGACAGCAATAACGATAGCAAACACGAAGAGAGTGGTGCGGCTAAACATCTGAAAACGAAAGTTTTGCTCAAAGAGGATTGCTTTGTGTTAAATTAACGGAAAGAAAAATGTTTCTGATTTGAAAAATCCGCTGATGAGTTATAGAATAAAAGTTACTTTTCTGAATTGGTATTAGTTACAATAATAATTGTTTTCTATCTCTTAATAACCTATATTAATAAATTTTAGTATAGTAAGTATAATACATTCAAGAATGGTACATTATGAATTAAGTGTTTTTATTTTTTCGATTCATCTCTTCACGTGTTGTAAGGTCATTAAACGTACGTATAATCGCAACGATACGGAACAATAATACTACTTTACGTAATACTTATACAGAGATAAAATATAAAGCAATGTGGATCAGTAAATAAAAGATTAGAATCGAAATCGTGTAATGTGTCTGGCTGCCTGAAATAGGTATAACTCGGGAGACATGCGCAGTTTATATGCAGGTAGTAATCACACAGCTTTCTCTTTAAAAGCAACTTTACACACATTTATCGCAGAGAAACAATTACCCTACAAACACATTCCCTTGCGCAAATATTACAAGCATGTTAATGATTTACATTCTGTTTATGTACACGATTAATTGTTTTTTAATGATTTATGTTTTCTCAAAAACAGTTTTTATGATAAAGCCAACTAAAACAAAACCATCTATTCTAGTTTCTCATTATCATATATTAAAATTTCATTAACTATATCAACGAAAGTTTTCAAAAAGGTTCAGCAAAAATACATCTTCCTCTGGTATATCCTTAAAATATAACTGTCATGAGCATTAAGATTAGCTATAGTAATATTTAATCATTAGGTTTACTTACGACTGGATCTTGATAGTAGTAATACCTGAGACAGGAAATGTGACATCCGGTGAAGCTTATGACTACTTACACCGGAAAATGTGTAATTATTAAATACTTCCGTGTTTGAAGCATTTAAGTAACGTTTGTTTTAGATTGACGTAAATGTTAATTATCAAATATTTAATTATTAAATTAGTTTTAATTAGCAATGTCGTAATTGTTTTTAGACATTAAACTCAGGGTAAATAACGAAGATGTGACAATACTTTGGAAATTCTTTATAAATGTAAAAGTGATTCAAAATTGTATAAACTTAGGTCAAGAATTTAAGGGGTTCAATAAGAGGGTAAAAATATGTCATTCTCATTACAATATGTGTCTAAATTATATTGCTAAATACTTGGTTTTTTCTGAGATCAAAATTTTCTTTATAACAAACAATTGTTATAATATTGATATTCAGACTCATTAGAAATTAAATTTGTAGCATGTTGCACTTATAATAGACAATGTCAAGGTATCAATGAATGTTGCATTGAACAAACTTCAAATGAGACAATGTAAACGTTTGTTTAATTTTCGATTTAATAGAGGACTCAAATGTATTATTTTCAAAGTAGCAATTGCATGTGCTTCGTTCCATAATGTACGTGTAATTTTATTTGTATAAGTTACATTTTAATTTTAAAACAATATTATTCCTCTAAATGTGTTACTTGTATTGTAGCAGACCCTAACGTCTAAAAGATTGTTTAAATATACATTATAATAATAAAATAAATAATATTTTATTTTGGTGAAAAAATTAATTTCGAACAGTTTACATTAATTTACATTAGTTTCACGGTAATTTTCTAAACTTTAACATTAAATTTTATTAAGGAGTGTGACTTATCTTACAATGGTGGTTTTCTGACGAGGATTGAACTCATACTCAGAAGAAAATTAGGTTTTCGTCTAACATTCATTGTAATATTGAACATTTTCTCACTGGATAAACACATCATAGTTTTCACCAAATTGAAATTTAGTTCTTCAAAAAGTAATTTAATTTAAATTTCATAAAATAATTTTATACAGAAAGGCTTTTGTTAAATATAATACGTTTAACTTTATTTACAACGTACACTACAAACCGCTCATTATTTTAATTATAACATGAAAATAACTTGTGAGTATTTAATAATAACAAAAGTTTACAAACCAGTTACTATTTTACGTTTGCTTGGATTGAAATTAAATAAATCTCAAAATAATAATATTTTGATAGAAAATGGCACTGTAAGTTTTCAAACGCTATAAAATAATTTTTTTTTTCATAATGAAAAATATAAAATTATTGCTATACGTACCAACTGTTAAGGAACTTATTCATATACGTGAAGAATTAACGTTTGTTCTAAGTAAATAAAAGGGATTTCTGTTAGACAGTTGTCATCAAATACATGATTTAATCTTATATATATGAAAAAAATGTATGGCAATATGTTTCTTGTTGATTAACATTTCAATGGAAACATAAAATTTACTTATTTTTTTCTCTTATATATTAAATATGTGCTAGAAAATTTATATAAACACATAAAATAGTAAGCGTATTTTCTAACTATGAATTAGTTATACAAATTAGACAGAAACATAGAATTAACAATCTACACACGTGGCCGAACATGTTGGAAAACAACACATTATATTGGTTTGGAAAGTTTTAAAATTTATTTAAAAGATGCAAAATATGTTTGCATAATATGTTTTTGATGCAAATACATTTTTAAGAGATGATAGTTAAGTCCTGACAATGTCCAAACTAATGTTTAATCATAATATAATTATAACTACCGTGAATCCAAACACGTAAAAATACTGTCTAAAAATCATTCGTTTCAATTGGTTAAATGTAGTATAAACCTATTCTATTGTAGGCTATTGGAAAAGCAGGTAATGGGATCACGACCTTGTGGAATTCAATAAACTTCTCTATGTATTTGTTAGTCAAGTCTCATAAAATCAACAGCCTCCAATTGAGATTTTTCAGAACAATAGGCCTGAAGTTAAATGAAGGAAAATAGTGTAGGGGAAGAAAATAGGTATTTTGTATTATCCCTACTGAAATCATGATTTGAATGTTTAGCAGATAAAGTAATATTGAGTAATACAATAGATATAAAACTAAATTGTTTATGTTTCAATCAATTTTGTAAACAATAACGATTTGATTACAAATCAATCATGAAAACTGCTCTTAAAATACAAATTACAACCATATGGAAACAGACAACGGTTTTGAGTTTACAAAAATTAAGTTACAATGTATAAAATGTAAAAATGTTAAACTGGAATAATAATGAGTTTCTAGTAGAACTGATCGTGTTTTATTGTCGAACTGTTGAACGGTTCTAGAACCTATAAACTCCAGTTGTGAAGTGAACTTATGTAGTTCTTTTTGAAATCTTTAAACTCGTAGTATTATTATCTTGTAAATAAGAGTTGTGAACCTTTACAATGGACGAGGTAAAATCTTTCAGCATAATTTAATTTGTTTTGTCTTCATAATTATTTTGTTTTAACAATGATATTTAGTAATACCTATACTAGACGAAGCTACAAATACGTAATGGTTTAGTCAGTAATCTTTACTTCTAGTACTTATATTCCACTTAAAGCTTATTTACACTGTAACTTTTACAGACTTTATTTATCGCAATACATATTGCCTACAGTAGAAACACGTTTAAATTAGAATTGGAATTTAACAGCAAATTTATGTATTATGCCATTTCCATTTCTAAAAGACGTTTTATAAAAGACATCACTTTCATCTGTAAAATGACCGTTCAGAAGAAAACAATATTGTACAGATAGAAACAATATTTACAAATTGTTTAAGTGGGGAAAATATAAGATTACTTTTGAAAAAATGAAATAATTGAAGACTAAAACTACAAAAAATGTATATATAGTGATCTGAATTTACCAATGAAAAACGTGACAGTAGAATATCGAAAGTATTGAACAAGAAATAATTTCATTCGATGAAAAAGTTTAAATATTTTCATTTTAAAGAAATATAGTAAATCTACAAAGAAGAAGTAGAGAAACAACACTTAAGAAAATAAAAATTATTTTCGAAATTAATTGTCTAAAACCAGAAAAATGTATACAGTACTTATTGATTTCGTTATAATTTACTTCAAGTATTAAAGGCATTGACAGAAGTAACAGCCTCATTTAGATTCTGAAAATAATTAGCGCCTGAAAAGTTTTTAATGAGGTGGTTTGGTATTTAAATGTAGTCGTATAGTGTTCTAATGAGATCTTCTGGGGTTCTGGCCTAAATAGGTAGTTCTGAACCACGTGTCAAAAACGTTGCGTGAAAATACAAAACAAATCAGCTTAAAATCTGGTTGTGACACAGAAGCTATGTTTTTTTTTATATTGTTTGTAAGGTATAGTGTAGTTACCTTTACCCCAATGTCTCTAAACAAACTACAGTGGATGAGAGAAAAATTATAGGCCCAAGTAAATGCAACACAGACGTTCTGATAGTGAACTTCAACCTGATTACAACAGTTGCTATTATGTCTGTGTGAGACACGTGTTTTGCTCCATGCTGCAGGCTTACATTCTCAGGGCTCAAAACATCAAGTCATGTTGGGAAATCAATCGTTAAATAGCTCTAATTATATGTTATTTAATAATTTAAACTAAAACTTGACTTGATACCGCTCACTACCTCTCTCATTTTTTCACCTTCTCCCTCCCGCTCTTCCTGTCATTACAAAATTAATACCATAAGATGATTGTCATATAATCATGTTGTAGAATTATGGAAAAACTTCCGTCTGGATTACTGGAACTATAACTTACATAAAATACAGTCTGTAACGTTTGATGTAACAAGTATACCCAAAGAAAATCATGTTAGAACACATTTTATACCACAATTATTTTAATTATATCTGTCTGCTGTTCTGAATTTACGAACTTAGAAAAACATTATTATAAATGAAAAATAGCGCACAAGTTTTTATTTCGTATATATCTGACATACCAACCGTTATTACAAAACTATATTGCTTTTACATTGGATTTCTATTCACCGGAAAATTTCATTTCATTGTAGCAACAGTTATTGAACGTTGAAAGAATTCCAATTTTTCCATCAAACAAACTTTATATAGCACAGAAACTGTTTTATAAGTTCTTAGATCTAATGGGAAAAGTTTTTCGGACAACAGTTGTAAGTCCAGTAAATTAAATGTTCATAACATCATGGTAAACCAACACACAGTGTTAATATTCTGTAACTGAGTATTTTTAAATGAATAATCTCTAAAATTTCTTTTTCAAAGATGTTAATTAATAAATTGTGTTGTTATAAATTCAGTTATTGAATGATCTTTTAGATATTTATCATTTAATTTTCGTGTATTATTTTAAACTTTTCATTTAGACTTCTTCAAAATTTTACTTGCCGTTTTTCATTTCTGAACCTGTACATAAGGACTAAAGAAAATTGTGGAACACAACAATATTTACTTAAGAGAAAAACGTTAGCTGAAGGTATACAAATTCTCAAAAATATCTTCACAACATTATCTATAGATATTCTCATTTTTAATTATGCTATATTTTGTCATAGTAAATATATTGAAACGCATTAGACCTATAACCATTTATAATTAAAATATTTTAAAAGATTGCAAGATAAGAGTGTGTATTATAACGGTAAATATCACACCAGTGATTTACTGCAAAGAACTTGAAAAGATTAGAGTCATCTTCACACTTAGGCGGACACAAGAAGCACACGGTCTGTAAAGTCAAGAATCTTCTACAACGTGAAGCTGGTAGAACTATGAGGAATTGCTTGAAGATTTAGTCGGTATATAAAGTTATAGTTAGCGTAAAGGGGAGATCACGGTTTTTTTTGTAATGGAGTGAATAGAGTAATAGCTTTAGTAACAGAGTGAAAGCTAACGACAGCGAACGTCAAGTATAAATAGATTATTAGCGAACTTAAAAATTATTATAAGGCCAACTAAAGCAGTGTTTGGACGCTCTACTTACAAATCTGTTATTTAATAAATAGTTGTTTCTCTTCAAACTGCCTTACAATTTATTGAACTCTGCGTGAACGTAATAGTATGTTATAAGACATGTATGTACGAGTATAAGATAGTAACTATAGAGTTTCATTTAAATGAAATAAAAAAAGAATGGGTATATTAGGAAATACCAAATAATAATTGTTCCAACTATACCAACAAATGAGGTGTATTACACACGTCAATTATCTGTATACAGGTTTAATATTCATATACTGTCAACTGCTCAAAGTGTATATTTTACACGAACCCAGAAACTACTGCCAATAAGGATAGTAACGATGTCTGATCAATAATCCACGACTTTGTGTATAATTTTCTAGACATAAAGGTTCGACGCTTGAATCTGTTTTGTGACTCGTGTGGTGGCCAGAATAAAAATTACACAGTGTTTAGGTTTCTCCTCAGTCTGGTGCACACCGAAAACAGATTTGACGAGATCAAAGTGTGCTTCCCCATAAGGGGACACTCATACATGGAGACAGACAAGAATATGGGTATTATAAAACATAAAACCAAAGTAGAACACCCTAAACAATGGGCGGAACTTCCAACAATAAGGCAGGCCTCAACAAAGTAATTCCAACAAATGTAATTTTTTCAGATCTCATACCAATTTCAAAGGCCAAATTTGAAGATATAAGACACCTTTCAAAATTCTGTGAAGAGGACGCTAAGCAGTATCTGTTGCTGCCACACAGAGACGGCTAAATCCCAAGAGACTACCACAACAAGACTAAACAAACTAATATTTTTGTAGATAGTTATTGTTAAGTAATAAATAATTTAAATAAAATTATTGTTTAAACTTTATTGAAAACTACCACTTTTCTGGATTATAACGACAGTGTTACTTGAGACTTACCCCTTTTCTTCCCAAGAATTGCATGACTTAGCCTCTTCTTTACTATTAAGAGGGACTCTTTTTATCTAATTTTAAATTTTTTTATGAATTTAAACATACCAGAACCTTGAAACGCTGCGACTAAGTACTCATGAAGTTGAGGTTTAAGAAAACATCGATATATGTTACAATTATATTATATATTAGAGTATTTAAAACTTAAAAAGGCTTTGCCGTAATTTTTGAAAAACTGACTTCGCTCCTTTTTTCCCTGTACCCTTAACTTATTTTCTATCCGTTCAGAGAACAGAAAAAAATATAATTATTAACGGAAACAACAGTATTATTATTACCGTTATTGTTTATTATATATTAGTAGATTAATGCACGTAATAAAGTTTAATAACGTTGCTGTCCAAAGTAGAAAGTTACTCCATATGATGTGCTGATTGGGCTCCACAGAGCAATAGTTTTCATAATTGCTATTGGTTTGTATTTGCTTTTGACCTAATAAATCGTTTTAATTTACGACAATAATTTTCGCAAACTGAATTCAAAGTGCAAATAAGACAAACTATGATCTTAGCAATTGGTAAATTTCTGCTTTACTTTAGATAATTTTGTGTTTTGTATGGCTACCTGATACTCAGATGTTTGTTTTAGTTTCTAGCTTTTTGTAGTTAATTGCTCTGTTGGATTATATATTCACATTTCACTTGACTTACTTTTACTTATACTTATAATTATTGAAAGTTACTTATCACTTGAAAAGTTTCACTTTACACATGATGACAGAAGACCAAGCAAACTTACTTAGGACCTTTTTCGATTCTTCTGTTCCGCAAAAAATATAAACTTTTTACCTGATACACGAATAGGAATTAAATCTAAATTAAATCAGCGTTCAATATTAGAACAGGTATATCAGCGTTCAATAAGTGTACATTTTTAAATTCAAAAGTGGCTTAACATAATTCCGTGTTTGTTATAAAAATACAACCAGAGAGTTTACCTCTCCATAGTTGTGTATTTGTAAACCGTTCAAAGTATTTATTAATACAGCTTATATTAATTTAAGAAACCTTTAAAAAGAATTCTTTAAAAAACGCTGAGGTTAAAAAACTGTTTTATTTTTAAAAGGTGAAGGTATCTCACGTTATAAAAGTTTTATAAATCAATAACCGTCTACTGAAGTACTAGTAACTAACCTAAGTTTAGGAAAACCAACAAAGTGAACAGCTGGTGGTTATAAAAATGTTTCCTTAGGACAGTAGGACAGCTGTCTCAAGATACTGTTAGAATATTTGTAGGCCTAATCGTATTTAGGTTACAGTTCAGTCACTTATAATTAACCGTTCATAATTCCTCCTTAATGTACTTGCATGAATTCATGGCTTTAGGGTATTTAATTTATATTAAATGGATTTATTAAACAATAGAAACAAAATAATATTAAAATTATGTAGGCATATATCGAATGGTTAAAAAAAAACTTAATATAGACAAATATTTTAACAATTTAAAATTGTGTTCATTTTCTCAATTTCTGAAGACGTCACTACAAAGACTTTCACTTTTTTAGGCACTCCCCTTAATGCCACAACCTTTTTTTTCCAACACTATATGAAAACGCTACATGTATTTGCCTACATTATATAGCCCTACATAACGTATTAAATTTTATTTTCTGTTGAATTTTGTCTAAATAATGCTTATCAGAATGAGTATTTTATTAAAGGTGTAACTATATGGTATTATTTAAAAAAGGAATAGAAAAATTCACACACACACACACACACACACAATGTAACGGGCTAAAATGTCAAATGAAAGTTTAAATTTCATAAATTTTAAAATATTTTATAGTCAGAGTAACGAAGCTAAAACATAATATAAATGCCTTACGCATTAGATAGCATGAGTCATTAGCCTGGATAAGGGGTTTGTTACATATTTGAAAGAGAGACAATTTTAAAATCTACCTAGAAAAACCATAGAAATTCGAGAGGACGCAGAACAGAAGAAAAAGAATAAAGTCCGAAGAAGAAGAACACGAGACAATATTGAAAGATAGAAATTTGTGGAAATAATCGAACAAAAGCGGATGGGTGTGGGGCTAGCACACAGAAAGTGACGCAAGGCTAAGCGTTTGGAAGGCGTCATGTTGGAGACTGGCCATTGGTTGATAGATGCTCGGAGGGGTGGAATATGCCTGTGGAGGCACAAAATTCCTTAGCGTGGATTAAGACGGCAAACGAGAAAGTTGTGTTGGATGCGCTCCGTTTTGTTAATAGGAAAATAGTTTCAAAACGTAAGACTTATAAGAAAATCCCGGTAGGGATTTTGCTGAGAAGTAGTCCCGTGTGTTTTGAAACACTTTTCGGGAGAAAACTGTTCTCCAAAAGCAGTTTTCATCGAAATAACATCTATGCCGTGGCGTCCAAAAGATTAGTTGTCACAGAGAAGTCAGTGCGAGAGTAAAAAATGATCAGTGCCTTAAAATAAAGTGTGTCAACAGTTAGAGTCAAAGTGAACTAAATTATAAAATTTAATTTTGAACTGAGTACAGTTGATAGTACTTTAAACACAGGATAGATTAAAACCGGTAGTGAAATTAGTTTAAAAAATTAGAAACAGTGTTAAACAAGTTTTAAGGAACTAGATCCAGCATTGTAAAATTAAAACAAAAATCATGAAGCCTAATTTCTCGCGATAACGCGTAACGCTTTGTTTCGGCAAGAAGACATCAAAGGAGCAGGGTGACGCCAATTTTGGAAGATTCCAAACCATGATGACTATCCGTTGGCCATCCGAGATTGAGAGAGGAACGATCCAGACAACATGGAGTGGAATGCGATTGAATAATAAACAGGATATAACACCAATAAGGTCAGATTTTTTTTCTCTCTCAAAATTTTATGTTGTATATTTTGGGAAACGTTGAAAATTTTAACGTTGAAATTGAAATAAATTTTCAAAAGGTGTAAATGCGTATTGAATAGAATTGTGGTTTTGTTGAAGAAGAATGTGGAGGGGATTGGGTTAGTTTGTTGTAGTTACCGGGCTCAAAATGGTGGACGTCTTCTTTTAGAGTTAACAGATATTATTAAAAAGATTTAGAAATAATTTTGGAAATTAAAAACAATGTAAAGACAGTTTGAACCTAAACAAAATAAGTAAAAATTAAATAATGAATGTATTTAAATGTACATAACAAATTATTAGAGAAAAGATATTTTAAATTTTTGTTAAATAAATTCAAATTGAATTACTGTAGAGCAGCCTTAAGAAATGGCTGTTTTTATCCTAACATTGTTCAGAATAGAATTGATCTGGATAGAAGGTTAAATGAAAGAAAATAAATAGTTTCAAAATTATTTCAAAATTTTATAAAGGATTTAAAGCACAGAAAATGCGTTAGAAAAATGACTCTGATATTTGCATTACATGAAGTAAATCTTCATTAATTTTATAAAAAGGGTTAAATAAATTTCTTGTTTAGAAATAAGGTATGTTTGAGTAGTAAACTTTGATAAATTATAGTTAATCTCATGGTATTTTAAACTAAATAACTGGATAAATTTAAAATAGATATAAAATCTTATAAACGTTTGTTGAAAAGAATTTGGTTCAAGATTCCAAAGTCAAATATTAAGAGTTTTCAAAGTCAAATGAAAGGATTGTTTAAATTAATATATTGAAATAAATATCAATTAAATAAAATCAATTAAAGTCTTAAAGAGAAAAGTTAAGTATATTTTTGCGATTAAATAAAATGTTTTAAGTTGATGAAAAGGTTAAGAATTAAACTTAGATTTGGTAAATAATAACAAAGAATTAATTAATTTAAATATATTTATTAAATTAATTTGATTTTATATTAAAATTAATTTATAGTAATTTTGTAAAAGAATAAAGGTAAGAAAAGGGGATAATATAAAACTTGTTTGTTTACAAATGAAGTTGGAGTACTGAAAGGTTAAAAATTCGTCAAAAAATTAGGAAGAGGTAAAAATATAAAGTAATTACAAACTGTGCTTTAATAGAAATTAAAGTAAAACAAAATAAATCAATTTTGTTTACTATCTTGCAAAGAAAACAGTGATTATAGTTATTTAAACAAATTTCTTACACAATCGTAACCAAACAATCATTAAGTTTTAAGATGCCTTCAAACGAGCTCATCCCCCTTGAACGGATATCCAAGTAGTTAAATCTCAGCCAGTTTCTCAAGTAAAGACCAGTTACTGGTTACCTGGCAGATTTTGGCGAGGATTGCACAGGGGTTAGGCCGGACCGGCTCGTTTGAAATTTTACCGCTGAGCGGCGGTGCGCGGGCATCGGGAGGGTCGGCGGACGATCATAGGGCCGGTTCGATGCAACAAACACACACACACACACACAAACGTAGATATATATACACATATATATATAAATTAAAAAAATATATATTTATATACATAAATAAATAAATAAATAAATAAATAAATAAATAAATATATATATATATATATATATATATATATATATATATATATATATATATATATATATATATATATAGGTAGGTGTGTATGTGTGGGTGGGTATAGGAGTGTGTGTCAGTGAATGAGAGTGTGTAATTTTATATTCCTTAACATCTGAAATGGATGTTAAGCATAGGAACTCTAATGAAAAGTTATGTTACTTTAAAAGATGACAAATAAATTAAAGAATAAAAGGAAACGAGATAATCACAAAACTGTAAGCAATTTTGTAAAATCTACCATTGAGTTTTGTTTGTATCAATTCGAAACGTAAATAGATTAGAAGTAATTGTCAGATGGGTCACGTGTCCCTCTGTACCTAAAATAAATGTATTAAGCAATTTTACAAACTTTACATAATAACCGCTTGTGACAAAATAATCTTGCAAGTTTCAACTTTGATTGGTAGAAGGTTAGAGGCTAGAAAATTTAGAGAGATATTTAAACGATGTGCTAGAGAAACCGAAGTTTAGAATAAGAATATATAAAACTATAAGAAAGAATAATTTACAAAGGGTGGAATGTTGCATAGTGGATCCCTCTATATTTTGTCCGTAAGTTCGAAAAAAATTAGAAAGAATATTCTAATATAATTTTTATTATTCATATTCTTGGAATCTGAATATTTTTACTTTACTGGGGAAAATGAGACCCCATTTGTCTCGTTAAATAAAATCGAAAACTATGTCTTGTAAGTTACAAACTACCTCCAAAAATATTACTTACTAAATTCATTACCAATACTCACCACTTTCCACTTAACCATAGAAGACTTTATTAATATTCAATAATTCTTGGTAACTCCTCGATCAAAGCTTAATTTCAATCTCGATCTACTAACCTAATGCTGTATACTTTCCTTGTTTCCAATCAGTGACGTGATCCTCCATTCGGCTTTATCCAATCAGCATCGCTTCTCGCACATTACAATGTGTAGGCTTTCTTTCCACTAAGAAACCCTTATTGCTGCCGCGATACGTTAGGCTATTCAAAGGCGCGTGATTCTTCACAATTGGCGACTTAAGACTCATTATGTTCACCATTTAGGAATTTCATTTAAATACCGCTTCATATTCACTTGAGCACGTATTTTCCGATTGTAAGTCATTTTTTGTCAGGTGTAATTTTCGCCCGATGAATTTAGATAAAAACCAACATAATGTTCTGCTAGTTGCGGTAAAAGTGTTTGTAAAGACATTCTAGTTGAAGTATGTGTTGTGTTTTGACGTATAGAAAAGGGAATCATATTGTATGTTTTTGTTCATATCTTTTATAATCTAACAAAATATGTTTACACATTCTTTTGATTTACACCAACTATTTTACAGATATTGACCTGAAAGCTAGTTTGGGTGAAAGAGTAGGCCTACTAATCGCGAGCTCTGGTGTAACGATTATTAGAGCAAGTCCTCCAGGGTTAATAACTTCATTTAACATTACGTAAACATATTAGAAAGTATATGTTAAATAGGCTTGAAAAATGAATGAAAACATTATAGGTGCATCTAATTACATTACCTTCCAAGAACTAAAGAAACATATAATATATTATTAATAAACTTGTGAGTACTTATTCAAGAGCCAGCAGACGTATTGAATTCTGATAGAGTTAAAAGGTAAAAACAAAAGATTTAAGAATATTGCTTTTACAAAAACAAAACAATTTGAAGGTTCAAAGTAAGACTAGGGGCAAAGTATTTTGATCTCGGTAAGAACTTATTTTGATAGTCAATGAACGCTGATTTTTAATTTGAGAATTTAAATTGAACAGAAGGGACGCTTTGAGAAGCGGGTAGAAGGGTCTTTCCTAAACAGCTCCTATGGCTATTTTCATTTAATTTTTTATTTTGTACGGAAAAGGTATTTCTTATCAATTTTTATTTGTGTAAAAACTTCAGTGCGCAATAGTAAGTTGTGCTTCGCTGCCTGCTTCCGCGGAGTGATTCACGTCACAACCGTGGTTGGTGTTTTAGGAATCTAAACTTTAGTAAATACGCAGGTTACCCACTAGCAATGGAATGCGTATAAAATGAATCAAACACATGTCCTGAAGCTATATTGTTATCTATTATTTTTGTTAATTGTATGCACCTTTATTAAAATATACCTATGAAGTGTCCAGTCAGGATAGATTTCATTGCAATAATATACTTTTAACAATTAGATAATGTTGTATAAAATTACAACTAAATATATAGTGACTGGACACTTTATAGGTATATTTAAATTTGCGTATATGCCAATCAAACGTGTGTAAGAATAGGGATAACGTATCGTAACTACAGTTGTGACGTCACTGTATCACCCGGGGAAGCAGGCAGCCGTAGACAACATACTCCTGCGCACTAAATGTTATACCTATCTAAAAATTGATAAAAAACATAAGAAATCTTTCTGACACACAAAAGAAAAACAATATGCCTTGAAATAGCCATATGACATGTTTAGAAATGTTTCATAATAATATCTAGCCGTGTTTGCAAACCCAAACATATATGTATGTTCACATATCATACTCAGCTTGTTTTCATTGCCATGTATTTCTTATAGGGATTTTGGACATTTTGGGTTTCTCAAAAACCTA
Organism: Prosapia bicincta; assembly: GCA_036971475.1. NCBI lineage: Eukaryota > Metazoa > Arthropoda > Insecta > Hemiptera > Cercopidae > Prosapia > Prosapia bicincta. The sequence goes on from JBAIZL010000001.1 coordinate 344,081,835, forward strand.
TAAATATTGTAAATGAGAAAAATATATATTCTTCTTCGCATTTCCTGTCAATACTTTTAATTTGAGCCATCTCCCAGGTCTGTACTATCTTGCAAGCTCCCACAACGTTTCTCTCAAATTTCAGCCTTCGAAATTATATATATATATATATATATATATATATATATATGGATATGAATGATTAAATAAAGAGGCTCTTTAGGTGAGATATTCACGTAACACAACTCATTCGTCTTGACGCTTTGTTTTGGTCAACCTGACATATGTTTCTTTTAGTTACAATATTAAATTATTAATTAAACAGATAAATTTGGAAAAAAAGCTTTACACATACTCCTATGAGAAAAATACCCTTCTCGTAACATGAATAACTTAGGATTGCTGCAAAGGAATAGTTGGAATGTTGTTACAGTAAGTTCAAAAAATAATTGCCACAATGATTTCTTTTTTTAATTATGCTTTATCAATGTAAATGAAAACGTCTGAGTAGATGATGTTAAAATTGATGAAGAATTTTTGGGTTATCAATGCTTTGCTAACACGACACTCTAAAATAGTTACCTACTATTGAAATTTGCCATATGTTCTATGACATCTTGTTAAAGTTTTATTTACAATGCGTGAATGGTTTTTCTATAGAGTGTTTGATTTCATTTGACTGCTTTTTTGGATAATAGATTTAGATCGTTGATTCGGTTTTTTGAAAATGTAGAAAGTATTATGTTTGTTAAATTAGGAATAAAAATGTATTTTTTCAAATGATTCCAAAAGCCAACAGTCGACCGAGTATAATAACAAAAAAGAAACACACTCAGGAACTAAATTGAACTACTTGACCTTGCCTATATATACAGTTGTATTCGTTCTTTTTCCTGTGACTAAGGTCACTCAATCTTTGTTTTTCTTCAGCGCGAAATGTAGCTATGGTCGTGCTTCCGTATGACTAATGCTTGCTCGGTGATCTTCTATTTTCCCTAATATTTATTTTTATTTCCCTTTATTTCTTTATCAATACCCACCTTGTTACATTTCCCCTTGGAAGATTTTATAATACTCGCCACGTTCCACTACCAACTCAATTCTTGGTAACTCCTCAATCAATGCTTAACTTCAGTCTCGATCTACTATTCTGATACTGTATAATTTCCTTGTTCCCAATGAGGGACATGGTCCTCCATTCGGCTTCATCCAATCATCATCGTTTCTCAAACATTACACTGTGTACGCTGTCTTCCCACGAAGATCCCCTTTATGATGCTGCAATACGTTAGGTTATTCAAAGGCGTGTGATTCTTTACAATTGGCGACTTAGAGCTCATTATTCTTACCAGTTAGGTGATTTCATTTAAAATCCGCCTAATATTCACTTAGGCACGTATTTCCCAATTTTAATTCTGTTTCAGATATGGTTTCCAAAAAAACATTTGCCCGTAGCTAATTTAGCAAGTAGTGGCAATATATTTACACCAAACCAAACCCCTTTCGATCTATTCTGCGACAGTTGTTACCGGTTGAGCTCTTTCAATGATCTTGCATGGGCTGAACAAAATTATTCAGAGCTTTCACCAATTTATAGATATAAAAAAAGTTTGGGACCTTTTCATGTCTTTATGTTAATATATAATCCAATTGTTTACACTTGAAGTTCCGTAGCATTTTTATGTGTTAAAAATAATTAAATGATTTTAACAGTGTAAATTATGTAAATTACTACTTGAGGTGAACAGCGTAATCTCTAAGCTAGAACGTATGATAACCGAGTCAACATATGAAAACGGATTTCAATCTTGTTTCTGAAACTTTCCAAACTAAAGACAAACTAACTTATTGCTGAATGCTTTCTAGCTACTGCTGTTATAATCAGTAGTTTTATTTACAGTATTGCCAACTTCTAATTGAAATATTTCAATAATGTATTGGAAATATATATTTTATATTGTTCTCAGAACTTTTATTTGTACGAATTGAAACTCTTATATACTTCTATAATGATAAGACAATGTGTTTACCTAAGAGAATTAAATATTGTTATAGGTTAGTATATTTAAAATATTATTTAAATTTCTTTGTTTCCTATGTTACCTGATAATTATAGTTAAAATTTATTATAAAAAAACTATAGATAATGCCACAAATGTGTCACCTAAATTTTGAGGTTGGGTAAGTAAGGATGCATATGGCTTATCTGTCATGATCTCCTTTATCTATCAGTAGATACAACTCCTAATTTCCTTCCCTTTTCATTCTTCGGTTACTTTCTACATAAATACCGAACATAAATATATCTCAATTAGCAGTTTCATTTATCAGATAATAAATATTCTAGCCAACAAATATTTTATTAAATGGATAAGAAAGATAAAACATTTTTGAAATATTTAGTTCAAGGACCAGACGTGGGAGAAGTAGTATTCGTGATACTTTAGTGTACACTAGCCGCATTCAAAGGCTAAAATCTCATGAGATACAGCTGTATCGCCTTGTCATGTAGTACTGTGTAGAGGTTCAATACGGAGAAATCAATGTTCGTGAATTTTCATCTGCCAACCAGTATTAGCTAATTACCAGCTTATGGTCGCTCTTACAATTCTTACTATCAGTTCTCACTGTATATATATATTGAAGTCAATTATTACTTTAGTCATACAATTTTTTAAAACATTTTCGTTTTTGTTTTATAAATAGGTACAATAATATAAATAAATAAATAAATATATATATATATATATATATATATATATATAACTTGTTGTACATAGTATAAGGTTGTCAACTCAGTACATATACCTATGTAACTTTATTTACTATGGGATTTTATTACTTTCTAAAAGTGTTATTGGTTGCTTTATTTTAAAAGGGAAAGCATTCAGTTAATCTAATCTACAAGCTGTCAGTATAGAAGGTGAAAATGCATTTCTTTTTCTTATATGAAAAAATAGTATAACAATAAACTGGCATAAATAGCCGTTTATTTGTATTTCGTGAAACGGTAAATTATTGTAATCGAAATATAAAAAATATACAAGCTAAAAGTGATAAAACAAATGTGTGTGAGGGTGTGGTGTAATTGACATTATTTCCAAATGACAGCTTCGTTGCAACAAACATGTTCAAGGTCGGTGTGTCAGAAGTAGTATTCGTGATACCTTATTGTGCACTAGCCGTTTTCAAAGGCTAAAGTTTCAAGAGATGCAGCAGTATCGCCTTGTTATATAGAACTGTATGTAGGATCAATACATCCGAACGAAATCATTTTTCGTAAATTTTCATTATTCCACCAGTATTAGGTAATGGCCAGCTCATGGACTCACTCTCTCAATTATTAATTCTCACTCTCTCTCTCTCTCTCTCTCTCTCTCTCTCTCTCTCTATATATATATATATATATATATATATATATATATGTATATATATATATATATATATATATATATATATATACTTTTTAAGAATATATTTATTCAAATCTTTTCGCCGATAAAATAGTACCAGCATCTTCAGGAAAATAATTATTTAATAAAATCTATATACATAAAATCTATAAAATAAATTTTATGAGATAATTATTTTCCTGAAGATGCTGCTACTATTGTATCTGCGAAAAGCTTTGAATAAATATATTCATAAAAAGTAATCTTGTTTTTGAAATATTTTTAATTTATTATATTTATATATATATATATTTATATTTATATATATCATTCGAGTATTTTATAGTTAGTAAAATACATTTAATTGATCTATTTAAGTTCAATTACATTGACTGACCAAAGTGGGAATATGTCTTATTTTATTTAGCTATATATTAACCGTTCTTCTTAAAATTTATTATATATATGTATATATATATATATATATATATATATATATATATATATTATTTCTTCTATATAGTACTATTACTAGTACTAGTAATATTTGTTCTAAAGTGGTCAACTCAGCATGTATGTCTATGAAACTTTATTTACTCTATGATCTCTTTTTTATAAAAGTATTATTGGAGCTATATTTTAAATGAGAAAACATTTAATTATTCTAATGTATAAGGTGATGGTATAGAGGGTGAAAATGCATTTCTTTTGTTTCTATGAAAAAATAGTAATACCATAAACAGGAATAAATAGCCGTTTATTTGTATTTAAAAAAAAAACGTTAAATCAATGTAATCAAATATAACAGTTATTCAACCTAAAAATGAATGAACAAGTTTGTGAGGGTGTGTAATTGACATTATTTCCAAATGACAGCTTTGTTGGAACAAACATTTCTGATGAGTATTTCAAAGGAACGTAATTTCACCTCTGTTTCTCCTTAGTTACACAGTAAAAGGGATCGCATATGCAGACGGTGGGATACATTATTTTAATGAAATCTTTTAGAATGATATGCTGGAAATCTTTGCAAAGGTTTACCTGGTAATCTAAAATATCGTTGATAAACTCTAACCTCCATCAATGCTTCTAAGCAGTTTTAGTTTTGGTTAAGTTGATTTCCTTACAAGTGCAAAATTTTGTTTGATAACGTTGAATGCCCAGTGTCGAAACCTGAGGAGTTGTGAAGAATAAAATATAAATAATTGTCCAAACGTAAGTTTTCTTAAACATATAAACTACTTTGTTAGTAATCATATTACTTAACAATATCGCCAAAGAGAAGCTCAAGATTACAAACCAGACCCCGTTATCTTTAACGATTACTTAACGTAAAGGGGAAATTTCCCCTTATTACAAAATTGACCGTTGTATTGAAGATACAGAAAATTATAAGAAATATTAATATATTAAATACCGCGAAGATTGCTTTCATACTCCAAAGTCGAAAATGACGGTAAAGTAATTGTGATAAAATGTTCTTTTACATAGAATAATTTCATTATTTTATCAAGCCCACTTCTAGTCAATTAGTAAACATTATTTTCGTATTATAGGGTAGAATTAGATGCTGTGGCTAGAATTGGAGGCTAGAATTGAGGGCTACTATTAGAGGGTAGTATTGGGGGCTAGTATTGAAGGCTGGTAATGGGGCCGATTATTAAAGGCTATTATTGGAGGCTAGTATTGGAGGCTAGTATTAGGGGCTAGTATTGGTTAATAGTATAGGAGCTAGAATTGGTGGCTAGTATTGAAGGCTGGTAATGGGGCCGATTATTAAAGGATATTATTGGAGGCTAGTATTGGGGGCTAGTATTAGGGGCTAGTATTGGTGGATAATATAGGAGCTAGAATTGGTGGCTAGTATTGAAGGCTGGTGTTCGGGGGATAATATTAGAAGCTTTAATTGGAGACTAGTCCTGAGGACTAGAATGGGGCGCTTGTATTGGAGGCTAGTATTGAAGGTAGTGCCTCCTTCAACTATTTCCACCTGGCCACATTCCAATGTCTTGCAATATCTTGGTCTTCACAATACTAGTAATCCTATGGTAAGGATCTCGTATTTTACTGTCTACTTTGTGTTGTTCAGATTTCTTTATTCATTTTGGAAACATGCCCTTCTTCTTCCTTATGACCGCCTGTCTTGATACGGGTTCTTATTTTTCCTTGTTGATGTCACCATAAAGTCGAATACTTTACTATACTTTATAATTTAGTTTCATCTTTTTTTTTCTAACAATTATATATATACAAGACTTTCAGTGCCATTCTAGTCTTTCTTATTCTTAGCTTGTTCCCTGACATTTTATTATTTTTACGTTTCTTGATTTTTTGTTATGGTCAAAAACGTGTACATAAGGAATATCGATATGTCACTTTGGAAAGTACATTTCGATTTTACGTGTGTATCCAATCTAGAGTGAAAAATATTCCTACCTTCCTCATCTAGTCATCTCTTACAATAATTAAGTGTCATAGTAAAAGGGATCACATATGTAGACGGTGGGATAAATTATTTTAATGAATTCTGTTAAGAGTAATATGCTGAAATACGTTGCAAAGAATTACATGCTAATGTAAATATCGTTAATATACTCTAACCTTTTCAATGATACTAAGCTGGTTTAGTTTTGTTTGAATTGATTCCTTTACAAGTGCAAGATTTTGTTTGATAACATTATATGCCGAAAGTCGAAACTTAACGGGTTGTAAAGAATAATATATAAATAATTCCCAAAACATGATTGTTATAAAAATATAAAGTACTTGGTTAGTAATCATGTTACATAAGCATACTGAAATAAAGTTCAAGATTACAAAGCGAACCCGTTTATCTTTGATTATTAAACGAAATTTCTCCTTATTATAAAATCGACCGTGGTAATGGAGATACAGAAAATGATAAGAAATATTAGTAAGGGAAATATACGAGATCTGGATTACTTTTATATGCCAAACTCCAAAATGAGGATAAAGCAATTGTGATAATTTGTTTGTTTTAATAGAATAAAATAATTATTTTTTAAAGCCCACTTTTAGTCAATTAATAAATATTATTTTCGTACTATAGGTTAGTAATAGAAGCTGTTGTTGAAGTCTAGTATTGAAGGCTGGTATTGGGGGCTAATATTAAAGGCTATTATTGGTGGCTATTCATGGAGGCGAGTATTGGGGGTTAGTATTGGACGCTTGAATCCTGTAAAATTTAGTGTGTGAAAAGTTTGGTTTAATTAATTACTGATTAATTGAAGCCCGTTAGAGCGCTGTGTTAAAGGTGTCTACAGTGGATTAGACATATACGTGATATATCTATAAGAAAAAAGTTTACGTCATAAAAATTTGTAATCTCTTCAAAAACGATGTTTACATTTCTTTAGTTCCGTTTCATTAGTAAACATGAATTGCAAATATTTCTTTACCAAAACAATTAAACTCATATGTTCGAAAATACTACGATAAAGTGTTCAAAAACAAACTTAATTATCAGATTGGTAAGTATATGTGAAGAGTAGGTTTAAAATATCAAAGTAGCACATCACCATTAGAGAACCTATGGTTGAGATTTACGTCTTACTTGTTATTATTCTGTAAACTAAAAAAAATTTAAGTTATCTGTCAAAGATAATGAAAATTAAACATCAGATGGTATATTTAACGGTTATTAGTTTCATCTAGAAATTATTGTTTTTATAGTAAAGATTAATTTTCAATCCGAAGGACACTTTTGAATTATTTTACCCTATAGTGGTAACATACAAATTGCATACTGTATATAAGTAATCTTGGAAATAGAATCCTATCATAGAGTATTTTAAATATATGCTTTAAATATCATAGGGTGAAATATTTAATACTGCATTATTTGGCAGTAAACTATCTAATAATATAGTAATAATATACTGCGAAAAAAACTTTTTTTCATGTAATACCCCAACTCCTATAGCGGAAGACTATGTCATTTCTAATATACGGCGAGAAGTTTTAGATGTACCTAAAAATATAACACTTACAAGAACTATTATATAAATAAGAGAAATAAGAGTAAATAATTCTGACACTACTTCAAAATTCAGAAGTAGAGATTTACTTTACTTACCGACTGCTGTATGACCTCGAGTTCAGTCAAAGTTACAAATTACATGTTTACTAAAAATACCCTAGTTTTAAACAAATGGCACTTGAATTATTGCACTAGTGATAAAATCACTATGAAATGTAAATAATTATTTACAATTAAATAGGTGCATTCGACAATAAGAAAAAATTTAGAGAAAACATAAGAATAGGTCTCCTGTAATTTTACCAAACACTTGATGTAATACTAGTCAATTAATAGATAATAACAAAAACAAGTAACGAATCTTGCTCAGATTTTAATTCAAAAAGCCCAATAATTAGTACTTATTTTACAATAATAATGCGTTTGAAAACACATAAATAATATTTAAAAATTTGCTATCGTTTGAATTTTATAACGTTTTGCCGTTGTAGCTTTTGTTCACTAAACGGCAAGTTATAATTCGTTACAAAAACAAAAATTAAATGTTTTTATACATTAGAATAGCTTAAGCAAGATCTCGGTTTGAATAATAATAATTTAGGTTCATTTAATCTTAAATGTTAAGCCTAAGTTATTATGAAAACAATTTATATAATTTGTATAGAGGTTAATTATTTTTACTAACAAAAATGTTTTAAAGAACTCGTATTTACACTTTTAAAATATTTGGAAGATTACTAATTTTAAAATCCATTGTGAACTTAATTTAATCTCCAAAACAATAGAATTTTTTTTTTTAATATTTATATATCTGTGTTGCTTTGCGTATAGTGCATATTTTTTAAGTAGGCTACTAAATATTGTACACTATAAAAAACACACTGCTAATTATTTGTGTTTCTGTAGAGAAAGAATCGTGACTTACCAGGACCATTAACTACAAGTGAAAACTCAGTAACCTCAGGTAAATCTAAGTTTTAGAATCATAATGGAAGTTGTAGCTAGAATTCCACTAACATCGTTAAAGAAAAATTATAGTTATTACTAGTTAATTACTGAATCATATTATATAATCAATGAATATTAGTAATATACATATATTACATATAAAATATAAAACTAAAACACAATATAGTTTGTCCAATCAACGCTAACGAAATCTCGTCTTTTTGCTACTGCCCACATTCAACTATGTTAATACCCTCACTATTTTCTCTGTTTATAAGTTTCTATAAAAAAGAATCAAAGCTTACCAGGACCAACTCCAAGTGAAAACTCTTTACCTGAGGTAAATCAAAGTTTAAGAATCATAATGGAATTTGTACCTAGAATTTCACTGTGTTAAAGAAAATTTATTTTAATACTAATTAATTACTGATTCATATAATATAATATATGAATACTAGTATTATAATACATAAAATATAAGATGCTAAAGCACAATATAGGCTGTCCAGCAAACGCTAACGAAATCTCATATTTTTGCTATTGTCCACATTCAACTATTTTTATACACCCCTCAGTCTGTGTCTGTTTATATGGGTCTTGAACGTTACAGGTCACACGTTATGTAGAAAACATGAAAGAGAGAATTATATGATTTAAATATTTGTTTATGTTTTAGGTTTTAAAATATTACAAATATCAGTGGAACTGTGATTAGTTTAAAACATTTACATAATTTTTAAGTGGTACATAAGCTAATCGGTGTGATTGTAATATAATAATATAACGTAGGTTTGTTGCAAATACTTTTACTATGTAGTCCGCATATTTAACTGGATATAAATATGCAATTATCTTGAAAATATATTTTATATTATTATTTAAATAGGAACAGAACCTATTTTGTTAAGTTTGCAACGTGTGATAGTCATACCGAGATATTGCAGTTACATTTATTGATTCCAACCCTTACTGAAAAAATCATATCAAATCAACTTATTAATACTTTAGTTTATTTCATTTAATAATTGTCAAGTTAGTAAAAACTTCAATTAGTTCGTTGGAGCTTTCTTCTCCTTTACATTTGTGTAAGTCTCTTCCTTAATTTGCATCATAATTTACATTTAGAAATTAAAATATGTTAGTCACAAACAGAACTCCTCATAAAACGCATTTATATTTGTAAAGGAAAATTTTATATGTAAATGAAAGCAATCTTCTGCTGAGTAATTTATGCGGTGAAATTTAAAGGGTTGCGAATTAATTACACAGCTTTGCGAGAACTAGGGATACGCGTTATTGGTATAAGTTACGTAAGTGTATTAAATAGTTTACTTAGACACTTTACTATTTACTGCAAACAAGCCTATTAGATATTAGTGTTAAACAGAATAGGTTTATATGAAAAAATAACCTAATTTATTAAATAACAACAATAATTTTATTTTGTGTTAAATCGTTCCTTACTTGTCCAACATGAAGTGGATAGCGATAAGCGCAATCGCCGGTCATGTGCACGTATCGATCAAGATCATCACCGCTTTTCCCACCGCTAAACAAGGTTCCCAATTCTGTTACTTTGTGACCTTCCAAAAATTTTACGGAGAAGATATTCCGAATATATCTGCTCAATCAACTCGAAAATCATTGTAGATTAGGGCAGAGTGAAACCCCCATGTTTAAAAAAAATTGGTTTCTAATAGATAGGAAAAGGGCTCTTCGGCCCCTAATAGGAAGAAATATTTTTTTTTTTTTTAAATAATAATTTATTCCTTAGATCGCGCATTGTCCATAAAAAGAAGTTTACAAAAATAAGAATTTTCAATAAATTACAAAAAGTTTGTTAAAGATTATTAGGCGTAAAACCTATTCGTTGGGGCAAAAATACAAACATACAATGGGAATTATTTTCAGGCTTTTTGAGATCCCGTAAATGGCACAACCATTGAAACATTTTAAAAATCAGGCCATTTTTAGAGTAACGTAAAATATTTAAACTAAGTCTTTTACATTTATAATAGCTCAGAACTATGTTGACATTTTCTTGTAGTATTTTACGTCATAATGCAGCTCTTTCCCTTTTAAGAATATTTAAAGTATTTTAATCTAAATTGATCCCAAGACTCACCACGGAAAGGTGGCTGCAAATCGAGTAAAGCAATTATAAATGCAAGGTTGTGTAATTTACACTGATACTCCTTTAACAATGTTTTCCATTTCATTTCTTGGTATTTCCCAAATGTGTATATGCAATCATTTACTATCACGAAGACTAACTGGCCTTTTGTTGAGTTGCTTTGTCTCATCATTTCCAATATCACGAATAAGAACGGATTACTTACACCTTAATATGTTTTATTCACTAAAACCTAAAATAATATTTTACAAACATTGTGCATTTTTAGTCCCAAATAAGTAGAATTTTGCTTATTTCACAAAACCCAAAACTCCTTTTTCTTTAGAATTTACATCGTAATGTGGCAGGTATTTAAGTAGGAATGGAGGAAAGTAAATATGGACGGTTTGGATTGTATGAACGTTGTTAAATTAGCATCCCTTTAGATTCCACAGCATACATTACGCTACAAAAACTTGCCTAATTAAATATACGGTTTGGGTTCATGATGCAGAAGGATTTTACTGAAATATTCTGATGCAGTTTTGGAATTCCGTTTTCTATTTCTAGACATTTTTTTGGAAGAAGAGTTAAAGAATTAAATTCATTCTATTATAAGATCAAGAAGAGAAAGTTTTATATTGAAACAATAATATTATTTTAATTAACTAATTTTGAGTTTAGAGGGATATGATTAATTTTATAAACATTTTATAGGTTTATTACTCACAAGATGGGTTCATAACAACATTAATTTATTATTTCTATTGCAAACTGGAAGATACTTAACATTCGATACGCAGACATCTACAACCTTTGTATACGGTACGCTTACTGTATTTTCATATATTATTCATGTATGCTACTTATAATTACCTTGTACACAAACGGCAGTGTAAAATATTGCAAACCATTAATGATAATAAAATTAGAAAAAAATTCGAACATGCACAAACACATCCAATTATTCAAACTGAACTATTTTAATAAACGTTACCACTATGGTATATTTCTTTACATTTTATAATATTTATTTAAAAATTCAGTAACATTCTATTACAAAGGGTTTAACAAACGGGTTAGTTTACGCAGCGACAATATCTTTTTTTTAAAAGTACGCCTATTATAATAAGAAATATTATGCTATTTTATTATATTACTAAAATATAAATGTACCTACCAAAAATCAACCAAATAAAAACTATTATACTTATGTCGTATTTCAAATTCATTTGAAAAAATGAATGTCCGCTGCTCACTGAAGCAATTGTTCAAGCCACCAGAAAAACGTATTGTTTATAGTTTATAGGGATTATTTTGGTATAATAATGAATTTTGTTATAAAAAAAATCTGTGTTTTATTTGAAAACAAATAGAATTTTAATGTCTATTATATACATAAAACATAACGATATATAAATTGGTAAAGTAGGTATGAATCTAGAATTATTAGTTGCAAATACAATCTGTAGTTATCTGTGCCAAACTACCTTAGTTAGACATTGTAATACAGTATTGTAATACATTACCAGTGAGCCAGTGAAATAAAACGGGGATGCAACAGTTCGAAATACAATACGATGCTCTGTCTGTATACGTTGGCCCTACTGTAAAGAAATAACGCATATGCTCACTCAGGTGACGTTGTCATATTTATTACCTTTACTTTAGATCTTGCTGAATTATTGACCTCAGATCTCTTGCATTCATTTACATGCATAAATTCAATTCATAAATAAAAGGGTTCCATGAACTCTTAGAGTTTAAATTTTACGTTTATCAACTCAAAGGTTTTTTCTAAATTTGCAATTGATTTCAACTTTTCAAATAAAGGCACAGTAAAAAATTGAATGAATGTGCCTTTTTATATTTTAGTTCGTAATAGCTTACAATTTTATGATTTGTGATAAAATATGATGAATTACCTAATTTTTAAAGCTTTTTCTAAGCTCTTCGATAAACTTGATAAAAATATTATTCTGCTTTTGAGAAATCAATACAGTGTTACTTTGAGATAGGGCCTATGTAAATAGAAACTCTTTTAGTGCAAAGTAGAAGACGAAACCAAAACAAACACTGAGGAATGCTTGCTTTAAATAATTGGTAACCTCAAATTTTTACTTTACTCCGAATTCAATTGAAAGATAAAATTATTTACTATAATTTATAAATATTACATTTTAAATAAACATACAAAATTATTATTAGAATACGGTTTTTATTTATATTATTGTTTCTAAATCATGGTTAATGGAATTGAAAAATCTTAGTTACAATGTTTAAATATTTAAATTTTATATTTAGTATCTAAAACAGAAAAGTATTTATGATTTTTTTTATTTGTACATAAGCCTGTATGATTTTCTGTATTTTATTTATACTAACAATTATAAAATTATAATGCAATATATAATCCAATAATGCAAAATTGTTTATAAGTTCTACAATTTCAATAATTACCTTATAATAAAGAATTTATAAACGTCTATGGATTTTTCTTCTGACTCAAGGTAATTGTGTAGAAATAAAATTAAAGCAGACCAGCAAAAGTATGTTTTTATATTAGCTACAGAGTTAATTAAAGTAATAAAATATTTATTTTGTATATAACATACTTCATCTAGTCACATAAGTGGAAAGTGATTTATAAATTTAGAAAATGCTAATAATGTTAATTAGCGAAAAGCTTCAATCAACAATAAAATAAAGTAATACTCGTATATTCTTGTTAATGAAAGTTATTTTATTTCATCATATATATATATATATATATATATATATATATATATATATATATATATATATATGTATTATATTATTCAATCGGTAATCAAATGCCTTTCATTCACCCACTAATGTTAAATATATTTCTTTATAACTTCTGATGTTATTACAGTTTTCTTTTTTTAATATGAATTCAAACAATAAATATAAAAAAGAATTATTTTAGTTTTATAAGAAAGAAATATTTTTTACAATAGGGGTAAGGTATGCAATGTTTATTTATTTCGTCCCATTTGCGTTAAAATAAGCGATAACATATGCTTTCATAAAACAAGTGGTATTGTGCTATAGGTTATGAGGTATAACAGCTATTTCAATGAGCTATGCTATTTGTCTGTATTATTTGCAAATATTTAATCAATAGTAACTCAAATAAAAATTTTCTTTGTTGACCTACGTAGGAATTGACTTTTAAAGAAATAGATTTATATGTGTGTTCCTTGTTTTTTCTGTATGAGTTTTGAAACAATTAATTAAAACCTATTCCGTATGTCAATAGTTTCAAAGCAGCTTTGATATTTCTGTTCGTTTCTTATACATATCTTTATTTAAACTGGGTTTCATTAAGAACTTTTCTAGTTCTTTCTTTACATCATACATGGAGAGAGTTATTAAATGTTACAATTTCGACTTAAAGCTAATATGATTCCCAGGTATTTCCACATATTTTTATTCTTTTTAGTTTATTGTAAATTCTCCAATACATATGCAATAATTACTATATACTCCTCTATTAAAAACACATCTAAACTGTTTACAAAATGTGTTTATTCTCTGGTAATTGGTGCGATAACATTTAATTACCTATGCACAATTATGCCACACGAAATAAAAATACTACGCAGTAAGACTAGACAAGACAATAATATTGAAATTTTAAAAATGGTGAAACATCTTTACGACAAATGTTTTGAAATTAAAACTACCTGAATTTGGAAAACAACTATAACTATTTTACTTACAAAAATAAACCTCGTATTTGAACAAAATCTTATCTCTCCCGTTAGACGTACAAAGTAATATATGCCTTGTTCTTTGTCCTGAAACATTTCCTGAATACATAATGTTCTACTGGGTAAATAAAAACGACACCACGATATCTGCCTAAAATACTGCGATATTATCTACATATATACTTAAACACACCACCTTCTTGTCTATGATTATATGAAAAATTTGTTTCTCCCTCAGGATATTTCATGTTTATAATATTATTCTCATTCACTCCGAATAACAGACGTTAAAATATTGTCAAATTAAACACGCCATGTGCTTCAAACCCTTTATGTTTAATAAAAGGAGCGTTATATTGTACATTCCCCTTAGTCACAATGTTTATCGGCAAAAGGAAACTGCATTGTGTGTGCTGACGTATGCTTTAAAAACTGTAAAGGAAACAATCAGTCAAAGTAAATTCTAGGCTTAATAATATTTCTCGAGGAGAGTTAGGTTTCTGTAATTTAATAAAGGTAGGTGATAGAAAATGATAAATATGTGTGTGATAGATAATGTTATTTAAATACAGACATTGGATTATTAGTAATTTTATTAGATATAGTAAGTGATATGATAGTTAGGCCAAAATATAGACATCGGATTATTAGTAATTTTTTTAGATATAGTAAGTGATATGATAGTTAGGCCATATTCTTATTAACTAATAATAATTTAATTAAAAGTAATAATATTGCTAACTAGAAGTTGATATAGTGTACGAATATCCACTAAGGAATGGGTTTTTACGTAATAGGAGTAGCGAAAGGTTGACTTCCAAATGACTAAATAGTAATGTATAAGAGTAAACGTTTCCTAAATTTCTAAGTGTAATATTCGGCATTTAAACCCCCGCCCCTCATAGTACATACTGTATTAATTGTAATCACACAATAAAATATTTTACACCCAAATAGTTCCCATCTTAAACAAATACTTTTCTATAAAAATTGAAATTTTGTAATAGATAAGACGCTTTAGCCGAGGTTAATAAATTTAGATAATGAAATTCCTATAGGAAAACTAACCTGAAAGTTATTAAAATGCAAAGTTTGATTATTTAGTTACTAAAACCATCATTATACGGCAAACATAATTATTTAAAAGGTTTTCAAAACCTCGTAGATAATATGAAGGTAGTATTTGTGGGTTTTATTGCTAATATTTTCTCTTGTGCAGGTAGAGAAACACAACTTATAATGAAACACTCATAGAGGATTGACGAGTGTTGGATATTTTCTCATTTACTCCTTTTTCAAAGAAAAGTCAAACGAGATGGCAGATAATAATTCGTTCACCCTGAAGAATATTCAAAACAGTAATTAATAGTGCGGTTGAGCAGGAAAGAGCTTGCTATGTAGAGATACCTTTACGGAATAGCATAACTAATCAACAAAATGTAATTTGGTTTTTAACTGCAGTGTATTATGAGTTTTATCGGATTGGCTACCCTTTGTGTTGCACATTTGTATTTTGGCCTTTGATTTATTTCGTGTTCTAATAATCTAGTTCTAGGAAGCTAAATCGTTAGAGATGCCTCTCTACCTTTAGCATTTTTCAGTCAGCATAAAGCCAGCATTCTAAAGTAATTACAGTTATTTAAGTTATAATAATTCAACAACGTAATAATATGTTAATAAACTATTTATTCTCATGTATTTAAAAATTGAGTCATAACTACTAACTGTATAGTTTATATATTATAGGATTTGTTTTTAGTTAATAATTATAAGAATGAAGAAATTATAATAGGCTCCGTAGATTATTTTTATGCTTATTTTTCAAAATTATTCTGGGGAACTATAAGTTTAGTATTTATTTTTGTTTTTTTTAATTTAAAATTATCGGTAAATAGGTTTTTGAATGAGGTTCGGGTATCCGGGGAAGTATATTACAAATAATAGTTTAATAACATAATATACTGGAATTGTTATCATTTTTTTTTAAACCATAAACCTTAAATGTGCTACTTGAGATGTTGATCATTATGGCCTTTTGTAAAATTATTGTTCGTTAACGAACCCCTCAGTGAAATTTTAAATTTTCTTGGTTTGTTATTTGTTTTAATTATATATAGTTGTTTTATATTTGAATATACTACAGTGATATAATATTTCATTACTAATCAAACCATTCCCTAGCCGTTATACCTTTACTGTATGCCTATGTTGAATACTATAAGGAAATGTCTTATTTTGTAAAATTAAACCAATATCAAGGTATCTATATGCTACATTTTAGTATTGACAATACTCACAACATTCAAATATGTCAATTAAATAATTGTAATAGAATTCAATTCGTAAATTGCTGTTGATTCAGAATAAGTGCTACTGGCCGTGAGATGAACATAAATTTATTCTAAAAAGGAATTCATACTACCCTGGAACATAGTAAATACAGAGTTTAGTAGCAAAATTTACGACCTCTCATTTTATGTAAGGTAAATCCAGTTACTTTATTACACTTAACTATGTTTTCATATTGTTTATAGTCGTGATTATAGCACCTACGTGGTGCGAATATCAACGTTTTGTCATTATTATGCAAATAATGTTGCGATATATTTGACCCTATAAATGCTTACCTAGATTTTATCAATGAATTTAATCCTAAAATATCATCGTTTAATAACGTCTTTCAGTGATCACTCGCATTAAACTCTCGTTTTATTAAACATATCGGTTAATTGAATTTTCTTCTTCATTAACTGACATCTATTCTCCAGTTATTCCTGTCCATTCACTCATCCGATTTTATGCCTTTCTCTTCCAACAAGCTGTTTATCCAGCTCCTTCTTGGGCGATCATGTTTTTGTTTTCCCTGTGGTTTCCATCTCAATATCTCCATTTTCAGGCGTTCTTCCCTCATCATCTGTAGAAGACCGTGAAACATCAACTGTTTGGTTTTTATCTCCTGGGCGATTGTGTGTGAGGCAACGGTTTCTCATATTCTATAGTTTGGTTCTTTTTTAAACCTTGACATTCTTGCAGATCTGCCCCAAATGTTTATCTCTATCTTGTTTAGTAGTTTTTCTGATCGATCTTTGATATTAAATACTTTACTCCCATACTTTACAATTACTTTTAATAATAGTATTATTTATTCAATTTTTGTTTTGTTTTTCATAGATGTTCCTATTCTACAGAATGTTATTCAATATATGCGGTCTTATATATTTTGGTCTCTTATTTCTTTATCAAGAGCGCTATCTGTTCTATCTCATGGACAAAATATGAATATGCTGAGTCTGTTTAAATTTTAGTTAAATATTGAAGGTTTACGTCTTGTTGTTGGCCACCATTTCACATTTACACACGCCTACTCTACACTCGTAGGCTTCTTTATTTTTAGAAAATGATGTAAACAAATTTCTTTTTTCATATTCCTGGTAATCATGATTTCAATATCACTATAAAATTTAAAAAATCAATTTATTAAAGTAAAATTAAAATATTTTAGCAAGAATACTAAGTTCTATAAAGATTGTGTCTATATTATCGGACATTTTTAGATAATAGTTAATTTTATCAGTAAAGCTTTATAATAATGGTTGTTATCAAATCATACATGTATATTTAACGTGTATAACATAATATGTAATAAGCCTGTAGGGTAAATATATTCAGTCATATCATGAAATTTTAAATTCAAAAACCGAAAACTATTGAGTAGTAATTATTACAATTTGTAAAATAATAACCAGAGTATTTTTAGGATTCCAGAAATACCGGGTTTTATATTGGTTCACACACAACTAATTATTACCTGGTTACATAATTTTATCATTATTAAAAATCCAGTATTATTACAATCGAATTATTTTGTTCGCAGACATTTATATTAGGCCAGTAATAATACTAAGCTTTATCGTAATAAGCCTTAAGGGCTTAACTTGAGATATTTGGAAATCATTCAAACAATATTTCACCCGGTTATTTGCAAGTAACATTATATATAATCCAACATGTCATAGGTAATATTTTTTTTAATGGAGAAAGTATTATTTTATTTGTTTTAGAGAGGTTTTATTCATTCGTTAGTGGTTTGAAATGAAAATTAAAATTGTTTTTTTTTTGTTATAAGTAACAGATTTTATTATACATTTTCGCCAAATAACAAAATATTTATTTATGTATAGCATATCTAGAAATACATCTTGTAGGGTAAAAAGAATTTACCGTCTGTACTTTATCTTAATGAAATAGTGCTCTCTGAAAATAGCGTGATAACCTTGAGAATTATTTATTGGCATTTTTATACCTGTTATCATCCCCGATAACGGCTTAACACGTCCTTGTCCCGGTGGAACGGTATTTTGTATTCTATTTAAGCGTCTATTTACTCTACTTACGTCAAGCCCAAAATGTGGACCTTGGGGCTACAAATCGTAGTACCACTCTATAAGGCTCTGAAACCCTTACAAACAGGGCTGGATAGATGACCGACCCTCAAATGCTATAACTACAGCATTTGATTTTTAGAGAAAGACATTCATAAAGTCTTAATTAATAAATAGTATGGTGGAAATGAACTAATGTATAATTACTCATCTATTGAATCACTAAAATTGTAATCTAAAATGCCTTCACTTACAAAAATAAACGTATGTCCAATCAGAAAAATCAGTGTAAACGTAAATGACAAATACTCGGACAAAGATAAATTTTAATTATAAAACAATAGCTACTCTAATCATAAAGTCAAACATCTAATATAAATAAAATATTTCCATAATTATAAAATGCAAAATTTTGATACCTATTAATTTAACAAAATAAATTCTTTTTACCTAATTGTTGAATGATGCTTATGCAAAATTCTTCAAAAGCTTTTATTCTAGAAAACGAATATAGTCTAATTTATTTATGCTGAAATACTAAGAGTAGAAATATTTAGAAGTTTTTTATTTCATTTTTTAACAATGGTTAAGGCTTATGTAAGCAGTTATAATTAAAACTTAAACTAATTTCTTAACCCAACAAATTTTATATCCTGTAAACAATTATTTTTTATAAGATTCACATATTT
The DNA here is from genome assembly GCA_036971475.1 of Prosapia bicincta. Taxonomy (NCBI): domain Eukaryota; kingdom Metazoa; phylum Arthropoda; class Insecta; order Hemiptera; family Cercopidae; genus Prosapia; species Prosapia bicincta. The sequence continues at coordinate 344,101,075 of JBAIZL010000001.1, forward strand.
TTAAAGAAAATTTCATCAGATTCACTTAGACAGTTTGTAAATACTTAATTAACACTTTTAACACTGCAGTAGTCGCGTGGCGTCTATCAGGCGCCAATGTCACTTTTGCAGCCTGCTGTTTTTGTCTACACACGCACTTTTCAGTTTCCTTTTGAATACCTTCCTGGTACAGTATCATAAATCGCCAGTTAAGCATTCAATACCGAAAATCGACTATTTCTTGGAATATAGGCATTTGGAGCCTAATGGACGCCACGCGACTACTGCCGCTATAGACGCAGCTTTGTCTTCAGTCTGTTTCAAGTTGTTTTTGAACGCTTGTGCGTGTAGTAGTCTTGTGTGATATATTTTCTTTATTCAGAACCTTTATATATATATATATATATATATATATATATATATATATATATATATATATATAATCTTTTTATACAACCTTTGCTTTATATAGGTCTATATATCAGAACCTTTTTCAAATATTGTTGTTAGATTTACAATTTATAATATAACATACATATTAGGCGACATCAAAATGGATAAGTTTATTCGACTTAATTTGTATAGTGCAGAAGACTGTGATAAAATTCAAAATTTGCTATTTAGTGAAGAATTACAGTTGAGTGATACAAGTGAAAGTGAAGACTCAGTGGATAGCATTCAGTCAAATCATCAACCGGACCATGTAAGTGATGCAGGCGACAACACCGATGGTGATGAAGAGGATGCTATGTCTGAACATCTGACTGACAGTGATACAGAACAAGAGATAAGCGAAAACGACGAGGACCGTGAGTACCAAGACAATGAATCTTTTTATCTCGGTAGGGATAAAACTACACAATGGAAAGTAGATGTCTCTAGAAGAAATGTTCGTACCCCAAGACATAATATTATTACTCATTTGCCAGAAGTGAAATCTATTACAAAAAACAAAAAGACAATTTTAGACTGTTGGGGTTGTTTTATAGATAGTGATATTTTAGACTGTATCGTTGAAAGCACAAATAAATACATATTGTCAAAACAAGCAAACTATAGTAGACAACGCGACTGTAATTTTACAAATATAATAGAAATAAAAGCATTATTTGGGTTGCTGTACTTAGCGGATTATTTCAAGGGCAGTCGTGTGAATGCAGAGGATTTATGGGCTAACGACGGAGTTAGTCCAGAGAGATTTCGAATGGTTATGTCACTACATAGATTTAGATTTTTATTACAGGCCTTACGATTTGACGATTTAATTACTAGGGGTGAAAGAAAGAAGACTGATAAATTAGCACCCATAAGACATATTTTCGATAAATTTGTAAATAATTGCCAAACTTGCTATAGCGTAGGAGAATATTTGACGTTAGATGAAAAGTTGGAAAAGTTTCGCGGCCGATGTTCTTTCAAACAATACATTCCTAGTAAGCCAGGAAAATATGGTTTAAAAGTATTCTGCTTGGCCGATGCTAAAATGTATTATACAGTGAATCTAGAAATATATGCCGGAAAACAGCCTGATGGACCGCACCGGATTAGTAACAGCCCTAAGGACGTTGTTTTGCGACTTACCGATTGCATTGCTAATTCGGGAAGAAATATATGCCGGAAAACAGCCTGATGGACCACACCGGATTAGTAACAGCCCTAAGGACGTTGTTTTGCGACTTACCGATTGCATTGCTAATTCGGGAAGAAATATATGCCGGAAAACAGCCTGATGGGCCACACCGGATTAGTAACAGCCCTAAGGACGTTGTTTTGCGACTTACCGATTGCATTGCTAATTCGGGAAGAAATATAACCACTGACAATTGGTTTACGAGCTACGATCTTGCCAAAGAACTTTTGAAAAAAGGACAACCCTTGTTGGAACGATTCGTAAAAATAAAAAAGAAATCCCCCCCCCCCCGAGTTTGTAGCATGCAAAGCAAAGCCTTTGAAGTCGTCTAAATTCGGGTTCCATGAATCTATCACACTTGTTTCTTACAAGCCAAAAATTAATAAAAATGTAATTGTTCTGTCAACACTACATAGCGATAACAGTATTGATTCTCACACAGGCGATAATAAAAAACCAGAAATTGTAACGTTTTACAATTCAACTAAGTACGGCGTAGACATGGTAGACAAAATGAGTGCCCTATATAGTTGTGCAAGGAATACAAGGAGGTGGCCAGTAGTCATTTTTTATAGCTTGTTGAATATTGCTGGTATAAATGGACAAATAATATATAATTCTAATAATATAAACAACAAAACTTTAAAAAGGAGGCATTTCCTACGGCAGTTAGCCTTATTATTGACAGAGGACTACCTAAAACTACGCTTGAATACTAATAATATACCAAGAAATTTGAAAAGAAAAGCCGTAGATATAGGAATAAATTGTGAAAGTTCAAGTACTACAATCAGTGAAAGGGTTAGTGAAGATCCTGTTGGCCGTAAAAGGTGTCATATGTGTGCGCGAAAAGAAAACAGAATGACACGTAACTTTTGTCACAAGTGTAAAATGTTTATTTGCTTGAAACATGGAAAATTATTATGTGGGAATTGTGTTTGAAAACAGTGTTTGCATGACTTTTCTTTGTTTACTAGTTAATTTAATTAAGTATTTATAACTCATCGTCACATATATTTAATCTATTTAATAACGAACATTATAAAACTTTAAGAATATACATGTAATGTAGGAAATAGATATGCGAAATTAGTTTTTTATATAGTGTCCATTGCGATTTTTTTACTTAAATTACACTTGTGAAAGTGTTGAAAATCATATTAACTTATAACAAAATTATTACAACACAAGTTGCTAAAAATTACAACTATTTTAATTGTTTACCGGAGTGGCGTCTAATGGGCGCCACGCGACTATGCACGTCCGTCTGTTACGCGCGACTACTGCAGTGTTAAACGGATATTTAATGAGAAACAACCTAATTTCTTTTTAGGATGTTTAGAATAAACTGAAAACTCTATGCTAGTTCTCTATGTAGACTCTCTAAACGGAATCTTTTTCCTCTCGGTATGGTCGAGCCTTGTAACTTGATCACTTATTCATCTCTCCACAGTACATTTTTACGACCTGGCCTTCACAAATAACATTGTCATGTCACACATTCCATAAGTAATGATGCTGCCCTTGATTCACACACTAATTAGGAAAGACGAGGGATCTCATAATAATATGATTTTATAGAAAACCTTCTGTATAAACATATTTAATGATTATAACAACATTTCTGTATCACCAGCAAAGCGTTGACTCAATCTTGGTTTGGCAATATACTGTTTTGATATGAAGGAATATTTCCAAAGTTATAGATTACTTTTATGTTTAATAAAAGGTTTTCTTGTGTAATAATCAAAACCACCTAGGATATTCAAACACTATTATTCTCAAACACAATTATTTATTAATTTTCTATTATTTAAAAAGTTGTGTTGCAAACAGTACCAACATCATCAGGAATGAATGGAATAATGCAAATTAAATTAGGTCAGCATCATTGTTGCCAAATTTATTACGATATTAACCAAGTGAAATATAGACACAAATTTCCAAATATAGAAAGTATGAAATTCAAGGATATATTCAATTAAAAGATATATGAAATATATAAATACGTTATTAATAACAAAATTAAGAAATGAACAAATATTAATACGATGAAAAATTGTTACTATATTTAATGTCTATAATGACACGGAAACAAGATAAACGTATTAATAACGTAATCAATTTCGTAACAAAGATGATCATTCAAATTTATCATATGTTATATAACTTGTATTATAGTATTATTCATTCCTGAATATGTTGGTACTGTTTGCCAACATAAAACTTTGAATAATAAATACTTTTTGTAGTTGAAAATTCTTAGTTGTTTTATACACCTCACACACACACACACACACACACACACACACACACACACACACACACACACACACACACACACACACACACACACGCACACACACACACCCACACACACACACACACACACATATATATATATATATATATATATATATATATATATATAAAGTTATATTTGTGAAAAACATTCGAATATATAAAATTCTGTGTGTAATCGTTTATTAGCAGTTTTAGAAAAATATTAGAACATGAAGTATTGGTAATCTAATAATTTACAAAATCTCCTCAAACGTTTATAGTTACATTAATGATCAATCATTATTAGCCTTTATTTTTACACTGAACTTGACTAAGATATTTATGGGTATAGTGACAACATTTAAAGGTACGTGCTACTTAGATGTTGTAAGGTGCTACTTATACTTCATTCTTATAATTATAAACACCCCTATGTGATCAAGGTGAAATCTGTTCTTTGGCAATACAATTGGAATAATGTCATATTTGAAACCAATTTATATTACTGCAACTTGTTTTATGAAAGGTCTAAAACTACCTTTGAGTGTCAAAGAATGTTAGAGAACATTCAGAGAATTTTATTTCAAATCATCTTCTCTTACTTTTCATAGCTATATAACATTTTTATAAATAATGACAATACATCAAATCATTTGTAATATTGAAGTCCTATTTATTTTATACTTATATTTAAAATTATTTTATATATATATATGTATATATCGCTATTTTTATAATGTTATAATGTATTATTTCTGGGACACCACATTCTATTGTAGGTCTATAAAATAAAGTAACGTTAAAAAAATAGACACACTTTTAGAACTGGAAAAACAGATACATTCAATATTAAAAAAATATATATGAATATAATTAACAAGAGAAAAGCTATTTATTCAGTATTAGGATTACATTGTCATGAAATGTATTTTTCCGATTGTTAAACGAACAGTGAAACTACATTTTAACATAAAATAATTATGTTGATCTTTACGTTTAAAGAAAACCCAAATTCTTTATGAAAAGCTGTGAAAAATTTCATAAAATAAATATTTCCTTGAATATTTTTTATGGTTTTATTGGTCTTCAAAAAGAAAGAGAGAAGTTTTTCTCCCATTTTCCAGCGAGCAAGCTGTCAACCCTTCTGGTTCTCGTGGGAACTGAATGTGTGGTTTTAACAGGCCTTGCTTTTTACTGCATTACATTAATCATTCTAAAACGAACGGTTAGAATATGTCTGAGTTAGAATTTCAAATATTTCAATTTAATATTGTGCTGTTAACATAGTTAACCTTAAAACACAATGCATTGTGGAATGTTAAAGTTAACAGTAACTTTGGTTTTACGTAATATTATTTACACCAATTAGAAACTAAATGTAAATATGCAAAAACAATCGGATTCAAAGGTAAATGTCTACTATATCGCTATAGATGACGATATTGATTGTCAAAACAAATAGTATTTACAAGGTAAAGTGAGATTTAACATTTACCAACCTCCTTTGTTAGAGAAACGTTCCCAATGAATAAAATAATTTATAAAAATAATAAATTACATCACCTAAATAAATGTGTAAAAAGAGAAACAAAATATTAAAAAGTGTTTTAATAAATATAAATATATCGTGCTTATTAAATAGATGAATGTTTATATGTGACTAAATGATATGCGTTTATTGAAATATGTATCTTAATATTATGTTATATGCCTTTTTCTGTATACTTACATTTCTCAATACTAATTAACAAAATTAAACTTCGAAAGTGTATAAAATTATAAACATTTTTGTGGTAGAGTCTTGATTGAAACTTTTACTACATTACATTTAAAAATTTAATAGCAACGTGAAATTTTGGTATAAATAGCATTATCTCGTTTTTTTTATAATTTTAAAATACGAGTAGATCAGTTATAATAATAAACCCGTATAAAGTTTTGAATGTGCTAACAAAGCCAAGTAATTTCAAGTGATTGCCAAGGTTTAGTTTAATTTTAATTTCTTGATATTTTTCGATAGAATAAAACCAGTATGTATACAAAACGAGCTTGCATTTTTCCTAACATTGTTCTTACAATTTGTAAAAGATGAACCGTTTGTATTTTAATTAATGCTATTAGTTTCACTGTAAGTAAGTTTTAAAAGTGAACTATTATAAACTATTTTTAAAATAAATGTAATTTTGATGAATTGATTGTTATGAGTGCTATAAGTAACTAGATTGTTACAGTACTTGAAGATGTTACACCAAACATTTATTTATTATTTTTTTCTAAGATATGGTGTGATTGTTATCGTTCTTTTTGTATTTTTACGAGACTTCTTAATAGTCGCTACTATTATCAACAAAATGATTTAGTTAGGTTAGTTAATTTACCTAGTGGGGATAATATTTCATGACTCATAAGGTTAACAGCTGTTGAGTAGCTGTGAGCGATAAGACACAGGTAGCCGAGTGGTCAGAATGCAGTTGCATCATGCAGACTATAATTTCTTCATGTCAAAGTCGAGCAGTTACATAAATGTTTCTAAAACTATATTTAAAAAAAAAATTAAATGTGCTATTTAAGTAATACTTCTTTTACGCAGATTCTTTAATGTTTAATGGTTATGGTTATAGTAGAAATAGGGGTATTATAGATAATATGGTGTCTGTAGCAATGGATATGTTTTAATTTATGCTATAAATATTTCTTTTTTTGTGAAGTGTCCCCATTAACAAAGAAATAAGGAGGAAATAATTTAGATATGATAAATCTGTTCCCGACGTCTCTGGACAGCTGCCAGATCTAGCAGTTTCAAACATTCAATCGTTTATACAAATAAATATTATTTAACCTAAAGTAATCTAACCGGTATACCAATTTCCTTCATGGTACATCCTGCAAATCAAGACCGACGATCTAGTATGCACTCGACAGATTGATCTGTTACATTCATGACCCTTCTGTTTCGTGTAACGGTTCTTCATTATTTGACTGTAGGTACACAGTGGGGCTTTACCTCATAAAGATTCTAATTAAATTCTGTGAAAGTTCCGCATCAAACAATTAGATTTGATATAAGTAGAATAGTTCTTGAATTTCCATGAAGTGTTATTAACAATACAATTCAAAGTAATAAGTTATTGTAGTAAAACTAAATTTTATAAAAATGTTACATAATTTGGTAACAATCGTATGTGGAATTTGACTTTTGATAGAACATTTTTGACCAAATATATAGTTTTTTACTCTGCTTGAGCGGTATGGATAAGTTTTCAATTGAAGATCTTTTGAAAAGATAAGCCTTGCAATTGCCTTTGCTAACTCGGCGAAGAATATTTTTCTATCAATTATCATCTCAGGGTTTTTCTTACATATGAACTAAACATTGATCTTGCCAAGTTCAATAACCCGTTGATTGTAACCATTGCCCGTCTCTGTTACTCAATCTTTCTAGTGATTATTCCTTTTTCTTTCTATCAACTACATGGACTCCTTCCTCTGATACGTTGTAGAAAGAAATCACCTCTGATTGGAATAATTCTTCTGTTTCGTGATATTTCATCGTCCGAATGTAATGTTTCGAACATTATTACATTTTTGTGTTATTTTGGAATGTATAAAATCAAAGGTGTTCAATTATGATTGGTCCAAAACCAAATGTATTGCTAAAACCTGTAAAAATCTGCTAAATCACAACTGGTCGCGCGGTTACGACAGTCCTAACTGAAGAGTGACACGACACTTTACCTCTAATTCACATCACTACAGAACGCTTAGTCATGGGATTATCACTTGAAACAGGTGTCAGATAAGGCCAAGGTCACGTACCTAGCTCATCAAATTTGTAATGCAAAAGAATTAAACAATTCCCTAACACTAACTATGTTTGTTAGGGCGTCCCTTGCTGCATGACCCTTGCTGCAGGTTAACAGAAGAAATTTTGAGAAATATTCATTTTATAATCTAAGCACAAAAATAAAATAACAGACTCACCTAGAAATAATAGCCTGATTTTATCCAAGACATGTATTTATTTACTGAATATTTTATTCTAAGGTTATGTGTTAGAGCTGCGCCCCCAATTTAAGGTTGTATCTTCAGTGGAAGCATGTCATTACGTTTCGTTGTTTTTTGTTATTTTGTTTGTCTTTTTTTAACCCTTAAAATATACGTTTTTCCTTTATTTTTATATTGTATCCCAATTTTGTTTATGGAGGCTGAGGGTACTGCATTAAAATTAGAAACGGTTTCATTATTTTGTTTAAAAACCAGAAACATTCTATACAGGTTACAAATATTTTCCCAAATGTTTTACATTGTTTAACGAAAATACCAAATTATTTGTGATTCAAAAAAGAAAGAAAACCATTAAGTTTACAACTGCATTTGGAGTTATGTATTATTCACAGGCACAAACTAATAATATAAAATCAACAACTTTTCCCAGGCTTTTTACCCATAAACATAGTGTGATTTGAATTAGAAACTAAATTCTAATTGATAAAAACTTATGAAGAAAACTTTTAACACACACCAAATGTGGCTACGTTACAAACTTGTTATTTTTAATTTAACCTTTTATTACTAATTTAACTTAAAAGCTTTTAGCTTTTTAAAATAAAGAATGTTAGAATAATAAAACTGATACAGTGTGAGCAGATGGCGGTTTCTAAGGTTTGCTTCGAAAGGTAAAATGAAAACCAAATATCGAGATGTTTTGGGTTTGAGAGACGTCATAGGAGGTGATTGATATTGGTTTCGTTGATAACTTCATGGGGAATCTATTCCGAGACCTATTCACTAATGGAGATGTTTCGAATTTGACCTATGTAGGTAAAATACATACCAGTGATTCTCTATTAACATTATCGGTCCTATTAATTGTACCTTTTTGCAACATAATGGGAGATGGAGATAGACTCTGTCATTATGTTTCGTAACGGGATAGCGCCATTGACACCGCGATCTCTCATCTGTCTCACACGGTGAACGAATGAATCTAGATAAGTATTGTTCGTGGTTATATCTGGATAGGTACTGGAAGAGTTGTGGGCCCGAGAGCTACCGCAAAACTTGAACAAAAGTAAATAAGAGTAAAACAACAAAACGTAAAAAAATATTTTAAACAATCTACACAAGAGGGTCTTTGAAACAATCAGCTAATTTGTACATTGTGTAATACAGAAGAATAGCTCCCAATGTTTCTACATAAGCATAAGAAATAACATTTTTTATAACAACTGATAATCAAGTATATGACAACAACAAAAATATTTCTCAGTAAAAAGAAAAATCAATTCCATATTACAAATCGGAAAATTCCTATCATTTATTATTGCCTAACCTAATAGTTTGGCCAGAGGATGTAAATATTACTATTTTGCAAGGTTATTATTAATTGGAAATGGGTCAATAAATAAATAATAGAATCTTGATCTTTTTTAAAATTATATACCAGAAGTCAGAGTTTTGCTATTGTAACTAAACTTATTTACCGGTAGTGATAGGATGTGTATTATTTCTTTAAATCAATAAGAAGTTCCAAAATAAAAGTTATGGATATTGGCAGGTTTCTATAGTTTTAATGAGAGAAATAAACTATTTGTTCTTACATCTCAAAATAGACACACTAAAAAGTACAGTTGAATAACGAAATTCTAATGGTATCTCCTACAAGAAATAGAAATTTAAAGTGAAATTAAAATAATTAAGATGTCCAAATGTTTTTATGATTATAGTCATATGATAAAACTAAAATTATGGAAAATATGTTTTAATCGTTTGGAAAGAATACTTAAACGAAAACTAATTAATTCGGCGTTCCAAAGTGAAGAAGGAACAGAGTAGAGGTTCCCAACTTGATTACACGAAGGAAGTAAGTTTAGTTAGCGCTCATTGTTATAAGTCACGTAGGGAGAAAATGAAATTTATCTTTTCAAAATTGAGGTCACAATATATCGGTGGATTTTCTCACAGCTTCTAAAACTTTTATTTTCCAGAATATTACGTAGGCTAGTTCCTTAATATATGACTATTAAATGTAGCTCCCAGAAAGAAAGTCTTTCCATACGCTATTATGCTTTAGTTGGATCTTTTTCAGATAAGTTTTTATTTATTATCAGTAATCTGCATACATTAAAAATGTACTTAGAAAATAAACTATGAAAATCCACTGTAAGGAGAAAAAAACTCATAGTCCCTGTTTTACTCCATAAAACAAATATATTTTATTTTAGAAATTCCTGTTGGCTTTACGTTAATTGTCTATTTGTTTCATATATATTATTATAAACCTAAAATAATGGAATGAGAAAGGTATACAAACAATAGTGAAAAATATAAACCTACATATTGTTACAGATGTTATAACAATTTATCTAAATATTACATCTCGGCATATTACAAGTAAGTAATTTATTTTAATTATATATATATATATATATATATATATATATATATATATATATATATATATATATATATATATTACTTCCACATATCTTTGAAATATATAGGCTACGTCTAATGTAACAAAATAAATTTTTTGTTTTAAATGTCCGTGTTATATTAATTTTTTAGCTTTTTAGGTTTTTTAGGTCTATTTCAATATTGATCTAAAAAAAATAGAACCGTCATATACTGTTAAAATTACTTAGTCTGGATCTTTGAGTGGGTATTTTTATAGAATTTTAAGCAATTGCTCCTTATATTCTAATTTAAGGGTCAGAAACGATGATACCATCCCTGTTACTTTTATATTATATGTAGCCTAATATATAAAATTAAACCAAAAATAATGTTGTACAATATATTTAGATAGAAACTAGTGCTGACTATGGTTTATTAATTCTTTCTCTTTAAATATTTTTTCTCCTAAAGCGCAAAGGTTTAGTTTTAAATTGATTTTTTTTTTTGTTTGAGTATATTTTTTTTAGTTTTGTATTATTACGTCAAAGGCGGTATTATTACTGGTAAGTTTTTCAAAAACCGTCTTCCTTTTGTAAAATAACTTTATTTAAAATAACATTAAACTTTCTCGGTCCTCGGGATTAACTTTTTCGCACTGTAAGCTTTTGAATACCTACTAAAAAACGTTAAATGTAAAACTTTTAATTGGAATATTTTGCTAGTGGTCAACTTGACAGAAATCAAAGAGAATTTTAAAAACAGGTGAAATCTGACTGCGCTTTACTAGTTAATCGTCTTAACTGATAAAATTTCAGAACGAGAGGAAGTTTTCTCCCGAAAACATTTACATTTCTGTCAATAAAAACATTTTAAAGCTCCATTGACATTATTCATATTCAGCACTCCCCATCTCTTAAACCAGTTTTAAGTCTGCGATATTATGACCCGAGAGAAAATGAGTCTCATCTCCCGAAAAGTTTTGTAGCTTAACGTTAAAGAAACATTTACATTTACATATACATCACGTTTTTAAAAATGTAAATTTTTTTATTATGATAGTAGTAGAATGGAATCGCTTTTTGTATGTAAATATTGATTTTCTAGAATGATCGTCTTCCCTATAGGTGAGAAATAGTCATGTCTTTCACCTCCGAGGCAAAATTATTAAAACATATTTTGCACTTTGTATTTATTTATTAGACATTTATTTGAATTTTTTATTGAAGTTTAATAGACACAAATAGTGAAGCAGATAGTAAGAAGCTGGTTCAAAATAAAAGGTTGTTTTAATTTTGTCGTAATGTTTTAATGCAATACAACGTAGATCTCAACTTTATTATTTTAAAATATAGCGTTTTAATAACTTAAACTGTTATTATAGGTTGAAATAATAATAATTTAAACTTTGATTTCTTTAAATTATTTATTAAATCTATAAATATTCCCCTATAATAATAATAAACAATCGCCTAGAAGCTATTTATACCAATACGGTACTCTACCACTAGTGCGATAATCGCAATCCACTATAATCACAATCCCAATCCACTACGATGATAATCCCAATCCACTATGACGATCATCTCAATCCACTATCAAGATAATCCCAATCCTATATGACGATAATCCTAACCCCATATGATGATAATACCAATAAAAAATAAAGATAACTCCAATCCCCTATGATCATAATCCCACACCACTATGGTCAAAATCCCAATCCACTCTAATGATAATCCCAACTATTTGACGACAATCTAAATCCCCTATGATGATCAACCCAAACCACTATGGCGAGAATTCTAATCTCCTATGATGATAATCCCAATCCTCAATGACAATAAAACCATCCATTATGACTATAATCCCAATCTACTACGTCGATAATCCCAATTAACTATGACGATTATCTCAATCCCCTATGAAAATAATCCCATTTCTATATGACGATATTCCCAATGCCATATGATGATAATACCAATCAAGTATGACGATAATCTCAATCCCTTATGATATTAATCCCAATCTTAAATGACGATATCCCCAATACCATATGATGATAATACCAATCAAGTATGACGATAATCTCAAACCCTTATGATATTAATCCCAATCTTAAATAACGATATCCCCAATACCATATGATGATAATACCAATCACGTATGACGATAATCTCAATCCCCTATGATAATAATCCCAATTCTATATGACGATACTCCTAATACCTTATGATGATAATAGCAATCAACTATAACGATAATCCCAAACTCCTGTGATGATTATCCCAAACCATTGAATGTTATTCAAAGTTACAATAATATTTAGATTGTAATTATATTTTATTAGACAAATAATTATGTTTTTTTTTATATTACATATGTGTATTTAATATGAATAATATAACTCGACATGAATTGAAGATCTAACATCTTTATCTCGAATTAAAATTAGCTCCTCAGCGTGACTTGATTTAAAGCCTTTTACTAAGAGAATATTTAGGGGATTGTTCACCTCTATCCCTTAGCCTCACAGTTGTTTCTTCAGTAAGTCGTTGCATAAAATTTCCATCGATTTTTCTACAACGTTATAGAGGTCAATGTTTTATTTCATTTAGAGTGTATTATTTTCTATATTTTCTCAAAGCCATGTTATATTATATTTGACAGTAAAATGTAATTAGTATTTTGTAATAGGTTTTCATATTGAACGGTAAGATGTGAAATAGGCTTACCATTTTTAAAAGCTATAAACACATGGATTTGGAATAAAATGTGCATACCTCACAATTGCAAAGTACAACCAAAGCATAGGTAATCTGTATGGGTGCAGAACCCTTCCTCTTTCTGTTTCTCCTAATGGGCCAGACACGCCACAAGCAAATATGTTCCTATAAAGTCTATATTACAATAAATAGTTGAGCTGCCAAGAGATGCTGTACGACAGTTTGGCTGAGTGACGTGAAAGCTAAAGTCCAAGACACTAGTGACGGAAACTTACCCCTACATTTATATGCACCCTTCAAAGTGTCAACATCGTACCATTTAGCTACCCTTAATGCTAATCAGTGATGTTTTAAGAATTCTGAAAGACGACAGACATCGTCACCATTTCAACTATCGTGGATCTGTTAGTAGAAATGTACTTGTATTGTATTTATATTTTTTAACCTAAAATAATTAAATGATTAATATAAAGTTAAAAAACTAAATTCTACATCCCAGTATATTACTTGTCATCTGATTACTATTACTATGAACATTCTTATTGTAATTGATTTCGACATTAGTTAGAGAACCGTGAAGGATTTTCACGAGATTTAAATCATTATATGATTCAGCGTTCGCGACATTAAAGTTAAACACAATTATCTTTATCAATTTTTATTATTATTATTAGTTAGCCATAATGTTTATAACTATAATTAAAGTAAAAAGAAAACGTTGAACTGCAAATTTATTTATACTTTTTGGAAAGTGTTTTTCAAAATTATTTAAAAGAAAAATTTGTTTAGTTTTTATTTACATTTTTTTTTACACTTTTTTCAATGAAATGATTGAATTATTTAAATCAATATACTTTACAACGTTTCCTATGTTTGCAATGTATCATAAATGTTTATTAAATATAAAAAAAAACTAAAAAAATAAGTCGTTTCATACAAGAGTCACAGTCGTTAAGGATTATTTTAACCAGATGTTGTTTAGGTTTTTCAGTTTTACGCTACTTGTTTCACAAACCGTTGTCTAACCCAACGTCTTTAGGAAGCGAAAAGCGCAACTTGGAGAGAAAATTGCTTCCAGCCCCTTGAAAATTGTTAGGATCTTTATTCAGATTGTTTTCAGAAGAAATAAAACAATTTCGAGGTTTGTTTATTCGTTATTATGGAGTGATATTTGTGCGTCATGCACATATTTCATTTGTAAGATAAATTGTAACTTTCGGCGTCTTTTGATTTTAATTTGAAGTTCCCACATTACTTTAACGGTATACAATTGTTATTTAAAATAATGTTTCTTTGTATAAGACAGTGACATATAATATCATTCTTTGCAAAACAAACGTGATAATTTGTTTTAATGTTATTACCGGTGTTAGGACACATCAGTTTGTTTCATAATTAATTAATGTGTAATGATTAATAATGTGAAATTAATATGTCATTATATGTAATTTAATGTTTTTCTCATTCATTTTTTAAATTAAATTCAATCTTTTTTCTTAGTTTAGGCTAGAGAGATATTCAAACTGGCGTTAAAACAATAAATACGTATTAATGACAACTTAAATATATGTTCACTTATTCAAAGTTTATTATTTTGTTGTTTTTGTGTGTGTTGCAGTATATTCCTCCCTCTACAAAAGAAAGATTTTAAATAAAAGAAAAAAGTTATTAAATAAATTTTAAACAAATTTTGTGGTATAGAGGTTTTATTTATTTAATGAAATATTACGCCACAGGTGATTTATACAGTTATTACAAATGTTATAAATTAACTTGAATTTCGACTCCTACTTTCTTTGAAGTTAATTTATAAAACAATACAAAATAAAACTATTAAATACTAATTAAAATACTAGTTATTATTGAAACAGACTATTACTCAAAAATATAATCGATAATCTCGACACTCTCGTAACTATAAACGTATCTATCTCAATAAGAAGTGTCAGTAACAATTGAACTTGACTTTAAATTAAAAATTGAACTTAGAATTAATACACAAAGGCCGACCTGAACACATATAGACATTTCTGGATAAGACAAATACTCATAAGAAAAGTTTTAATCTGCTCCCAGCTATAAACCGTGTTAGTAATTCCACCAAGTACAAGACAATTATATCGCGATTATTTTCTCCGACCGGTTTGCATTGCGGTAAAGGTTATGCCTGTTGGGACAACCCTAACGAACTCTGTGATAGGCTGCGACTCCTTTTGCCATCTCAAGAGGTAGGTCATACGGGTCATGAAAACGAAATTGCCTCCATTATAGAAGAGATGAGGGAAGCTGGTTTTATAAAAGGCAGTGGAAATAGAAAAATTAGGTTACTAATACGATGAGAGAAGATAAGTTTGGACGTTACTCGGAGGAACCTCAGCAGACAGCTGGAAATAATCATACAACTCCGGATGGGGATTAAGATTTTTCTAGTAATCGGTTACACAACGTAGACGATCCTGTTTCCGATAGTGATGCTTTCAATATACGAACACTTTACAGTAAATGTTTTACATTCCATAATAAAGTAAACAAGTACCCCACTAAAGGGCGAGCTTTAGGTCGATTAGGCAACCCTATACATTCCAACGATACTGTACAAATATAATAGTTTGATTCGATAATCAATAAGAAGACAATAGGTTTACACACCAATGAAAACATTTGGGATTGTAAAGATAAAAGAATTATCAACGACGCAGAGCAAAGGTTTAGGAATGACGCGGTCGCTTTGCCTTACATGATTAAAAACACTCTATATCCTATTACGGAAGGCGCTAAATGCACATTTATTGCAGGACACCGTCGAATATCTAACTTACATAAAAGAGAAGACGATGAAAATTGCGTCAGCTTGTACAGTTTGAACGGGTTTCAAACATGGATTACTAGTAAAGCTTTAGTTACTCAAAGAAATCCGAACACGACGGAGACTACTTTAACGGTAAATGTCTGCGTATATGTATGTACCTGCGGGTATTGGGGAGAATGATATAGTGGTTTTAGTAAAAGTGAAAAAAATGTATGAAGACATTCAGAAGCAGTTCGCTGAGATGTCTAAGATTATCAAAAAGATAAAAATAAATAAATGAAGATCGACAAGGTCTTATCAATTAGCAATAATAAATTCAGGAACACTTTAAAATTTTTTAGTTTTGAAAATACGATGCATGAAGACGACTCGACTCCGAGAATTATATGCAATCTTGAAAGATATACTTTATAAGTAGACGCATGGATGACTGTTATAAATCATTAATATAATGGATATCAAACGGAAAACACCAGTTAGTTCTTAAACGTGGTGTCGTAAAGACGGGGCGTGTACGTCCTGGTGTTTTTAATAAAGCCATCGATATACTTTCAGTCAAATTACACTTACCTTAGTACAATTATTGGGAAAAGCTTGGAACAGGGTCAAAGCTGGTGACTCATAGCTCAATGAACGCGCTGCTGCTTTGGCCGTAATGAAGGCAAAGACCGCATTTGGCGGCAGTACAGTGTACATTCTCGACAGCGTACAGTTAGACAGCTTTTTAAACGACTGCAAGGCAAAGGGCTTTACTTGAAACCGTACAATAAACAAGGACGCGGAAAGAATAAAAGATGTCGATAGATTGTGTACCCATTAGATCGTTGACAAATGTAGGACTGGAAAGATACTCCGTAGCCTTCGGGGTACCGTGGTTTAGAGGTGTATACATGAGAGATAAACTACCGACATGATCTTTAAAAAACGAATCGGCTATCGTGAATTTGTATAGTACATCTGGTCCACACAGACTAATCCCTGTTATGTTGTTTACATAATATTCAGTAACAGAAGTTGATCTCATTAAATCAACAAAAATCGGAGGCTAAATCACTCTTCTTCTAGGCTCTCTTCTGGTTTTAGTTTTTCATCTGTATTGCAGCGAAATTAAAAAGCATTGCTAACTAACCTCGCGTCTATAAGCCAAAGTATTTAATTGCTTATCCTATCTGATCTTTATCCGTATAACTGTGGTCTTTTTGATTCACTATATAGTCAGTGGCCACGTGTAACACCAAACGATGATCTGTTTACGTAATTCAATTTTCTTTGTCTTAACGATAAATATTTCCTAAATATAGTTTAATTGGAGAACTATATTTTATACAAGTAAGCAATGTAATTATATTAATTAATTAATGATTCATAATTACTAGTAATTAATATATATATATATATATATATATATATATATATATATATATATATATATATATATAACTAATAATTGAAAAGCCAACACCCACATGCAGTTAACACAGCAACTGCTACAATATATAAGTGGTTTGAGATATGAGTCTGTAATGTAGTAAGACACCTCAAACACGTAATTCAAGATAGCCTATGTGAACTATAATTTGTGTTAATATTATTGCATTTATTAAGTTCATCTTTTGTGCTTTTACTAATATATGACTAATTACTGTTCTTATCTGGTCAAAGCAGTTTTATTTATTTATGTGTCATTTCATGTTACGAAATTTTTAATAGCGTACCGTACTTACTTTCTGATGTATTCTTATGTGATTACAATAAATGTATACAGCAATATTCTTAATCAAATATGCTTTAAAATATATTTTTCTGGTATTTTAGAACCATGCTTCCGTCAGCTTACCTAATTCTTCTATCACTAACCTGTTACATACCAACTTAAATATATATGGACTCTTCTTCTCATGTCCATACCATGTTGATAGCTGCGGAATATGAATAATCACAAATGTAATTACCCAACTTCACAAATTATTGCTTGGATATAGTGCCGTCTACAATATAACACTTGATTTTAATTAAAATCACGAGGTGATTAAAGATATAATTTAAATCGTTTTTTCTAACCTTATGTGACGTGTCATGTCTTGCGTCTTAGATACTGTCCGACTCACAGCCACTGCTCTCCTGTCTTCCTTTGCTCTATATTAGGTAGTTTAACGTCAAAACGTTTTGTATTTTATTGAATTCTTTGTTTAATGAAATGGCATTTAACTTTATCTGTGAAAGTAGATTTTTTTTAAACGGATTTACATTTGTAAAGTTGTATGGGATCTTAGATATATCATGCTTCCAATCACTTCGATATTTCTAATAATATCTATTTATAAGTTGCTCTTCTTTATAAAAAATCAAGCTAATACTTAATTAGTACATATTGAATTAGTTATGACAATTAATTTTTTATTTATTGTGATACTTCATATAGGATTAAACCACGCCTTTTTTCTTTTCGTAAAATTATATTTACCTAAGTATAAATTTTAAAACAAATTTTATCTAAACAACTCTGCTGCATTGTCTTTACACTAACTGATGCCGTATTTTCCATTACAGTGAATAGAAAGGAAGCTTTTAATTTGTCGTTTTAGACATTAGACTAACTTTATAAAGCTATTATACTATCACTATGCAAAATCTATTATAATGTATTCGTGCAATACAGTTATTTCGCATTTATTTGTTGTATTCGAGTTGCCTACTATTACATGGTTTAACTCTAGTAATACAAATATACCTGTCAGAGTAAACAGGAAACCGATATTACATTGTTGAAGTGTAAAACTATACTCTTTCGTTTCATTTTTATATTTGTTTTATTCGAGTTGCCTACTATTACATAGTTTAACTCTAGTAATACAAATATACGTGTCAGAGTAAACAGGAAACCGATATTACATTGTTGAAGTGTAAAACTATACTCTTTCGTTTTATTTTTATATTGGTTTTATGTCAGACTTCCAAAATGTTCAAACTTACGTTAGTTTTTGCTTTGCTCGTCGTTCTTGCTGTGGCTTACGCCTTTGTGGAGGAGGAAACTGAAGAGTCTCGGGAGAAAAGATTTATAAGCCGTGCCGTGCAAATAGCAAATTTACGTGCAAGGCTCGGCAAGAATGTAGATCTTTCAAAATGGGCTTTTCTAGACTAAAAGGCTGAATAAGTAACCTAGGAAAACCTATGGGCAACCTATTGTCGCGTTTGTGTATCATTGAGCGATGTAAACCTTTTTCGCCAATTAAATTGTTCACCACATTGAATAATAAATAAATGTGCTGTGGATAGGTAAAAGTTGATTTCGTTTTTTATCCCATAAAATACAAACCTAGATTTACGGTAAAAACTAGATTTATTTCAATAAATTGGCTCACAAATATAAATTTTCTATAATTCCTAAATTATATAAAATCAAAATAATTCGTTTTTTAACATATTATTGGTTGTAAGAACTAAGTTCCAACACTAAGTTTCAACATCATTAGGTAACGTTTTATAAGATGAACCGAATTAAACTTTTGACCGTATGCACACGTTGATGTTGATTACATTCATTTAGAGACCAACGAATCAATGTTATAGTAACAAAAAATGCATGTTTATTTGGGTCTTAAAATTTAGGCATACTTTGTTGTTAATAAGAAATTCAATATGGAATTGCATTTTATACAATGTTTCTAAATTTTCAGCATTTATTCTTAATGTCACCAGCCATATCTCCAAAGTTGATGTGACATGGACAGTTTTAACTCGATAAGACCTACGTTTATAAGACGGGCCCACGTGGATTGTTGACCATATTTGTCACATTGACATTGATTAGATTCTTCAAGGTATATTTTTAATAATTAATTTAAATATTGTAATATATTTATATGATAATATATTCGTATAACTGACAGTCACATCAATAGAAATCTATCTAGTTGTAGGAAATTAATAATATAGTATTTATATGATTTCAGTTTTTTAAATTATTTCTTGTATGTTGTAGTTTCCTTATTAATAATTTATTCCTCCCGTATTAATATGGTGATAGCGTCACCGAGGTATTTACAAACACAACAGTACTGAAAATTTCTTATTTCAAATAGATACAACCTAAAAGTTCCTAACCCTAAAAGCTTTCTATTTATCTCCATGTGAACATTCGCTTGCAAATTAATCATCTTATGACAATACCTATGTTTACAATTTTATTGATTAAATCAAAGAATTCCTTGAATTTTACTACTTTTATATTCAGAAACTTCAAAAGCCCATTTCTACAGTAATTTGGAATATTATTATTTTATAGTAAAATAATTTATACATCGTTTATAATAACAACAGAATGATTAGTAAATTTCAATTTTCTAGCCAAGTGGGCCAGATACGCCACAAGCAAATATGTTCATATAACTCTTATATTACAAAAAAATTGGTAAGCTGCCAAGAGGTGCTCTACGGAGGCTCGGCTGAGAGAAGGGGAAGCTATAGTCCAAGACACTAATGATGAGAAACTACCCCACAATGATACGTGCCCTTCAAAGAGTCTACATGGTACCACTTAGCTACACATACTGTATATTCATTGATTTAAGGAAACGTGAGAGACCACAGACATCGTCCCCATTTCAATCATCCTGGATCTCTTGGTAAAAATTAAATAGTTTTCTAATTATATTTTGTTTAGCTAACCTAAATAAATTAATATTATAAACTTATAATACGAAATTCTCCATTCCAGTATACCACTATTCATCTGATTACTATTAATATGAAAATCTTATTGTAATAATTTTCGACATTCGCTAGAGGATCTTGAAGTGAAGTATTGTCATATGATGAAGCCTTACGATCTAAAAATTAAACACAAATATTTTCGTCACTTACGCACTACGGAATTTGTATTTTCTCAACACTTCTTTAGATTCCTGAGCATACACTTTACTGTTGTCACAATTTCAATCATCTAAATATAATTTCAATGTCATGACACGAAAGTATTTTGCTACTGCTACTTTTCTGTTAATAAACGAAATAATATTTCAAAATCGTGGATTATAGTCCGATAATACAGTGATATTTGAAAACAATATATCCGTTTTGTGGTTGTAGATAACATTTTTTTCATAGAAGATTCATTATTTGCAGTTTTTGTGCAACATCACCCACGTGCAACATATTTTACTGCATTACAATACTAAATATTAGTTTATGTATCAAATTAAATTTTATTAACGTAAACAGAAAATGCATGATTTTGTAAAAATATATGGGTCCTGAGGCAGCGGATATCGTTTATTTTACTGAAGAATCTTTATTTGTAGTTTTGGTATTAGCCAGCATATTGTAATGCATCACAATACTAAATATCAGTTTATTTATTACATTAAATTTTATTAACGTAAAGAGAAAATGCATGATTTTGTAAAAATATATGGGTCCTGAGGCTGCGGATATGTTTTATTTTACAGAAGAATCTTTATTTGTAGTTTTCGTATTAGCGAACATATTGTAATGCATCTCAATACTAAATATCAGTTTATGTATTACATTAAATTTTATTAAAGTAAAGAGAAAATGCATGATTTTATAAAAATATATGGGTCCTGAGGCTGCGGATATCTTTTATTTTACAGAAGAATCTTTATTTGTAGTTTTCGTATTAGCGAGCATATTGTAATGCATCACAATACTAAATATCAGTTTATGTATTACATTAAATTTTATTAACGTAAACAGAAAATGCATGATTTTGTAAAAATATATGGGTACCAAGATTGTAGATATCTTTCATTTTACAGAAGAATCTTTATTTGTAGTTTTCGTATCAGCGAACGTGCAGCATATTCTAACGCATAACAATGCTAAATATTAGTTTTAATGCTATAATAACTTCTATTTACGTAAGCAGACGATCCATTGATTTTGTCTGCCTGTTTGAATAGAGTATTCATAACTCAAGACATTTCCACCTGTATCAAGAAAAGGAATAGGCTTGGTACGATTTAAAGTTAATTTATCTAAACCATCTGTTATAAACTTTCGAAATTAAATTAAATATGTTGCTATAAATTGTTTACAATATAATAAATTATTATTATTCGCTGACGATAAAATTTGTAATTGTTATAAAAGTTGAAAGAAAAATTAAGCTACAAAATTTAATCATACTTCTTGGGAATTTATTTTGTAAATTATATAAAAAGAAATAGATGCCTTAGTTTTTAATTACATCTCCTGAATTCTTGACATTATTATTAATCGATTGACTTATTTCAGTCAATATACTCTACAAATATTTTAAACGTTTCTTATGTTTGCAAAATATATCATACATTTTTAATAAATCTTAGAAAAACTAAAATTATGAGTCGTTTTATACATGAGTATAATATACTCTTCCAGGTAGAAGATTATTTTAAGGAAGTGAGATTTAGGTTTTTCTGTTTTCGATTAAATAAACAAACGCTATTTGTTTCACAAAGCTTTTGTTTAGACCAACGTGTCTGGAAAGCGAAAACGCGTCTTGGAGAGAGAATTGCTCCCGACGGCTTGCCAATTGTCAGTATCTTTATTCAGATTGTTTTTGGCAGAAATAAAACAATTTCGAGTTTTGTTCATTCGTTATGATGAAGTGATATTCATACCTCTTGTACAACTTTCTATATGTAAGATAAATGGTAACTTTTGGCTTATTTTGGTTTAATTTAAAGTTCCCACATTACTTTACCGGTACACAATTGTTATTGACTATAATGTTTCTTTGTATAAGACAGTAACATATAATATTATTCATTGCAAAAAAGTATGATAGCATGATTTAATAATAATATTAGGGCATATCACCTTTTTATAATACGTAATTAATCTGTAATAATCAATAATTTGTAATTAATAATTATTGAGCAGTTAATATGAATTAATGTAGAGTTTAATGTTTGTCTTATTCATTTGTAAATGAATTGGTATCTTTTTCAGAGATATACAAACTGGCGTCAAATCCCATCACTCCTAATGACGACTTAAAATATTTGCCTTTAATAAAAGTTTAATATTTTAGCCTAATTATATCGAACGGCCCATATGTATGTATGTGTGTGTGTTTTGGGACAGCCAAAACCGTCTCAAAAGAAAGATTTTGTTTTGAGGCCAAAATCTTTTTAAAATAATATTTTTGTAAAAGTTTAGGAATGACATCACTGCAAGGGAAAGTAGTCAAGCAAGTGCATTATCTGTCGACCTTGTTCACGGAATAGAGCAAAGATAAATAATATTTTTTTCTAACTTGTAATAATAATTTAAAAGAAGTTCGTGTTATTTATGAAAGGCAAAACGCACAAATTAAATAAGAAAATAAAAGTAAAGAGAAACCACCAAAGTTTAAGAGAATTTTTAAAAAAAACTAATAAAAAAGATAATTGTAAATTAAAAATTTAACAACAAATTTATTGTCAAATTTATTTAATACATTTAATTAATAAATGGTTAAATAAATGCTCCGAAAATTGGAAAAGTGTGAAGTGCGGGAAGAAATAGTTTCGAGTGGCGTAATAGGGCAAGTTATTAATAGAGGGGGTACAACTGTCATTCAAATTCGTAATATTTGAAGGGTAAAGAAGACTATGGCGTTACAGTCTTGACAAACTGATAAGCCCGTTAGCAAGGGTAGGGGGGTAGGGGAAACTGCCCGCTAACGGGGAATCGCAATTCAGCTTTCGTTGGAGACGGACGGGTTTCCGGAGATCCAGAAGGAAGTCCCATGATGCTGTTCCGTGGCTGAGAAAAACACTCAAGCCCAAGATGGACGTGGAGATGATCTGCCTTTGACCGCCCACGAAATCGAACTTGAACTTTCTCACTATGTAAATATGTAATAAAAATGGCCCTAAAATCGATCAGTTCCGATGGCTATAAGAACCAAGGGTCCAGGAAAATCCAGGATGACCACAGCCATCCCAGTGAAAATTTTTGGGGCAATTCTAAATTTTAATTGAAATTAAGCATTTATTAAAACTAGTAAAAATCTCTCAAATTCATGTATTCAAATTTCTTAATTCATAAATTAAATCACTTGTTGAAAATAAATAATTAAAAAATTTATAAATAAATAACTATTTTTAAACAGTAATGAAATTGGTGGTCATAATTTATCAATTTGTTAAAATATTAAATTGCAAGTTCAAAAATCATAAGATCAAGAATAATAAAGTAAACGTTGTTATATAGTCAAAATCTATATTTGTTCAAAACGAATAGTCAAAAAATTTATTTAGAGTCAATATCAGAAAGTGAATGAGAAATTTATAATGAAAATCATTAGACGATGATTTAAAAATTGAGTGAATAGAACTTATTTTATATCCATATATACTAAATCTAGCAACAAATAACTGTAAAAGTGAGAATCCAGTAAATTCGGATCTAAAAACTTTAACATTTATGATTGGGAGCACAAATATGAATTAAATACAAAGGCACTAGGAAGTACTTTTGCAAGTTACATCTACAAAAATTTATATGGACATAAAATAAAATAAATAGATATAACTTATTATTCCTTTATATTTAAATATGTATGTGATTTTACGTGTGAAATTTTGAACTATATAGAACAAAAATGTTCTCAAAAGGACTTCAATCATTAGAAACAGTTAAATAATCGTGGTATCCAATTGACTAATGAACGTTAGGCTAAGATTTTTAGAAAATTTTAGAACTTTATAAAACATTCAAATATATTTCATGCCCAAAGAACTGCTTACAATTAATGGTAAATAATTAACAAAAATTTATTCAAATGTAATTAAGAGTTAATGATATTATTGAAAAGCAAATTTTAATTTATATTTTAATTTTTTAAGTGATTGAAACAGAATAAAACAAACAAAAAAGGTTTCTAATTATTAAAATTAACCTGTGATAAAGCTAGTAAATAAAAGTTTATGATATTTTTACCCACCAGCAACTATGAATAAAATTAAATAATTAAAGTAAACTATTATTATTAATATTATTACAATAAGAACGTAACACATAAATTTATACTCAAACACAACTTTTCAAGGTATAAATTATCACCTAAATGAGTTCGAATATTTTGGTTAGTTTTTAAATAAAGTGTAGGGATTTATCCACTGGCAGATCACGCTCGACACACCACAGGTACCAGGATATGGTAACCAGGTATAGCTTATGCAAAAAACGTCTAAATGTGGGTACTTTGTTGGTAGGTTGTGGAGCGCGAAATCGGGGACAGAAATTTCTCCCTGAGAGGGTGCAGACTTAGAGGAAAGGCAGCGGCAGTGTGTGTGTGTGTGTGTGTGTGTTGTGTTGTCTTTATAGTGCCTTAATTTTTATATTCTTTACTAATTTAAAATACCTTTAATGGCTTGTATATAATAGATACCACTTTAGATTATTTGTTTTATTCACTCTTATGATTAAAAAAAAAAAAACATTTCTTGAACTAAAAAAATATAATAAACATGATATGATCTTGAAAATGTTTTATTTTTGTCGGCCATCTAATGGAAAAGCAATATTTTGTTTGTCCTAGAAATACAATTTTTATTCCTTATTTAAAATAATAATCGTTCGAAATAGACTAATACTTGGTTTAATATTGTAACAGGCAAGACCCCACCTAATATTCATGGCAGACGCCTTGACTAGTTTACAAGTCATTTTACGCTCGAACAGACATAACAGTCATATCGTCCTGGTAAAGAACATCTAGAACTATATAAGAAACAAAGCTGCTAGAAAGTTCGAGAAATTCTTAGAAGCGGGAAGAAGATATTTAAAGGATTTTTTAAAGTGGGAAACCCCCTCACGTAGATCAATTAACCAAAAGCCCTGTTCCTCCGTTACGATAAACTGTCTCTGATTATCTCGGGAGCTACCAGCCCCCTTTCTTCTTTAACTCACTGACTGAAAGATCATAATTTTGTAATGAAGTGAATAGAGTAAATATTGAGCCACAGAGTGTCTGACAGTGCCAGTATGTGTTGAATGTTAGTAGGCTTTATGAGAGGTAATTAGTTATTAGTAGATCTAATTATTAAAGTCTTTGAACTTTTTATAAATGTTTGTGTGTGAGCTATAGTATCCATAAAAGTCTGTGAATTAATAACGAATTAATTAGTCTAAAACCACCTCGTACAGTATTGAATTTCTGTAATAACCAAACAATATTAAAGGAATATCAAATCTCTAAAGACGTTGGGCGCTACAAGAAAGATAAGTGAACGGTATCTGGATTACAGCTGTATATTTTCTTGACTTGTTAATGACACCAAAATGAACCTGTATACTGTAATATTGAGGCCACACTGGTAAAATTAGTAGTAGGTTGGATACAAAAACTGGACCTAGTTAATATTCCTAGGTTCTGTCGGTCTACTTCCATTTATTCTTAAAAAAATATATTACTTAAAATAAGATTATTTTAATCACTTTAAAGGAAAGGAATTTAACAATATTGTAGGCCTAATATATACTGATCTTTGTTAATCTAGTGATATTCATAAACACATTATTTTACTTAGCAACACTGTTTCAGGTATTTACCTTTAAGTGCTACAACTTAATTCAACTGTTCTGTTTTCAGTTTCACTGCACTCTGGAGTACAGTGTAGTCACGTTATCACGTGACAATAGAATTCTCACGAAACCTGCTACAAGCACCCGCATATTTTTTTTTCAAATAAAATGAGAGCTATGCATTTATTAAGCTCTTAAAGTCGATTAGAGAACATACCAAATAAAATTCTTGTTTAAGCACATTCAAATGTAAGGATTAAAAACTGTAGTAGGTTTATAGCTGTAGTAGGTTATTTTATAATGGAGAATCTGCGAAAAGCAACTACTTATGAAAACTTGTCGATTTTAGATATGTAAAGGTTTTTAAATTACTTGATCAGAGGCCTGATTCAGCATATCATCCCAGATAACAATAAACGTTTAATGTCTATCAGTATTTTACTCGCAAGCAAAACTTATATTTTTTTTCAATTTTTCGTTTAGTAATTGAGAGTAATAATGAAATAGAAGTTAAAGCTTATGGATTTGATGTGGCTTCCAAACACAAAAACCCTAGTGGGAAATTTAGTATCTTCCAAACGCGCTGTCTCTTTGGACATTGTTTTATTAAAACCGATAGTTGGGATTTCGATAAATATAAAAACTGGCTAGTAAGTAGTACTATCAGATTCTAATAAACTGTCAAACTAATACAGTGTTTGTGTAAGTTATAATTATAAGCAATAAAAACTTGCACTGCACGGTTTATAAACTAATGTTGCAACAAAATGTAACATAGTTTTCCCGTTTTAACTAAATTAGACTGTACCGTTACTGCCCCTTCCGACAAGGGGCAGACATATTAAGGTGGTTTAATAATTAGGTCATACTACATGGAAAATAATATCAGCTAAAAGATGAATAACGCCTAATAAATATACACATTACCATAAACGACATAAAATGTCTATCATTTTCATAATTGACTCAATTTGGTGATTTTTGGTATTTATTAATTTACTTTAATCGTATTAAATAATATTATTTCTCTCATAAAATATATATTTACATTATTATAATTTTATTTTTTATATAAATCTTGATTTCTTTTTACAATATATTTCGCCGTAATAATTGTTTTTAATTGTTTCTGCCAGATCTTTATTTTTTATATAGTGTTGTCATGAGTAGTAATTGTAAATTTTATTACAGTTTCTTTACCATAAAATTTATTACAAAACGATGTTATTAATGACGTTCTATTTATTCAAATAATGCATGGAAATTAAATTAGTTTTGTGTCTATTCCATCAATTCTAACATCGTATTAGATATTCTACTCTTAATTTCGGTACTAGGCATTAGTTTATAGGTTAACGTTTGTATTACATTCTGAAATTACTAACTTACTCCAGCACATGTACTTTCAATTATAAACACATTCTGATATATACAAAGTACTTATTTATAAAAGAATAGTAGTAATGGGTATACTTTATCCCCCCAATGAGAGAGCAGTATTTCTTACCCCCACTCCTTCCTAAGCCCCGCCCCTTTTGTTTGATAGGTCGATGTTGATGAAGATGGCGTCGACGCCCCGCCCCTGGTGCTGGTGTAGGAGCGGAAGGGCCATCTTGTTCTGGTGATGACGTTGGAAAAAATATAATTCTTGGTTGGGGAATGGAACCTAGGACGTTTGGTTTGCTGGCGTGTGACGCTAGCGACTGAGCTACGAGTCGTTCAGTTGTGTGTTACTGTATGATGGGGGTACAAGTAGGTCTTGGTTTGAAATTTCGGTTAAATAAGAGTAATACGTGTATTTTAATAAATATGAATTTATTGTCTCAAAAAAATAAAAATATATTGACAAGGACAAATGCGTAATTTAAATACAATATATAAATATAACAATAATTTTAAGTCTGAATTTAGAGGGAAGACTTCATTAACGAATACTATGATAATTTAAACAATTATTCCAGGTTCAGAAATAGTCGGTAGCGTCTGTCAGCAGGTTTCCTGCATATGGGACACCTCTGCACCCTTTCCGCACACTGGTTGCAATACACGTGACCGCAGGGTATGATGGCAGTGCATGGTGGTCTTTCTAAGCAGACAGTACAGTCTGCTATACGGTAGCCGCGGTCTCCGTCGTTCTGCTCTTCTGATGTTCTCTGTTTCAACATACAAAACAAAGAAGATAATTTATATTATTGTAAATGAATAGCATAAATATCAGTTTTTACAAATTGTAACACTTACGGCTACGAATGAAGGGATTCGATCGGCCATTATAGCCTCCGCTTCAGCGACAGCCACTCTTCTTCGGCCCTCTTCAAGAAGTTTGTCCAGATCGCTCATCATGATCCTCCATACGCCGACTGCGTAGAAGTTTTGTTCATATCCGTCTCTTTGAAACGCTGTCTCTAAGTCTGATACTAGCCTTTTTAGTATCTGCAGTGCATCAGCCGATACGTTACGAGCTGCAGTTGCACGTGCATTTCCCACAGCCGTCTAAGAAAATTAGAAATGAAATTCATTTATAATCCTTTGATAGTACAGCTATTATCATCGTACAATAAAACTTACTGAATATTGAGGAGGATATCTTGTCCTACTTCCTAAGCAAAGGAAACAGTCAATACGAGAATGCTCGTGTCCTTGTATGTGTTGCAATTCCTCCTCTAGTTCACCCGAATGAGACGCTCGATCTCTGAGTCTATTTACAACGTGATTTAATAATGCAGCCTATAAAATACAATTTATTTTAGTAATGAAAAATAAGAAGATAACAGTAATAATTCATTAAGAATACAATAATCACCGGTGTTGGGTGGTCGGTGTTGCTACGATCAGCCAAAGGTCCTCTGGTTCTAGACGGAGTGTTTGTTCCCTGAAAGAAAAACGCTTATTAGATGAAACTGTTAATAATCTAAATTGTTTGGAAACAGTAAAGGCAGTTCATTAATAATCACCGATGTTGGGTGGGCGGTGTTGCTACGATCAGGTACTCTAGGAGGAGTCGTAATGTGTGATTCCTGAAAGGAAAAAAGCTTATTAGATATGAAAATGAAACTGTTAATAATCTAAATTGTTTATAATTACCTGTGACGTAGTCTCCCTGCTCTGATCAACCATCGATTGGCGTCTATGGTACGGTGTCCATGCAGCCCTTCGTAATATTGATGGGCTACGTCTGTTACGATCGATTTCGTTAGTATGATTGTCTAATTCTTCCCAAATGCCCGTTTCATCGTAGCTAGAATCATCGTTGTTTGTTGTGTCATTAGACTGAAAATCAATGAAAAATTGCAATAACGAAACATAAAAACTTTAACAAAAAAAAAAACACGCTATTTCATACTCACCTCTGATTGATTTCGTCTATCGGTCATCGTGTTTCTGAAATAAATCGATAGTTTCTGAAATATATCGATAATTAAGTATTTGTTTAAAAGAGTATTCGTTAATCAAGTTAGCTCCCCCCGTGGGATGAACTCTAATAGTTCGTCCCAGTGAAAACATCGTATTTCCATTATCACCATGTCTTACCGAAATTTCTCCAACTCCGGAAGAATCTTTCACTATAGCAGTATCGTTTCGGAAAAAAGTAGTCTTTTTTATATCGTCATCAAAGTCAACTTGAACAGATTAACGGTTGTTACGAGCACAGGTAATACCGTATTCTTTATTCAACGCCAACGACTTTAAAGGCACCAAAATTCGCTCGTAAACCGGAACCGCTCAAGCCAGCTCCCCGTGGGACGAACTCTAATAGTTCGTCCCAGTGAAAACAGCTCCAGCCACGCTGTGATCAGTGGTGACCACTCCATTAAAATATGTCACCCCCTTGAAAATAAATAAGATTTACGGCCGTATTTCCATTATCACCGTCTTACCGACATGACGTGTAATGACAAATTTGCATTTCTCCAACTCCGGAAGATCGGAATCTTGCACTATAGCGGTATACCGTTTCGGAAAAAAAGTAGTCTTTTTTATATCGTCGTCATCAAAGTCAACCTGAATAGACGAGCCATGAACGGTTGTTACGAGTTTCGCACAGATAATGCCGTATTCTTTATTCAACGCCAACGACTTTAACGACACCAAAATTCGCTCGTAAACCGGAACCGCATTGAACCGGTTAACTGTCGAATTTTCGGAGAGCTGACTTGCAGTATTCATAATTAAGATAAAACACTCACAACGCACCTAACTGCAAAGCGCTGAAGACTGATGCTCTCTGTATGTTGGTACCGGCTTATATACTGTGCAACTCCCCACGCGTCCTAGTTGCCCAAAGCGGCTGTGTCACGCAACAGAAAGTTTAGAAATCATTGACCTTTTCCCACACTCGAGGTTGTGCCGTGTGAAATCGTTGAACTTTCACTCCCACTCGCGGCCGTGCAGTGAAAGGATTAGAAATCGCTGACCTACTTTCACTCCTACTCGCGGCCGTGCAGTAATTAGAAATCGCTGGCCTATGTCTCCCACTCTAAACAGGTTGCTATATAAACCCGTATATTACAGGTAGGACAGTATACTCCGGTCTCATTCAGACTGCAAAGAGGTAAGTGTGATTGTTATTCTATCTCTGTTTCTAATAAACAGTTAGCTATATAACAGTTAGCACAGTATACTCGGGTCTCATTCTGACTGCAAAGAGGTAAGTGTGATTGTTATCCTATCTCTGTTTCTAATTTGACTTCTTAAAATAAAACCTATATTATGGCCGTGTATATTTTTTCTAATGTGCAAACCTATGTAAAGAAATTCCGTTTATACGGGAATAAAATTGTTTTTAAATTCAATACACCCCCTGAAGGTGTAGGAGAGATTGAATGGGTTAGACAGGGACTTCAAGAGTTGGTTGAATCTGTGACTAGGGGTACAACAGACGAAGATCGACTTGGGTTTACTATGACTAGCATAAACTTTAAGAATCGTACACCTGGGTACGTAGCCTTCAGGCCTGCTTCGGAATTAACGTCAGACATTCTTTGGGACGTTTTTGGTGGAATAATCCAGAGTAACGCTGAGGGATTTATGTCAGGTGATACCTTCCAGGTATCGTGTACCAAGGTTAGAGTACCTGTAGGGCGGGGTCGAAGTAGGCGTGGGATTTACAATAACTTTGGCGAAGAGTGTCACAGCAGAACGGGAATCGTTGTAATTAAAAATAAAGATGCTTTGTGCTTGCCTTGTGCTCTTGTGGTTGGCATTGCTCGGGCGCAAAATGATAAAGAATATAAAGCTATAATACAGAACAAAGGTAAACGTCAGACCGTTAGGGCACAGCAACTAATGGCTGACGCTAATGTAGAAATTACCGAGTCAGGTGCGGGTGTGAATGAGTTACAAGCGTTTCAAAATCATTTAACTGAATATAAAATCACGGTGTACAGTTACGGTAGTAGAGGTAGGCATGTGTTTTTTGAAGGTAATGTGAACAATCCCAAGTATAAAATAAATTTGCTATTTCACAAGTCCCATTTTAATGTGATTACCAGTTTAACTAGCGCGTTTGCGTGTCATTTCTACTGTGAAGCATGTCGGACACCGTACAACACTTTAGGTAAACACAAATGTTCAGCTACCTGTTATTCATGTAAACGGACTCCACCGTGTGTGCTAGACGACAACGGTGGTATTCAATGCGGTGACTGTAACCGTCAATTTATGAACCAGCAATGTTACAACACACATTCCGTAAGCGTTTGCAAGTATATTAGAAAATGTCTAATGTGTGAGAAGGTAATATTTACTACAGACCGTAAAAGCACACATCAGTGTGGAGAGGTTTATTGTAAAATGTGCTTAGAGTACAAGCCGGCTAACCATCGGTGTTACATGAAAATCAATACACAAAAGCCTCCAGTTAAAGATTTCATGTTTCTATTTTTCGACCTGGAAACGCGTCAAGACGAAGTCCTTGATAGCACTCACGTGCACAGGGTAAACTTATGCATTTCTCAACAGTACTGTTGGAAATGCGTAAATGGCGAACGTTGCCGTAATTGTACGCCACGAACTCGTGTTTTTAAAGAGAGTCCAGTTGAAGGGTTCATGGCCTACATAATGGATGCGCGTAAAACGTTTAAAAAGGTGTGCGTTATCGCTCATAATGGACAGGCATTTGATTTCCAATTCCTTTTGAAATACGTTCTGGAAGAAACTCAGTTTACACCTGAATTGATAATGCGTGGAACTAGGATTATAAAGATGGAGATCGATAACATAAAGTTTATTGATTCTCTAAACTATATGCCAATGGCATTGTCTAAACTCCCTGAAGCGTTCGACCTACCTCCCGAAAAAAAGAAGGGTTACTTTCCCCACCTTTTCAACACAGTGGCCAATGAAAATTATGTAGGTCCTATTCCAGCAAAGGAATACTACTGTCCTGACTCAATGTTCGAAAAGAACAATACAAAATTCTTACAGTGGTACGATGAACAGGTCTCCAACGGTTATGTATTCAATTTTCAAAGGGAAATATTCGAATATTGCCTCTCTGATGTTGATATATTAGCTCAAGCCTGTATAAAGTTTCGTGCTTCGTTCTTGCAGGAATGCAATGTAGATCCGTTTCTCGAGGCCGTCACTATTGCTAGCGCGTGTAGCCTAGCGTTCAGAAGAAATTTTCTCAAGCCAAACACAATAGGCATACTGCCCAAGAATGGATACAGACTCGTCGATAAGCAGTCCACCATTGCTCTACAGTGGCTCGCATGGATCGAAGACCAGAAAGGCTATCGACTGGAGCATGCTGGTAGAGGTCGTGAAATTAAAGTAGATGGTATAAAGGTTGACGGACTATGTGACCAAACGAAGACCGTGTATGAATTTCACGGCTGTTACTGGCACGGATGTCCAAACTGTTACACATTTGGGCGTGATTCACCTCTAATCGACGACCCGTCAGACACTCATAGTGCTCGACTGACCAGGACTAAAGCTAAGACGGCTAAGTTGTCCCGTCATTATAATGTTGTCGAGTTGTGGGAGTGTGAATTTTATAGGATGAAAAAAATAAACAAAAGGATGGCATACCTTGATTCCCACCCTCTAATACATCTCACACCACTAAACCCTCGAGATGCGTTTTTCGGCGGTCGTACGGGGAATGTAAAATCGTACCATATGTGTCAGGAGAACGAGAAGATTCGGTACATTGATGTTTGTTCCTTGTACCCCTGGGTGTGTAAGTACCGAGAATATCCGATAGGACATCCGCAAATACACGTCGGCAATAATGAGTGTAGAGCCGCAGGAATGTCTGCTGACGGCCTCCTGAAATGTACAGTCCTACCTCCTCGGGATTTGTATCATCCAGTGCTGCCGGTCAGGATGAACGATAAATTGATGTTCATCCTATGCCGTACATGTGGTGAGAACCTTATACCTGGAGACTGTACTCACTCTCTTGACGAACGGACGTTGACAGGAACATGGACTATGGACGAGATACGCAAAGCTGTGCAGAAAGGTTACGTGATATTGGAAATGTATGAGCTCTGGCAATACGAAATGGCTTCATTTGACAAAGGGAACGGACTGTTTACCGACTATATTAATAAATTTTTAAAAATAAAGCAGGAGGCTTCAGGTTACCCAGAGTGGTGTCGTACTGAACAAGACAAAATAGACTATGTCCAAAGCTATTTCGACAACGAGGGGGTTAGACTTGACCCGATGAAAATTGAAAAAAATCCTGGTGCCAGGTCGTTGGCTAAATTAATGTTAAACTCCTTTTGGGGTAAGTTTGGACAACGTGAAAACCAGCCAAAGACTACAATAGTAAGAGAGCCGAATGAACTGTTCAACTTGTTAACGTCACCGTCAATTGATGTAAACAATATACAAGAGGTTAACGAGGACGTTGTCGTAGTGAACTGGTGCTACACCGACAACACCTGTGATGTACTACCAACAGTAAATGTCGTTCTCGCTGCATTTACTACAGCCCATGCTCGTCTTAAGCTCTATGAGTATTTGGACGTGTTGGGATCACAGGTCCTCTATTACGACACAGATAGTGTAATTTATCTCCACAAAGACGGTACGCACGATGTATCGACAGGAGACTACTTGGGACAGATGACAGACGAACTGGCAGACTATGGTCCTTCTGCATATATAACAGAATTTGTTTCGGGAGGTCCGAAAACGTACGGTTACAAGGTAATGTGTCCGGAAAATGACAAAACCGTTACAGTTTGCAAAATTAAAGGACTGACTTTAAATCTCCGCACCTCGGGTTATTTGAATTTCGATTCTTTAAAGAAATTAGTATTGAATGAACAAACAGAGGAGGATAGCATAATGGTCACTGAACCGCGTATACGTCGCAGAAAGGATCATGATGTTATTACTGTGTGTGAAACAAAAATGTTCAGAACCACAGGTGCGAAAAGAAAACGTAACGGGGGTTTTGATACGCTACCTTATGGGTACTGTAAGGTTCCACGCCTAGAATGATTCCCATCATTCTGAACGGTGTTGTGAAATCAAGTCGTTCCATTTTAGTTTTTGTATGACCTATGCTGTGTGGAGATCCTAGGTTGAATGAATGGGCCCTCTGTCACGGTCTAAACGCCTATAAGGCTGTGTGAATAGCTAAGTGTTGTAGCAACAAAAGAACATAGCTTCTGTTGTGGCAATGTCAGACAGATTGTGTTTTTGTATTGAATAAAATACCTTTTTACAAAAGGTATAAAATATTTGTTGCACGAGTGTGTGTGTGTGTGAAACCTAGGTTGAATGGTCCTCTGTCTCGACTTAATCGTCTATAAGACTGAATGTGTGTGTGGATGGGATTTAAAGTAAAATTGAACGACAAAAACTGACCGCCAGGGAGGATAGGCCTTGGAATGCTTCCCGGGTACGCTTCCAAAAACAAGAACGACTGTACCTCCTGGGTGTTGATGGAAACCTAGTCAGTTGGTTTAAAAGTACCAAAAGTAAAATCAGGGTGGTCAGTTTTGAAATGAACGTTAGACGTGCTATTGCTAACGAGCTTCATAAGCCGGCTCGTAGAAACTTTAAAACACGTAGTGTTACTTTGAAAGGTGTAAACGATCTTTATCAAGCTGATTTAGTTGAGATGATTCCCTATGCAAAGGAAAACAAAGGCTATAAGTATATATTGACTATGATTAACTGTTTATCAAAATTTGCGTTTGCGGTGCCGATAAAATCTAAAACCGGTTCCGAAGTAGCTTCAGCATTAAAGCCTATACTAGAGAAACACAGTATGAAGCATTTTCAGACCGATCAGGGTAAAGAATGGTTTAACAAATCTGTTCAAAACTTATTGAAAACCTATAAAATTAATCACTATCACACTTACACCGAGAAAAAAGCTTCCATCGTAGAAAGGTTAAACAGAACTTTGAAAAGTAAAATGTGGTTAGAATTTACGGCTCGCGGTAGTCATAAATGGACTGATTTTTTAGATGATATTGTGAAGTCATACAACAAAACCGTACACAGTACTATTGGTATGAAACCGTGTCAGGTGAGAAAAAAACATGAAGCAATGCTGTTGGCTAGAATAAACGAGAAAGTAAATAGTCGTACTATACCTCAATCGCGATCATTCCAGGTAGACGATAGAGTTAGAATATCCAAATACAAAAAAGTTTTTTCGAAAGGATTTTATCCAAACTGGACGCAAGAAGTATTTACCGTGTTCGCTGTTGTACCGTCCACACCTAAAACCTACATTTTACAAGATTCGAGAGGTGAAATATTAAAAGGTGGGTTTTATGCTGAAGAATTAAGTCGAACAAATGTTGGCGACGTTTATTTGGTGGAAAAAGTTTTGCGCCGGAAAGGAGATAAGGTTCTTGTGAAATGGCAAGGTTTCGATAAAACCCACAACTCGTGGGTAGATAAAAATAAACTTATACTGTGAAACATTGTACCACATCCGGCAAGCCGCCCATGCGCATCCGGCCATGTGCAAGCGCTGACGTCAATGGAAAAGTACTGGTCACGATTGCTTTGTCCCAACTGACCTTGTCCGCATCCGACCCCGAGCATGAGATTGGAAAAGTACTAGCTGCAGAGACAATGTGTCACAATTGCTTTATACTGCAATAGAATATATGTTTCGAAAATAAATATTAAGTCTTTCGCACAATTGATTCATTCTGGTTACGTCTTTCGAGATGCGTGTAGTGATTGCTCCATATACGATGCAGCTACATAATTTCGACGCTTATGTAGGTGAAAAGGAGAAACGAATTCGTCACAGTCCCCTATTGCCCAACACTATTAGAGCAATTGTGTGTGGTCCTTCAAATTGCGGCAAAACAAATGTAATTTTCAATCTTTTGTTCGAGGCAAACGGACTGAAGTTCGCCAACATTTATATTTTTTCAAAATCACTTCACCAACCGAAATATAAGTTTCTGTCTAAGGTGATGGAAGAATCGGGTATCGGTTATTTTCCGTACAGTGATAACGACAACATCATAAATCCACATGAAGCGGAACCGAATTCCATTATGATTTTTGACGATATACAGTGTGAAAAACATGATAACATACGTAATTACTTCAGTATGGGAAGACATAGCTCAATTGACTCTTTTTATCTCGGTCAAACGTACAGTAGGATTCCCAAACATTTAATCCGAGACAATACCAACCTGATTGTTGTATTTAAACAGGACGATATGAATTTAAGACACATTCATTCGGATCACGTAGGCACGGACGTGTCGTTTAACACTTTCAAAAAGCTCTGTGCAACAGCCTGGAAAGACAAATTCGGTTTTATAGTAATAGATAAAGACAGCGATATAGATCAGGGTCGATACAGAATTGGGTTCGATTCCTTCGTAAAAGATTTATAATGCGTATATACACTTATAATGATATTTCGCCATATGCTAATAGCGGCACTACCAAAACACCAAAATCAAATTTGTGTTGTTTCTATTATCCCGATAAGAAGAGGTTTTGCGGGAACTACTGTAGCCGGACGAATAGACATGGACATGTATTTAATAGACGCTGCTGGAGACATAAGCGGTTCGGGTCGTACAGCAAGAGTTTGCCGCCTATTATTCTGTTAATGATCACATCCGCAAATAGAATTTATAATCGAGACATTTGGATTAGGTTCATGCACGAATGTGATAAAGGAGGTGTACCATTTGAATTGATATTATACAATGAACACATGTTGAAAGGAACTGTTCGGCATCCGCAAAACTTGGTATCCAGATTCCGGCCGTTTCCTGATTTTTTCAATCGGACACTGACTCCCAGTCACGGAGGCATAGAGTACACGCAAGTATACCTCGACATGTTACAGTACAGCTGTTCATTGCCGTACGCGTCCCGTTGTGTAGTAATCACGGAAAGGACAATTCCCATAGTCGGTCCTATAAAGGCGTACAAGCTTATCAGCAGTGTAAAGTGTTGTGTAGACATTAGCTACAATGTGAAATACGGTCCTAGACCTTCGTCGCTACCTTTACGCAGTAGAGGTAAATTTTACGAGGCTGTAAATAATAAGGCACAAGGTGTGTTTACAACCGAATTTCTAAAGGCCGCCCTGCCGACGGTGCCTAATCAGTGTCATCATTTCGGCTTGTCTTTTGACGGATCAAAATATACTGTTGTCGATCGTAGGCAACTTCAAATGTGGTGCACATACACGGGGGCAAATACTGATGAGTTTCTGCTTTTGAATAGTTATCTTCTCGAAAACTCTATACCGACGCTAAAACGGTACATGCAAGATATGCCTAGAGATGATAATCTAATAGTAGCCGAAATACCGCAATGGCGTGAAAATATAAAACGTACCTTTGTCTTTAGAAGCGCCGAGAAGGTGGAAAGTATACCATATTTTGACAACAACATGTACAGATACTGCCGAGGTTTATCTTGGAACAATTCGAAATTGATGAAAGCGTCCGCATCACAGGTTGTACAGTACCTATTGCGTGAAAAGCGTTACGCTGTGTTTTTTCGATCTTTGGAACTGTCTTAAAAGCTATTTGATAGTCGAATTACTGTTCATTTCGCAATATGACACCAAAGGAGGAGCAAGTTATCTCTGAGATCGCCCGTTTGAGGGAGAACATCAAGAGAAAGTATCTGCAGATAAAATTCGGCGATGCAGATGCTGAACGGATTTTGACTAAACAATATAGCCCTATCATTAAGGAAATTTCGAAAATTCGTCGTCCACAGCCGAAAATGGAAATTAAAAAAGAAGAAGAAATGGATGTAGACATGGAGGATGATGCTTCACAAACTCATGTTCCGAAATTCATCGATACCGAAGTAATAGCTGAATCAACAGATGAGCCTGGACCTTCAGTTACACCGATGCGCCAAAGTAGTGTTGTTAAAGAGCTACTATCAACACCGGCGGGCCAGGAAGATAGTGTTCGTTATGTCCATACAATGTTCAAACATCGTCTACCGCGGACCTACGTGTTGAGAATGATTAAAGACAATAGGAATACAATTGATAACACATACGGTCCTCGAATAACAGGAGACGGTACTGTTATGATAGGCGATAAGTATATAAGGTTTGACGACGAAAACGGTGACATCATCATCGACGCGGACACTTACAAGGGAACCGAAGGGCTCTATGAATTGATATTTATGCGCAAACCCGATGAAACATTATACACAAAGGCCGACCTGAACACCTATATACAAATCTGTGAACAAACCAGTGCTCATAAGAAAGGTTATAATCCGCTCTTAGCCATAAACCGTGCTAGTAATTCCGCCAAGTACAAGGCAATTATATCGAGATTATTTCCGTCGACCGGTTTGCATAGCGGTAAAGGTTATGCCTATTGGGACAACCCTAACGAACTCTGTGATAGGTTACGACTCCTTTTGTCATCTCAAGAGGTAGGTCATACAGGTCATGAGAACGAAATTG
Organism: Prosapia bicincta; assembly: GCA_036971475.1. Taxonomy (NCBI): domain Eukaryota; kingdom Metazoa; phylum Arthropoda; class Insecta; order Hemiptera; family Cercopidae; genus Prosapia; species Prosapia bicincta. The sequence continues at coordinate 344,140,326 of JBAIZL010000001.1, forward strand.
CCTCCATTATAGAAGAGCTGAGGGAAGCGGGTTTTATAAAAGGCAGTGGAAATAGAAAAATTAGGACATTAATAAGATGAGCGTCGATAAGTTTGGTCGTTTTTCGGACCAGATTAACGCTCCGCACCCCCATCATCATCAGCACGGGATAGGTCTGACTCCCGATGGTAATCATTATGACGCGATAGGTAAGTTATTGCGCAATGTTGGTGATCCTATTGAGGACAGCGATGCCGTCAATGCGGGTACGATAGCGAAAAAATGTTTAGGTTTCGACGAGGATAGGAAAAAATACTACACTAAAGGCTTTTCTGTAGGCGGTCTAGGCCAACCCGTTGAGGACGGCGATGCAGTGTCCAAAACGTATCTCGAACAAAACTGTTTGACTCGAATAAAGAATAGATATCATACAAAAGGCTTGCCTTTGGGAGGTCTCGGAGAGCCGAAAGAAAAAGATGATGCCGTAACGAGAGCCTACTTGGAATCGTTGGTTCCTATTAAACTAGCCGATTGTTTTTCCTTTGGCGACCAAAGGGTGTGCGGTGTATCGGCGCCTATGAAAGACTCTGACGCTATTAACATGAAGTACGTCAGAGATAATTTCTTATCGAAAAACGCAGAGGGTAAATTTGACGCTCACGGAGTGGCCATATGTAATGTTAAAGCGCCTTTGTATAAAAATGACGCCGCTACAAAATTATACGTGGACGATAGGGTGCCTCGAAAAGACAAAACTGTTTGGAGTTTTCAAAATAAGCGGCTCGCTCAGGTCGAAGAACCTTTGTACCAACAAGATGCGGTCACACTGGGTTTTCTAATGAAAAATACGCTGTTTCTCACCCTACTGCCGATCGGTGAAATGTATAACGCAAACGGAAAATGTATAACTAATGTTCGAGACGGTTTCACCGATGTCGACGCAGTTAACGTTCGTCAGCTTCATGAAATTAAATCTTGGATAAAGAAATACACTCTGCATTCCGAGGAGACGGGCGACTACTACTGGTTAAACTCTAAGCGGTTATCGGGGATAGCCGATGGTATAGCTGATAACGATGCTGTTTCGCAAATGCAATTGAATACGGCTATTCAAAGCCTACGAGACACGCTAATGCGAGAGATGTCGAATGAAAAATAGATCGACAAGGTCAATAGGCGATAATAAATACGGGAACACTTTAAAAATAATTTTCGATGTTTTGAAAATACGATGCATGAAGACGACTAGACTCCGAGAGTTATATGCAATCTTGAAAGACATATTTTATAAGTAGGCGTAACAGTGACTGTTATGAATCATTAATAAAATGGGTGTCAAACGGAAAACAGCTGTTAGTCGTAAACGCGGTGTCGTAAAGACAGGACGTGGACTAGTGTCTGGTGTTTTGAATAAGGCCATCGATTTACTTCCAGTCGAGTTACACTTACCTTCGTACAATTATTGTGGACCGGGAACAAAATTGAAGACACGGTTGGCACGCGGTGATAAAGGTATAAATCCGTTGGACGAAGCCTGTAAACAACACGATATCTCATACAGCAACTACAGTGATTCAGATAGAAGACGCGTAGCCGACGAAATCTTAGCGGGAAAAGCTTGGAGCAGAGTCAAAGCGGGTGACGCATCGCTCGGTGAACGCGCCGCTGCTTTGGCCGTAACGGCAGCGATGAAAGCTAAGACAGCATTTGGCGGCGGTAAAAGACGTCGTCGTCGAAAGCCTACCGTTCAACACCTGTTGAAACGTCTGCAAGGCAAAGGGCTTTACTTGAAACCGTACAAGAAACAAGGTAGCGGGAAGAAGAAGAAAAGATGTACGAAAAAAAAACGTCGATAGATTGTATACCCATTAGACCGTTGACTAATATAGAACTGGAAAGATACGCTTTAGCATTGGGAGTACCGTGGTTCAGAGGTGTATACATGAGAGATACATTACCTGCACGACCTCTAAGAAACGAATCGGCTATCGTGAATTTGGATAGTATAACCGGTCCCGGCACCCATTGGGTATGTTACAAAAAGAGAGGAAACTCTATAGAGTACTATGATAGTTTCGGGAATCTGCGACCGCCAATTGAGCTAAGTAGGTATTTTGGCGAAAACGCCTACGTACACTATAACTACAAGAGACATCAAAAAGACAACTCAGTCGTTTGCGGTCATTTGTGTCTAAAGTTTCTAACGTCATGAGCATAGTTCTATCAGATCACACTGCTGTTTTGTCTTGTGACTTTTTCCCACCAATTGATGTATCAAAAGGCGAGTGGGAAATAGCTTTCATCGATCTGGCAACATACAACTCGATACCAAATATCGTTGAGGATGTAAACAATCTTTTTCATTACGGCGATGATAAAAACGTTCACACGATTTCATTACCGACCGGATCGTACGAAATATCCGATATTGAGAGGTACATTAAAACGAAACTAGTTCCCGATACTGTTTTAGTATTGACACCGAATAATAACACACTCAAAGTGGAAATAAAATGTTCGCACGCAATCTTTTTCGACAAGGCCATGTCTATAGGCCAGCTGATGGGGTTCAGTAAGAAGAAGTTAGAGGCAAATCATAAACACTCTTCTGACCGGCCTGTAGATATCATCAGGGTTAACGTGATACGCGTGGATTGCAATATAGTCGCAGGATCGTTTCAAAACGGCATAGAATGCCATACCTTGCACGAATTTTATCCGCAGGTACCACCCGGTTATAAAATTGTAGAAGTCCCTCAGAGCGTAATATATTTACCTGTCAACGTAAGCGTCATTCATAATATCACTGTAAGTCTACGAGATCAGAACGGTGATATAATAGATTTCCGTGGAGAAAACATTTCCGTACGATTACATTTACGTAGACGTCGAGATGGGACTAATATTTAACGAGCGCTTCTATAAGAAGGGCGGCAGTTTACGTCCGACGACGGCACAGTTAACACTGCGAAACGTTAGGTTCCTCAGATCTTTGGGTTTTAAAGTGAACAATGGAAAACCTTTTGGCAATCGACTCTAGCGCCGAGTACGACAACACCCTCAACGGACTGGAGTACCATACTCATCGACCGTACTCCTCCGCTACGTTTGGTAATAACGATGAAATTCGTATTCCCATTCATCAACAAGATGTCATTACGATACCTTTTCAGAGCACGCTGCATATAAAAGGTACGTTGACTGCGACAAAAGACGGAGGAGCGGCCGCTGACGTGTCTTTGATAAATAATGCTATAGCTTTTCTTTTCGACGATATCAGATACGAAATCGGAGGCAACGAAATAGACAGGACCAGGAATGTCGGTATAACGACCACCATTAAGAACTTGCTTTCGTTGCGCGAACACGAGAAAAATAAACTCGGAAATTGCGGTTGGCTAGGAGTGGGTAAAACAAATAACGATTGTAAAGAGTTCAACATAGTTATACCGTTGCGTATGTTGATGGGATTTTTCGAGGATTACAATAGAATTGTAGTCAACGTGAAACAGGAGCTTGTCCTTTTGCGTTCATCTTCAAATTTAAACGCAATAGTTAGCACGGATGCGACAAATATTGATCTGAAAATAAATACTATCTATTGGCGAGTTCCGCACGTCTCCGTAGCCCATCCGATAAAATTGAAACTTTTGAAAATGATTGAACGCGATGTCACCGTTCACGTACCACACCGGAAATGGGAACTAATAGAATATCCCGGTTTACCGGCCACGAAACAACTCTCTTGGACTGTAAAGACATCTTCGCAACTGGAAAAACCTCGTTACGTAATTTTCGCGTTGCAAATCGATCGCAAAAACAAGATTAAAGCAAATGCTTCAGAGTTTGATAGCTGCAAGGTAACGGATGTAAAATTGTATCTCAACTCTCAGTACTTTCCCTACGATAATATTCTCGGCGACACCGCCATTTTGTATGACATGTACGTTAGATTTCAGCAGTCCTATTATTCACGCGAACCATCACCATGTCTAGACTTGTCAACCTTTAAGCAAAAAGCACCGATTTTTGTAATCGATTGTTCGAAACAAAACGATACGATAAAATCAGGGCCTGTAGATGTGAGACTTGAAATCGAGGCGTCTGAAAATATTCCGCCTAATACTTCCGGTTACTGCTTGATTATTCACGATTCGCATATTGTCTATAACCTGCTAACAGGTGTTGTTAAAAAGATTACGTAATCTGTGACCACACCCTGTGATATATTACCCTATTTGTTCGCATTTAGTCTCAGTTGTCGTCATGGACGCGATGGATGTAGACCGTACCGCTCGTCCGTTGGGCATATTTCTAAAGTCTGTGTATTTTCTGAATGACCAGTGTACGAAGTTTGTCGCGACCGGGCTTTTTCAGCACACCGTCTACGAACTAGGCGTCCTTATACAGGCTGGTAGAAAATTTGTTTTTTTCACGTACAACGACTTTAATGATTTCAAGACACGACTACCGCTGCCTGAAGGAGAACAACGTAAGTTTACACTAACTAACGGCGATATCACAATAAAGACTGTCTTCGGTAAACGTTATATCGCATTGTTTGACGGAAAACACAGGGTCACCTTGGGCCTACCAGAATGGAATTTATTAATGGATACCATACCGCTCGTAAACCGGCGCATCAGCGAACTGTTTTATAATGAACCACAACTAGGGTCTTACATCATTGAGTGTCTAGCCACGGACGAGATCGTGTCCAGTACTCTCCCCGAGGCAGACAAGTTGTACGACGAAGTTGTTTTGTACAAGAAGCATGCAAGCAGTGGTTGAGTTTCATGCCTAATAATATATATACGTTACTTTCTACGATTTATATATTTCTTGCTAGGTACACGTTCGTATGTTACTTCATACCATAGCGGCTCTTTAAATTACTTCATATCTTACGAATTTATTTAGTATTAATTTTTTATTAATATTAATTTTTGTGTAAACTTTTGTTGGCAGACAAACATGCAAGCAGTAGTGGAGTTTCATGCCTTCGTCGACAACGATGGCAAATACGTTGTGAAGGAACTGGCTGTGGTGTCCGAACACTATCAAAGTGTTACCATTTTCAAACCGCCTTACAAATTTCATAATTTAAATGATTCGTCACAAAAATCTGCTAGATGGTTACAGGCAAAATATCATCGTATCAGCTGGTACGAAGGTAGTATACCTTTTGATGAACAACTATTGCGAATCATGCTAACACCGTTTTCCACCATTTTCACAAAAGGTTTGGAAAAGGCTCAATATTTGCGGCAGTTCCATCCACATGTGATGGAATTGCCTGAGAAATACTCGTCTAGCAACAACAACAACAGCCCTATTTACTTCAAATGCATACTACCGCAACACAACACTTATACAGACTGTAAATGTGCACTACGCAGTGCAAGATATTATTATGATTTACTTATCGCTTAGAGTTTAAAACCGGCTGTTTGCATTGGGAACTGCATTTTGTCATGGAGTGGCAGTTACAGGAAATGGCGGTGGTTGGAGCCATTTTCATTCGGGTAATCGACCTTCGGGGTAAACACCCTACTTGAAAGTCGATTGCCCGTCGCAACACAACATTTATGTTATGTAGATTGTAAATGTGCACTGCGCAGTGCAAGATATTAGAGTTTAAAACTGGCTGTTTCCATTGGGAACTTCATTTTGTCATGTTAGGCAGTTACAGGCAATGACTGTGGTTGGAGCCATTTCGGGTAATCGACCTTGAATGTCGATTCCGAACACTATCAAAGTGTTACCATTTTTAAACCGCCTTACAAATTTCATAATTTAAATGAATCGTCACAAACGTCTGCTCGATGGTTACAGGCAGGCTCGTATCAGCTGGTACGAAGGTAGTATACCTTTTGATGAACAACTATCGCGAATCATACCGTTTTCCACCATTTTCACAAAAGGTTTGGAAAAGGCTCAATATTTCCACATGTCATGGAATTGCCTGAGAAATACTCGTCTAGCAACAACAGCCGTATTTACTTCAGGTGCATACTACCGCAACCAAACACTTATGTACATTGTAAATGTGCACTGCGCAGTGCAAGATTTTGCTTATCGCTTAGTATAAAACTTGATGGTCACTGGCGTGGGTTAACTCCCCGTAAACCTTCAAGAAAAATGTTTTAAAGGTCCCTGGCACGGGGTAACTCCCTGTAAACCTTTAAAGCTTCAAAAAAAATTTAAAAAAAAACTTGATGGTCACTGGCGTGGGTTAACTCCCCGTAAACCTTCAAGAAAAATGTTTTAAAGGTCCCTGTCACGGGGTAACTCCCTGTAAACCTTTAAAGCACCAAAAAAAAAGCTTTGCCTTTGAAGGTCCCTGGCGTAGGACAAGTCCTCCTAAACCTTCTTGGCTGTTTGGGAACTGCATTTTGTCATGGAGTGGCAGTTACAGGAAATGGCGGTGGTTGGAGCCATTTTCATTCGGGTAATCGACCTTCGGGGTTAACACCCTACTTGAAAGTCGATTGCCCGTAGGGACTGCATTTTGTGGTAGTCACTGGTAAATAGCGTCGGCTATTTCCAAACTTGTAATGTGGGCATAATGATGACGGTTTCAACCCCGTATGAGACACAGAGAACAAGTGTATAAGAATACAAGACATTTAAGATTTTCAGTCATTCCACAGACAGACATGGTTTGGCCCGATTCTCTTACAATTGAGAACCCAGTTCATCGACGTTATTCACTTGCGAACAGCAGATTATCCTCTTTTCGTAATTGGAAGGGTGTGGAAAGCGAAACATTGAATCCATATACTCTAAGCTTGACCGGTTTTTTCTACACCGGAGAAGATGACCATACTGTATGTTTTAGTTGTGGGGGAGGTCTCAAAGGTTGGGAACCTACAGATGACCCGTTTGTCGAACACGTTGAATGGTTTCATGAATGTAAATTAGCATGGATTGTAAAATTTAAAGTAGAAGAAATGAATATCGATATTAGAACTGTTTTTGATGACGATGATGATGATGACGATGATGATGATGACGACGACGACGACGACAGTGATCTAGTGCAACGTAATGAGGATGATCGTTTGAAATGTAAGATTTGTTGTGCAGAAGAATTGCAAGTTGCAAGTCTACCATGTGGACATGTGTTTGCCTGTCAATTGTGCTCGCTTAGCCTTGAAGTATGTAGCGTGTGCAGAACGCCCACATCCGCCACTATACGTGTTTATCTTTCATAGGCTTGCGAACTGGTAAACCTTGAGAACCGGACGTTGCGGTCGTGGAGCCAGTGAGAGTTGTTGAACTCGGTAGAAGGCGTGGGAAGCTGAACCAGTAGACCTTGACAACCGGATACCAACTGTGAGAACTTGATACCCCTTCCAAACGTTCTGGAGAAGAGTATATATCAACAACACACTAGTAGATCTCTCACAGTAGCTTCAGAGGATACACAGTTGCTTGAGATGGTGCCTGGATTCAACCTCACTCGTTATACCGACGACATGCTGAGGGAGCTGATCAGGTCTATATTGCCGGGCTTGGCTGATGACTTATTTAGGTAAGTGACAACGAATATTTATTTAAAAATACTTTATGTGTGTTTAATTTTGAATAACCTTCATTTCATATTGCTTTTTACAAATTTCACAAATAATTATACTGTCGTGTTTTATTAACTTTAAGCGAGCTCAAACAGTTGGATATATTATGTGCTAAACATATATCGATTTTTAATAAAATAGTATAAGGTAGCTGTTCTTTTTCAGCATTTCATTTTACACTAGATTTTGTTTTGTATTACCTATTTTGGACATATATTTTCATAAACATTGTATTTATTCATTAAATTGACTTAATTTTTAAAATTATACTGTGAATTAGTCTTTCAGATTTTATAGTATTCCGTGTTTTCATATTACTAAATTGTGTTGTCGGTATTTCAGTCAGATGCTGAGACTGAGATCAGAGGCTACGGCGGCGGGGTACCCGTTGGTGACACTAAATATTTCGTCGGGAGTATCCTATCTCCCATGCACAAATGACGGTCGAATTATAATCAGCCAGTCATGGGATAGATATCTGAGGACGTCCCGCCCGTACGACGGCCAGCAACCACCACCAGCGCATACCTGGACATCGACATCTCTACCTTCAGCATCCCAACCACCAGCATCCAAGCCACCGTCCACCGCAGCGCCAAATGAGGTGGCACCACCATCAACATCTCTGCCTTCAGCGTCCCAACCACCAGCATCCAAGCCACCGTTCACCGCAGCGCCAGATGAGGTGACACCACCATCAACATCTCTGCCTCCCCAACCACCAGCATCCAAGCCACCACCGTCCACCGCAGATGAGGAGATTGCTCAGAGCCTGGATATTGTGGACTATATTATATCCGACATACGGAGACAAATGACGTATGAGATACCTCCTGAGCCGCTGCCAGTCACGCTCGAGGATCTGGACGGAATTGACGTCACAACTTTATTGTCAACTACTGACGAAGAAATGCGGAGTCTAGAGGAATAACACTTCTCGCAAAGCGGTAAGATTATTGTTTTCATGTGAATATGATAATAGTGAGCAGTATTTTAAACCTTGCAGTGACACTTGTTTTAAAATATTACTTCCTACATTCATTTTCACGTAAAACCAACAGTTTTCCTCATTTGAAGAGGTGTATATACCATATATACCCGCATTTCTTTGTGCATGGGGGTGGTATGTTGTAATGGATGACCACCACAGAAGGCAGCGATGGATGGAGCTGCCTTCCGTAGCCCTTAAGGCAGCTTACGCACCCGGTAAGCTCAGGATACATGCGAATGCCGGTCTTGCGTGGTAATATCGGAAATAAAAATAATTACGATTTGGAACCCACAGCAACGTCATCAAAGATTCACTACTAGAATTGACCTATATTGTAGTTCAATTCTGATAGTGAGTAATTGCTGATGTTGCTGAGATCCCAATCGTAATTATTTTATTTCCCCTATATTACCACGCGGTCCCTGCATTCGCTAACCTACTTACTGTGTGCGTCTGTGTGTGTGTGTGTTTGCTTGGGGGTGGCATGTTGTAATGGAATGGCCACCACTGAGGACAGCGATGGCTGGAGCTGTCTTCCTTAGAAAATATTTTACCCACAGCCAAGGATACATGCGAATGCTGGTTTTGCGTGACTTTAAAATCGGGTGTGTAATATTTGTACTCTGACACCCACAGCAACATCATATTTATGCACTATCGCAATCGACCCACACCATCAAAGACTCGTTACTAGAATTGACCTATATTGTAGTTCAATTCTGATGAGGAGTAATTGATGGTGTAGTTCGACTTCGATATCGCATAACTGTGATGTTGCTGTGATGTCACCTACAAATATTGCACCGAATTTTAAAGTCACGCGAACCCAATATTCGCTAACCTACTGTGCGTAATATATTTTCTAAAAATATTTTTGTGTGACTGTTGGTGTGCGTGATATATTACTCTTATTTATATTTAGTTTTATCATTACTTAATTTTAATTATATTATATTTGAAATATGTATTGATGAGTTGATTCTAGTCTTAATATTATTATTTTTTAAAATTATTGTTAGATTTATAATACTATTATTTTTTAAAATTATTGTTAGATTTATATATATTGTATTTGTTCTTGCTCATATATTTTTATTATTCGTATTTATTCTAGTCTTAATATTATTATTTTTTAAAATAATTGTTAGATTTATATATATATTGTATTTAAATTACGCATTTGTCCTTGTCAATATATTTTTATTTTTTTGAGACAATAAATTCATATTTATTAAAATACACGTATTACTCTTATTTAACCGAAATTTCCAACCAAGACCTACTTGTACCCCCATCATACAGTAACACACAACTGAACGACTCGTAGCTCAGTCGCTAGCGTCACACGCCAGCAAACCAAACGTCCTAGGTTCCATTCCCGAACCAAGAATTATATTTTTTCCAAACGTCATCACCAGAACAAGAAGGCCCTTCCGCTCCTCCACCAGCACCAGGGGCGGGGCGTCGACGCCATCTTCATCAACATCGACCTATCAAACAAAAGGGGCGGGGCTTAGGAAGGAGTGGGGGTAAGAAATACTGCTCTCTCATTGGGGGGATAAAGTATACCCATTACTACTAAGAATCATTTCACATTAAACATATTGCAACAGCTGTTTGCGATACTAATGTAATGTGGAGGAAACAAATTGTATTGTACAAAGAAAAAGAGTTAAATGGAATTTTAATTGTAAGCAATAAATTCAATATCCATTACATACAATCGCTTTTTTCTCCAGTATTAAAGATCCTTTGAAGCAGTAACATTTCTGAAGTATTTTTTGAATAATTTTTATCAAAATATTACATCATTATAATTTTATAATGCTTCGTAAAACTCTAGTATTTTCAATTTATATTTTAAAAATAACTTTAAACTGTTATAATTTTTCACTTACAGTTTATTTTAGACAATAGTTCCCTTGATTGGTAAATGTTTTGATATGGAAAATTTATATTACCCGACCTGCTTTGAACGTTGTTTAATCTATATATTATTATACTATATATTATTTTTTGTTATAATCTACAGTGTTCATGACATATAGGAAATATCAGAGCGGTAAGTCCCAGCAAAGCAAACCGTGAGTTGATATTATTCATCACAAGTTTGGAACGTATCAAATATGCAGGAGGTCACACTTCATTTGGTGTAATTGTATAAGGTCAGAGAGTGAAATTAACTATAGGAGATTATATAGACAATTATGACAGATTTATAAGATAAGAAAGATTTATGAATGAAACAAATATGCCAATAAGACAAGAGGTTGTTTTGAAGCTCAAAGAGAATGGTTTACCATTTCCATTATTTACAGACATGTAACTATTATTAATATTGAAACATTTACGGTATACTTACGTGCATTCTTTGCGTCACCATGGTAACCAACTAAATGTCATTCTAGTTACCGACCACATTCTTTAAGTGAGGCTTATAAATAAATACGTAAGTTAAAAGAATATAAAAAAAAGAAATTATATTTAAGGATGATTTATATTTTTATTCCACATGAATACGAACAATCATTACATGATGTAGGCTACACACTTAATGTTGATATCATATTTTAGATCTTTTACAATTAAAGAGTTGTTTATAATTATTATTGTAGAACCTAACTATATAAATACTAACTATCGTTACCGTTAATTATATAATTAGCAAGTACCGGTACTAACTGTAAAAGCTCTTACATTTATTATAGGACAGTTATGTTCTTATATAACATAATACAAACTTAAAAGGAACATCAAGTCCATAAAATGAACGTCAAATCCTAATTACTGGAGTATTTGCTTTATGACAGACATAAATTATCAGAGTTATAATTAACTTAATATGAAATCAAAATGAAGTAATAGGTTATGTGAATTAATGAAGTATAATTAAGTCTAGAGATACAATAATTAACTTTCTAACTTCTTAAAGTTTATTTGTTTTGTAAATTGCTTTAGTAAACGTATAATTATTAAGACATTTTTTTACAACATACCACCGGAAAAAAAATTTACTATCTTATTATTACTGCAAGATGCCAAACAAATGTAAAGACTTTAAACATTCTTAGGAAGCAGTAACTTTGTAAAGTCTCAGAAGTAATGCCAGTGTACATGTACGAATAAAACATTTTACAATACAATACGAATAACTTCTACTCTGTTAATATTTACCGTATTTTCGGAAGTATGCCAAATATTTGGTTTTAACACCTTCGCCTCGAACCCCAATAGCGATCCAATGCCGTGTTCTTTGTCGAATCTAATCGCTTTCGAACAGAAGATTTTCGTATTTAACGTATTGTTATTTCCTTTCAGATCAAACGCAATGTTTTTGTCTTCAAATTGTCATGAATAGCTTCCTTCAAAAACGAAACTATATTATCAATTTCGTACAACCCTTCGGGCAATTGTATAACTTTATTATTATCAAAATTAAAATTATCATTTACGTCTTTTTCAATTTTCGGTATTGTGTTGTAAGTCATAAAGTCAATTAATCCAATTTCGCCATTTTCGCTGCCCAAATCTATGGGTGGATATATATCGCAAGCGATGTTTGATCCTTTACCATTTAAACAGAGCATTTGTTACGGTTATATGTTGTTTGTTGAAAACTGTAAACACAAATGACCGCAGTTGTCAGTATTCAGTTTTTGTTTATTGGTATAATTGTAGAAAATGGTTGCATTGTCCGGCGCTGTTTTGAAATATCGAATTATTTCCGGAGATAGAAGCAGATTAATTTTACAGTGTCTCGTACGACCTAAATTTATAAAAATCGATATTTCTTTCTTTTTGTTTCAACAATCGCATTTAAATAGCCTACTTGAAAGTTTAAAGAGCGAAAAATAGTGTTGTAGTTACGACTAATTATGTCGTATAGGACTATTTATAAATTTACACATCATTGAGAACTCGAATTTTAATAACAAGAATGAAGATGCAACACAGAAAATGATTTATTACTTTTGAAATAACTTTTCAATTTTTATTCATTGCTTTTTCTACGTAATCACGAAGCGAAAGTACGTAAGATAAGCTAAATGAACAAAAACACACACACACACACACACACACACATACACACATACACACACACACACACACACACACACACACACACACAAACACACACACACATTCCTGAGTTTAACAGTAACGTAACAGTAATAACAGTCACGTTTCCTCCTATCCCATGTATCAAAGGAGATTCTAGTCTCTATTTATTAAATCAGGCGTCTCAAATCCGTTAATAAATAATAAAGGAGTGTTGAGAGACGTCGTACTACTCCTTATATATATTTCAGATGGGACCACTACTTAGTAAGTTGCATGAATTATTACCCTCGCAATTATTAAGGTCCTTAAAAAAATTAACAAATTTTGTATGCCCTGTTTGTTTGAGCTAGAGAGAGAGAGAGAGAGAGAGAGAGAGAGAGAGAGAGAGAGAGAGAGAGAGAGAGAGAGAGAGAGAGAGAGAGAGAGAGAGAGAGAGAGAGAGAGAGAAGGAGAGAGAGAGCGAGAGAGAGAAGGAGAAAGAGAGAGAGAGTGGGAGAGACATCCAAAAGTTACATAACTTTAGATGTACGTTTATTATATATAGGCTATATTTTGTGAAAATTATTAATAATCTCAGGAACTAGTTAGGTGAAAAAATTCATGGAAAATTTAAAAGATGAAGACTATATTAAAGGCATAAGAGTGTAAGATACACTTAAATCACACAGTATCCGCTTAAAGTGTGAAATAAAGGCTTATGAAATAACTTAAGCACTAAGAGTGCCTGCATGATACAACACCACCCTCCCTCCTGTACACGATTTCTGTATATTACCGCCAAAGCTCATTACTGGACTCCTTCCCCCGACAGTGTAATAGACCCACTCAGTATAATAAACTACCTAGAATTACATAAGGAGATAAGGTTCATTTATTTATTCTTACATTAAAATTTAAATTATTTAAACCGAAATATAAAAATTTATTGTTTTGATCTATTTTAATAATCTCTGGTATTTTTTTTTTAAATAGTTTAATACAAATTCTTAATCCCCACTTTAATTAGAATCTCATAATAAGATGAGAGGCAGGTATCAAATGTATTCTCTCCACATGGAATGCTTGGTAAGAAAAAGTTGACAGATCAAAAGACGTATTCGCCATCCCTCTGCATACTTCGATATATAGAAGCAATAGTTGAAAATCTTGACTTTAGAATTTGCAGTAATATTGAATAATTAAAATTTAAATTATTTAAATCGAAATATAAAAATTTATTGTTTTGATCTATTTTAATAATCTCTGGTATGTTTTTTAAAATAGTTTAATACAAATTCTTAATCCCCACTTTAATTAGAATCTCATAATAAGTTGAGAGGCAGGTATCAAATGTATTCTCTCCACATGGAATGCTTGGTAAGAAAAAGTTGACAGATCAAAAGATGTATTCGCCATCCCTCTGCATACTTCGATATATAGAAGCAATAGTTGAAAATCTTGACTTTAGAATTTGCAGTAATATTGAATAATTAAAATTTAAATTATTTAAATCGAAATATAAAAATTAATTGTTTTGATCTATTTTAATAATCTCTGGTATTTTTTTTAAAATAGTTTAATACAAATTCTTAATCCCCACTTTAATTAGAATCTCATAATAAGATGAGAGGCAGGTATCAAATGTATTCTCTCCACATGGAATGCTTGGTAAGAAAAAGTTGACAGATCAAAAGATGTATTCACCATCCCTCTGCATACTTCGATATATAGAAGCAATAGTTGAAAATCTTGACTTTAGAATTTGCAGTAATATTGAATAATTAAAATTTAAATTATTTAAATCGAAATATAAAAATTTATTGTTTTGATCTATTTTAATAATCTCTGGTATTTTTTTTTTAAATAGTTTAATACAAATTCTTAATCCCCACTTTAATTAGAATCTCATAATAAGATGAGAGGCAGGTATCAAATGTATTCTCTCCACATGGAATGCTTGGTAAGAAAAAGTTGACAGATCAAAAGATGTATTCGCCATCCCTCTGCATACTTCGATATAGAGAAGCAATAGTTGAAAATCTTGACTTTAGAATTTGCAGTAATATTGAATAATTAAAATTTAAATTATTTAAATCGAAATATACAAATTTATTGTTTTGATCTATTTTAATAATCTCTGGTATTTTTTTTAAAATAGTTTAATACAAATTCTTAATCCCCACTTTAATTAGAATCTCACAATAAGATGAGAGGCAGGTATCAAATGTATTCTCTCCACATGGAATGCTTGGTAAGAAAAAGTTGACAGATCAAAAGATGTATTCGCCATCCCTCTGCATACTTCGATATATAGAAGCAATAGTTGAAAATCTTGACTTTAGAATTTGCAGTTATATTGAATAATTAAAATTTAAATTATTTAAATCGAAATATAAAAAGTTATTGTTTTGATCTATTTTAATAATCTCTGGTATTTTTTTTTTAAATAGTTTAATACAAATTCTTAATCCCCACTTTAATTAGAATCTCATAATAAGATGAGAGGCAGGTATCAAATGTATTCTCTCCACATGGAATGCTTGGTAAGAAAAAGTTGACAGATCAAAAGATGTATTCGCCATCCCTCTGCATACTTCGATATATAGAAGCAATAGTTGAAAATCTTGACTTTAGAATTTGCAGTAATATTGAATAATTAAAATTAAAATTATTTAAATCGACATATAAAAATTTATTGTTTTGATCTATTTTAATAATCTCTGGTATTTTTTTTAAAATAGTTTAATACAAATTCTTAATCCCCACTTTAATTAGAATCTCATAATAAGTTGAGAGGCAGGTATCAAATGTATTCTCTCCACATGGAATGCTTGGTAAGAAAAAGTTGACAGATCAAAAGATGTATTCGCCATCCCTCTGCATACTTCGATATATAGAAGCAATAGTTGAAAATCTTGACTTTAGAATTTGCAGTAATATTGAATAATAAATATTTGCGTAGACTAAAATAGTATATTGTATTTTAGTAATATAACAGATGAATCTTACTATTTGAAATCTTTAAGACTCTAAAGTTACCTAATGTTAGTTAGTCGTTAAACTTCTAAACAGTTATTAGTTTGATAAGTAAAGCTCACACCTTAACCTTTTCCTGAGTTACATGGACATATTATTTCAAATTATAATACTTATAACTTATATAATATTACTCAATAAACTTATTTAAAAAATCTCAGGTACTGATGTAAAATTAATTACACTAATCAAATTAATAACAGCTCCAAATAGAAAACGATCTATTGTTATTGACAATATTTTAATAATATCATAGCAACTAATGTGTTTACTGTAGAAACATTCTACATCTTTAGAATTAAAATCATTTTACTAGTTACCAATGTTATTATTATAGATAAATAATAAGGTCAATTATACTTTTTTTCATATACTATATAACATGGTATATATTATATATATTATATATATATATATATATATATATATATATATATATATATATATGTGTGTGTGTGTGTGTGTGTGTGTATTATATTTTTTGTTTTTTATTATGGTTATTTAAAAACTAAAATAAATGTTTTTTTTTATATACAATAAATTATTCAAATGTCATTGTCGGAATAAATATATTTATTATTTAAATTGTGGAAAACATTATAGTGTTTATTTACAAAGATTCAAATAAATTGCTTACTGAATTATTTGGGATTAAACACAGGAATAAAAAGCTGCATATATTTGCAATATGGGATATTTCCAACGTTTTAAAAACATTGAATTTCATCCCATTTCCTGTTATATTAAAGTATAAATTGAGTACGCTAAAATGTTGTAGCTACATAAAAGTGATAAAATTAAAGGGATTATTTTACGACCACTTTGCAAAACGTTTGCAATATAAACCCATAAAACCATGGCTGGGTTTATAACGCTTAGTTTTATGCACTTGAATATAAAGCTGTTTCCACACTATGTACGAGTCTTGTACGAGGCAGACAAAATAGGCCTATAGTACTGAGGAATTTGGGAGGGATTTAGTGCTTGATAATGTTGGTGAGTTTCACCAGCAATACAGATGTGATATTGGCTTTCCAAACTTCTTTGGAATGAAGAATTCCGATTTTGAAAATCTAAGTATGACTTCCCCAAAATAGTTTAAAAAAAGACAATCATTCATACAAGCTATTTCAGTGAGCCAGCGCCTTGCAGTATCGCTTTTTTTTCTGGTGACTGGTGATTCCTATCCTACGTTACGCTACCTGATCAATATATCAGGGCAAGCAATAATGTATATTGTAACAGCGGGCTATGATGCCCTGACAGCAACGCTACAAGAACACTTTGATGTAAGAAACTACTTCTGGTCTGCCAATAGTAAATGAAACCGTGGTTTCCATAAGGCAGTTACGCCTTGTCGTTTATTTGGATTGTTTATATTCTGGATTTACATGATCCCAAAGTAAATGACGCTCACGGTAAATATCAGTGAAGATCACGTTTCTTTATCACTACTATTCCTAACTTATAAATAATAATTAAAAAAAACTGAAGCAAGCAAACCAGAAAAACTAGCAAAAGAAACATTTACAGCAATATAAAGTAGATCGAACATTCGACCTGCACATCCACAATGCGTTAGTTGGTTCGGTATCCTTTAATCCGTAACGACTTTAATCGGGTTACTTTCGGTTCGGCCCAGCACCATTCGAGAATACCGTGTGCCACCGTGTTCAAAATGTATTTCCATTCGAATTCATTAGAACAAATAAGATATACCTTCCGATTACCGGACTTGCTCTAGGCACGGACTATTACTTTAGTTTTTATTTCTTATAGGATACATTCATGGCGAAAGCTATCGTCATGTACCGTTAGTTATCAATTTGATAACCCTAACTTTGTATAAAAACCATGGCATGCAGTAAAAGCAAATATATAGTAATGGAAACCATGACAGTTTTAGGTAAAAGTTGAATAAAGTATTTGTTTAATAATTATTTTTCTTTGATAAACCCCATTGAGCCTTGTATAAATGAAGATTATTACGTTTTTTCTCCACAAGTGAAGATTAAATTTCTGACCCATCTTTAAAAAATGTATAATTTGTTTCACAAAAAGATCTTTTATTACGTAATCCACGATTCATACATACACGAACCACGTATACAAGCGGCTAGAAAAAAGGCGTTACATTTATTTAAATAGGCTGACTAAAAATGGGGTTGTAGAGGTCAGAGTGGCGGATATAGAATTGTAAACGGGTTGAAACCAAGCCATGGCCAACTAAAAGTGGCTTCCACTTAAATTCCCTCAAAGTAAAGGTAATTGATTGTCTACAAATATGGATCATATAAAATGATCGAAAATAAATTTAATAAATTAAGTGTAAATCGAAATAATAAATCAGTATTGAATGAACCTTGAGCTACTCAGGCTGACAACTACGTTCTATCTGCATTTTTTTGTTAGACGTTTTTGACAGATTGAAAAATTTATGGGTTACCTATTTAGTTTGCCCCTTTTTTAATTTCAATAATATCAGTTTGAATTACAAATATTTTTAACGATTAAACGATTGATTAACGATAGTCAAAGTTCATTCATTAGCAAACAGGGTCCATGATTATTTTCAGAGTACTAAATATCCTAATGTTTCTTCTCACTTCTGTTTGTATCAAGGCAAATTTATATTCACTGTAGCCTATGTACCATGATAACTTGTTTGGATACGTAGAGTATGACTGTAAAACCTATTCATATGGAACAAAATCCAGGTACTTTTGTTTAATGGCATTTGTATTGCCACTGTTTTAAAGCAATGCGTCCTCCAAATTTTAATTTGATAGAAATTTGTGTTTGTAAAGGAAATGTCAATACATTGCAATTTTCAAACTATTGAATAGAAATAATTATTAGATAATGTGGATATTTGGTATGAGAAATTTAATATCAAGTAAGGAGGGGTATACGTAAAACGTAATATCACTATTTTGTTTATACAGTTCTAATTATTTGATATAAAAATCAAAAATTAATTTATTTATTACTGGCTACGGGTACGATGTGTATTACTCTTATGTTATTCAATTAATTTGCATATATATATATATATATATATATATATAAATATATATATATATATATATATATATATATATATATATATATATATATATATATATATATTGTAACACTCTTACAAATAAGGTGTTACATATAAATTCATTTATATATTTAATTTTTATTTAATAATTATATCATCCCAATATAAAAGAATTTTTTTGTTTTATTGGTGCACATTGTGAAGCTAGCGTAGGTAGTGAGCGTTTCTAGCGGGCGAAATAGAATAATATCGTACGAGTTAGTAACTTAAAGATAATTAACCACCTCACGCCATGTGACGTAAGCATGAGGCGATGCTTCTGAACTAATCAGAATATTCAAAATAACATGTAATGGTGGGAAATATCAGTTAGCGCGTCCTTGCAACGACCCTACTTCTCAAAACGTCTTTGACGAGACAGACGTGATGCCACTTTCGGACATAACCTAGAAATTTG
This sequence comes from Prosapia bicincta, assembly GCA_036971475.1. Classification (NCBI taxonomy): domain Eukaryota; kingdom Metazoa; phylum Arthropoda; class Insecta; order Hemiptera; family Cercopidae; genus Prosapia; species Prosapia bicincta. The sequence continues at coordinate 344,159,456 of JBAIZL010000001.1, forward strand.
ATGGGTTCCAGTATTCAAAATTTAAGATGTCAAGGCCGGTACCAAATTTTATAAACGCAACAAAAGAAGAAGTCAGAATCGATTATTTATGTGTTTCCAATAAGTAAAAGTTTACATCATTTTCGTATAAGAGCGCTGATTCCAGGATCGATGTGCAGTGATTAGTGATTCCAAAAGCCATGGGCAATGTTTTGTGGTATGTGTTGAAGTGTTTTATAAGTAATGTGCAAAACCAGGTACGTTTTAGATAATAATAAAGAAAATGTATTTTAATGTTAACTAAGTTGAATTTTAAATGATAAACTGTTAACACATGAGCGTTAGAAATTGCCCTTTGAATATTCATTTCTAAAATTAAGTCGGAAAACTTAAGTTACTATCTTCTCGATATATATAAATTTTAAAGGTTATTAAGTAATAAAAATGTATGGAATAATTAGCAGTAATTAAAAGATAATTACTCGACACATTGGTGTCTTTTGTTCTATTGTAATTTGTCATTGATTAATAAATTGTCTAATTTTGTATTTTAAAATTTCCAATTCTTATTTCCCAAGTAACCTAGTGCGTTACAAATGCGGCACTCTGCTAGTTTTGTTGTTGTTTTCTAAAAATGTAAGTCTCATACTCTGCTTGTTTTCTAAAAATGTATTAATAAAAAAGTTGAATTACTGCTAACGAATTCTAAAGATTAATGCCATTCAAGTGTTAATTAGGTAATTTGTGCAGCCTCCCTAGTAAAGTTATTTTCAAATAAATAAAATGTCTAGCGATTTAAAAATAAATAAGTTGGTAAAAGACGAGTTAATTTTTGAACTGAAAATTACAAATGTAAAGGTTAGAACGGACAGTACAGTATAGATAATAAGAAAAATAGCCAAAGATAACAATTTTAAAACCAATCCTGTTAATCTAATGTATTGGACAAATAAAGGTTTCTCAGCGAAATTCAAAGAAAATGTTTAAAAATCATAAGTTAAAAAATTGTTTATGGCAAGTAAAGTTTTTAATAGCAGAAATTTTAGGTTGTAAAATGTCAGACAACCTAAAGAATTTTAAAAAAAGGATATAAAATTTAAAAGAAGATTTAGTAATAATAATTTGAATAAAGTCTTTTTTTTTGTTGTGAACAATTAGCTGGATGTAATTCTTAAATTAAAGTATGGGATTTAATTTAAGAATAATGTTAGTGGATTTTCAAAAGAATGGGATTTGAAATTCGAAAAGAGTGAAGATGTACTGAAGATGTATAAGATAACAAAGATGTTATAAGACAATGGTACAGCCTTAAAATATTGCCAAATGAGAGTAAAAATTGTATAGACAAATAGTGTCGTGAAACAATGTTCTCAGGGACAAATATGGTAATTAGGTGGCTTACAAGAAGTGAGCAGGTTTATACAGCTAGATCAGAAGTTAGGATTGTTCACATAATATAAGACAAATTCAAAGAAAATTTAAGTAAAAGATATTTCAAAGAACTCTTGTAATTTTAATTTTTAAACCAAAATGTGAAGTAGTATTAAATAGTACACAAAGTTGTATAGTTAATAATTTAAACTCAAAGGAATTTTCACAGTAAATTGGCTATGAAATATGAAGGTCCATGTAAAATATTGTAAATTTTTTTAATCATGTGTCTGTACTGTTCCAACAAGGTAATAATTTCAGTAATATAGAAGAGCTCATATAAATCGATTAAAATTGAAGCAGGGACATTCTGAAAGAGGTAGATTATTTATTAGACGAATAAAAGTATTAGAGTATTAAAAGTTAATTTTTGAAGAAATTCAAGCTATTGTTTAATTTTTAAAAGGGGAATTGTTTAATAAGGAGAATGGGATGTGCGTTAGTATGCAATTTTACAAAATCATGACGACACATTTACATAATTGCGTGTCGAAAGGGCCCAATGACATGCAATCACACTTTTACACGAGATAGACGACAAAATCTCAAAATACATAATACTACACGAAGAGACTAAAACACTTGACCAAAAATTGTATATGAATGGGCAGTCCTAGTTTCTGTTTGATTTGATTCTTATTTTATAAATGCAAGAGCTTAGTAAAAATTTAAAATCAAATTGTTATAGTAATGTTTGAAGGAAATTATAAGAATAACGAATTGAATAAGGTCCTTGTTGAGTCAACAACTAGCTGTATGGTTTTTAAATCAAAGTATGGGATTTGATTTAAGAATAATGTATTTGGATTCAAAATATGGGTTTTGAAATCCAGGGTTTTTGTATAAGACGTACGAATGTTGTTAAAATAACAGAGAGAAGTTATACAGCAATGGTGCAGTCTTAGTTTGTAAATTGAGAGAGAGTTTTTGAGAAAATACCTGTAGCGTCGTTTAAATGTGGTAATTTTGTGGCTTACAGGGAGTAAGCAGTTTTTCAGATCCCAGGCTGTGGACTGTGATAAATACAGCTAGTAGATTGGAAATGTTGACACAAAAAGAGACAATTTTAAAGAAAATTTAATTAATAAATGATTTGAAGGATTATTTTTATAAAAGAAATAATTTGATTGAAAATTAATAAGGAATTGAGAGAAAAAATAATTTAAAAATTGAAAAGATATAAATTTGTATTCTTAAAGCTTATGAAACAAAATGTTTACAAGAAGTCAGATTTTAATAAAAGTAATTGAAGTGTGTAATATTTTTAAAAATTTTAAAATGTGAAATGTGAAGAATGTCTTTGCAAAGTAACAAGTAGAACATTTTCAAACCGGTAGATTTGTAAAAGAGTCTACGCGTGAGAAAACGGATGTGCTTCCGTTGTTGTAAGACTATGTCAAGCGCTAGGGTGAATACCAAGCATTTCATAGTTGAGAATGCAGGTAAACAAAAACATCCGTTGGCCAGTCAATGTTTACATTTATACTATAGTACGTTCGAGCTCCATATAGTGTATATTTTCTTCAAATGTAAAAGGAGACACATGCACACACTCATGTATAAATAGTTAAAATAGAAATAAGATGTAATGTTGAACAAAAGTTTTCTTTTCAAGTCGACAAGAGAAAATGTAACACTCTTAAAAATAAGGTGTTATATATAAATTAGATTTATATAATTAATTTTTATTAAATTATTATATCGTCCCAATATAAAAGAAAATTTTTGTTTTATTGGTGCACATAAGTTACTATCTTCTCGATACATATACATTTTAACGGTTAATAAGTAATTAAAATGTATGGAATAATTAGCAGTAATTAAAAGATAATTATTTGTCACATTGGAGTCTTTTGTTCTATTGTAATTTGTCATTGATTAATAAATTGTCTAATTTTGTATTTCAAAACTTCCAATTCTTATTTCACAAGTAACCTAGTTCTAGCTTCAAGATAGAAGAGCGTATAGACAGATAGTAATTGGCTGAGTTATGACGTTAGAACTAGAGCCCAGGGTAAGTAATTAATTAATTTGTTAATTAGTAATTAACACACATTTTTAATAAACATAAAACTTACCCCAGGAAAAAATGCTTGAGTGTTACAATATATATATATATATATATATATATATATATATATATATATATATATATATATATTAACGTGTGTGTGTGTGTTCGTGTGTGTGTGTGTGTGTGTGTGTGTGTGTGTGTGTGTGTGTGTTTGTGTGTGTATGTAGTAACCATGGTAGGTCGCTGGCTAGAAATGGAAATCTATAGTTACCGTGTCATAACATGTTAATTTTTTACAAAAAAAATGACCAAACAATTAGGGGCCTATATCCAACATAGAGCCAAGAGAGGAGCGTCCCTCCGACCACCCTTGGCACGACACTGACCAGCACACTTGAATAGAATTCCGTCTTAGAAAATAAAAAATTAAGAAAATAATTTAACCAGTATAACTACTAATTAAATCCAGCAATGTTAGTTTGTGTAAGTTTACTATAAAATAACCAGAAGTATTAACTATTTTATTTAAATCATTATTTCAAATAATATGAAAATAATTTACACTTTCAAACGTGTATTACCGATTGTTTTATCATTCTATTATAATTAATCCTTGGGTAGAATAGAATTTCCTACGTTTTATATTTACAAAACGTAATTCTTGGCTTTCCCAATATATTATATTATATAGGTAGGTCTTTAGCTAAAGAAGTCTTACAAAACACTATTGTTAAATATTGACCCTCGTTTTTTAAATTCTTAATAGAATCTGTATATAATTCAATACCAATCATTCCAGACATAACATTTATAAGCCTTCAACAGTGCTGTGTATTATTAGATTCAAAAATCTTTTAATATAGACATAGGTAAGTAAAAATAAATTTGATTTTAGTTACTTTTCTTTAAATAAATATAATTAGGTAATATAAATAAGGTAACATAACCTATAACGTAGGTAAAACTATATAAAACAAGTGTGCAGTAATGTTTAATAATAAACGAAACCTCTTTACCATATCTATAAATTTCCTATATATAGCTATAACGTAGGATCAACTGTTCTACGAAATCATGTATGTAATTATTGTTATTACTATAACTCATAGGGAGTATAGTGTGATTGGCTTTTAATATTATTATTGTTGCAATATTGTTTTATTATTATTATTATTAATACCTTATTTTTACGGATCCTATTGTATTAGAGTATTCGTCTCAATGGGATCAATCCATTTCTAATTTATTTTTTTTCTCTTATCTATATCGAATGATACAAGATTTGAATAAAGTGAATATATTTATGGTGTCAGGTAGTCAGATGGCAAGGATCGATGCTACTAAATTTGGTTCAGAAGTTGAAATAAAATACTGTTATTGAAATAAAACTAACAACAATACGGAGAAAACTATGTACATAAACGTTTCTTTCTCCACAATGATGTAGATGGATTAAGAGTAAGTTGTTTGATTTAATCCTTCATATTAAGAGAGTATTAGAAATAAAACTTAAGACTTTGGTTTTTATAATAATAACTTATATATCAATTTAATTGCGGAAAAATATTACATTTACTTCTCTGCAGTCGCATTTTGCACTTGTTTCATGCTTTAAATTACGAACAAGACTGTCTGTTTGTATATGTGTTTGGATATAGTTTTCTTGTGTTTCAGTGGTCTATGATGTTTTGTCTTGCGTGTAATATGTATGAGAATATATTGTTTGGTGGTGAATGTAATTTAAGATGATTTTGAGATGAAGTTTGTTTTTTATAGTGCTTTAGAAGAAAACAAATCCAGCAAAACTCTTACTAAAATATAAAACACACTCAGAATATAAATCTATATTCGAATACGTAATATTAGTGAGCAGTTGTATTGTAGGAATTTAAATAAATAAATGACTTATTGTATAAATTAGTAATTACTAATTCGATAAAAATAAAATTAGTATTACGTTTGTTAAGTATCCATGTGAATATGCGGTGAGTTGATTCCCTGACTCTTAACCTTCCTTACCCCTATTTTATTTACTCAAGATTTTAATTTTAAAAAATCTGTTGCATGTAGTTGGTAGTCATAATAGGTGACTTTCTTGGTTTTAGAATTGGACCTCGGGTCATCATGTTGTACATATTTCAATCTTCGTTCTTTCTCCATTTTGTAAATGAGTGACACCTTTTTATGACCCCAGTAGAGGTCTACCTCAGATGCTGAGTTCGAGTTCACCTAATATTTCGATTAAACTTTTTTTGTCCAATTCCTAATTTTAGTGATATTCATATAATTCCTTCACATAATTTACACGCAATAATATGGCCTACGTATACTGGTTAACCTCAGTAAAATTAGAAAGAAAACTATTCAATTCTTTTTTTCCATACACACCTTAATATAGAACATGCAATATTGGAAAGTAAGTTATTTCACATTTCATACTTGTATTGCTAAGAAATTCTTATACCTTATGTTTTCACTATTTTATCTATATCATCAATCATATTTTCTTCTAAATATAGTTATTATTTATTTTATGGAGAGATAATGTAAAGGACTTGTAAAACAAAGATAAGCCATAGTTTCTATGCCAGCATTGTTTTACCACCTTCATAACCCCACTTAATTATATGTAATGCGAATTTAAATTTGAATAGCTTTACCGAAACTGGTCTTTTATAATCTTTCTTTTACAAGTTCTAAACGCGTCTTTCTACCCACAGAAAATTCTTTGACTTTAAAATAGCATTTCACAAAATGATAAATTCATTGACATTACTTTGTCTATATAAATAGAAGCTATATATAATGAACAAGGAATAACACATAATATTTACTTCAAAGACATAATAAAATAAATGTGTAAACGGAGTACGTTAGGTATGTTTCATAAACAATAATGCACTACATATTCTCATCAATTTAATAAATAATGTTTCAAACATAATGTTTATACACTTTGTAGGGGTTAACGTTTGAGTACTGATGAGTTAGAGACAAACGTCTTTCTGTATATATATTTACACACACACACACACACATGCATATATCTATCTTTGTTTCTGAATTATGTTTTATTCCATAATATCGAAATATATCTCATTGAAAGTAATTGCTTATTTTCTGAAGATGTGGTCCAAACGTATTTTGATATATACTGAAAAATTAATATGTCATATAAGTAAGGTTAAATTTTTATCTAATTAATCACAACCAGTTAATCAGCTAGTTGAATTTTATAACCAGAAAATATTATTACATATATCCAGGTCTAAATCAATGGAAGATGTTATAAAAATTATGACACTTGAGAATGAGGTTATAATCATCTCAAACAAAACTTTAAAAAAAAAATTAAACATTTCTTTACATGCTTACATGTCTAAATAGTTTGAATATGAAAATGATTCAAATAACACTGCATTGTAAACCGTTTCCAAAAATACAATCTCCAGTTACCAACACAGTCATACTAGATTCATTAGAAGTTATAGGAAAATATTTATTGCTTTTGCCCTGAAATATATCCACTAGGTGAACGTGTTCATGCACTTCGCTGCTTTACATTCATCTAATTGGCTATTATCTAACTGTGTCACAAATCACGTCTAAGTAAAAGCAAACTAATTATAACTTTCCCACAACATCAGTATCTAATGAATAAATTTTAAAATTACCTACTCATGCAATCAAACTTGACGAAGACTGTTCTATAAACTGTATAACAAAGCATTATGGGAGGGGATTCTGAAATAAACTGAAGGACATTAATTAATAAAGTTTTAGACGCGTTTATTTAGGGACTGACAACGCTGTAGTTTACTAATAATTAAACTTGTTTGAAGAAAATAATTTTATACTTGAATTCGTTTTTGTCTATGGAATTTATTATTCAAGTATATAATAATTTCAATACGATTTTAAACAATGGTGTGGAATTAACGGCTCGGATATAACTATCTATATAAATTGTTGTATTTTACTTTAAACCTACAAAGGAATTTAAAATAATAATTTTGTCTCTTCTGGTTTATATTGTTAAATTATCAAAATTATTAAAACGCTTGAAAATTTGGGATTGTTTTGAAGCTCGATACTTAAGCTTGAGGTGGATTATAATTGTTTATACTTTAACAAGATCGAAGCGTGAAACAATTAAATGATTATAAATCAACTTAGCCTCTTTAAATTCTATATCAACCTTCCGATTTTGTAAAATACAGTTATACATTAGGAAATTTGAGTTTTCCTGAATTTAAAATTTTAAAAAATGTTTTCGAAATAACATATTACAAAGAATACTGGTGGCATTGTTTTAGTGATAGTTGAATCTCAATGAGGTCATTCCTAACTAAATCACTATAATAACAATCGTTAATGATTAACGTATTGATGATGTAAACTGACATTGGTAACAAGAAAGTTTTCTCTCTATAGCGAAATTATATTGGTGTAAAAACAAATGAAAAAAAAGTTTGCGAAATTTGTTTTTGTAAATGCCAACTAATAGGCAATACATTTATGAAATATAGAAACTATAACCATCTGCACCTGCAGATTTTAGGTAAAACAGTATATTATTTATGGTAAAAATTGGATTTATTTGTAAAGGAAAAACCCAAGTTTGGAAGTATTGCTTTTCTTAAAATAAATTCACTTTTCTATTGGCAGCGCTTAGGAGAATCTTCCCGGTTAAGCCGGTATCTGAGACAATGTTTTTAGGTCGGGATAGAGTCAGTATTTTATTAAGTTTCTCCTTCAAACCCCTTCAGCGACGACAATATTTATTTACTCTCTTATTTGTTGACTTGACTTTATGAAAGTTGTGATTAACTTGAATGTTCAAATATTTTTAAAATGTAACAAAGTTACGATAGTAATTAAGCTAACTTATGTACCTGCTGTTATAAATATTTTACAGTATATATATATATATATATATATATATATATATATATATATATATATATTAAAATAACATGATGTTATTTTAAAGATGATGTTGGTACTATTTCCTAACGAAAAGCTTTGGATATAAATTAATAAATATTCTTGTATTTGAAAAACCTATATTGTTTTAAATTATTAAACAGGAAAACGTATTATATATATATATATATATATATATATATATATATATATATATATATATACATTTGTAACTGATTTATTTATTGTTTTTTTAAATGTCCCATATTTTCTTACCCCCCACTTTTACAAACATTTTTACTACACTTATCCATGCATACTTCTATCTCAATTCTAACACGCTTTCAGTATTACATCATGTTTACACAGTTGCGCAATTCCGATAAATAGACGCTTATGAAATCATTAGCGAATAACTACAAATTGGATAACTTTAAAAAGTCATCGATACATGACAACTTTACATGATTGGTTTAATTATGTAATAATTTATAAAGCAACAATGTATTTTAGGCATCAAAACTGATAGGGCAAAATGTCTGTTGCGACAAAAGACACAAAAAAAACAAGAGTTGTTTGATAAATTTATTATTTGAATTCTTATTATATATTATTCATCATTGTTTCTCCAGAGTATAAAATATCATCAAAGGTAATTGTGTTGAGATATACAAATAAAGCTAAACTGATTACACATATGCATACGTAAATCAAAGAACACTACTGGTACACCTAACTTTTGCACAAGTAAATTTAGGCCTATACTGAAAGTCAGAATAGCTACACGCTCGTACTTTCACTTACAGGGACGTTATACTGATTACGATTGTTGAACGGTCAGAGCTGTAGAATCTTTGAACTGGAACTTCGTATGAGCTTCATATACGGAAAACATATGCACGTGTTCCCAGTCACTTGAGATCTCAGTAACAAAGACTGTCCTCGATGTGTCTGAGTATATAGGTTTACTAACGATTCCTCTACATGTGACCATGAGCCGTGGCTAGGCGGTAACTATAGACCCCATCGTTCTGCAGGTTCGAAACGATCCATAGTTCCTACTATAATTCTACATGTTCAGTGAGTTATCCCACAAATCTTTGAAGATGGTTGACTATAAAAACTCCTGTTGATAAAACCGAAATCCACAATTGCTTAAAAAGAAGAAAACAAAAGTCCGTTCCTCCGGATTTAATATAACCTTTACATTTTCAAACCATTTATCTACAAACAAATCCTATATTATATAAACTATACAGTTGGTAGTATTGACTTGATTATTAAATATATGACAATACATAGTCTATTAACCCGATTATTAGGCTGTAGTATTATTGTTACTTAAATAATTGTAATTACTATACAATGCTGATTAAAGAAAAAAACAATCTTTTACAATCTAGCTTCATAGAACTACACGAAAAAACAAAAGAAAAGTCCACATATAAATGTTCAGAGAAAAGCGTAGCTAATATATTAAAAGTATAAATTTTAATAAGCAGACTACAGTTGAAAACCTAGTAAGCTCTTTACTGCAGCAACCACACGATCCACCAACCTTTTAAATATTCTTCAGGGTGAAAGATCTTTGCAATCTCATTTGACGTTTCTTCGAAAACGGAGTAAATGAGAAAATAGCAAACACTCTTCACTCCTTAATGAATTTTTACATCATATTTTGTTGTTTCTCTGGCTATTCCTATTGATGTTTTATTGATCCATTTTAATTTCAATTTGTTCAGTTTCTCATTTGTGCAAATTGTTGATAAATTTATCGTATAACTATTTATGTAAAACTATAACAATTTTGCATTTTAAAACTATAACAATTTTGCATTAGGACCGGAAAGATTACTACACAATATAACCTACAATAATGGTGATACGCTATTATAGATTCATTAATGGCCGAGTTCCTCTTAACGTGCAAAGTAGATTTTAGGTTAAACTTGATATCAGGATTATACGTAAATTTTGTCGATTCTTCGTTTACAAAGAATCTCTACCTCGCCTTCACAGTTGTTGTGGATTGCCATAATAATCCTTAACAAGTGATCATGACAAAGTAATATCTGAAACAAAGTTTGGTTTTCGTTGGGAAGTAAGTACCTGCCCCTTCAACTTAGTAATTATAAGATTAGGTACAGGGCGGGACAAGGTGTAGCCGAGTTTAGTGAATTTCGGTAATAAAATTCCTAATTTCAGGAACACTAACCTGAAAGTTATCAAAATGAAAAGTATGATTATTTAGTGAGGTAAGTAACAAAAATGATCTGTAGACTGAAAACCTAAGTATTTTAAGGGTTTTGAAAACTTTGGTGATTATCCCAACCCCCTCCAACCACGTCCTTCCCCTCCATTTCCCCCACCACGCCCTTCTCCTCCATTTCCCCTCCATCTAAGCCACGCCGCTCGAGATATCCGCACCCTGTACTACTACTTGAGTTTGTGGAGGAGGTGAAGTTCCTGGGAGTTACTTTGGACAGGAAACTCACCTGGAACCCACATCTTGAGGGGACCGTTAACAGGGCCAAAAGGGCACTGATGACAGTGAGAAGAATGGTGGGTAAGAAATGGGGACTGAAGCCATCAATGATGCACTGGATGTATCTGAGCGTGATAAGACCTATGATTACCTATGTTGCTCTGGTGTGGTGGACAAAGGCCAACCAGGCGCAGACAAGAGCTCAACTGAGCTCTATCCAGAGATTGGCTTGTCTGTGCACACTGGGAGCGATGTCAACTACTTCTGCTGTCAACAGCAATGGAAGTAATGCTTAACCTCCCCCCCTTGAGCTTGTCCTTAGGGGAGAGGCGAGGCTGGCGGCATGGAGATTGCGCAACTCGAACAACTGGGCTAACCTCCCAGATGTTTTGGGACATATGAGTATTGAGTGCGTGGTCAAAGAACCCGTCTTGGAAATGGGCAGTGACCACATTACTCGAACGTTTGCACCGGACCAGGCCTAACATACTATGTTGGAATGGTCAGGGACATTAACATCGGGAGCTCAGATGTGGTACACAGATGGCTCCAAGATGGACTTCGGCACTGGAGCGGGGGTGTATTGTAAAAACCCAAGGGTAAAACTAGTTTCTTCCTTGGGGAGGCATACCTCTGTCTTTCAGGCCGAAATATATGCTATAAATGCCTGTCTGGGAGAGATAGCGAGAAGAGGAACACTCGGGACCCGGATTGCTATTTTCTCCGACAGTCAGGCAGCAATTAAGGCAGCAATTAAACGGACATGTGGTTACCTCGGCCGTAGTCAGGGAGTGCCTAAATAACCTACAAGCCCTTTCAAGGCACAATCAAATCAAGATAGGTTGGGTGCCAGGGCATAGGGTATACTTGGAAATGAAGCCGCAGATGCGGTGGCCAGAGAGGGGTCTTCGACTCTCCTGATTGGACCGGAGCCTGCGGTAGGTATTTCCAAATCCATGGTCAAGATGGAAGTGCGAAGGTGGATGGCTGAAAGACACTTTGAGCACTGGATCAGGGCTGAAGGGATGAGACACAGTAAGCTAACCCTTAGGAAACCTTCCTTGGGGCTGCAGAAGAGTCTCATCTATCTATCCAGGCAGGAACTGAGGATAGCCACAGGTCTACTCACGGGACACGGTGGAATAAGGAAACATCTGCATAAAATGGGTATCTACAAAGATGAACCATTGTGCAGATTATGCGGGCAAGAACTGGAGACCGCCACACACATCATTTATAGATATGAAGCACTTCCCGAGAAGCGCTTCAACCTCTTTGGAGATAGCACAGCTCTGGAAGAGGATGCTGAAGGTAAAACAATAGTCAGGAAACTCCTAAACCTGGTAAGAGGGAAGGGGCTATTTGACTAGATCAGAAGGTAAGTAAGATATACCTTAAGGTAGCAGTGCTTTGGGCAGGTTAAAACCCGCTTCCAAGTCAAGAAAAAAAAATGTCTATGTGTTACTATGTAATATAATTTATATAATCCTAGAAAATGTTTAGAAACATAATTAAATCAATTTCTAATGTACTTAGTTTACATGTATGAATTATTTCGTAAATTATTTATGATTTAGGTAGTTAGGTTAGGCTAAAAATCTGCTTTAGAAAAAACCTATTGTTTTATTCATTTCTCAATTATCTACAGTAATAATTATTTTACTGCTACATGCAAATATTTTTAAAGTCAATTCCGACTTAGGTAAGTAAAAATAAATTTGATTTTAGTTACTTTTCTTTAAATAAATATAATTAGGTAATATAAATAAGGTAGCATAACCTATAACGTAGGTAAAACTATATAAAACAAGTGTGCAGTAATGTTTAATAATAAAAGAAACCTCTTTACCATATCTATAAATTTCCTATTGATAACTGTAACGTAGGATCAACTGTTCTACGAAATCATGTATGCAATTATTGTTATTACTATAACTCATAGGGAGTATATGGTGATTGCCTTTTAATGTTATTATTGTTGCAATATTGTTTTATTATTATTATTATTACAGTGAAACCTGTCTTAGACGGACCCTGTGTTAGGTGGAATCCCGTCTATCGCGGAAAACTTTAAAAGTCCCGACTGTCGCCTAATTAATTTACCTGGTTAATATCCTCAATAAGCCGAAAACTGTCCAACGCGGAAGCGGAATAAGCAAAAATATGAACTTACTAAGTCTTAGTTCTGCATAAGCCAGAAAATCTGATCATATACATGCTGTAAATATAAAGTTACAATGACTTCCGTTTATTATAATTACGTATTCTTCCGGATCCTACTGTATTAGAGTATTCGTCTCAATAAGATCAATCCATTACTTATTTATTTTGCTTCGCTTATCTGTTTCGTAATTATATAACATTTGAATAAAGTGAATATCAATGGTGTCAGGTAGTCAGATTCCAAGAATCGATGTTACTAAGTTTGCTTCAAAAGTTGAAATAAAATACTGTTATTGAAATATAACTAGCAACAATATAGAGAAAAGTGTGTACATAAACTTGTATTTCCTGTAGTAATACGATATTAATATACCTTATTAGCTAATGCCTATGTTATATTTTTATTTTAGTGCTTTCTTTCTCCATAATGATACAGGCGGATTAGAGGAAGTTGTATGATTTAATCCTTGATATTAGGAGAGTATTAGAAATAAAACTTAAGATTTTGGTTTTTTAATGATAACTTGTATATCAATTTAATTTCGGAAAAATATTACATTTACTTCTCTGCAGTCGCTTTTTGCACTTGTTTCATGCTTTAAATTACGGACAAGACTGTCTGTTTGTATATGTGTTTGGATATAGTTTTCTTGTGTTTCAGTGGTTTATGATGTTTTGTCTTGCGTGTAATATGTATGAGAATATATTGTTTGGTGGTGAGTGTGATGTGTAGATGATTTTGAGATGAAGTTGGTTTTTGTAGTGCTTTAGAAGAAAAATGATCCACCAAAACTCTTACTAAAATACAAAATACACTCAGAATATAAATCTATATTCGAATACGTAATATTAGTGAGCAGTTCTTTATAGGAATTTAAATAAATAAATGACTTATTGTATAAATTAGTAATTACTAATTCCATAAAAATAAAATTAATATTATGTTTGTTGAGTATCTATGTGAATATGCGGTGAGTTGACTCCCTGACTCTTAACCTTCTTTACCTCTATTTTATTTACTCAAGATTTTAATAAAAAAAATCTGTTGCAAGTAGTTGGTAGTCATAATAGGTGACTTTCTTGGTTTCGGAATTGGACCCCGGGTCATCATGTTGTACATATTTCAATCTTCGTTCTTTCTCCATTTTGTAAATGAGTGTCACCTCTTTATGATCCCAGTAGAGGTCTACCTCAGACGCTGAGTTCGAGTTCACCTAATATTTCGATTAACAGTTTTTTGTCCAATTCCTAATTTTAGTGATATGCATATAATTCCTTCACATAATGTACACGCAATAATTCGGCCTACGTATACTGTTTAACCTCAGTAAAACCAGAAAGGAAACTATTCAATTCTTTTTCTTCATACACACCTTAAAATAGATCATGCAATATTGGAAAGTAAGTTTTTTCACATTTCATACTTGTATTGCTTAGAAATTCTTATACCCTATGTTTTCACTATTTTATCTATATCATCAATTATATTTCCTTCTAAATATAGTTATTATTTATTTTATAAATCACCTTTAACATGAATTGGTCAGTAGATCCATACAATAGGGAATGGAGGAGTATATGAAAAGGATGATTGGAACGTGTTAGGTGTGTTTACACAACGGAGAGATAATGTAAAGGACTTGCAAAACAAATATAAGCCATAGCTTCTATGCCAGCATTGCTTTACCACCTTCATAACCCCACTTAATTATATGTAATGGGAATTCAAATTTGAATTGATTTTCTGAAACTAGTCTTTTATAATCTCTCTTTTACAAGTTCTAAACGCGTTTTGTACCCACAGAAAATTCTTTGACTTTGAAATAGCATTTCACAAAATGGTAAATTCATTGACATTAGTTTGTCTATATAAATAGAAGCTATATATAGTGAACAAGGAATAACACAGAATATTTACTTCAAAGACATAATAAAATAAATGTGTAAACGGAGTACGTTAGGTATTGTTTCATAAACAATAATGCACTACATATTCTCATCAATTTAATAAAAAATGTTTCTAACATAAGGTTTATACACTTTGTAGGGGTTAACGTTTGAGTACTGATAAGTTAGAGGCAAACATCTTTGTGTGTATACACACACACACACACTCACACAAACACTCACACACACACACTCACACACACACACACACACACACACACACACACACACACACACACACACACACACACACACACACACTCACTCACACATACACACACACACACACTCACACACACGCACACACGCACACACACACACACACACACACACTCTCACACAAACACTCACACACACACACACACTCACACACACACACACACACACACACACACACACACACACACACACTCACTCACTCACACATACACTCACACACACACACACACACACACACACACACACACACACACACTCTCACACACACACACACACACATACACACACACACACACACACACACACACACACACACACACACTCACTCACTCACACATACACACACACACACACTCACACAAACACTCACACACACACACTCACACACACACACACACACACACACACACACACACACTCACTCACTCACACATACACATACACACACTCACACACACGCACACACACACACACACACACACACAAACACACACACACACACACACACCCATACAACACATACACCCACACATACACATGCATATATCTCTCTTTGTTTCTGAATTATGTTTTATCCCATATTATCGAAATATAAGTAATTGAAGTAATTGCTTATTTTCTGAACATATGTGCCAAACGTATATTAATAAATACTGAAAAATTAATATGTCATATGAGTAGGGTTAAGTTTTTATCTAATTATTCATACCAGGTAATCAGCTAGTTGAATTTTATAACCAGAAAATGTTATTACATAGATCCAGGTCTAAAACAATGGAAGATGTTATAATCATTATGACACTTGAGAATAAGGTTATAATCCTTTCAAACAAAACTAAAAAAAAAAATTAAACATGTCTTTACTAAATAAATAGCTTGAATAAGAAAATGATTCAAATACACTGCATTGTAAACCGTTGTCATAAATACAATCTCCAGTTACCAACACAGTCATACTAGATTATGTAGAAGTTATATGAAAAACTTTTATTGCTTTTGCCCTGAAATATATCCACTAAGTGTACCTGTTCATGAACTTCATTGATTTACATTCTTCTAATTGGCTATTATCTAACTGTGCCACAAATCACGTCTAAGTAAAAGCAAACTAATCATAACTTTCCCACAACATCAGTATCTAATGAATAAATTTTAAAATTACCTACTCATGCAATCAAACTTGACGAAGACTGTTCTATAAACTGTATAACAAAGCATTATGGGAGGGGATTCTGAAATAAACTGAAGGACATTAATTAATAAAGTTTCAGACGCGTTTATTTAGGGACTGACAACGCTCTAGTTTACTAATAATTAAACTTGTTTGGAGAAAATAATTTTCTACTTGAATTCGTTTTTGTCTATGGAATTTGTTATTAACGTATATAATAAATTCAATATGAATTTAAACAATGTTGTGGAAATAGAGGCTCGGATATAACTATAGCCTATATAAATGGTTGTATTTTACTTTAAACCTACAAAGGAATTTAAAATAATAATTTTGTCTCTTCTGGTTAATATTATTAAATTACCAAAATTAATAAAACGCTTGAAAATGTTTGATTGTTTTGAAGCTCGATACTTAAGCTTGAGGAGGATTATAATGTTTTGTACTTTAACAAGATCGAAGCGTGAAACAATTAACTGATTATAAATCAACTTAGCTTCTTGAAATTCTATATCAATCTTCCGATTTTGTAAAACACATTATACATTAGAAAATTTGAGTTTTCCTGTATTTAAAATTTAAAAAAATATTTTTGAAATAACATATTACAAAGAATACTTGTGGCATTGTTTTATTGATAGTTGAATCTCAATGAAGTCATTCCTAACTAAAACACTATAATAACAATCGTTAATGATTAACGTATTGATGATGTAAATTGACATTGGTAACAAGAAAGTTTTCTCTCTATAGCGTAAAACGATATTGGTGTAAAAACAAATGAAAAAAAGTTTGCGAAATTTGTTTTTGAAAGTGCCAACTAATAGGCAATATATTTATGAAATATAGAAAATATAACCATTTTATAAATTGCACCTGCAGATTTTAGGTAAAACAGTCTATTATTTATGGTAAAAATTTATTTGTAAAGGAAAAACCCAAGTTTGGAAGTATTGCTTTTCTTAAAATAAATTCACTTTTC
Source organism: Prosapia bicincta (assembly GCA_036971475.1). NCBI lineage: Eukaryota > Metazoa > Arthropoda > Insecta > Hemiptera > Cercopidae > Prosapia > Prosapia bicincta. Next base: position 344,176,773 of record JBAIZL010000001.1, read on the forward strand.
TATTGGCAGCGCTTATGAGAATCTTCCCGGTTAAGCCGGTATCTGAGACAATGTTATTAGGTCGGGATAGAGTCATTATTTTATTAAGTTTCTTCTTCAAACTCCTTCAGCGACGACAATATTTATTTACTCTCTTATTTGTTGACTTGACTTTACGAAAGTTGTGATTAACTTGAATGTTCAAATATTTTTAAAATGTAACAAAGTTTCGTTAGTTAATAAGCTAACTTATGTACCTGCTAAAGGATGCTATATTATTGATATTATAAATATTTTGCAGTATATATATATATATATATATATATATATATATATATATATATATATATATTAAAATAACATGATGTTATTTTAAAGATGATGTTGGTACTGTTTACTAACGAAAAGCTTTGGATATAAATTAATAAATATTCTTGTATTTGAATAACCTATATTGTTTTAAATTATTAAACATGAAAACGTATTATATATATATATACATTAGTAACTGATTTATTTATTATTTTTTTAAATGTCTATTATTTTCTTACCCTCCACTTTTACAAACATTTTTAATGCACTTATCCATGCATACTTCTATCTCAATTCTAACACGCTTTCATTATTACATCATTTTTACACAGTTGCTGCATTCCGATAAATAGATGCTTATGAAATCATTAGCTAATAACTACAATTTGGATAACTTTAAAAAGACAGGTTTACTTAAATATGTAGTAATTTATAAATCAACAATGTATTTTAGGCATCAAAACTGATAGGGCATAATGTCTCTTGCGACAAAAGACACAAAAAGAGCAGGAGTTGTTGATAAATTTAATATTTAAATTCTTATTATTTATTATTCATCAATGTTAGTCCAGAGTATAAAATATCATCAAAGATAATTGTGATGAAATATACAAATAAAGTTAAACTGATTATACATATGCATACGTAAATCAAAGAACACTACTGGCATCACCTAACTTTTGCACACGTAAATTTAGGCCTATACTGAAAGTCAGAATAGCTACACGCTCGTACATTCAGTTACAGGGACGTTTTACTGATTATGGTTTTCCAGTCACTTGAGATCTCAGTAACAAAGAGTGCCCTCGATGTGTCTGAGTATATACGTTTACTAACGAATCCTCTACATGTGACCATGAGCCGTGGCTAGGCGGTAACTATAGACCCCAGAGTTATGAAGGTTCGAAGCGATCCATAGTTCCTACAATAATTCTACATGTTCAGTGAGTTATCCCACAAACCTTGGATGATGGTTGACTAAAAAAACTCTTTTTGATAAAACCAAAATCCGCAATTGCTTGAAAAGAAGAAAACAAAAGTCCGTTCCTCCGGACTTAATAAATTCTTTACATTTTCAATCACTTATCTACATACAAATCCTATATTATAGAAACTATACAGTTGGTAGTATTGACTGGAATATTAAATATATGACAATACATAGTCTATTAACCCGATTATTAGGCTGTAGTATTATTGTTACTTAAATAATTGTAATTACTATACAATGCTGATTAAAGAAAAAAACAATCTTTAACAATCTAGCTTCATAGAACTACACGAAAAAAGAAACAAAAGAAAAGTCCACATAGACATGTTTAAAGAAAAGCGTAGCTAATATTATACAAGTATAAATGTTAATAAGCAGACTACAGTTGAAAACCTAGTAAGCTCTTTACTGCAGCAACCACACAATCTACTAACCTTTTAAATAATCTTTAGGGTGAAAGATCTGTGCAATCTCATTTGACTTTTCTGCGAAAACGGAGTAAATGAGAAAATAGCAAACACTCGTCAATCTTTAATGAATTTCTACATCATATTTTGTTGTTCCTCGGCCTATTCCTATTGATGTTTTATTGATCCATTATAATTTCAATTTGCTCTGTTTCTCATTTGTGCAAATTGTTGATAAATTTATTGTATAGTAAGTTAAGAAAAGATTTTTGTAAAACTATAACAATTTTGCATTAGCATTGGAACGATTACTACACAATATAACCTATAACAATAGTGATACGCTATTATAGATTTATTAATGGTCGAGTTCCTCTTAACGTGCAAATTAGATTTTAGGTTAAACTTGATATCAGGATTATACGTAAATTTCGTCGAATCTTCGTTTACAAAGAATCTCTAGTTCGTCTTCACAGTTGTTGTAGATTGCCGTAACAAGTGTTCATAACAAAGTTATATCTGAAACAAAGTTTGCTTTTCGTTGGGACGTACGTACCTATCCCTTCTCCTTAGTAATCATAAGGTTAGGCACAGGCCGGGACACGGTGTAGCCGAGTTTAGTGAATTTAGGTAATAAAATTCCTAATTTGAGGAACACTAACCTGAAAGTTATCAAAATGCAAAGTTTGAATATTTAGTGAGGTAAGTAGCTAAAATGATCTGTAGACTGCAAACCTAATTATTTTAAGGGTTTTGAAAACTTTGGTGATTACATGAAGTTAAATTTTCTGGGTTTTATTGGTAATTTTTTCTCTTGTGTAATTTTATTATTAATAAAAATAAATTTTATTTTTTTTTAATAATTAAATAAAATTTGTTTGTATTATATTATCTTTTATTATATATTTTTGTTTTAAAAACATTTATAAGTTATATACGTATATAGCTGTATATTGTCTAGGGACATACAACCTCTAGCTTGTAGCGTAATTTTGATAGTATAAGATCATTACATATTTATATACATAACCATACTACTTTGGTTCCAAATATAAAATATAGCTTCGCTCATGTATTGAAGTCAAGTATAAAATACCACCGCTTTTGTTATATTTCAAAACTATTTGTAATCAAATGTTCAATTAAATCTATTATTATCATTATCAAAAAATGTTATTTTAATTAATAAATTAATAGTTAGGTCCAAATATGTAGATCGTGCAGAAACAAATTAGTAAAAAATTTCTGGACTTAAAAAAACTCATTATTTAATTAATAAATTGAACTTTAATTGACTAAAATTTAACTAATAATTTACAGTTTTAATACTATGAATTTATGATGACCGACTAGTTTAAGCTGTAATACAAACAGAAAAAACTTACAAAATGAACAATTAATTATCCTAAATTTATTATTATCTCAACACCAACGTATGTAATTTAAAACCACACAAAGTAAAACATTAATAAAACAGTGTTGTGTAAACTGCAATAGTTTTCTAGCAATCGTAGCAAAACACAAATATAAAGACAAGTATTTTGTCGTTGTTGTAATTTGGCCTTTAATACAAGTTGTGAACCAATGCTCCTTTCTTTCCTTGTCTGTCGTCTTCTAAACCTGTCTTCTGCAGACATCAACAATAACGAGTCAGCTTCTAACGAAGCTTTTGTTTAGAAACAAAAAAAACCTTCTACATCTAAAAGTTTATTAGGCCAAGAAATCCAACAACATATATTGATTCATTGAAATTATTATTAATAATAACCAAAAAATATCTACCTTTTCATTACCTAATGATAATTTCGTTTTGAAATCTGTTTAAGATATTTGTACTGAATAAAGTTGATAAGTTTTAGTTACTACAAGAATCGAGACCGGGAAGTCATAACAAGAAAACATAATGATATTGAAACGCATTTATAGAACGTGTTATGTAAAAAGAAAACAAATTATATCATCAACCAACAATGAAATCGTTTATTAAAAGTTCATTAAATAAACCTGAAATTAACGATTTGACCAAAAATAACTATAACAGGTTTTGAGTTTATAATGAATTTAAGGAACAGAATAACATTTTAAAACGTATATATGCCACTAATGATTCATCCCAATTAGGCCATTTAGAAACCAAGGTAATTAGATGATATTTGTAATATTTTGAAAAAAATGAAAATTAACGTTTAAAACCTATGATAAACCACATGTTTATATATATATATATATATATATATATATATATATATATATATTAAATTTGGTGATATGTTTTCTTGTAATATAGTTAATAAATTAAAACTATTTTAAAAACAAGAATACTTTTAATGAATATATTTATTCAAAGCTTTTCGCCGATAAATAATTTTGTAAAAAGATTTTATTACATAATTATTTTCCTGAAGATGCTGATACTATTTTATCGGCGAAAAGCTTTGAATAAATATATTCATTAAAAGAATTCTTGTTTTTGAAATACTTTTAATGTATTATATATACTGCTAGACTTCGGCATCTGTTAAGGAGCTCGTTATTTCCCTTCGACACTTATTTGCCTATAGTCTAATTAACTTGAACTGCACTTAAACCTTTTCGTGATCAGCCGTTTTTGATGACTAAATTGGTACACGGTATCGAGAAATTAATGAGTGCGGCTCCTGGCTCTGATAACATTATTAATAAGAGGCTACTTCATTCCTCTATGGAAATGAAAGATAAAACCATCGTATTCTTGAACCTAGTATGGGACCTGGGTAAAATTTTGAACAAGGGGAAAATTGTTTTAGAGATCTTAATTTTGAAGCCTGGAAAATTTGCATCGTCAACGAGCTCTTAATGTCTTTACGACGATTTCTTTAATGTCGTCTCAAGGCCATCTGATGGAGCGTCTGCTGAACAATCGGCTTCCATAGAGACTTAAAACAAAGAGTTTGCTATGTAAATTGCTCTTGACGTTCATGGGATGTCTTGAACTGAGTTCTGGCTGACTACGCAAACATATGGATCACACCCATAAACCAAGAAAAAAATAAAAGTAAATAGTCAATCAGCCGTTGATGACTTATCGAACTAAAGCTAAAAAGTGTACACGTATTTGAAAAAAAAGATTGCGTACTTTTCGTGAGGAAGACATGGGAATTTGTCTTAGTTTCAAGGGATTAAACAAACACCAACTGGTGTTACATATGTATATTCGTATTGTACTATCATAACTACGTAACGGTCACTTAAATAATAAAACTATTTTAAATTAAATAGTATTTTAAGTAACATTTAATACGTTAAAAAATATATTCTATATGTTTTTACATTTTCAAGAAAAATTTATTAGATAGTTGTTTGTTTTGTATTGAATAATTTGACTAACATGAGACTAACTTTGAAGCAACAATAGCTTAGCGCGCTTAAATTTAACTTTAAAATCAATTAATTTAAGCAATAGTCCGTAATAAATCTGCCGTGTTTAAAACTTCAAACAACTTTGGCTAATTGGTTGCAATGTAGAATCAGGCATAGTTTTGTGAGGTCTGCCTAATCAAGGGCAAATCTCTAATTTGGAATCTCTCTAATTTTTTACCTTCATTTGTACATTAAAAATAATTTCAATCAAATGAGTTGAACTGAAAATCTTAAAATATTTAATTAGAATTTTAAACTTCCAAGGTGATTGTGTTTTAACACGGTTCTTCTTAGCTATCTCTACTGATATAAACACCTATTGTATACTTTCATTTGGGAATTAAAACAATTTGAATCAAAACATTTAGACTGAAAATTTAAAAACATTTTATTATATCTTTAAACTTTAATGGGCATATTTTTATTTCGTTTTTTTTTAGAAAATCTCAAATGTATTAGTTTAAAGAGGTAAAATATTTGTGTGTAAAATATTTTATTTCGTGAATACAATTCAGTGTGTACTATGTGTGGGTGTTTTCCCTACAAAATATTCCACGTAGGAATTTAAAAACTTTTACTCTTTTACATTACTATTTAGTCATTTGGAAGTCAACCTGTTACTACTCCAACACGTAAAAAACGATTCGTTAGGAAGATGTATGATACATTATATCCTTCTTTAGTTAGCAATATATTTGCTTTAGTTATCAATTAAATTATTATTAGTTATTAAGTATTATGGTTTAATTATTATATCGCTTACTATATCTAAATAAATTACTAACAATCCAATTCCTATATTTACAAAAGATTGCCTAACATACACATATTCATCATTTTCTATCCTCTTTGTAAATTACAGAAACCTAATTCTCCTCGAATAATATTATTGATCCTATAATTTACTTAGACTCATTTTTCTGTTTACAGTACTTTACAGCTTACGTCAGCACACACAATAGAGTTTACTTTCGCCCACAAACATTGTGATATGACGATGTAATACACAAAAGGGACGCTCCTATTGATTCGACATAGAATGCTTGAAGCACTTGGAGTATTGTATTTTACAATAATTTAACGCCTTTTATTACGAGTGATTAAGAATAATATTATAAACGTAGTAGATCCTAAGGGAGAAACAAATTGTTAATATAATAATAGGCATGAACATAAACTGAGGTGTTGTTTTTAAGTATATGTGTATACAATATCACAGTGTAGGCAGATATCGTGGTGTAGTTTTTATTTATCCAGTTACATTATGTATTCAGGAAACGTTTCACGACAAAGAACAAAGAAACAAGGAATATATTACTGTGTACGTCTAACGGGAGAGAAAAGACTTTGTTCAGACACAAAATTAGTTTTTGTAAGAAAATACTTATAATTTTACTGCAAATACAGATAGTTTTATTTTCAAAACGTATTTAGTAAATGTTTTTTTTTTATCACATTTAAAATTTCAATATTAAGGTCTTGTTTAGTCTTCAGCGTAGTCTTTTTATTTCGTGTGGCATTATCTGACATGGGTAAGTAATTCTTAACGCACTAATTACCATAGAATAAACACATTTTGTAAACAGTTTACATGCTCTTTTAATAGAGGAGTATATTGTAATTATATATATATATATATATATACATCCCGCTATCAATATGGCAGCATTTCATTTTGCAACCATTTGGCAGCCACTTGAAAGAGTGGAGTATAAATGTTTTTCGTCGTGTATAATTTATTTTTAATAAACATGATACTACTCCATGTACTTTAATTTTATAAAATCTTAAAAATACAAAATTGACTGAAGTACTATCAATACGGCAGCATTTCATTTAGGCATCAATATGGCAGCCAGTGTATATTTTCGTTCAGTCTAATAACAATATGGCAGCCGGTGTGTATATTATTCCCACGCTACTAACGATACGAGAACCAACAGTGTTGCCACTATGGTGCTACTATCTGACTAGTCAAATGTTTAGACTCTAAGACACGTGTGTGTAATCACGGTAAAAACACAAACATTAGTATGGCCCTTCTTCATTTCAGCTGGCCAATTATTTACTCAACTCACATAAGTCTTAGTTATTAGTTTTCATAAACGTGTACAACTATTGAAAGCTGACGGGAATACAAGTGTGTGCCTCTACAGGAGTAGCAAAAGGATCAATTAGGGTAGAATATCGGAACAAAAAAAAGCTAGGAAATAATCAATTGGGATGTTTTTAAGGATGCTGAGTCCACTACTGTGAACAAAATTAAACGGGGATGAACGGGTGGGGCTCTATAGGAGTTATAAAGGAGGATTTTGACTTGGGGTCAAAATGACAAATGGCAAAACAAAACTAGAAAATGATCAGTCGGAGGGTTTTAAAGGTGCTGAGTCTTTTACCGTTATCGAACGTAATGGGGATACACAGGTGATCCTCTATGGGAGTAGCAAATGATGAATTGGAGTATAAATGTGATAAGGCAAAACAAAGCTAGAATATGATCAATCGTAGCGTTTTGGAGGTAGCTGAGTCCAATACCGTCGTCCATATTAATCGGGAATGCACGGGATGTGGCTCTACGGGAGTAGAAAAGGGGTAGAAATTGGTACAATTGTCAGAAGGCAAAAAACAATTGAAAATGATCATTCGGGTGGGTTTTAATGGTACTGAGTCTTTCACCGTTATCGAACGTCAATGGGGATACGCGGGTGACCCTCTATGGGAGTAGCAAATGATGAAATGGAGTATAATTAATTGTGACATGGCAAAACAAAGCTAGAATATGATAAATCGTAGTGTTTTGGAGTGTTCTGAGTAGAATACCGCCTTCAATATTATAATGGGATGCACGGGTGTGGCTCTACGGGAGTAGAAAGGGGATGAATTGGGGTAAAATTTTCAGAAGGCAAAAAAACAATGGAAAATGATCACTCGGGTGTTTTAAAGGTGCTGAGTCGTTTACCGTTATCGAAAGCCAATGGGGATACATGGGTGATCCTCTATGGGAGTAGCAAATGATGAATTGGAGTATAAATCTGAAAAGGCAAGACAAAGCTAGAGTATGATCAAACGTAGTGTTTTTTAGGTTGGTGAGTCCAATACCGTCTTCCATATTAATCGGGAATGCACTGGTGTGGTTTAAGGGAGTAGAAAATGGGTAAATTAGGGTAAAATTGTCAGAAGGCAAAAAAACAATTGAAAATGATCATTCGAGTGGGCTTTAATGGTGCTGAGTCGTTTACCATAATCGAACGTCAATGAGGATACACGGGTGACCCTCTATGAGAGTAGCAAATGATAAATTGGGGGTATAATTGTGAGAAGGCAAAAAAAAACTAGAAAATGATCAATCGTAGTGTTTTGGAGGGTGCTGAGTCCAATACTGTCTACATTATTAAACAGGGATGCTCGGGTGTTGCTCTACGAGAGTAGAAAATTGCTAATTTGGGGTAAAATTGTCAGAAGGCAAAAAAAAATATATATAATGATCACTCGGGGAGTTTAAATGGTGCTGAGCCTTTTACCGTTAGTAGTAAGTGTGGTAGTTTGGCGCGGACCCACCCCTAAACTCGGCCGCTACGTAACCTAGGACTATAGGGGTAGTTTTGGATGATGCCCAAGGTCACCCCGACCTCGACCCCAGACCCGGGGGTGGTTTCGACCACGTTCAGGGGGGTAGGGGGTAGTTTTTCGAAAAAAAAAAAACAAAATCGGCCGCTACGTAACCTAGGAGTATAGGGGTAGTTTCGGATGATGCGGGCCGACGTCCTGACCCTGACCGTAGCTTTGGGGGTGGTTTCGACCACGTCTAGAGGGGTGGGGGGTAGTTTTTCGAAAAAATTTTTATTTTAACCTAACTCGGCCGCTACGTAACCTAGGACTATAGGGGTAGTTTTGGATGTTGCAGAGGCCTGACGCTGACCCTCACCCAACCCTAAGGGCGGTTTTGACCATGCCTAGAGGGGTGGTAAATGGAAAAAACTAATTCCAACTAGCTAACCTAAGCTAGCCAAAATGGATCAAACCTAACCTAACCTACGTGAAGGGGGTGACCACGGCTACGTTCAGGACCAACACCGGGGGTAGCTCCGGGGGTGGATTGGGGGTGGGGGGTAGTTTTCGAAAAAATTTTGGAAAATCGTGTCTTGACCAATAGAATGAGTTTAGAGTGTATTATCGCGTCGGTAGGGGTAGTTTCACCTAGGGGTAGTTTTTACAAAAAATACGAAATTGCCAAAAATCAATCGGTTGGATCAACAGACAGTACGGGATATGTGTAGAGTCCAGTACGGGATGCTGCGGGGGCGGTTTACCTAGGGGTAGTTTTTACAAAAAATATGAAAATGCCGAAAATCGAACGGTTTGATCGAATGGCTGTATGGGATATGTCTAGAGTCCAATAAGGAACGCTGCGGGGGTGGATTCACCGAGGGGTAGTTTTTACAAAGAATATAAAATTGCCGAAAATCGACGGGTTGGATCAAATGACCGTATATGGTATGGTTAAAGTGTATTATGGACCGTTGTGGGGGGCGGGTGCACCTGTATTCAGATTGTCAAAAATAATCGGGGTCCTAGGTAAAAATCCACCTGGGCATTAGTTAAAGCCGCCAAGGTAGAGCCAATATGGAGCACGCTCTCGGTTAAAGCCAATCCGAGCCTAGCCACCCAGCAGCTAGGCCTTAGGTAAAGCTAACACGGAGTCGTGCCTGAGGTAAAGCCAGCCAGGAGCCAGGCCTTAGGTAAAGCTAACATGGTGCACAGTCTCAGGTAAAGCCAATACGAGGCCACACCCTAGGTAAAGTAACCCCGGAACCAGGCCGTAGGTAAAGCTACCGCGGAGTCGGAGCCTAGGTAAAGCTACCATGGAGTTAGACCTTAGGTAAAGCTAACAAGGAGCAAGGCCTCAGGTAAAAGCCATCCAGAAGCCAGCCTTTAGGTAAAGTAACCCTGGAATCAGGCATCATGTGGGGTTGTTATCAAATGAAATTGTCAAAAAATGATCGGTTAGATCAAATGACCAACGATTCAACTAAACGCTAATTATAATCGAGCAACAATTATACACCGAGTCCAATAAGACAACAAGTTGAATCGACCAATCACAAAGCAAGGACCAGGTGGGTCTACGCAAACGGTCGCTGTAAGACGTGAAGGCTTATATACCGTGTTAAACCAATATATATATGATAGCCCACATAATGTGTTAAACAAATACGCAGGCCTACATACATACTATGCTAGGCCAACATACATGGGAATACTATGTCTGTAAACCACAGGCCAAACCCTTATGACCTGAGCTATTTTCACCTCTTCTATCAGGTTGATCCTGGCAACCGTATAATATGGGAGGTACTATATGGTACATCTACCAATGCATAACTTATCAAGCCCACGTAAAGGTTTATGACGTATCGGCGTTCGAGCGACTCAGGTATTAGGCCCTCCATAACTAGAGGGGGCAAGGGTTATGATTGTCAAAATTTGTCTATGCTACAAAATAATAAACAAAGCAATAAAGCCCTGTCGTTTCAGGGAATACGCTTGACCGTGTGTTAGACATGTACAGACTTGCAGCGATAACGCATTATCTAAAAACCGCAACGGCTGCCGGCGACCGCTATAGCAGGCATAAAAACCCGCAAGGCTGTGTCGTTGTGAATCTAGGCACGTATTTATGTTTTGATTACTGTATCGATTTATTATGTACTGTCGGCATACCAAGGCCTACATATATATAATCAGAAATCAGTGTAAATAATCAAATAGCCTCAATGGACATCTCCTATAGCTGTAAATGTATCTAGATACAAAGGTATATATGGAGAAACACTAATAATGAGGCCTATCACAAAACGTGAATAAATATATGTTATAAAACGATGCTAAGTCAACATGCAAGCTATCATACATAGGCGTATATACCACGTTAAGCCAACATACGTGATAGCACACATAATGTGGTAAACAAATATGCATGTAAACCTGCATACATGCCAAGCCGACTTACATGAATCCCTAAATGCGCCTACTATGTCGGTAAACCACTGGCCAAAGCCTATATGATCTGGGCCTGACACACATTTACACCTCGTCTATCAGGTAGAACCAGGCAACCGTATAATAAGGGAAGTACTATATGGTATAGCTAACAATGCATAAACTATCACGCCCATGACGGTCAACAAATATTACAATATAATTTAAAAAAGTTAAGCAATCTATATACATACAATGCTAACCAATATAGGCATATATACTATGTTAAACCGGCATGCAATATACTCTAAATAGCCATATATACGCTGTTAAACAAATATGCAGGTTAACCTATATACATCCTGTATTAGGCAAATATACCCGTTACCCACATAGGCCTATGTTAAGCCAGGATGACTGATAGCTTATATAGTGTGTTAAACAAATATGCTTGTAAACCTACATAAATAATATGCTAAGCCTGTGCTAAACAGATATGCGTGTAAACCCACATAAATACTATGCTAACCAACATGGATGCTATCCTACATAGGCTTATATACTATGTTAAACCAGCATGCAATATACTCTAAATAGCCATATATACGCTGTTAAACAAATATGCGTGTAAACCCACATAAACACGCCAAGCCAATATCCGTGCTATAATAGATAGGCGTATATACTATGTTAGGCCTACATACTGCGTTAAACAAACATGTATGTAAGCCGACAAGGGCCTACAAATTATATCCAATGCATAGTTTAGCTAAAGGGCTATCACACACTATCCTAAAAGCGGCCCGCAAATTACCACATAATACCTGATACATAGCTTGGCTAATCATTAACACATAGTATGACCCAACACATAATATCCGGTGCATAGCCTCACTAAATAAGCATAAACCCCCCAAAATTGGCTTATCAATTATGTATGGTCTAGATATAGTCACACATGTCATTTCAAAAGTCAGCTGGAAAGAAACACTACCCTGGTATATAATATGTTAAACCAGCATGCAATATACTCTAAATAGCCGTATATACGCTGTTAAAAAAATATGCGTGTAAACCGAATAAATACTATGGTAAGCCAACACGCATGCTATCATAGATAGACGTATATACTATGTTAGGCCTACATACCGCGTTAAACAAACATGTGTGTAAGCCTGCATAGATATTATGCTAAGAAGACACGGGCCTACACATTATATCCAGTGTATAGTTTAGCTAATGGTTATCACACAGTAGCCTGACTACAACCTGCCCACATAATACCCGACACATAGCTAGACTAATCATTAACACATAGTATCCGATGCATAGCCCGACGATGGGTTAACATATAGTATCCGATAAGTAGCTTGAGAATGCCCCAACACATAATATCCGGTGCATAGCCTCGCTAATGGTTAGCACATAGTAGCCGATGCTGAGCCTGGCTATGGAATATCACATATTATCTGATGTGTAGCCTGACTAATGGTTAACATAGCTAGGCTAATGATTAACATAAAGTATCCAATGCACGGCTTGGGTAATGTATATAGTTAGCCTACATTCTGTGTTATCTGTGTAAACTCACATACTATGCTAAGCCGGTTATCCATAGACACAAATCTATGGTGATGCAAGAGTAACCAGCACCCTGACAACAGATACCTAGCATGATCATAGAGCCTACATTGCCTGATAACAGATACCTAGCCTGACCATAGCCTACATAGCTAGAAAAAAGATACATAACTAGACAATAGATACCTAGCCTGACAACAGACACCAATCCTGGAATCAAATACATAGCCCGACAAACGATGCATAGCCCGACAAGGGCTAGCACATAGTATCCGAGGTATAGAATGACTAACGGTTAACACATGGTATCCAAAGCATAACTAGGCTAGTGAATAACTAATGGTTAGTTTGACTATGGTTAACACACACAGTGTCCGATGCATAGCTTAGCTAATGGATAACACACAGTACCTGTTGCATAGCTAGGCTAATGCGTATCACATAGTATCCGATGACTGGCTTGACTAAGGCCAACACACACAGTATCCGATGCACAAATTAGGATCGAATATGACGTCATCCAGGGCGGAGATGGTGGCTATGTTGATACCGTGATGGCCAGTGTAGGCTAGATCAAATAACCAGCGTTTCAACCAAACTACTGTCATACGCGTAGTTTAACCAACCAACATACGTGAAGTTCAAACGAACAGCATTGACACCAAGCCCAAATAGGCTAAGGCGGGTATGCCCAGATCAACGTATCAGCTAATCAAAATGAAAAACTTACGATAATCAACCAACATCGACACCGAGGTCAAATGGGTTATGGTTAGCGAAGGCACTGGCAAAAGCTTTAAGCCCTAGACATAATTATAGCTATCAACGCATACCAAAATAGCTATGCAGAAACCGTCAAGGCCATTACACATATTGTCCAGGTATGTTCTCCATCAAACCGAGACTTTAGACACCATCTCTGTAAAACAGCTAACAAATTATACTCTACCACAATAGGTATGTCAAAACTGTTACCGGCTCATAATCTAAGACAGTGGTTACGTAACGCCCTTTATCAATTTAAGACCTTAAGCGATATCTTCGTAAAGACAACCACAATAGTTACGTTAAAAAGAGCTACCGATGCTCACCCTACCATAAAAGCTACGTACAGACGGCTAATATTGTATAACCTATCACAAGACTTATGTAAAAACAGCTATGCATAACCTGTCACACAATAAATGCGTAAAGGCAGCTAACAATGCCTACCCCATTAAAATAGCTACGAAAAGATAACAACCAATACATAACTTATCATAATAGCTATGTAAAGACAGCTAAAGATGCATAACCTAACTCAGTAATGATTGCTATTAAATAATGAACCATTACACTAGCCACGTAAAGACAGCTACCAACATCACAATAGCTACGTAAAAACAGTTATCGATCCGTGACCAAGATAATACTTACGTAAGATCTATATCAGTGCTAAGACAATAGCCCCGTAAGGAAAACCTACCACTTTATGAACTACGACAACAGCAAGGTGTGGACGGCTACCGATACATTACTTATCACAGCTACCAACACATAACCCGTCACACTAGCTAAGTAAATAGCGCTACGATTGAATAGCCTATCACACAGGCCAAATGAGGGTCACTAACTAAACCATCACAATATCTCTGTACATGGCAGATGGCGTGATGATCCTCATCTTTATCGCACACCCAACAGTAGGTTAGGTTAGAAGCACTCTGGCTAGCTTAGGTTAGTGGGTTGAAAATAATTTTTTCTAAAAACTACCCCTCTAGACGTGGTTGAACACCCAACAGTAGGTTAGGTTAGAAGCACTCTGGCTAGCTGAGGTTAGTGGGTTGAAAATAATTTTTTCTAAAAACTACCCCTCTAGACGTTGTTGAACCCTCCCCCAAGGCTACGATCAAGGTCACATCGACCGCCTGCATCATCCAAAACCACCCCTAACTGTCAAAGGTTGGTCGTATCTCCATCACGGACATCACTGACCTGTGGTTGTAGAAGTTAGGGGTGGTTTTGGATGATGCAGGCGGTCGATGTGACCTTGATCGTAGCCTTGGGGGAGGGTTCAACAACGTCTAGAGGGGTAGTTTTTAGAAAAAATTATTTTCAACCCACTAACCTCAGCTAGCCAGAGTGCTTCTAACCTAACCTACTGTTGGGTGTTCAACCACGTCTAGAGGGGTAGTTTTTAGAAAAAATTATTTTCAACCCACTAACCTAAGCTAGCCAGAGTGCTTCTAACCTAACCTACTGTTGGGTGTGCGATAAAGATGAGGATCATCACGCCATCTGCCATGTACAGAGATATTGTGATGGTTTAGTTAGTGACCCTCATTTGGCCTGTGTGATAGGCTATTCAATCGTAGCGCTATTTACTTAGCTAGTGTGACGGGTTATGTGTTGGTAGCTGTGATAAGTAATGTATCGGTAGCCGTCCACACCTTGCTGTTGTCGTAGTTCATAAAGTGGTAGGTTTTCCTTACGGGGCTATTGTCTTAGCACTGATATAGATCTTACGTAAGTATTATCTTGGTCACGGATCGATAACTGTTTTTACGTAGCTATTGTGATGTTGGTAGCTGTCTTTACGTGGCTAGTGTAATGGTTCATTATTTAATAGCAATCATTACTGAGTTAGGTTATGCATCTTTAGCTGTCTTTACATAGCTATTATGATAAGTTATGTATTGGTTGTTATCTTTTCGTAGCTATTTTAATGGGGTAGGCATTGTTAGCTGCCTTTACGCATTTATTGTGTGACAGGTTATGCATAGCTGTTTTTACATAAGTCTTGTGATAGGTTATACAATATTAGCCGTCTGTACGTAGCTTTTATGGTAGGGTGAGCATCGGTAGCTCTTTTTAACGTAACTATTGTGGTTGTCTTTACGAAGATATCGCTTAAGGTCTTAAATTGATAAAGGGCGTTACGTAACCACTGTCTTAGATTATGAGCCGGTAACAGTTTTGACATACCTATTGTGGTAGAGTATAATTTGTTAGCTGTTTTACAGAGATGGTGTCTAAAGTCTCGGTTTGATGGAGAACATACCTGGACAATATGTGTAATGGCCTTGACGGTTTCTGCATAGCTATTTTGGTATGCGTTGATAGCTATAATTATGTCTAGGGCTTAAAGCTTTTGCCAGTGCCTTCGCTAACCATAACCCATTTGACCTCGGTGTCGATGTTGGTTGATTATCGTAAGTTTTTCATTTTGATTAGCTGATACGTTGATCTGGGCATACCCGCCTTAGCCTATTTGGGCTTGGTGTCAATGCTGTTCGTTTGAACTTCACGTATGTTGGTTGGTTAAACTACGCGTATGACAGTAGTTTGGTTGAAACGCTGGTTATTTGATCTAGCCTACACTGGCCATCACGGTATCAACATAGCCACCATCTCCGCCCTGGATGACGTCATATTCGATCCTAATTTGTGCATCGGATACTGTGTGTGTTGGCCTTAGTCAAGCCAGTCATCGGATACTATGTGATACGCATTAGCCTAGCTATGCAACAGGTACTGTGTGTTATCCATTAGCTAAGCTATGCATCGGACACTGTGTGTGTTAACCATAGTCAAACTAACCATTAGTTATTCACTAGCCTAGTTATGCTTTGGATACCATGTGTTAACCGTTAGTCATTCTATACCTCGGATACTATGTGCTAGCCCTTGTCGGGCTATGCATCGTTTGTCGGGCTATGTATTTGATTCCAGGATTGGTGTCTGTTGTCAGGCTAGGTATCTATTGTCTAGTTATGTATCTTTTTTCTAGCTATGTAGGCTATGGTCAGGCTAGGTATCTGTTATCAGGCAATGTAGGCTCTATGATCATGCTAGGTATCTGTTGTCAGGGTGCTGGTTACTCTTGCATCACCATAGATTTGTGTCTATGGATAACCGGCTTAGCATAGTATGTGAGTTTACACAGATAACACAGAATGTAGGCTAACTATATACATTACCCAAGCCGTGCATTGGATACTTTATGTTAATCATTAGCCTAGCTATGTTAACCATTAGTCAGGCTACACATCAGATAATATGTGATATTCCATAGCCAGGCTCAGCATCGGCTACTATGTGCTAACCATTAGCGAGGCTATGCACCGGATATTATGTGTTGGGGCATTCTCAAGCTACTTATCGGATACTATATGTTAACCCATCGTCGGGCTATGCATCGGATACTATGTGTTAATGATTAGTCTAGCTATGTGTCGGGTATTATGTGGGCAGGTTGTAGTCAGGCTACTGTGTGATAACCATTAGCTAAACTATACACTGGATATAATGTGTAGGCCCGTGTCTTCTTAGCATAATATCTATGCAGGCTTACACACATGTTTGTTTAACGCGGTATGTAGGCCTAACATAGTATATACGTCTATCTATGATAGCATGCGTGTTGGCTTACCATAGTATTTATTCGGTTTACACGCATATTTTTTTAACAGCGTATATACGGCTATTTAGAGTATATTGCATGCTGGTTTAACATATTATATACCAGGGTAGTGTTTCTTTCCAGCTGACTTTTGAAATGACATGTGTGACTATATCTAGACCATACATAATTGATAAGCCAATTTTGGGGGGTTTATGCTTATTTAGTGAGGCTATGCACCGGATATTATGTGTTGGGTCATACTATGTGTTAATGATTAGCCAAGCTATGTATCAGGTATTATGTGGTAATTTGCGGGCCGCTTTTAGGATAGTGTGTGATAGCCCTTTAGCTAAACTATGCATTGGATATAATTTGTAGGCCCTTGTCGGCTTACATACATGTTTGTTTAACGCAGTATGTAGGCCTAACATAGTATATACGCCTATCTATTATAGCACGGATATTGGCTTGGCGTGTTTATGTGGGTTTACACGCATATTTGTTTAACAGCGTATATATGGCTATTTAGAGTATATTGCATGCTGGTTTAACATAGTATATAAGCCTATGTAGGATAGCATCCATGTTGGTTAGCATAGTATTTATGTGGGTTTACACGCATATCTGTTTAGCACAGGCTTAGCATATTATTTATGTAGGTTTACAAGCATATTTGTTTAACACACTATATAAGCTATCAGTCATCCTGGCTTAACATAGGCCTATGTGGGTAACGGGTATATTTGCCTAATACAGGATGTATATAGGTTAACCTGCATATTTGTTTAACAGCGTATATATGGCTATTTAGAGTATATTGCATGCCGGTTTAACATAGTATATATGCCTATATTGGTTAGCATTGTATGTATATAGATTGCTTAACTTTTTTAAATTATATTGTAATATTTGTTGACCGTCATGGGCGTGATAGTTTATGCATTGTTAGCTATACCATATAGTACTTCCCTTATTATACGGTTGCCTGGTTCTACCTGATAGACGAGGTGTAAATGTGTGTCAGGCCCAGATCATATAGGCTTTGGCCAGTGGTTTACCGACATAGTAGGCGCATTTAGGGATTCATGTAAGTCGGCTTGGCATGTATGCAGGTTTACATGCATATTTGTTTACCACATTATGTGTGCTATCACGTATGTTGGCTTAACGTG
The DNA here is from genome assembly GCA_036971475.1 of Prosapia bicincta. Lineage (NCBI taxonomy): Eukaryota > Metazoa > Arthropoda > Insecta > Hemiptera > Cercopidae > Prosapia > Prosapia bicincta. The sequence continues at coordinate 344,194,977 of JBAIZL010000001.1, forward strand.
GTATATACGCCTATGTATGATAGCTTGCATGTTGACTTAGCATCGTTTTATAACATATATTTATTCACGTTTTGTGATAGGCCTCATTATTAGTGTTTCTCCATATATACCTTTGTATCTAGATACATTTACAGCTATAGGAGATGTCCATTGAGGCTATTTGATTATTTACACTGATTTCTGATTATATATATGTAGGCCTTGGTATGCCGACAGTACATAATAAATCGATACAGTAATCAAAACATAAATACGTGCCTAGATTCACAACGACACAGCCTTGCGGGTTTTTATGCCTGCTATAGCGGTCGCCGGCAGCCGTTGCGGTTTTTAGATAATGCGTTATCGCTGCAAGTCTGTACATGTCTAACACACGGTCAAGCGTATTCCCTGAAACGACAGGGCTTTATTGCTTTGTTTATTATTTTGTAGCATAGACAAATTTTGACAATCATAACCCTTGCCCCCTCTAGTTATGGAGGGCCTAATACCTGAGTCGCTCGAACGCCGATACGTCATAAACCTTTACGTGGGCTTGATAAGTTATGCATTGGTAGATGTACCATATAGTACCTCCCATATTATACGGTTGCCAGGATCAACCTGATAGAAGAGGTGAAAATAGCTCAGGTCATAAGGGTTTGGCCTGTGGTTTACAGACATAGTATTCCCATGTATGTTGGCCTAGCATAGTATGTATGTAGGCCTGCGTATTTGTTTAACACATTATGTGGGCTATCATATATATATTGGTTTAAAACGGTATATAAGCCTTCACGTCTTACAGCGACCGTTTGCGTAGACCCACCTGGTCCTTGCTTTGTGATTGGTCGATTCAACTTGTTGTCTTATTGGACTCGGTGTATAATTGTTGCTCGATTATAATTAGCGTTTAGTTGAATCGTTGGTCATTTGATCTAACCGATCATTTTTTGACAATTTCATTTGATAACAACCCCACATGATGCCTGATTCCAGGGTTACTTTACCTAAAGGCTGGCTTCTGGATGGCTTTTACCTGAGGCCTTGCTCCTTGTTAGCTTTACCTAAGGTCTAACTCCATGGTAGCTTTACCTAGGCTCCGACTCCGCGGTAGCTTTACCTACGGCCTGGTTCCGGGGTTACTTTACCTAGGGTGTGGCCTCGTATTGGCTTTACCTGAGACTGTGCACCATGTTAGCTTTACCTAAGGCCTGGCTCCTGGCTGGCTTTACCTCAGGCACGACTCCGTGTTAGCTTTACCTAAGGCCTAGCTGCTGGGTGGCTAGGCTCGGATTGGCTTTAACCGAGAGCGTGCTCCATATTGGCTCTACCTTGGCGGCTTTAACTAATGCCCAGGTGGATTTTTACCTAGGACCCCGATTATTTTTGACAATCTGAATACAGGTGCACCCGCCCCCCACAACGGTCCATAATACACTTTAACCATACCATATACGGTCATTTGATCCAACCCGTCGATTTTCGGCAATTTTATATTCTTTGTAAAAACTACCCCTCGGTGAATCCACCCCCGCAGCGTTCCTTATTGGACTCTAGACATATCCCATACAGCCATTCGATCAAACCGTTCGATTTTCGGCATTTTCATATTTTTTGTAAAAACTACCCCTAGGTAAACCGCCCCCGCAGCATCCCGTACTGGACTCTACACATATCCCGTACTGTCTGTTGATCCAACCGATTGATTTTTGGCAATTTCGTATTTTTTGTAAAAACTACCCCTAGGTGAAACTACCCCTACCGACGCGATAATACACTCTAAACTCATTCTATTGGTCAAGACACGATTTTCCAAAATTTTTTCGAAAACTACCCCCCACCCCCAATCCACCCCCGGAGCTACCCCCGGTGTTGGTCCTGAACGTAGCCGTGGTCACCCCCTTCACGTAGGTTAGGTTAGGTTTGATCCATTTTGGCTAGCTTAGGTTAGCTAGTTGGAATTAGTTTTTTCCATTTACCACCCCTCTAGGCATGGTCAAAACCGCCCTTAGGGTTGGGTGAGGGTCAGCGTCAGGCCTCTGCAACATCCAAAACTACCCCTATAGTCCTAGGTTACGTAGCGGCCGAGTTAGGTTAAAATAAAAATTTTTTCGAAAAACTACCCCCCACCCCTCTAGACGTGGTCGAAACCACCCCCAAAGCTACGGTCAGGGTCAGGACGTCGGCCCGCATCATCCGAAACTACCCCTATACTCCTAGGTTACGTAGCGGCCGATTTTGTTTTTTTTTTTTCGAAAAACTACCCCCTACCCCCCTGAACGTGGTCGAAACCACCCCCGGGTCTGGGGTCGAGGTCGGGGTGACCTTGGGCATCATCCAAAACTACCCCTATAGTCCTAGGTTACGTAGCGGCCGAGTTTAGGGGTGGGTCCGCGCCAAACTACCACACTTACTACTACCGTTATCGATCGTCAATGGGGATATACGGGTGATCCTCTATGGGAGTAGCAAATGATGAATTGGAGTATAGACCTAATTGTGAGAAGAGAAGGTAAAATAGAGGTAGAATATTATGACTTGTAAAGTGAAACATTCAACCAAATAAGATTTTATTTTGGTATTTTTATCCTTTGGAGGGAATGAACTAGCTGAAGTAAACAGATACTATCATGAAGTAACTATAATGGTCCCTGTCACAAGATTAAAACTGATAAAACTGAATGATGTGGTCATCCTTTCAGAGATCGAAAATAAACATTACACAAACACGTACATGACGGGTTCTATCCAAAGCGCTACTTGGTCACGTGTTACAATGCGACATTTATACCGCCATTTCTCCCTCTAATTTCAACATACAACTACACGGGACGTCTCTTTACAATCTGTTTCATTTCAGCTACAATAGTACATAGTTGTCTTAAGTTGTCTTAGAAATTGTCACACTGATTGTTAAAATTCTATTATTCGTTATTTTTAATATGAATGAACGAAATGAAACTTAACAAATTTATTGTTTGTAATAAAAACAAATATCCACAAATAAATTTAAACCCTCAATTTAATTCATTTCTTTATTTAGGCTAGTACACACGCCACTGTCTTATAAAAAATATTACTCTCTTTGACGTATGTTTTGATAAAAAAAGGAGGCACTTGCTAAACCTATGCCTTACGGGTCTCGTTCTTCGTGTCATTCTTCCAGGTCATTGGAAAAAATTAAAATTAATAAATCCACCTATTTTATTCCTTGCTATTTAAAAATTTTCCGGCCCCATTGAAGGTGTTCAGTCCTTTGTCGAATATTAAGAGTAGTACTCCAGGGAAAAAATACAGGAGTGCAAGTAGACGATTGATTTGTGAATCAGCAGGTTAGGTGTAGACAGGTATCCATCGATTCTCTAGATTGGTTACATGTTTTCAATACCCTCAACATATCTGCAACTAAATGAACGGTTTCATCTTTAACAATATTCAATCTAGATTTCCAGGCGTGCACTGCACGGGATAAAGGCCAAGTACGAATTCAACTTTTTTCTTCTGAATTTCTCATTTAATTATCAGTGTTAGAGTTAGTACACTAACTTCTCTTATATCCTTTACTTTACGAAAGTACATTTATTCTCATTTAATTTATTTTATCTCATTGAGCTTTCTGCCACAATTTTTAAATTCTATTTCTTTCGTGTTACAATCTTTTAAGAGTTTTTGCAGTTTAAGAACGATTTTGCAGAATGTTTAGACTAATACATCGAATTTTCTTCAACATTTCTTCTTCAGTGTATTAAAAATAATGAAAATTTCAATTTTAAGTTTTTACTGCTTGTAAAAAAATATTAAAGGATAAGTAAAGGGTTGGCATAAAGTTTATTTACAGTAAGTTTTAAAAGTTAGGCCTATAGTAGAAAAACAACAAATATTGTATCACCTTTACCTCAGGTAGGTAACCAGAAAAATCTAACTATATTGTACATTGTAAATAAAAGAAGGCTTTTATTTGGTCGAATCTCATCTAATGTTAATTTCTTGTTCCCGTAGGCCCATCGAACACGTCTATATTTTATAGGTTCAAACGAGTACAAATTACCATTTTCGGGTAAAAAAATTAAACATTGAAATAATAGTATTTCTGTACTTACCACAGCCAAATGTAACCAAAAAATTGTTTTATTTTTCTGTGAGCATATGCTTTATAAGGGTGCATATAGTATTCTAACAAGTAGTAAAATTTTCACGAAGATGTGACATTTTAGTGCCAATACCAATCAGTATAAATATTTTATCAAGATAAGGGCAAAACATTTTAAGTATTTATATAAGGATTCATGTATCATAGGTGGTTTTCTGCCAATAAAACTAGAGAGCAGTTCAGGTGGTGTAAGCAATGGTAAATATTTAAACTTTTTTAATTCTACATCTCTAAAGAATGTATGTAAGGATATAGTTATTCCCAATGTATATTGCATTGTAGACATCACGGTGAAAAACGATTTCGGTAAGCAATGTAATACATCTATTTTATTTATCCATCATATTTGATTTGTCATAGGTTGTTATAGGTACAATTGTGTTTGAGTAAAGACCTATTTTTTCTAAAAGTTCTTCTTTAACTACATCCATTAAATTTTCCTGGTAGTCGTTGTTGGCAGGTTAAAAAATGTATTTAATTCCTTAGATATTTTCCGAAAGGATGACATTTCACCTTGATTGTGATGTTACTTTCATCAAGACACGTTGAATGCACCTGAAAATATATCTGATAAGATTTAAATATATTTTAATCTTCTTCTTTAATTCTATCTTTAACCGTATCTCTCCTGGCATATCTACAATTTGATTTATTATTATTATTATGGTGAACAAAATTACAAATATTTTGGCGAATATAGCTGAGGAACCCGTCTTCAAAAACTAGCTGTAAAATAGCGTTATGCAGAGTGACCGAATGAAATTAGTCACTATGATGGTATTTCTTGTTAAAAAAAAAACAAGACGTAAATGATAATGACTGTTTTGTAGATTTTTTTCACTTTAAAAAATCTCTCCGTTCTTCGGTCGACATGTTACAAACATTTTTATAGTTAGTATCAGAATGATTTTAGTTCGTTCGGCTGTGTCTGATCTCAAGACAAAGTCTGCTAATACTCAATCACTTCTCAAAACTGTCTCCTTTGTTATATATTTTACGAATCCTATCACTAGCAATACCAGTTAATAAATAACTCCTAATTACAAACTTAATATTTCAATTTGAATATTCGCTATTCTTCGTTGATAGAAAATTACTTCAGTTAAGCAACCCTAACCAAGTGCTTATAAAACGTTTTGTAGTCAATCTTTAGACGTTGATAATCATAAATATTTACTACCGATGATCACGGTAATCTTTCACTATACTTCAGATTTACTGATATTTTACGGATAATCTCGTTTTATTTTTTATGGTAGGCGAACAAAAAGACTATCTACGATCAAAACATTGGGCGTCCTGATAAAGATTACAACGGGCATCGGCTATTTTCTAGCTATAATTGCCGATACTTAGTATGGTATTCATATCGTATAGTATCCTTGCAAGCAAGATTCAGTACAGTGGTCTAGGAGAGCCAAGCAACATTAATTTATGTGTGTACTGTAATCAATAAAGTTCTACATATGTATTTTGTGCATTCTTAATTATAGTATTAGGGTTCATTAGAACTCCTGTTTTTTTTTCTAGTGTACAGGAAGCTATTTCCGTGTAATCCAAGTTTTCGTTAATAGGACGGTGTCTCGGTGCCATCTATCTCGAATTATCCATGCACTACTGTATTTGTTTCCGTACCAATGATCACCATACTTGAACCAGTTTTTCATGCAACTCTAAAGTGAGTGAAAATCCCATAGATATTAAAGTTACTCTTGGGACTAGAATATCGAGGATAAACATAATAGATTTATTACATTGCTTTCTGAAAACGTTTTGATTCCTTGCTACACTGCAATACACATTGGGAAGAACTATATCCTTACATATAATCTTCAGAGATGTAGAAATAAAGAATTTTAAATATTTACCACCAATATTTATTTATTTATATTGCTTAAACCGCCTGAACTGCTCTCTAGTTTAATTGGCTTATTAACACCTATGATACATGTATCCTTAAATAAGTACTTAAAATGTGTTGCCCTTATGGTCATAGAATGTGTGTATATATCCACGTGTTCTTTCTTATCTACATTATTTATATCTTTCAAACTATTTTTGAGTATTTGGATGAAAAATATATATATAATGTTATTATTGATAAAAATGATGTTGTATGGCCTATAAATAACGCTAGCTCTTTAATACCTTGGTCATTCATTTGGAAAAGTTGAGATATTGTTGCCAAGTGTTTCATTAGAGTCCTCGATGTAAGTACTTCAGGAATTTGTATACATGCTATTTTAGGACATACAGCTGTGGATTCGCGACCTTATCTTGGAGAGAACTATGCTATGTATTTACAGACACAATTTTGATATGGGAACATAAACAGCCGACACTCCGAAAGCCATTCTGACGCGTTTGTTTACTTGTTGACCAAACTTATCTTAATGTTCCGGTCAATGCATCTCGTTCTTTTCCCTTGGTGCTCTTAGATACTATAGGATGGATAAAGTATTTATTTTTTAACTTAACTTGCTTTTCAAATTAATTGTCATAGCATCTCTATCAGATTTTAAGAATCTAAAAGTGACTATTATTTGCTGTATATTCTTACAATTTCGTAACATTGCAAACATGGTAACACTAGTCTGCAACACATGTATTAACAGATGTAACACTTAATATGGCCTACTCCATATATATTTACTAAAGCTCAATACCAATGTATTCAATAAACATATTAATAAAATAAAATATAGACTACCAGCGGCTAAAGTCGAGTATAGAAACAAATGTTTCCGTCTTTATACGACCATTTTGACGTTGGGAAGATACCATAAATTATTTACGTTTACGCCGTATGTAAATGAGAGGAAGGGATGGAAAAGATAGAATGCAGAAAGTCAGTTTTCCGAGCCTTCGTCCACGAGAGTACTTGTCGAGTGCGAGCCTTTATCTTTGTTTCGCTTGGACCTATGTTTGTTTACACCAGACAGCCTGATATCACCAGACAATATAAGCTGACAACACTCGCACAGATGTTATTTAGGTTCATGTATACAATACAGAGATTAACGAAAGATGATTCAGTATTTATTAACCTTCAACTACCGTGCTGGAATTTCTGTCACATTACTGCTGCCGATTACATCAGAGGCACGAAATTACTAAGTGTGATTTATTGTGTGGTTTAACAATTTACTTGCATTTACTTTATAAAAATTGTTTTTGAATATTCTGATTGCAATGGGACTAGTAGGGTAAACGTAGTTTTATGAGAGCAGTCATATTTTATTTACTAATTGAAAACTGTAGTAAATAAAACCTACAGATTTTAGCGCAGTTTAGCTAAAAAGACTTATAATCGCACGATAATTAACATACACTAATTATTTCTTGTTCACTGATTGTACACACTTAACTTTATATACAAGATAACATTTGACACATTATAAGCTTTATTTATGGAAACTGGCATTACAAATAATAACTCAATTTTGACAGCAGTATTTACACAGCAGCTCAGAACATTCTAGACATATTGGCTGTACAAAGACAGCTTACAAAGTGTAACTAGTCTTTCTATTTTTTGTTGCTGGACAAATTCTACATTGTTTATAACAATTTATCTATACAAATAGAAAAATTTGTAAATTTCTGGAGGTTGCAGTTTTTCGAAATCATCTTCATCGTCTGATGGACTTCATTGAGATTCGGTATCATGACCTTTTGCTCAATTACTTCTTCACTCTGTTGCACAATATCCCTATTCTCTTTGATGCCTTATAAAAGTTGGTCATTAGATACAGCACCTGAATCACTGTCTTCTTCGGATAACCCGTTGCTGATGCTCAGGCACGATGACGGCAGTTAAAGATTAAGCTTGGAATTTGTAGGTATTGGCATAATAGGTTTTCTGGATATATATAAGCTGATAAAGATAAGTCGATGAAATGATGTGGGTCAAAAATTTCCCTTTTTTGTCGTTTATTCTAAGTTGTATAAAGGTTGAACCAATATAAGGTCTACTTATTTATAGTTTTTTAAATTTACAGTTATAGTAGAAGTTTTACATTAACTGATGGCTGAAAAGTCATTCCGTTGCCCTCGCTAACGATACCATCCTTTTCAAGACAACAAAAGAAAATAACACGAAAAGAGAAGAAAATTAATTACCCGACGAAGAATGAGAAAACAAAGATAAATGTTTAGATATTCTAAGTAAAAATGGAAAGAAAATATATGACAATTAGGTAGACATAATACATTTAAAAAAAAATTAAATAAATACATTAATTTTTAAAAAAATATCAATTTGGGACAAACAGTTATCTTTTCAGGTTGAATCGTTCAACCACACAGTCTTTAAAATGCTTAAAGCACATGGACAGGCTGCATTGAAACACTGCTCCAAGTTATAAAGATTACTTTGACAGACATGACGTAAACAAACGTACTAGAACTGCTATCTGTGTGACGCCTGTTTATATTTTCATATCACAAACATTTTTGTAAATAGATGTAGCATAACTTCTGTCGAAGACAAGGTCACGAACCCGACTCTTTCTGTTGCTTATGTTGCATAGTTGGAAACATGCCAATTTTGGGAGATTTATTGTTAATGGGATATATTGCCCCAAATCACCCCTTGGTAAGCCCGTACATGCCCGGCGAATTTTCATGACGTAGGACTAGGAGCTTCGAAAATCTTCGAATGCCCATGTTTGGGCAATATTTTAGATTCTGGCTAGTTTTACCTAATTTCACCCACAGCGACACCCGCAGTCCCATCTCGGATTGCGTATGGCCAACTTCGGTGCTAGGATTAGACTCAGCATTATTAAAAACCCCGAGTGATGATTTTATAACGATCCCTGGGCGTCTGACCTTTTTACCCCAATTATCCCTCTGCTACTCCCGTAGAGCCCACACCCGTCCATCCCTGGTCTCTTTCGATGACGGTATTGAATTCAGAATCCTCAAAAACCCCCGAGTGGTTATGTTCCAGCGATTTTTTGAAATTTGACTTTTTCACTCCAATTCACCCCTTTGGTACTCGCGTGGAACCATACTAGTGCATCCCCGGCGACTTTCGGTGACGGCATTAAATTTCGACTTACCAAAATCCCCCGTGTAGTTATTTTCTAGTAATTTTTTGGCTTTTGACTTTTTTACTCCAAATCATCCCTTTGGTACTAACGTAGAGTCAAAACCGTCCATTCTCGGTGACTCTAGATGACGTCATTGAATTTAGCATCCTCATAAACCCTCGAACGGTCATTTTCCCGCGATTCTTAGGCATTTGACATTTTCACCCCAATTCATCCCTTTGGCACTCGCGAGGAACCACACCAATGCATTCCCGGTGACTTTCGGTGACGGCATTGAATTCCGCCTCATCAAAATTCCCCGAGTTTTTATTTTCTAGTATTTTTTTTTACTTTTGAGATTTCTACCCCAAATCATCCCTTTGGCACTCACGTACAGTCTCATCTGTCCATCCCCGGTGACTTTCGATGGCGGCATTGAATTCAGCATCCTCAAAAACCCCCGAGTGGTTATGTTGCAGCGATTTTTTGACTTTAGACGTTTTCACCCCCAATTCACCCCTTTGGTACTCGTGGGGAACCATACCAGTGCATCCCCGGCGACTTTCGGCGACGGCATTAAATTCCGCCTTACCAAAATCCCCCGAGTGGTTATTTTCTAGTAATTTTTTGACTTTTGACTTTTTTACCTTAAATCATCCCTTTGGTATTTACGTAGAGTCACATACGGTTCATCCCCGGTGACTCTAGATGACGCCATTGAATTTAGCATCCTAAAAAACCCCCGAATAGTCTTTATCCCGCGATTTTTGGACATCTGACATTTTTACCATAATTCAACCCCTTTTGTACATGGGTTTAGCCTCACCAGTACATCCCCGGTGACTTTCGATGACGGCATTGAATTCAGCATCCTCAAAAACCCTCGAGTGGTCAGTTTCCAGCGATTCTTTGTCCAATTCAAATATATACATTATGTAGTACGATTGATATCTATGTGGATGCCAGCAATGTTGCCAAGTTTGTGGCTGCCATAATGTTAGGGAATGTTTGAAATATACAGTAAATTTATATACAGGAGGCGACTATGCTGCCCCTGGCGGAAATGTTACGAACTTGTGATATACAAATCCCGTTCACTATGCTATCAATACTAGTACCGTTTGGTTATTACAAATTATTTTTTAAAAATTCCGAACGACCATAGAACTTCCAAATACAGTTTACCACCAATAAAACACTTCTTATTACACTTATTGACATGATTTTTATTTCGATTATTGTCAAAGGGTGTCACATTATCACGGATTACTATGTGGCAGCCGTATATGGCTGCCACAAGTACCCGGCTGCCAGTTTGAATGCAAAATGACCAATGTATGGTCTCCGTATTGTTAGCAGGCTGTATATATATATATATATATATATATATATATATATATATATATATATATTTATTTATTTATTTATTTATATATATATATAAATACATGTATAATAAATAAATATATGTATATATATATATATATATATATATATATATATATATATATATATATATATATATATATACAATATTATATATATATATTGGAGAATTTAGAATCTACAAATATAGGTTAGACAACATGTGGAGAATACCTGGAAATCTGATAAGCTTTCAGTCTATATTATAATATTTAATATTTTTCCCCTTGGATGTTGTAAAAGGAGAACTAGAAAAGTCCTCAATGAAAGTGCGAACACAAAAATGAATCAAATAACGAACATAAATTTGAAAGTTACTTTGAAAATATGGACGAACACAATAGTTTTATTTTATTGTATCAAACCTCACACACACAAAAAACAAGTAATATATGCATAAATATAAACTTTGAAAGACAGATCCTAATTAGGTCAAAAAAGACAAGCCTTATTTTAGTTTTTATTTAGTAAATAATTACTAATATTATAATTAAAGTAACACACCCATACGTTGAAGCAGCTGCTATACTACAAATCCTACAACATAATAATAGCTATGAAATCATATGTTATCAATTAATTTAGGCCAGAATGGACGAAATAAATAAATATTGCATACCTAGCCCCTTTCGTGAAACGTTTTTAATCCATATAAAACTAAAAACTATTCATTTTTAAATTCAATAATTGAAGTCATATTTTAAAAAACTGTATTCACATCAAATGGCCTCCACGACAAGTTTAAAAATGTATTTCAATATGGGTGGATGAATAAAAAGTATTTTAAAACGATTGAATATTTGATAAAGATATACATAAGGAGAGTGCGAACTAATAGAATGAATGGAGTTACAAGGTAAATGGAGTTTGGTTATATTTTTAAGTATTATTTAAATTATTTTTTTCTTTTAAACACTTACTTACTTACTAGCCAACGCCCACTCTTGGCTGTTGGGCCATTTGGTGGCGCGCTGACCAGTAGAGGCGAGAGATCTCTTCTTCCTTCGTGTCGTTCAGGGGTCCATGGTCCAGAGCTGTACATGACTGGAGGTGCTCAGCTGTCATGTCCTCCCCGCTGTCACATAGGGTGCACCTGGGAGACGAGAAGACGTGTATCTTGTTTAGGTGTGCAGCTAGGTAATCGTGTCCAGTTGTGAGTCTAAAAAGTGCAACCCCGTCCCGTCGGGGTAACATGTTGTTAATTGGCCCGTTTTCGACAAGAGTAGCCCAACGTTTATTAAGAGATGCTTCTCGTAAGTAGGCTTGAGTGCTCCTCTTTATTGCAGCATTTATTTGTATTTTTATGGAGGGGAGCGAAGTTGCTACGCTCGGCTGTGGGAGCGTTGTTCCTTTTTTTGCCAATTAGTCGGCTAATTCATTACCTCTTATATCCACGTGGCTGGGGATCCATTGTAATTCAATTTTCCATCCCCTATTCATTAGTTTTGACAAATTTTGACGGCAGGCTAGAGTGGATCTGCAATCGGTCTTCTTGTTATTTGTTACGGCCATTATTGCAGCCATTGAGTCTACAAGAAAGACTGCCTGTGCCGGTGTCTTTATTTTCTTCATTTCGTTTGATGCCGCTAGTATGGCGGTTATTTCACTGTCAAAGTTACTTTGGTTGTTGCCAACTGCTAGCGATCCTTCGAAAAGATTACAGTAATAACCAGCTCCAGTCTGTCCTTTGTCTGGGAGGCACGATCCATCGGTATATACATGTAGCCACTGTGTCTCTGGATAGACTGTGTTGATGGTTCTGAGGGCTGCCGCCTTTAGTTCTAGTGGGTTACAATCTTTCTTTGGGATGTTGTGGTCAAGAAGATTTAGGATTCCCTTGGGCAGTGAATTGAACACTTCATGTTTCCTGATATCTTTTGTATGAGTGCCAATGTTGATGTTGTATTTCTTAATCAACTCTTTATATGTGGTTATCGGAGTTTTTTGTGTTTTTAGCCTCGTTGTGGCTTCTTTAAAGTTTGCCCATCGGTGGCTGTACGTCCTTTTGTTTCTCTCCCAAAACCCGAGGCTGAGTTTTTCTCTTCTAAACTGCATTGGCTCTGTTTCCAACTGTGCCTCCATTGCTGCTATCGGGGTCGATTTTGGTGCACCAGTGATGACTCGGAGGACTGCATTTTGGGTTCTATCCAAGATTTGGGATGTGGTGTTTGACGCTGTGATTGTTGCTTCAGCTCCGTACTCGAGTATGGGGCGTATATATGTTTTGTACGCTGTGTTCAGTAAATCCTGATTTGCTCCCTATGTTGTGGCAGTTAGGCGTTTCAGCAGTCTTGCTCTTTTAATGGCTCTGTTGGCGCTTTCTTTGATGTGTGGTTTCCAGGTCATTTTGGAATCTATTGAAACTCCCAGGTACTTGCAGATATTGCTCTCCATGAGTTCGCTATTCCCGTATCGCAGAGAGATTTCAGGTCGCCTTGTTGAAAGTGTAAAAAGTTGGTAAATTTATTTATTCGCATTCACACACATCGCGTTAGTCTCCGTCCAAAGCAGCAGGTTAGTCAGTGCCTTGTTTATTGCTTCTTCTAGTGATTTGATGTTGCTACCACTAGTCCAGAGAATTAGATCATCTGCATAGAGTAGGCCTTGTACTCCAGGCACTGCTCGAACTGCCGTGAGTACGTCATTGATCATCAAATTAAAGAGTATACAACTGATTACGACTCCTTGTGCTAATCCCTGTCTTTGGATACGATATTTGGACATTCCTCCTGTATATCTTACTCTAATAAGTCGTTGCGACAGAAAGGATTTGATCCACTTAAATAAATTGTCCCTAACTTCACTTTGGGCTAGCTTGTGTATGAGCATTTCTCTCCAAACGGTGTCGTAGGCATTTTTTAGGTCTATTAGTACAGACAGGGTGGACATTTTCCTTTGGAAGCCGTCTTTGACACACTGTGAGAAGTATACTACTTGATCCATCGTACTTCGTCTCGGTCTGAATCCTGCTTGGTCATCATCGATGGTGTTGTGTAAATCGAAGAATTGGCTCAGTCGGCGGGCAACCATTCTTTCCATTACTTTACTACATGCACTCGTTAGAGCAACTGGTCTGTAGCTTCCTGTTTCACTGATAGGTTTGCCTTTCTTATGGATTGGCACTATTTCACCTTTTCGCCATTGATGAGGTACATGGCTAGCCCAGGATAGGTTCACTATCTCCAAGAAGAGCAATTTTGCCTTTTGGCCCAAGTTAATAAGGAATTCCGAGAAAATGTGATCCACACCTGGAGCTTTCCCTGTTTTTGTTTCCTGGAGTGCTTGTTCCAACTCGGCCAACGTGAAATCCTCTGAGCATATTCTGCTGTCTTCTCTAGTTGGGCATGAGCTTTTGGGGTGCTTTAACAGCTTTTTGTATGCACTTTTAGGCTGGTTTACACGACTGATGTTCGCATAGTGCTTACACAGTAGGTTAGCGATATCTCTTGGTTCAGTAAAGCATCTTGTTCCCTTCGTGAAGGGTTCTTGCTCTGCAGGCGGTGAGTCACTATTGAGTCGCGATATAAATTTGTGTGCTTTTGCCCCATCCCTCCGAAAGTCAAGGGTGCCTAGAAATTTTCGGAAGGATTCTCTTTTAGACTGTTTTATTTCTTTTTGAAGTTGTGCTTGTGCCCTGCGTAAGGCCGAACAGTCGAGGATATCATTTGTTCTTTCTGCTTCCCTTCTTGCTGCATTCCTTATATTTTTCAGCTCATCCAGTTTGTCACTCCAGAAGGGCCGGTAGGCTTTGACCTGACCCCTTGGTATGCAGGACGTGCTGCATTCTAGGATTGTTTTATTAAAGCTCTCGACAGCCTTCTCCAGCGAACTCCAGTCAATGCTTTCTGCTACGATGTTGTCCGTAAGTGCGCTATACGCCGTCCAGTTCGCTGTCACAAAATTCCATCGGGGAGCTCTAGATGGAGGTTTGAGCGTTTTGCATAGGCTTGTATGTATCAGTATCGCTCGGTGTCCGCACCCTGCTGCGTCATCCAGAAGCCTAACTTTAGTTTTTTGAGACAGTTGCGGATCCAGGATCTTTTAAACAATAGTTTATGACTATCCGAACTTTGATTCACCAAACGTAATGGACTATAGAATTCAAGAATTAATTTTTTCTATTGGAGAAATATATGACCATTTATTCCTGAATTAAGGGCCAAAACAGAAACAGCCGTATTTGTTTATACACTAACAAAATATCTCATATATTGTAATATTAGACTCCTACACTGAATTAAAATATGCCTTGTTAAGATTTCGATCTACGAAGAGAATTTATATGTTAAAATAATACAAACTTTGACAATGACATAATAAATATAGCAAACACAAAGCATGTATATGTAACCTTTAGGCCTATAGATTTCTACTAACTGCAAAACTTCTGAACTATTCCGAGATATATTTAGGCAAAACCTAATTATATATTTTTGGTAAAATATAATTAAATATTTATATTTGATGAACTTAATAACTCAAGAAATATATAGTAATTTATTAATTATCCTTAGACAGAAGTAATAAACTTGTAATGTAGTATGCATTCAAAACGGTATAGCATCCCTTACATACAAATTGTATTTTAGAAATGCTAGTTAGGTAACAGACACCCAAACTTGATAAGCGTAACTTAAGAACTGTTATTAACTTAACAGCCGGGCTGCATTCCTATATAAGAAACTCAATTTTAGACCAGAGTAAAGTTCTAAATTTTGGGATTTTTTTCTTATTTTTAAAATATGTTAAATGATCATGTGGAGATGTGATGTTAAATAAAACCTTCTTGTTGAGGAAGAAACACTGAGTTAGCAAAAAGACTTTTAAAGAAGAGTAGGGATTGCCACGCAAAGAGATCAAGAGATTTTTGGATTACGGCCGTCGAAAGCCGTCATTGCAGCTACAGATTAACTTCAAGACAGATGGGGGCTTGACTGGATCTTGTCGCCAGGTTTACTTTACCAAGTAGACAAACGTACTATTTGTTAAATAATTTTTTATCTACCTAATCAAAATGGTTTGTAAATAATTTGTTAAAGTATAGACTTTAAGTAACAGTATCGATCTATCAAATTAATAATTGAACAATATATCGAGTATTTATTCTCTTACAATGTCAGTAAGATATGTTTCAAGCACGCGGGATATTGAGTAAAAACTTTTATATTTACGTCAACATTTTAACCAATCTTCTACATAAAATGTATTCTGTTAGAAATATAGAAAAATATCTGGGATATATTAAATGACAGTAGGCCTATTAAACTTTATTGAATTAGATATTTAATCAACTATTATTATTATTTATTTAGTAAAATATTTGAATTAGATAATAAATGTGTATAAATTGAATTTAAGAGAGATCCTCGTTCTTTAAAACCAGAAATATATATAGCCGATTCTTTACAACTGTATGAGTTTTGTTTGGTATATAAATGTATTTGATCAAGTAAAGTTAAATTGGTAAGTGACAAACCGCAACATAGTAGACCTATAGTGGATATTATTACTAGCATCTTCCACCCTTAAGATGCAAAACATAACATGATATTTTAAACTGTGAAGAAGCAACTAATAATTAAAAAAATATTAAACTATGTAATAATAATTTTTCCTTTAATAACTCTTTAGAAACTCTTAAAAATGTTAATACAATGAAAAAGTAATTTAATTTCATCAGGCTACTGTACTGTTTTAAGTTATTATACTATATAAATAATTAAACATTATTTTAAAATACCAATTATTGCCTTAACGGGTGGGGGTTATGACAAAAGATATTTCTTTTTAGTAACGGTGATAAAAAGTAACTACTCTTAGTAAAAAAATTTCCCAGTTAGCAACTAATTAACTTTTCTCGTTAAGTTAGACGGTAATTTTATTTCTTTTAAAAATAATAGAAAAAACATGAGAAAATGTTAATTATCTCAGTTTAAAAGGTTTTCTGTAAACCATATTTTTAACGGTATTATAAAATGAATTCCAAAGTATTGTATTTGTTATTTTAAATACTTAATAGATATAAATGAAAAACTATCTGATATTATACTCTAATAAAATATGTACGTTTAGGTCTTAGGCCAACAAGTGAAAAAACCTTTTGAGGCCCTTCAAGTGTTCTAATAGTAAGCCCTTGTATGTTTATGCTGAACACATTATTCCACCTAATTACCATAGCACGAATACCTTTGATGTCATCAGGAACTCACAACTCTTCACAACTCAGCTTACACTAGCTACAATTTCTCCGCACATACGATTATATCTACAACATGTAGTTGCAGGTAATTTAGTTACAAGTTAAGTTGAAACTAATATATGTTTGATACTGATAATGTCAAAGTGGTTTCTGAAACACGTCTGAAGACATTAAAGCTTTCTTGGTATATCAATTGGGTTTACTGTATTATATGTCTGCTTTATAATCAATTGTAACAATTAAAGATGAGAACAAAATTGTTAATAGACTAGTAATATGATGGTACTACAGTAATTAAATTTTACGAAAGCTATTAAATTTGTATTTTAATTTTACTTTCTAAATCGCAACATATATAATACTCATTAGTTACATATACAAAATTAAATGTTCTATGTGAAATAAAAGTAAAATTGTAGGGGAAATTATTTTAAAGCGAAATAAATTATTTTTTATTTATTTGTAGCTGAAAAAATTAGAGCGAAGGGGTTTAATCATTGTAAAATGTTTAGCAAAGACATACATCTGTAGATGTTAGGAAAAAGCTCAAGGAAGGAATATATATTCATGTATTTATCAATTTATTCTCTCCTAATGCAATGTATAGATAGAGATTAAAGCATACTAGTACGTGTATAAACGCACTGTATAAGTTTAATTAGTAATATAATCCTCACTGTATCACAATAAAAATGTTGTAAAAACCACAAGCCTTGGTCAGTCTACTAATTTATTTTATTCCAGATAGTAATCTTGTAATAAGACCCTGATGATCATTTGATTATTTTTGTGATATTGAGGATTTTTCCAATATTTTTACTGTAATTAATTGTACCACTGTGCTCGTTATATTGTATTTAAAATTGCATGTCTACACATTACTATTTAAATTATTGGTTACTTCCAAAAAAATACTTTAATGTTGGGCTACCTAAGAAATTGTTGTATCAAAAAATCAATAGTGATACTCTATAGAAATAAATAAATAGATGCAATTACATTGTTTACATATAAAGGTAAAATAAAACTAATGTTAAATTACAAAGTACAAATAGAATATTTATTAAATTGCTAACTTGACATAGAATGTTTTAAATGACTTAGTTTAAGACTCTGCTTGCTATTATGTCCGTCTACTTCATTTTTGAAGTTTCATTGAACAAGCCTTACTGATCTCATTAGATTGCCACTTATTCTTTCCTCTCTGTAATAAAATCTCATAATAAATACGAATATTTCATAAAAGCCGTTACAAATAACCAATTCTTCATTATTTGCACTTGACAATCAGGAATTAGTTATTATATTCTACAAGTCGTGTTAATAGGTTTGTTATTTTAACCTTAATTATTTTATAAATGTTTGTCATTGTGCTATTATTATAAAAACATCCTTTTGCTGGTTCGTTTTAATTTTATTACAATACAATCATCTTGAGTCACAAGACTAATTCAAAGACGTTTATATATTTTTTTATATAGGAAAAGTAGTGAAATTGTAAAACTTTTAAACAATTTTACACTTATTTAATTATATCTTTGTATCACAATTCTTCTGTTAGCCAAATGTTTCATCATCATTTCATAAAACACTTTTAATAATTGTTAGTATAAAAAAATACAGACAATCATACAGGCTCCTGTACAGACACAGAGATACTATAAAAGGGTTTCTGTTTTAAATATTAAACGTAAAATTTAAATATTTACCATTTCAACCAACGTTTCTTATACCATTTAAAATGATTTAGAAACAATGATACAAATAAACACCCTTTACTAATCAACATTTTCTTTTTCTATTTAAAATGTAATAATTACAAATCATAGTAAATAATATAATCTTTTAAATGAATTTTAAAAATAAATTTCATGTTACCAATTGTTTAAAGCAAATATTGATAAATTGTTGTATTGGTTTTCCTTTCTACTTTGCACTAAGAGAGTTTCTCTTTACATAGGCCCTATCTAACGTAACACTCTATTGATTTTTTATATTGATTTTCAAAACCATAACGGTTTTCTTATCAAGTTTATTGAAGAGCCTAAAAAAAAGTTTTAAACTGTGTAAATCGTTTTTTGTCATAAAACTAAAAGCAATCAAGAATTTAAATATATAAAGTAATTTCCACTCCATTTTTCACTGTGCTTTCATTTAAAAAATTTAAATCATAAAGCAAATTTAGAAAAATTTAAAGTTGATAAATTTAAAACCTTTAATTATAATATTTCATAGAACACCTTATTTATGAATCGAAATTATGCATGTAAATGAATGAAAGAGATCTGAAGTCATTCATTCAGCAATACCTAAAGTGAAGGGAATAAATTTGACAACGTCGGCTGAGCGAGCATGTGCGTAATTACTTTCCAGTAGGGTAAACGTAAACAGACGGAGCCCTGTATTGTGTTGCGAACTGTTGCATCCGCGTTGTAGGGGACTTCCTCCTGGTAATACGAGTATATTACATTAATGTATTACAATGTCTAACTATTAACATTACCAATACTATAACTATATCTATTGGTAGGCTGGAGATAATTACTGAAGATTTTATTTGCAACAAACAATTCTAGATTCAAACCTACTTTACCAATTTATATATTATTATGTTTTATGTATATAATCAAAATTAAAATTCTATTTGTTTTAAAATAAAATACAGATTAATTTTTTTATAGTAAAATACATATTTATCCTAAAAACTCCCTTTCCCATATTAAATTTACATATCTCAGATTACATGTTAAAATTTTTGGAATTTTACAAATATATGTACAAAATAAATTGTAAACAACAACAAAATGATTTTATTAGCTTAAATAATAAAAGTTGACCTATTGTTTATAATCACACAGACCTAAAAATAATCAAATAACACACAACGTTATCAGGTCATTCTGCAGGAGCTAAGTCACTAAACCATACTATATTTTAATACAGTTATAATAATATATAGTTATAAAGTACCTGGTAAAGATAGGCTTCATTATTACAAACTATAAACGATACGTTGTTCTTCTGGCGTGAAATATTGCTTTCTTTGAGCAGTGGACATTCATTTTTGAAATTATTTTGATGTACGACATAGTTATGGTAATTTTTATTTTTTTATTTGGTTGATTGCTGGTAGGTACTTTGATATTTTAGTAATATATTGAAAACAGCATAATATCAACTATTAGGATAGGCTTTTCTCGAAATAAAAGAAAATGTAATATTAGTAAAAGAAATATGAAATATTTATCAATACAGTTTAGTTATAATTTATCTTTCTCTAAATGTTGATTTTGAAAATTTAATACAGGATGACAATTAAAATAATTTTACATAACTTTTCTTATATTTTGATGAAAATCGGGTAAAGTTTTTAGATTGATTTATGTATTTTATTTCAAAGTTTAAATTAAGAAAAATACACTATTTAGTAGCATTTAATTGACATTTGATGTTTCGAATTTATTTAACAAACTTAACAAAGTAAAGGATGACACTAAAATCATTATAAATCTTTTTATATACCTACTACTTATATATCACTCTAATATTAGGAATCTTAGACGCGAAGACATTATATCCTGGACTCACTATCATTACTAATACTAAGCTGTATAAAGGCTTGGGGATAATGAACGGAATATTCCATTGCAATGATCACGTTTAGCAAAGTCCGGGACGTGTCTGAAAACCACTTTGCGGGATAAGGATATGTACAGCTAAGAAAGACATTGTACTTAATACTTTGGTATAATACTCGCTTTTTACATAATTAAATTACGGAGCGATGTGTCGGTCGAACTGGAGGCTATTTTCTCCCTTCAAGGTCATGGATAAATATAATCTATGGAAGCATAGGTTATAATAACGTCAATGCTGTAGTAGTGAGTTAACACTAATAATATTATGGTGATATAAGAGATTAAATGAAAACAATAAACGAATGCTTTATAACTACAATCGACGTTGTTTCAGGGTTCATTTTAGAAACGTTTTCTACATACTGCCGATATATTTACTCAAAATAAATGTAAAAATATTTCCACTATATTTTTTATATAACAAAACTGTTTTGAATCTACTAGCAACCTAAAAATTATATTTTATAGATTTAAAATTGCTGTATGAATATTTTACCATAAAAATAAAAAATGAATTAATGAAATTTAACTTTTACTAGAACACAAAAGAAATCAGTCATTTAACAATAAGTTTTAAGAGGTTTATTTGGAATGGGATATGCAATATCCATCTCATTTTAGTCTGAAATAAAACCTAGCAATCGTTGTACATGGAGAAAATTAAGTTTTCATACTTGGAATGGATTTCGACAAATTTCGATAGTTTTTAGACGGATTAGGGATATAATGTATTTTCACCCGTTATGCCAACATTCTAGGCATTGTATTGGTTTCTTCTTTCAAATTTTTTATTTAAATAATTATAAATTTTCTTAACTATATGAAGCAACTGTGGCGTAATGTTTATTTTTAAATAAATAAAACCTCTAAACCACAAATAACATTTTATTTAAACCTAGGTTTAAATAAAATATTATTTGTGCTTTAGAGGTTTTATTTATTTAAAAATTAAAATTTTCTTATTTATTAATTCAAATATCATTTTATTTTACAAAACTTTTTCTATGTTTATAGGTAATACATTTTCACTGAACATGCAGTTATAACTTTCAGTTACTCTACACCGTTTAGACTACAGTATTTGGATCTTTCTATAATACCTAAGTTTTGAATATCTAAATATCATCTTTTGATTACTTCAACAGAACTTCATGAGGACATATGACTCTGAAAAAAAGGATAACGTTTATACGTAGACCTCCAAATACCATATTCTACTCCTCGAAGCTTACTAATTTGTTTAAAATTAGAATTTCCAATGAAACACCTAATACCATTTGAGTCAAATAGCTAACACAAATAATGAGCCCAAGAAATGTTACCAAAAATGGAGCGTTTTCCATATTAACATTATCTAATAACGAAACCAGGTTTAAAATAAACCTCAGCTCTAAGGTCTTAAAATATTCTGATGCTTAAATAAAATCTACTAGTACGAGTTTTGTTTGATGTAATCATCATTAATTTACTGATTAAAATAATTTTAAAAATACTTAATTAAGTCAATTCGTAATTATTTATTTGCTGACGCGTTTCAAAACATTCGTTCCTTTTACGAATCTAACCCTCTACTGGCCTAACCCTCCAGTAGAGGGTTAACTTCGTAATAGGAACGAAAGTTTTGAATCGCGTCAGCATGTAAGCAATTACGTATTGACTTAGTTAAGTATTTTTAAAATTAGTATTTGTACGAATATTACCAGATAATAAAATGGACCCTGTCCATGGCAATAGTGATAGTGAAACAATTAACTGTTTGATAAATAAATATACTATACTCTGTATTTCTTGTTTGGAATCAATTAAAAGGTGTTTTTTTGTATGTTAATTAAGAGATTTAGGTTATGGAACTCAAAAGTAACTAAAATTAAATCAGAAGTAACCCAGGTTTTATGAATATATTGTATAGGATTTTCAACAATTATGCACTCTTTACTATCGTTTTTGGTTTACATAATTTAAATATATTTAAAATAAATTGAATTAAGTTATAAATTACAATAGTTTTTACATTTATTAAAATAAAATTGAAGCGCCTTATATACTTTAGTGGCTGATGGTAAGTGTGTATAGTAAAATTGGAAAAGCTATTAAAAATACATCTTTATGATTTCGCTTCCAATATTTAGGGTGACTCATTCCCATTAGGTTCTTCTCAATTTGCAGACTGCGTGATAAATCGTCGCAAATATTTATACCCTCCTTATCTTCAAACTACAGACGTTTCTACAATCAATCATTCTGTGCGTGATTTATCGTTTAAGTAGCAACATAAAGGAAACAAACGATTTAAGAATATAAATGTGGCAACATCATCATTTGCCAGAATATTATTTCTATAAACAGATTAAGTACATGATATCGATCTATTTATTCTAGATTTTATAATAACCAATTTTATAGTCTGATAAACTAACGTTTAAATCATATTATAATACATATTATTATTATTATTATTGAAATGAAATTGTTTATCGATATTCATTTTGAATGTTAAAGCAAAGAATCGCGGTTGAAGTTGTTAAAATAACGTTTAAATTTAAATAGATTTCATAATGGGTGGCAAATATATATATATATATATATATATATATATATATATATATATATATATATATATAACTATTTCTAACCTATTTATATTTCAAATTCAAAATAATGTTATCATTGTATTATTTCTTCTTTTATATATTTCCTAATTTTAAGTATATTTCCATGTCAAACTAAATTAAAAATACTTTATTTCAGCGGTTTATTTTTTTTTGAAATGTATATTCTTTAGGATTACATCCAAAGTAATGGAGGTTTTTGCAAAATACAAGTCAAATTAGTAGTATTAGATCATAGTTTTAAACATTGACATACAATATTTGGTCAATTAATTTTCCCACTCCTCATCAATATAGTTTAACTTCACTAATGTTTTAATTATTCTTTAATCACATAATGCCATCTAATGTAGTAATTATGTTTACAAATACCTGTGGTTTGTTAAATAATGACTGAATGTAGCCAAATTGCATTCATAAAACTGTTTACATTGATTTGATTCAAAGTCGATACAGTCAAAATATCCATACTATAATGATAATGTTTCAGTGACAATAATATCTTACTTAGTGGATGAAGCAAAGCGCAGTTTAGCTTCACCGAATATAAATTTTATAGAGAACGTGTAACAGTATGAATATTAAATTAAAAAACAATGTTTTTAATGAAATTTTATCCTATAATAATTAAAATCATATTATTAAGATTAAATTTGGTTTATTAGCCTCATTGTCATTAATTTTCAACACTATATTTACAAAATATATCTTTTATCTAAACTAAAACGACCTTCGTTAAACATTTTTTAAATATTTTTTTTAAATTTATAATTTCATATATTTTGATAAAACTATTACACTATGATCTAAATACTTTACATTAAATGTAACTTTAATTATATACAGGTAATTGAGGACAAATAAAAATTTCCATTTACAAATATAATGTCCATTTCAAAAGTTATATGCAAAACGACAGTGACAAAAAATACATGAGATGAAACGACGTTAATATAATAATAAAGCATCAACCATTTTACAGCGATTGGTTCAAAAAATATACTTAGGACATGGCACGAAATCTATTATACCTCCATAATATTAATAATTAATATTAGTATATACACTTTATTATATTCTAAATATTGTTCAGTATGCTAAATAAGTAACTTTCAATAATATAAGTATAAGTAATAGTAAGTGAAGTGAAATGTGAATATAAAGCTCACCGAGGCAATAAACCCCAAAACTATAGAAACTAAAAACACAACTAAGTTGTAGGTAACCACATAAAACCCAAAACTATCTAATGTAAAGCAGAAATTTACCATTTTTTATGATCATACGTCTGTCTAATTTGCACTTGAAATTCAGTTTGCGGTAATTATTGTCGTAAATTCCTGAAGTTGTAGTAAAACTATTTATTAGTTCAAAAGCAAATACAAACCATTAGCAATTACGAAACTTATTTTTCTTTGGAGCCCAATAATCACATCATATGGAGTACCCGTCTGTTTCAAACATCAACGCTATTAAAGTTTTATTACGTGCATTAGTCTACTAATAAAAATATACAATATTGGAAATAATAATATTGTTGCCTTCCTTGTTAATGTATGTTCCCTTAAGTGACAGGAAGTTATTTTTCGGTTTTTCTTAACACGCAAAGTATTTAAATGAAACAATATAATTACTTCCACATGCATACTTATGCGTTATAACATACGATTACTTTAATACAGGATTCAATAAATTGCAAAGCAATATTAAGATAAATAAAAAGGAATATTTATTATTAAATATTCTTTTATTAAGACAAATATTGTTGAGTTAACACAATTTTCCTTATTCTTTATGTACAGATTTAGTAAACGAAAACGGCAAGTAACATTTTAACGAAGTTTAAACGAAAAATTTAAATTAAAAAAGGAAAATAATGTTAAATTTTCAAAAGAACGTTCAATGATTAAATTTATAATAATATAAATTATTTAACATTATCATTGAAATAAGAACTTTTACAAATATTAATTTAAAACTACTCATTTATAGAATATAAACATTGTTTGTTGGTTTAACATGATGTTATGAACATTCAATTTACTGGACTTACAACTGTTGTCCGAGACACTTTTCCCATTAGATCCAAGAAGTTAGAAAACAGTTTCTGTGCTATATTACTTATATAAAGTTTCATTGCAAGAAATATTTGAATTCTTTCTCGCGGTTTAATAACAGTTGCTATATTATTAAATCTAATATGAAATGATATTTTCTGAAGAATAGAAATCCAGCACAAAAACAATATAGTCTTGTAATAAAGGTTGATATGTCAGATATATTTGGAATAAAAATTTTTGCCTAATGTTTCTTTGATAATAATATTTTTTTTAGGTTCGTGGATCCAGAAAGACAGATAGAAAGACAAAGATAGATGTAATAAAAATCGTGGTGTTAAATAAGGTCTACATTTTTTCTTTGTGTAAACTTGTTGAAAAATATTACAGGCTGTATTTTATATAAGTTATAGTTCCAGTAATCCAGATGAAAGTTTATCTATATTTCTACATTATCAGAATATGTCAATCATCTAATGGTATTAATTTTATATTGACAGGAAAAGCGAGGGGAAGAAGGAGAGAAAATGGAGATATACAGCTGTATCAAGTCAAGCTTTAGTTTAAATTATTAAATTTCATATAATTTGATATGGGTTATTTAAACATAGCTTTCTCAAGATGACTTCAAGTTGTGGTCCCTGAGTATGTAAGCCTGCAGCAAGGATCAACAATCTTGTTTTACATAGACATAATACAAGTGTTGTCGTCAGGATGTAGTTTACTACAGGAACGTCTGCGTTACGTTTTTTTTGGGCCTTTTGTTTAGAGACATTGAAGAAAATGTTACTATAGTATGCCTTACACAAATATTTTAATAACAGGGCGTCTGTGTCACTGTACCAGATTTTAAGATGATTTGTCTTGTATTTTCACGCAACTTTCTTGACACCCGGCATACAGAACTTCCTATCTAACCCAGATCCCCAGAAGATCTTATTAGAACACTAGACTATTACATTTAAATATCAAAGGACCTCATTAAAGCGTATCAGGTATTTGTTATTTTCAGTAACTGAATGAGGCGGTTAGTTTCGTTAATGCCCTAAAGGATGGAAGTGAATTATAACAGAATCGACAAGTATATTTTTTTACACTTTACTGCTTTTAGACAATGCATTTCGAAAAAATAGGTTTTATTTTGTAAAATGCAATTCTTCTGTTTCTTGCCTGGAGGTTTCTTATATTTCTATAACTTGAAATATTTAAATTTTTGTATAGATTAAAATTATTCCGTGTTTGATATTTTCGATATTCCACTGGATTATTCTTCATTGGACGTTTCAGATCACTAGATTTTTATTGTCTTCGAATATTACATTTTTTTCAAATGCAACCCAATATTTTGCAAACGTAAACATATTGTAGATATTTTCCATCTGTATATAACGTTTTTCATGTGTGGGACTTATTTCCCTCCATTTCGAAAATAAAAGTGATAGCTTATCTAAAACGTGTTATTAATATCAAATTAAATATTGTTGTAAAAAATGTACCTTATTCATTGTTAAGAGTAACTAATACTTGTTTACAAAACAATAATTCTACAAGTTTAAAGATTTCTAAAACATCACATAAATGTACACCACAATTGCAGTTTATTTGTTTTAAAACTGTTCATTAATAAAAACACAGACGCAGTTCTACTTATAACACATATTACATATTGCTATTTATCATTTTTACATTTTATCTTACATTTTACTATGATTTATTGTGGTTTATATTTACCTAACACTTGTATTTATGTCTAAATATATTTTTAAAAATAAATGTATATCAGATTAGTTTGTGAAACAAATCGGTATGGACTTCCACAAAACGTAACGTCATTTTGATTAAAAAACCTACCTTTTACAAAATCAAAGTTTTTAAATTTATAATTATCAAATGAAATCAAACAGTTGCATAATACAGAAAATTCACTTTTGAAATGTTTAACAATTTTATGTTCTAAGTTTGTGCAAAGGGAAATATAACATTACGTGTTGTTGACTTCAATATTTAAGTTTGTTATTCCTTCCTCATATTCGAGTTATGGATGCAACTTCCCTTTATAAAAACAATGCAACTCTCTTCTTTGTTCAAGAAAACTAATCAAACGAACAGGTTTAAAAGTAATCGTCTTTTCTTATTAGTAAATCTATATATTTAATTCTGGAAGCGAATCGGTCCCCATGAAATGTCTTGCCCAAGAAACAAGATAAGACAGCTTAATTATATTACTTTAAAAACATGAGGATTAAAGACGTCTGGAAAGCAATAAACATAAAAAAATAACCTATCCTTACACAGCTTGTCATGATAGGTCCAATGATTTTCGTATAGAGATATCACTACAGAGGGTTACAAGTAACTCCTATATGGCGGGTGGTGATTAATAAATATACCAGATGGTGATAATATCAGCTGATGTGAATTTGACTGTTTTTTTAAATTTTATTTTCCCTCGTCTGTTTAATTAAAATGTTAAAATGTGTCTAACAGAGGAAGGCTTCGAACATGTGTAAAATTATTTGGGAATGATGTGCAGTTGAAATAATGGTTAAGGTGGATAGAAAATATAAAATATATTGAAAATAGCTACAAGATATTGTATTGTGATTTTATCGTAAAATTTATTGGTATTTAAATCACATTGTTATTATGATACTTTAACTAATAAAAATACTAATTACGGTGAGTATTTCATTTCATTTTCCTGTAATAAGTAAGAAGCGCCATTGCTGTACGAGCAAATAGTAAGTTATAGGGCATTATAATTAAAAACTAATTGTAGGAAAATGTTTTGAAGTCATACCTTTTTTATTAAGATAGTTCAGGGTTAGCCTTGTAATCTTTAGACAAAAATTGTTCTCTTATAACAAAGAAAGATAATTAATTCACCAAACGTTTTTTACTCACAACAATATTTGCTTCAATATTACAACAGAATCCAAAGTTCGAAAAACTATCAGACTCAAGTGTTTTGAAAACAATTTTACATATTATGTTTTCTTGGTAAAAGAAAACAAAGGTTTATAAATGAAATCCATCTCAATCATATAACTAAAGGATGAGTAGTATTAAAGGTATTATCTTTTTTCTCTAATACATATTTTAAAATTAGTAGAGTTTAAAATAATATGAAATCGGAATTTATGTAGTACTTATTTCCAAGCTAGTACAAAAATCAACTTTAATTTTAGTTTCAGCTCACCCAGATACAACCAACTAATATACCTTTATTGTAATGATTTCCATGGGAAAACAGAAGTCTCTTTGTGAAGGTAAACAAATTTAGTGAATATTATTAGTCAATTAAAATAAATATATATTTTTTATAATAATAGAGGAGAATACATTAAAACCTTTTATCGTAATAATAGATTTTCTACCGAGAAAAATCTACCAAAAAAATAATATTCTACTTACCAATTAAAATTTGGTATTGTATTTTATGAATGAGGATATGCACAAACGGTCCAAAGGTCCAGACAACAAAATTTTTAAGAAATTACTGAATAAATTCCTGGACTGGGAGAAAACTAATAAGGTAGTCACGAGTTTCTAGCCCTTAGTAAATCTTTGACGTGTGACGTCAAGAAGTTACGTCAAGAAGATTGGTAAACAAAAAGTGTAAAACTAAAACAGGTCCCACTATAATATTTTATTCAGGGCGGCTGAGTTGTGTTGTAGGTTACGATCTGCTACATTAATATAAATGTTTCAAGTTTTAGCAGGTAACGCCAAAACAAGGAAGGCGTTTTGGTTTACATTCACGATAGGCTTGATGATTAAATGAGTACCTAAAGTCAAACCTGAGGAACAAAGGGGAAGAATGTCTATTGGCAGCATTACCTCCAAGAATATTCTGTACATTACATTTGTAACTGTATCGAGTCCCTTTTGACTATAACAATTAAATAAATGGGAACCCCGAATTACGTTTTAAACATTTCAAACATTGTTTTTAATTGTACATGTTGGGGAAATATGTTTCAATCCTAATATTTAGAGTCCCTCGTTTTAAAATCACTTCTGTTTATTTTATCCTAACCTACAAGTGTTCTATATTTTAGATAACCATGTTATGTTATTTTTTTGTCAGCAATATCGGTACATGCATTAAATACAAACATTAATTTATGCGTAATAGATTTCAAATTATTTTTATAGGATATAACATGCAGTGAATAGCACTATTACTGCAAGAGTAACAGAAAAACAATTATGGATGCATTGGAGGATAGGAATAATTTATACGTAAAAAAAAAATCAAATAGACCTACTTTCGGTCCTCACCACCCATATGTAAATTACATATCAATGTTTGTTAGAAACTTTAGGTTTACGAAATGCAAGGCTTGCTTTGGTACACTCTGTTCCTAAGGCAAACATGTGTTCTGCAAATGCATACTTATATTTAAGCGATGATAACCACAATTGGTTTTTCACCAGGAAAATAATAGAATCCTGTAATTTATTAATTAAATAATGTTTTCCCAAACATGGAAATGTTAATTAATTGTGACCTACTTACATTTTTGTCTTTTGCGACTACCGGTGTTTCGCATTTATTGACTGTATACGTGAATGTGTCTTAGAAATCCTGAGAAAGAATATTCGTAGAAATATTTTATCGTTTCACTAGATGAGTTTGATTTAAAAAGGTTGCTGATAAAATTATTCACAGCTAGAATATTAATAAGTACATTTTATTATAGGCAATCGTATTAAAGTAATTAAAACGGATTTCTAATTCATAATTCATATTTGAATTCAGTTCAAAGTACAACACTATGTTCCATAAGGAGAAAAATATTTTCCTCTAACCTCCCCCCTCTGCCTGTAATTATAAACGTGGGGCAAAATGCCCTCAATTACTTCGTTGTCAAAACGTACATTAATCAAACCTGTAATAACGTAACCTTCCCATTAGTCCTAAAGCCCCCAACCTTCTGAGGCACAAGAAATTGCTACCTTGAATATATCTAAAATCCTTGATGAATAATAAATACTTGGCTACTTCTGCGAAATAAAGTTCAAGAAATATAATTGATTTATTAGGCGTTAAGCCTGTCAATTTGCAATTATAGCCTTTCCCTAATGAGCGGAATAGGGACTAAATGAGATTAAAAATCATAATGATAATGTTGGATTCACCAAAATATTTGTATATTTGGGTCTTATATTCAATCAATAAATTAACAAATATCATTTGAACCTTCCTATACTTGAGTGTTTTTTTTTTAGTTTGCAACATTCATTGAAACCCTGGCATTGTCTACTATAAATCCAAGATGGTTAAACTTTGTTTGTATTAAATTTGAATTTAAATATTAGAACAATTCTTTGATATGAAAAAAATTTTAATTTTTGAAAAATTTAAGTATTTAATAATATAATTTAGACACACTCTTTTTATTAAGAATGACATATTTTCCGGAAATACTTGTATTGAGTATAAAATTCTTAAAATAATTAACCAATATACTAATAATAGCAATAATAAAAAATAGAGAAATATACAAACATACTATTAACAAAAACATTTGGATAAAGAAGTTGAAGTAAAATTCAAACATAATGTTAACTTCCAATTGTTTGTCGAATTATTAAACCGGAAAAATATTCTCCAACACTGTGAAGACATTACGGGTTCTAATGGGAACTAAATGACGAGACACAATGACAACCAGTATTTGTTTACATAGTCTGGCGTCACTTGGCTTTGGATCAAGTTATAAATACACTGTGGTTAAATAGAGTGTTTCAACGTACTTCTGTTAAAATATTAGAATAGTTTTATTTTTAAACTATTTAAAAAGTTCTGCATAAATTTAAATATTTCAAAACTATTATATTAGCATTGTTTTTACTTTATTGCATCTTTAGTGTTTTAATCTAATACAATATTAACCGAACGTGTTGGCAGGTACAAATGGCCGTTAAGTTTAAGGCAATAACACCATTATTAATATAAATTAGAAAGACAAATTTTCAATATACATTTGTATTTTATCATTCTGCTTTTGTTTCAAAGCAATTTTTTTCTAAATTGTAACAAAACTTATATTTGTTTATTTTGTTCTGATTTAGTTGACCAAAAAATAGTATTTTCTTACTATAATTTTGCTTTAAGTAAAAGAAATTGTACTTCAAAGCACAAACAGTAATCAGTAATACATTTCTCCAATAAACATATAAAATAATAATATATAATTTTAAAAGGAATATCTGATAATATACTTGTAAAGAAAATGTAAAATCTTGATTTTGCAACAATACCTACAATTACAAAAATATTACTTAATTTGGAAATTTTTCAAAAGTTATAGAAGCATTGGAAGAGAAATAAAATTTTTGAATTAACCTATTTATAATGATAATGTAAATACAACTTAGTTAAGATACAAACGTTGCAAATTTACTAGTACTAATATCTACTACTAATAAATAAATGTGTCTCATTTTTTAAGTAAACATGATACACATTATAACCATAAAAGTAGTGTTATACTGGAAATTTTGTTTTATTATATATTGATTACAAATAATATAAAGAATTCAAAACACTTTTGAAAAATGAGCTCTGTCAAAAACACACAAATTTATTTGTTCTATAAAAGTCTGAGCTACGATTGTTTCAAAGAGAACATTTTAGATTCTTTTAACAATTCTCCTCTTATTATTTAATTTCACGTTTCGAAAATGGCTTTGTGTTTTGTTTTATGAAAAACAATTGACCCTATACCTATTTAAAAAATTCATACCAGACAAATTTAAGCCAACAATTCCTACTCCAAAAAATAAGAGCTCACTCTAAGTACACTTACAATAAACAGAGTTTGTTATCCAAGAATTTTGAGAAATAACGTTTATAGAACATTCTGTTCCATATCAGAGCAAATATTCTATAAGACGTAGACTCAATGGAATAGCTTCAACGTTGCCCACGATAGTGTTGCAGTATGTTGTGGCTGTATGTGTTGTATACTATCTATTATTTACAGAAATGTACGTTTATTGTTGTATTTGATTTTAACCCTTGTATGACCAAGGGTCAGGCCGTTACTTCAAGGACCAAGGGTGGGGGCCTGGCAGGCCCACAAAAGAAAAACGTTCATTTTATTAAATATATATATATATATATATATATATATATATATATATATATATATATATTGAACTTATAAAAACATCACATTACATTAATTACTTTATATTCATATTATTGACTAAACTATTACATGAATATTTGATGAAATATAATAAAAAATATTGATTAAATACCGAAAACATAAAAATGTTATTTAGTCAATAAAAAAGTTCCTTAAACCAAATATTTAATCAGAATCGGCTCCACCCGCTTGGCATTTCTCACAGGTGACAGTGTTCTTGCTATAATTCCTACATATATGTTTATTGCAATGATTACAAACAGACTTTTACTTCCCTAACTTATCATACTTTACTTTCTTTGACCTCGCTGCAGCGACACAAATGAAGCATCTTCCACGACCAACTTCAGCTTGAGGGACTGGTTGAGGTCGAACGTTATAAGTTAGTTTTCGTTCAAGAAGTTGTTCTATAGGTCACACGGTGATTTTAGTTAGACCTTCGATGTTTTGTGCTTGTACATTTACTTGCGGTTTGATAAGTGCCAACATGCGTAAAAACTGAAGCCGCTGATTCTTTTCTCTCGGTTTCCAGTTTGGAAAGTTTCCAATATATAAAGTAAAAGCATTTATTCACACAATATCAATTAGAGTGTAAAACACTGTCATAGGCCATCTTTTTGTTCCTCTTTTTACTGTGTAATTGCGTGCCATTTGGTCCACTGAATCCACGCCGCCTATTGAACTATTGTAAAATATGACAATGTCAGGTTTGCTTTTTTCATCATCACCTATTTTGTCGTCCTCGTGTTGAATGGAAAGCATGATTAGGTTACTCACGGGCTTGTTCTTTACTTTGTAAGATACAAGTGTAACAGGGGCCTGGTCTGTTTTATTGTCGGTAAAAGCAAGCATAGAAGAGTACAATGGCCTTTCACGAACATTGTTTTTTAGCTCTGTTGGAATATGTTTTCTGTTCAGTTGCATAGTACCTACCAACGTTAGTTTATGTTCATGGTAAAGTTTTTCGGCTATGTCAACAGATGTAGAGTAGCCTACCTGTCTGTAGTTATATTTCTACCAGACTAAGAAATTGGTGTTACTAAACGGCACACAAACGGAACTGTACCTTTTTCAATATCTGTACTTCCACAATATAGTTCCATGTTCAACACGTATCTGGATTCAGCATCACGTAGCATTCTAATTAGAATACCGTATTTACCGGGCTTATCTTTCATGAACACTTTAAAGGGGCTTCGCCCACGAAACAGACATAGCATTTCATCAATCGTGGTATTGGCACCAGCAGAAAAATAATTTGACAATATGTTATTTTAAGCTCAAAAACATTTCTCATAGGGGCAAATTTCTCATAGGGGCAAATTTGTATGTAGCTCTTCGTGCCTGTCTTGTATTTTTATCATCAAATCTTAGTACGTCAGTGATTTGTATAAATCGTGTACGACTCATAACCCCATTGTAAATGAGCCGGCCATATAAAGTTGACCAAAGTTCATGATAATCAACTTTGCTATCTTTGTTTGACCCCATAAGGATAAGAAGCCTAAAAAAGGCCAGCAACTCAGTCCCATCAGTAAGAGGAATTTTTTTGTATGGGTAACAATAACATTCAATATTTCAGGTGTAAAAAATTTTTTAAACGATTCTTTTGCAGTTGTTACTATTCCCTGCCGTTTTATGCCTGGTCCTTCAGGAATTATATTTTGAGAACGTCTTCTAGTTACCCGTTGAGGATAACTAACATATTGCCTAGGATTATTTTTCCCTTCACACACGTAAACATTACCAATTGCATAAAGTCTAGGCCTACCTTGAATATTTTCCCTATGAGTGTCAGGCTGATTTGAAATAGGTAATGGAAGCACTGGATTTAGTTCTGGGTCTTCATTTTCAACCTGTTATCTGAGCTGTATAGCATTATTTTCTGTTTCACTCGCTCTCCCCTGTTCTTCATCTGAACTAAATTCCATCTCCTCATCAAATATTCTGTCTATTTCACTGTTATGATCATATAAGTTACTCATATTTCGGTGTAAATAATAACACAGACACAACCTCAACAATGATGGCAAACACAAACACACTGGCAGACTGAAATGACAAGCGGCAAAAAGCGGAAATTACCAAGGTCAACCAGTGCTACCAATCTTACACAAATTTAAGTAAAAATTCCCTCAGTCGTTTAACTTGTTATATTAATACACTATTGATGTTAAATATTGTTTGTTTTCATAAAAATGAAAAAAAGTTGAAATATGAAAAAAATTTTTAATGGTTACGTTGAGAACCAAGGCCCAAAGGGACTTTTTTTTATTCATATGGACAGGGCTTTTTTGTAAAAAGAATGTAACAAGTCTAGAAACCGATTCATCAGTTACAGATTGACAATAAATAATTTTATATAAATTTCCGAAAAGGTTTTCTATACAAAAACGATAAAATTAAGAACCATGGGCCTGACAGCCCCCCCCCCCCTTGGTCCTACAAGGGTTAAATATCTATTACTGAAACTCTATATTTTCTCTATTATTCATTCTTTAGGTGTTTGTATCGTTATTTCTAGTTTATAATACTTCGAATGTGGAGATGTTAATTCCTTGGGCACCTTTTGCCATACTCATAACGGTAGAAGTTTGACAATTGTTCATATTTTAAACACGAACATTTTTTTTTAAATATGATCGAGGTACAAAACGCACAGCACAGACAGGGTGGTTGGCATCTCTTATTCAGTTTAATGAGCAGCTCTATACCATATAGAACAAGGAATACGAAACATATCTAAAGCGAATGGCAGATGTACAAAGCTTAGTTTACAATTTTTAAGGCAGTCACAGGCAAAGTAAATACTAACAAAATGGCTAACCTAAATTAAGATCTAATTGGAGGGTTCAATTGCAAACTGCAGGTTTGTTGTTTACTTTTCAACATCAAAACTACAACAGAATTGTTTTTGTTAAGGAAAAAGAGGATTTACGCTTTAAATTGTAACGCAGTTTAAATTTCCCTCTGCGATTAAACGTGTGTATATATATATATATATATATATATATATATATATATATATATATATATATTGAAATCGCACTACCGTCGGAGGATTTGTTAAAACGAGAAATCAATCATCAATATTACTTTTAAAATATCATTTAGAAAAACTAATAGACATAAATAATCC
The DNA here is from genome assembly GCA_036971475.1 of Prosapia bicincta. Taxonomy (NCBI): domain Eukaryota; kingdom Metazoa; phylum Arthropoda; class Insecta; order Hemiptera; family Cercopidae; genus Prosapia; species Prosapia bicincta. Next base: position 344,230,375 of record JBAIZL010000001.1, read on the forward strand.
TCATCGGGCCGTGTACAGAGGATTAAATAAATTTTATTACCAATTAATATAAAAGGAATAATAAATAGGTCGTTTACCTGTAGTGATTTGTCATTAGGACTGTGAGTTACCTCTCTCTGATTCCTTCGAAAATACAGCATGCCGTGGGATGTACTTCTCTCTCTCTCTCTCTCTCTCTCTCTCTCTCTCTATATATATATATATATATATATATATATATATATATATATATATATATGTATATATATATATATATATATATATATATATATATATGTATATATATATATATATATATATATATATATATATATATATATATATATATATATATATATATATATATATATATATATATATATATATATATATATAAAGAACATAAGTCAAAATACAAATACAAGAATTATAATTGAATTTACAATTCAAAGCTTTTCGTTGACTAACAGTACCAACATCATCAGGAATATTAAAGACTTAAAATTAACATAGGTGCAAATTAGATCAAATAGATAGCTATGCCAAATCAATTACAATGTTGTTTATTTTGCTGCCCTATCAATACAAACACTGAATATATTATCAATGAATATATTACCAGAATCAAAGCAGCTCATGAAATAAAAAAATTAATTAAAACTAATAAAATTAATAAAACCCATAGAAAAACAGATTTAGGAGTTAAAGATTTAAAAGATAAACTACAAAATAACAATCTAATTACAGTAAAGGCTGATAAAAGTAATTCTATTGTAATTATTATAGAGGACGAACACATAAATAAAACAGAAAAATATATAAATGAAAATCAATTTAGTGAAATATATAAGGATCCTACAAAGAAATACCAAAATGAAATAAAAAATTTAATAATATTTTCTTATAAATTATTTAATAAATATAATATTAGTAATTATATGAACGATAATCCAAAAATTCCAATAATGAATGGACTTATTAAATTACACAAAATTGAGAAATCAATTAGACCATTAGTGAATTTTATAAGTGCCCCTTCTTATAAAATATCTAAAATCATAACATCTATTCTTAAAGATAAAATGAGACTAAATAATTATCATACCATTAGTAATTCTATTAACCTTATTGATAAATTAAAAATAATTAATATTGATAATAAAACAAAATTAATATCATTAGATATAAAACAATATGTACACAAATATTCCTATAAAAGAGACTCTCAATATTATAAAATCTAGATTAGAGCAAAATCAAAAAAATAGAAAATTAATATTAGAAATTATAATTACATTTTAATAATATTAAATCAAAATGATTTTTCATATAATAATAAAATTTACAAACAGGAAGATGGTCTTGCCATGGGTTCTCCCTTATCGAATATAATATCTGAACTATTTTTACAATATATAGATGATAAAATGAATAAAATTATAGACATTTGATAAAAATGGTTATTGGTTTAGATATGTAGATGATGGTTTGTAAATATCTAATAATAAAGATATAAACTTAATAACTGTTTTAGATAAAATAAATGTGATAAATAAAAATATTAATTTTACTTATGAAATGGAGAAAAATAATAAGATTAAATTTCTAGATATAACAATTATAAGACTTATTATTGAATTTGAATGTAACATATAACGTAAACCGACACAAACTAACCAAATTATACCTAATAATTCTAACCATCCGTATAATCAAAAAATGGCTGCATTATACAATTTATTATATAGATTACATAAAATACCTATGAATAATGAAAACAAGATAAGAGAGAAAAACATTATCTGTCAAATTGCAATTGAGAATGGCTATAAAAAGAAAACTGTTGATAAACTTAATTATAATATTTTAAAGAAACAAAATAATAATCTAATTTACAAAAATAATGATGAAAATGTCATATGGACTTCATTTACATTTTTTGATAATGAAGTAAAAAATATCACAAAATTATTTAAAGATAGCAACATAAAATTCGCATATAATACTAATAATAAATTAATAAATATAATGAATAATAATAATATTATTATTATGGATGAAAAAAACGGTGTATATAAATTAGAATGTGATTATTGTAATAAAGTTTATATAGGACAAACTAAGATAAAACTTAAAGATAGATATAAAGAGCATTTTAATGCATATAAAAAGCCAGAAATTTATAAATCAAATTTTGCTAGTCATTGTATTAATAATAATCACTTATTTCCTAATATAGATAATATGATACTTGTAAAAGAAATTAACAAAGCCCTTAGAGTGAATATTTATGATGCTTTAGAAATACATAAATATAATACTAATAATGAGTTTATAAATGAACAAATACAAGTAAAATCTAAATTTGATAATATATTCAGTGTTTGTAATGTTAGGGCAGCAAAATAAAAAATATTTTAACAACATTGTAATTGATTTGGCATAGCTATTTATTTGATCAAATTTGCACATATGTTAATTTTAATTGTTTAATATTCCTAATGATGTTAGTACTGTTGTATTTGTATTTTGACTTATGTTCTTTAATAATACACAAGAATACATAATGCGATATATATATATATTTGTGTCATGGTTTTACATAAAAGTTAAAACATATTAGTTCACTTAGGCTAAATAATAATTGACATCACTTACCTTTACTGGTCTCCGAATGCCTAATCGAGTCTCACATTGGAGATATATCAACAACCCTACTCCGGTATTTAACACAAAGTGTTGTTTTATATATATATATATATATATATATATATATATATATATATATATATATATGTGTGTGTGTGTGCTGATACGTATTCCTTCACGGATGGAAAAATATGATGAATAGTTACTATCTGGAGTACATCCGTTCATTCTGCAGTCCATAAATTCACAGTTCCGACGTTTTAGCACGTCAAATAATAGATATTGAGAAAAACGCCTTTGTCTTTACTTTGCAGAAATAGTTTTCTAAAAAAATATTTGAGAAGGTAAAATGGATTAAGAGAGAGTAAATGGAACTAATTAATTATTTAAAGTTGACAGATTAACAACAAAATATAGGAAAGGATCATTAGCAATTTAGAGTACCGGTACATGAGATGAGGAAAGTGTCCTACAGTGTGCAAAATTGAGACTTAAAAACATCTCCTATACGTGGAGTAATGAAATGGAAATTCACCTTTACGCATAACTATTTCAGAAAGTAGCAACCACTGGTGGTATTAACACAAGGGTTTATGTAGTAAGTATTGTATCATTCCGTTACGATATAAAGCCACAAGTGTAATAATTACTCTAAAGGCATTTACTGTTTCCGCTACCTTAAAAATAAGTTAAATTTTGTGTTTATATCTTGTGTGTTCAAGTGTACCGCGTGTGTGGTGTGATTAATTCGTTCACTAGCTACGTAATTACCTGTTTCTGCAAAACAGGTGTGCTTTATTTCGAAGTATTTAATTACCAATTACTTTGTTATTTTGCTGTCACAATGGATAGCTGCAGCTTTTAGGTAACTGAACTTTTAATGATCTTTTTATCAGACCTAAACAATACAACCCCTTCTACGGATTCTTAAATATGTTTGACTGCTTTTGTAATATAACGTTATAAAACTGTAAATTCTAAGATGATTAGGCGCTTTGAATCAGAAATAAAAGTAACACTCGGATACAAAAAAGCATGGCAGATTTCTAGATTTTTGTCGTCGTACTCTTATAGTTTACTTACAATTCTCTTACTAAGTAAACATTTTAGTCTCTTGAAAGGTCTATGTTTTCCTTCGAAGCCTATGTATTTTTTTAAACTAATTTAAAATAAATGCAAAACATTACTTTTTATGCTGTTAAAACTAAAGCTAATATTATTTGCCTCATTAGGATTTTTTACCTGAAATATAAAAATAACATATTTCGAAGAAGAGAGATGCCAATTATAAATATACAAACGAGCCAAAAGGGATGGTTCAACCTAAGAAAGGAAAGCCAAACAAATTGGGATAGATATTTAGGTGAAGTAAAACACAACGAAACTAATTAGCGGAGTTCTTATAGTCTATTGTGATAGTAATGAGTCTGATAACCAAATGCGTGTACGTCAAGGTTTTGTTCGGCAGATTTTTCTGACGAAGATTCCGCGTGGTCTATCCATCACCATTAGTTTATCCTCAGCCTCTTCAACCCCACAGTCTTCTACTCGAATCTGGATAGAAGCTTTCAACCGATATATTTTATACACACATGTATCCCAATATGGTTCAATAATATAAATAAGATATTAAAACATCTTGATTATATTTGTTTACTTGTAACGTAATAAAATACTAATTGCTTAGCCACTGAGGATTTAATCTCCAATAATATCGAACGGTTAGAGGCTAATGCGTGATTTCCATCCACAACTAACTTCAGGTCCATCTCCACCGAATTTGGTAACTAGAAGGATTGACAGGGACCATCTGTGAATCCTGTCCCTTCTGACATCCATGTCCCTGATGAATTGATAATGAGAGGCTCGTAGTTACTGATGAGGATCCAAAGACAGTTGTTGAATACATTAAGGAGTAAATAAAGTCATTGTACTTCTGGGGAAATTCCCACAGGTTTAGTAACTACTTATTAATTTCGCTTTGTAGGGATTAATATCTCTTTGTATGGATTAATATCCCTTGTAGGGATTAATTTCTCTTTGTGGGGATTAATATCTCTTTGTAGGAATTAATGTCGTTTTGTAGGAATTAATTTCGTTATGTAGGGATTAATATATCTTTGTAGGGATTAATATCACTTTGTAGGGATTATTATCTCTTTGTAGGGATTAATTTCGCCCTGTAGGGATTAATATCTATTTGTAGGGATTAATTGCGCTTTGTAGGGATTAATATCTCTTTGTAAGGATTGATTTCGCTTTTTAGGGATTAATATCTCTTTGTAAGGATTGATTTCGCTTTGTAGGGATTAATATCTCTTTGTAGGGTTTCATTTCTATTTGTAGGTATTAATATCTCTTTGTAGGGTTTAATTTCTCTTTGTAGGGATTAATATCTCATTGTAGGGATTAATTTCGCTTTGTATGGATTAATTTCGCTTTGTAGGGATTATTATATCTTTGTAGGGATTAATATCTCTTTGTAGCGATTCATTTCTCTTTGTAGGTATTAATATCTCTTTGTAGGGTTTAATTTCCCTTTGTAGGAATTAATATCTCTTTTAACATTATTACGTTTATCTTTAATAACTTATTGTTCAGAAATAAAAATCCAAACTCATGACTCATGACTACGTTCCAACAGTTTCCCTCCAACACTTGAGTCTTTATATAACCCAGTTAACAACCAAATTAGTCCTGTATTAATAAACAAGTTTATTAAATCTTTTCATTGTTAACTGAGATACGATTTTTTTAAAAATGTTTCACATTGCGTTTTGTTTTTAAGTCCATTTTGATAATGCAAGACGTAACAATTCCTCAAATAGCTATGAAGTATGTTTTAACCTGAAGAGTTAATATATATATTTTTTTTACTGTATAAAGTGTGTTTGCGAAGATGGTATAAAAAGGAGATATTGAGTTTGAAATAATACAATAAAGCTTGGGAAGTTATATATAGGTTAGATTCTGTGCACGTGCTGAGGTCTAAGACTTCAGTAAGAAATTCTGGTTAAACATTGGTACTGAGGTAAATACGCTATACAGCTGAACATTTTGTGGCCTTGAGGAACCGATTATATATACGGCATTTAAATATAATAACAACGGTTTATAGATATAAACACATTTTTAAAATTTAGTTGAACAAAATTGCAGACATTACTATTACGATAGAACCTAACAAATTACCAAGTCTCGAAACTCATAGTTCACCTTTATTTAGTTTTATTAAATCTGCAAGGCACAGAGATTTCGTATCACTAAGCGATCCTCAACAGTGTCACATGACAGTTAACCTGTTCACTTTCTCATACCTTTATACTTGAAAATGTATTATCTCAGAGAGCATAAAATACATTTACAAATATGTTGAAATCAGAGGGCTTATATTTATTTAAGCTCAAACTTGCTGGCACTCCCAAATAACAGGTACTTACGGATTGGGGAACGGCGCAGATCGATCACGACTTGAGTACAGAGAGGTGCCTCTATTAAAGTGATTATTTAGTTCAGATTGTATAATAATCTGAATTGGATGCGGTAGGATGTTTGTATTTGTAAATAAACAATGTAATGAGGAACAGGTAATGTCTCACATGTGACAGTAGTATTCGTTAGCTAGTGTGCTGAGTGATTCTCTCGCGTGCGGCATATGGCGCGGTAATCGGTACTCACTGGTTTTTTAGCATTCGTACATATGTTACTGGCATGAAAAAAACAAATACAATCTTGAAAGTTGGTTGTTTACCGTGTTCAAATTTGACATCAATCGCTGAAGAATACTTTGAGTTTTTTAAGAGTACACAATCCTACACCACATTTTTATATATAAAGATTATTGCTGAGTAATTTAATAACTTTGAATCTAGATAAAATGAATTTCATTTAAATCCATATTCAATATAACTAACGTCTATACTCATTCATTATAACTTTCTTCTAGAAAACCACAGATGTCTTTCTAAGGTTTTGGTCCAGAAAATGAGGTTTCGGAAAATTATTTTAAAGTTGTAGGAGAAAGATGCCCAGATATCCACTGGAAATTCTGGTACAGAATGTGCTAAAATACAGTAAGTTATAAATCTAACTCTGGATGTCGGACGATGCTTGGGGAAGGTGATTGTTGAAGCTATGGACCCGTCAACTTACAGCCTGTGCTTGAGCATGCGAGATAATGAAAGCTCTATGCAGGGCGACCTATAGAGGATGTTAGAGGAAATCAGAAGATAGAAAGTCAGTGTCGGAAAACCTATAGACTATAGAGAAGAACCAGATGATGGCAACTGTATTCAAGATATTTTCTTAATAATTTATAGGTCAACGGTTGAATTTAGGTATGTGCCATTGGCCTATAACGATTATAAAAGGAAGGTGATGGTAACGCATATTGTGAGTATAATGTGAGCCTATAGAGACTGTATTGGGATGGAAAAGATGAGTTTCATAGTTGACCAATAGGCTATGTATAGGACGAAGAAATTTCAAGTTTAGTGGTTTAAATTTTAACTTGAGCATACCTACATCTTGTAATATCCTTTTACGTACATTCTATGTAGACAGTAGCTATAATAAATAAAATGCATTGTTTTTTTACAATTTGCCAAAAAAGAGCTCTTGTCCAGTTGGCATTTTTTAGAGTGTTTTTTTTCCACTCATCTGTAAACCATATAAAAGCTTATCTACTCTGTTACAGACATGAAAAACTAGTAAACGCTTAGGTGTATAAAACATTATAAGAGACAACGTAAAACTAAAGCAATAACAAACAAAGATAGGGCTTTAGGCAAATAATATTATTAAAATAATAGTTTTCCTTAAATTATACCACCAATAGGCACTTTAGTCTAATAATAAAATAAATAATGAATTTCTATAAACATATTAGAATGAACTGAATTGTTTATAGTCTGAACAATATCAGATTCGCTAACAGCATACTCGAAAAAAGCGAATTTGTAGAGACACTATATATAAAAATCGTAATAATAGGAAAAGTACACATGTGGCAGCTTTCCAGCTTACAAAAACTAAACCCAGTTACTTAAAGGGGACAAAAGGTTGAGCCCAACACGTCTAAGCTATGGCATACGAACAGGCACAAAAGTGAAACGTATAGGGTTGGAATCATAATTTGGAAAACTAGAGACCGCTTTTGCAGAATCTCACTGCTACTTTTACTGGAATATATTTTACGAGTTGTTTTTAATGGCAGTTATGCTATTTTTCCTAAATGGTATATTGTTTTTATTAAGGTTAAGTTATGTTAGTTAGTTTGGTGAAAGAAGGTCTAAGAAAAATTGAGACTCAAATAGGAAAGTTTTTTGATACCTGTTCGTTGTGCGACGTGCCGGAAAATTTCTACGATCAAGCATTTGCTAAAAAAATGTTCTACACGTAGAGATTTGTATATTTTAAAAATAACTAAGATGCATATTAGATTAAATTGGAAAATTTTCTAATAATTTTAAACATTGTACAGGCAAAGATTATTTGGATTTATCAACATAAAAGAAAACACCCGTTTAATTGATGATTTTGAGCGGATAAAACACAGCCCTATATGACAAAGTGCCACAGTAGTTCCCAAAACGTGCAGAGAGAGCTCGGTGTTTCGATATCTTTTAATGTTTTTAGTTAAGTTACCTATTCACAGTCATCAATTAAAGGTAATTTAATTTTACAATTTGCTTTTACAATACTTTTACATATTTTCACACCATATTTTCACAAATTTCATTTTTATACTCACTATGTGTTTAAAATTAAATAAAAACATACACTAAACTCACAAATTAAACATTTATTTCTCATACACTTTTCAATGACCAAGTCATCATCAACAGTGAGTGTTACTACTACGAACTCTAGCTTACAACTAAGTGTTTAATAATCATTTACCTAAATATATAAAAACAGTTAGTTTTAGCCTTAATTGTTTTTATCGCCGGAAGTCCTAACAAATACTAAATATTCTATAATTGGACAGACGTTATTCCATTGTAAATTGCTTTAGAAAAAACTAATAAGAAACAACTCTTTTCCCTCTTATTGAACGCCCCACTAAATTTTTGACCCAAGTTTATAATATTTTTTTCTAATTTTCACATTTAGAAAGGTCTTCGAAATTATTGGCACATCTTCGTTAATTACCCTGAATTTAATGTCATAAAACAGTTGTGACATTGCTAATTGTAATTAATTTATAAATAATTAAATATTTGGTAAATATCATTTACGTCAATCTAAAACAAACGTTAGTTAAATGCTCCCAACACGAAGTATTTAGTAATTACATATTTTCCAGTATAAATAGTCATAAGCTTCACCGGATTTCACATATCCTGTCTCAGGTATTTCTACGAGTACACTAAAGTTCCAGCCGTAAGTAGACATAATGATCAAATTGTATTATAGCTAATTTTAAGGCTTATGGAAGTTATGTTTTAAGGATAGATATTAGAGGAAGATGCATTTTGCTGTACTTTTTTAAAAAAACATTCGTTGATAAAGTTAATAAAATTTGGATATATGATAGTGAGAAAATAGAATAGGTGGTTTTGTTGTAGTTTGGTTTATCATAAAAACAGCTTTTGACAAAAGTTCATATAAATTAAATAAAAAACAATAAATCGTGTACATAAACAAAATGTAAATCATTACCATATTTGTAATGCTTGCGCGTAGGAGTGTGTTTGTAGGGTGAGTGTTTCTGTGCGTTAAATGTCTGTAAAAATGCATCTAAAGAAGAAGTGGTGGGATTGCTACCTAAAAGGTAGAAAACAATTAATATTGTAACTAAAACCAATTCAGAAATCTAACTTTTTTCTATAACTCATCAGCGGATTTTTCAAATCAGAAACATTTTTCTTTCCGTTAATTTAACAAAATGCAATCCTCTTTGAGCAAAACTTTCGTTTTCAGATGTTCAGCCGCACCACACTCTTCGTGTTTGCAATCGTTATTGCTGTCACCTTTGCAGCATCATCTGAAGAAGACGATCTCAGAGAAAAGAGGAGTCCCAAGATCCAGTTTGGAAAAATTGTTGGAAAAATTAAAGGAGGATTGGGAAAATTGATTGGAGGTGATTTTGACGCTAGTATTGAAAAGGACGGTAGGCGTGTAAGCGGTAATGTCCACCTAGGAGGTAAATAATCGGGGAAAGTTAGGTGTTAATGCAATGTAATCATTAAAGATTTCTTACTACATATTTGTGCACTTCTTTTATTGTGAAGCTTTTACCTATTCCTGTACAAAAATGTGATAGAGTGCAAAGAGTACATTATATATATATACATATATTGTTTTTGTTTTTAAAACATTTAATATTTTACAGAAAATTTAAATTGATTAAAAACTGGTTTAACTATATTTCTGTAAGACAGGTAATATGAACAATCGAATGTATAAGGATTTTGATCGCTGACGTTTCACCTACCCATTATAGAGGTGAAATTTAAAACCATGGCTATGATATACTTTCACAGATCCGTGTAACTTATGCTTAGAAATAACGAGCTATTAGCTATTTTACCTAACTATTTTAAACTAACTGCATTAACTATAAATTTTTATTTTTTGACTATTTACTTTGAGAAACCTATTAATTTTTGTATTTTTATTGCAAAACAACTAAAATATATATTTAATTATGTTGGTAACTGAGTTTAGTATACGAGAACATGGAATAATACCTCAATTATTTACTACTTTGAAGTTTTATTATTTGTAGAAATAATAGTTGTTACTTTTGATATAAATTTTATTTCATACATTTTTTCAGAAAATTTTTTCGTGATTTAAAATTTTTACACATAAATAAATTTCATAATGATTACTACAGACATTTTACTCTGCTACAGTTTAAACCTGTATAAGGGATGTAAAGGACTAAATTACACTTCTCACAGCTTCTTTTATTGAAGTATTTTCTGACTTATACTATACTGGATTCGGTGACGTAGGCAATCGAGAAGTCCAGGTGACGGGTTCATCCTCAAATTAAGTTATTTTTCATTTACTACATTTTCTTATTCAACTCTTAAATATAATATTCGGAAGCAAAACTACTTGTGTTGCAATGTATTGGAACAGATTATATAATATAACAGTTACATTTTAGCAGACAATTGCCAGAAACGCATTAAAAGCGTGAATTAAAGGCCTTTGTGCCATTTGGGAAACCATTTCTAGAATGCCTATATGGAGACCATTTTTGCTCCATATAACTTATATAAAACTCCACTTAAGCCTAAAGGTATATAAAAAAATTTCATTCAAACAATGGCGGCGTAATACTAAAATTGTTATTGATTTCATAAGTTAGCGGATAATATCGTCTCGGCTTTGCTGCTTATGCCTAACAATACGAGTGGTAATTTATCAGAGCCATATATTTATTTTTCTTACAACTATAATTGCCGCCATCTTTTTACTCCTCATTACCAGAAATAGATTTTTGTATTTTCCAATAAAAGTAATTCGCTTGGTATTTAAAATGCTCTTGAAGTATTCCGGTGTTTTCACTTATAAGTTTTTGGGGTAATTAAAGTGAAAAGTATTTTAATACAGATGTATTATTTATTAAAATCCAGTTATCTACTTACTTTTACCAGACAAATTTTAAAAAAAATGGAATATTTGGTCTCATGCTTGAAAACTAACCTGTACTGATCTTACATTCTAAATTCCTAGATTCGTCTTCCAATTCAACTACAATTTACAATGTTGAAATTATTAGAGGAAGATTCTGTTCACGAATTTCTTTTATGCTATTTAAACTGCAATGATTTAGTTCAGTGTTATAATCCACTTTCAATTGTGGCCCTCTTTTTTATTTCAATTGTTGAATATGTAGGTAATTGTTTTCTAATGAAACAATGGTTCAGTGAAAACCCGTATTCTTTCACGATTTCAGAATTTTTTCTCACTTCTTAACTATTTTCTGATTTGAACTCAATGTTAAATTTTTATCCTAAACACATTTTGACATCATAAGTAACTACAAACCTCAAACCTAAAACTTTTAATAGAAAACAATCATGTACAAATATAAAGATTTCTGTTAATGATCTATATATAAAATATTCACAATTAGTTTTTATTAATAATTAATTTTCGCTAATATATATTTTAATAAATATCCGCACATATAGTTGTAAGTATAATATGTACAATGCGAAATGTTCGGATAAGGAGGGGTATAATCCTACACAGGTTATAAATTGAAACTCACAGACTACGAACTATATATTAATGCTAAGTACACTACTGCAACTATTGATACATAAACTTCGTAAACCGAGACGTAGGAACGAGTTCTGCGTAACTACGAAATATCTTCGTCAGAGTGTTAACAAAGAACTTTATATAAAAAAATAAATCCAAAACTGTTTCAAAGAGTCTGTGAGAGGTGTAGGATTCATATATACCAAAGTAATGGCATTACAATGAAAATTTGTCAATATTTTGAGAGAGCTATGTGCGTTTATACAACGTTAAATAAATCCTGGGAATTATAAACTCCTGGTAATAGTATTTTTTTGGAACCTTATTACTTAAAACTAATATCCTAATCCTTACTAAGATGCAACTAATTAGAAAGTAAACATTATATACTTACGTTTACCTATGAGTCAGGTTAAGTTAGAGAACAAGCAAAGATCATTGCACTTGTAGGAATAGGAAACGCCTATATTTTTTTAATGACGTAGTGTATTTGTTACGGTCACACCTGCTTACTCTGTGCAGCTGGAACAACACATTTTAGTGGGTAAAGGCTATTCCATTAGTCCACTCATTAGACTAGACCAGTGATGGGCAATGTACAGCCTCTGGGCTAAGTATTGCCCATAGGGCTAGTAAAACAGGCAATTGACGTAGTTTTGAGTAAACCCTACAACAACAAATAACCGAAATGTATTTTCTGCATAGCTGCAATATAATAACGATTGCCTTCTCTTTGCGTTCTAAGTACGGTATTAACGTACCTATTAACTGAGTTTGCTTGCAACCTTGCAGTAGTAAATGTCGGTAGCATGATAATGTAGAGAATAAGGGGCGCTGTCTTAAAGATCTTTGCTAAGCCACCCCAGCGGCTTTTATGTGTGTCTGGCTTGTATTTCTAGATTTTTTGCTTTTTGGTATTGTTTTTTTAACATTTTTATTTTAACGCCAGGTTTGAGGATGCCATAATGTTAGGATATTGGTTATAATAGACAGGGCCAATTTTTTAGTGTCCACCTTCTTATTGTTAGCATTCTTCTATAACTTAATATGGATCATCGCAGAAAAATACAACGTTGCCAATTACTTTCATAGATCAAAGCCTCGGAACTTTGAAAATCATAACTATGATTAAACCCCTTGATGAGATCCAATACGACCGACATAAAAGGTACTTCAAGTATTTTACTCCTTTTTCCATGCTCACTCTAACGTACACGCCACTGCTCCTTAGTTACACCAACATACGTAGCCTCACCGTCATTACATTTTACTTTGTACATTACATTATTAAGATGATAGCGTACCCATTATTGAAACGTTGCCTCTATACATAAATAGTTGTACCTTACCGCGTTAATGTAACAACAAACCCTGCGAATGTACACATGATTATTGACTAGCGGAGTTATGTTCTTTCTTTTAAAATATATTTGGAGTCTTATTAAAAATGGAATTAAAAGCAACAGTGAACAAAAAATACTTTAATTTTATTAATAGGGTTGGAGAAGACAGTAAGCTTTCATTATAATAGTAACTATTCTTTCTTTCCGTACACACACACACAAACACACACACACACACACACACACACACAAACACACACACACACAGACACACACACACACACACACACACACACACACACACACACACACACACATATATATATATATATATATATATATATATATATATATATATATAAATAAATATCGCAATATGTATTCTTGTGTATTAATAAAGATCTAAGACAAAATACATATATAGGACAAACTAAGAAAAAACTTAAAGATAGATATAAAAAAATTTATAAATCAAATTTTGCTAGTCATTGTATTAATAATAATCACATATTTCCTAATATAGATAATATGATACATGTAAATTAAATTAACAAAGGCCTGAGAATGAATATGTATAAAGCTTTAGAAATATATAAATATAATACTAATAATGAGTTGATAAATGAACAAATACAAGTAAAATTTAAATTTGATAATATATTCAGTGTTTGTAATGTTAGGGCAGCAAAATAAAAGTTTAACAACATTGTAATTGATTTAGCATAACTATTTATTTGATCTAATTTGCACATATGTTAATTTTAATTGTTTAATATTCCTGATGATATTGGTACTGTTAGCCAACTAAAAGCTTTGAATCGAAAATTCAAATATAACTCTTGTATTTCTATTTTGACTTAGTTCTTTATTATGTTTATATATATATATATATATATATATATATATATATATATATAGACCTATATATATATAAATATATATATATATATATATATATATATATATATATATATATTTATATATATATATATTAAATATAAATATTTTGGTAAATGGTTGTAAATGTAACATCTATTAGGCTGTAGGATTAAAAATTGTGATGTAGGACAAATTAATAAAGGATTAAAAATATTAATATGAGTCAATAGGAGTAAATTACTATAATAATAACATACATTTTGTTGTTAATATTTTATTTGTTCTGATACAAATTGAGATTTTCCTATATACATACATGTATACATACATGTATATATATATATATATATATATAAGCTTAGGTTACTTACATTATAGTCCTATCATAATTTCCATAATTTTTTTTATATGTCAGTATAATCGCATTCTATAAAACATATACAATTTGTACTTAAGTTAATAGCTACAAAAATAATTTTAACATATTCTGAGATTAGATAATTATATAAGTTTCCCGACCATATATATAAAAATAACCTGAAATAATTTGTTATAACAGGTGTTATTAATTTGACGTTTCCTCTATGTTTCTAAGTAATTACTGTATTAAAATTATTGTTGGTAATTAGGTTGCTGTGCAATTAGGAATAAATTATTTTAAATAAAGAAATTGACATTCTTGTACCTATTCTAGTATTCAAAATACTTTTGAAATAACTTACACCTAACACGTTTTTACGAATATGTAAACGTTTGTATGATATTCCTTTGTTACTGTTTCATCGCGTACACTGTATGTTCTTAGATTTTTGTATATTTTTTTAAGTAACAATGGAAATAGTGTTAATAGCTAAAAAAGAATCCTCTTGTGAAACAGATGTGCCTTGTTGTATTCATTCCTCCAAAACATATTCTGGAGATTGTGTTTACTAGGCAGTATTCGGTGGGCGATATTTGAAAATGACATTCTAAGTTATACAATGATTTAGAGGATTACACAAATAATAATTTATTATTATTTTTTGTTTTTTGTATAGTTAATAGTAGATAGGTAATGGGTGAGAGCCAGAGTGACCATCTAGCAATGGTATGTTGTTAGATAATAAATTATAGAGATTCGTTGAAGATAGCAGCCGATAGCAGTTTACTAATGTTTTCTATATGTCCAAATTTCTTATTGCCCTTATGTGATTGCACAGTAGAGGATCACAATGATATTCGGGGAGATTATGGAAAACTATATTAAACCGAATATTCTCGTTTCCGCAATCATGAATGTAACGTGGAGCATCTGATATTGCGGTAAATTTTATTGTCCCTCAGGATTACGAAGGGGAGTAGGAATTTGTTTTCATATAAAATTAGGCTATTCGGTATGTTGTTACTATAATAATTATTTTATGAAAATTATTTAATTAAAAAAAGAAAATTTATTTGGAATGATGAATATTAACCTTGGAATGAAACTCAGAATTGTCAAAAAAACGAAATATAAACATCATTAGGCAACTAGTAAATTATTTCAAAATTTTATCTCTTTTCTCACGATCCTCCTGATTTTCCTCATTAGTATTGACGGCGCAAACGGCCATGAAGATGATTAAAACGAATATCAAGGTTGACTAGAACAACGTAGTAGAGAAACAGTATTATATATCTAAATAAATTATAATAATTTAAGCGTAAGAACATTGCTTTCAAGTATTCGAATATTATAAAATATTCCTGTATCACTGCATAACAAAGGAAAATGTCAAATAAATAATTATACATTGTGAGCAAATAGATTTTGTGATTAAATCATGCATATTGATTATAAAACGTCTGAATATTCAATTAAATTCAGAAATGTACAGAACGTCTTGTAGTGAAACTAAAATATACGCATTATGTATAGGCTACCTCATAAGCATGAGAGAAGTAGTTTGAATATATGTTTGGAAATATCAAGAGAAAAATACGAAAAGGACTAAATGTAAAATGTGTTTTTATAAATGGACCTAAACAGCAATAACCTAAGGAGAGGGTGACCAAAGCATGTTATAGTACAGCCTGGATTCAGAAATATTGAAAATATATATTTTAAAAGATTATAAAAAAGCTACTAATATGTTCGAACAGACTGTACATAATCAGATAATGTAGCATGAGGTTGTATGGATTTATAAAATATTCTAGGTTATTGAAATTTTAACCTATATCTAAAGTTGATAATATGCGGCTATAGTCTAATTGTTGTAAATTCCAACAAAATTCTACGGTATAATATTATTATAAATACAAATGTTAAATTGTATTTTTAAAAACAGTAAACCTTGTAGGACGCCGTAAATTCTAAAGAACGCTAAATTTCAGTAAAACTACAACCAAAGTATTATTTATATTAGATGTACATTGAACATACAGTTTGAGTTTATTTCATGAACATATTTTGCCATTTTATAAATCTTATTCGAACTGGCTAATGAGTTAGGGTTATAAACAAAGTAAATTACACTACTCACAATTACATAACTTTAATCTCACACGTGTTTCAATGACTTATGCCTACATCATCAGTGATGCTACCACAAACACATAACTTTAACTCTAAATTTATGTTACGGCTATATGTTTCTAATAGCATCGTTGATAATTATGATTCGTCATCGGACCGCGTGTGAAATTAAAGTTTTATAACTAAAATGATTTCGTACTCCAGCTCTAAAAAGATTTGATAAGCGAACGCAGAAGGCACGCTTATAACTGCTAAAGATTATTCAAAAGGAATATTAATTTGTGTAGGTACTGATATCAATAAAGTTCTATGAAGGTATTTCCTGGATTCTTAACTATAGTATTAGGGTACATTGGAACTCCGGTTTTTTTTTAATGCACAAGAGCATATTTCCGTGTAATCCAAGTTTTCGGTGATTCGAGGAGGGTCTCGGTCCCATCTAGCTCTAATTAATGAGACTCTACTACATAATATATGTGTGTGTCTATATATATATATATTTATATTGTAGTATACAAATATACTTTTAAAGAATTCCGCAGTATGGGGCAAAGAGTTTTGATATTTTAGAAATAAATATTTTGAAATAGACATCTAAAGGACGATATAAGACGGATGACAAATGGTTTCGATATGTTGATGATAATCTAGAGAAAGTAGTAATGATACAAATGTAAATTTACTTATTCGTTATAATAATAATATCAATGAGAAAATGAAACAGTGAACAACTAATTATACAAAATACAATAAACATTGGTTACGGAGAAAGGGTTAATAAAAGGCTCTTTCGGATAGCCAGAGACAAGATGTTATGTTTGTAGCATACAAAAACGGAGTTACACTCTGAGATTAAAAGTTACAATAATGCGCTCCTGATGTTATCTTGTATAAGGATCGTAATCAACTGTTGGATTAAAGACCTCTAGTGAGTGCTTCAATTTTATTTAATATTTAGTCTAATATATTTTATATCTATATAGTTTGTGTAAAAATATGGCCTTCTCTAAGCAACAAATATTTTTATATTACCATAACTCAAATTATTACTACCCTCCGTATATTTCGGAGACATTTCTAAACGTTTGCTCAGTTTATAACACTATATTACTGTGTGTCTTCGTGGGAATACTGATATCAACACAACATTATACTCATACCAATTATAAAGCAGTAACGTCTTAAGAATTATGTTGTGTATATAGAATTTAAGAAATGTTGATTTAGGTTATTATATGCTTTCCGAATGTAGTACTACAAAGTTGTCCTCTCAGTTATATTAAAAGAGTCTATTTCGTTTGAAATAAATTAAGGAGCAATAAAGTATTGAGCTGGTTTGGCGTAGTTCTTTTACTCGAAATATTTTCCGCTTTTTCTTCCATTTATTCACAAATATTTCAATCTCAGAAGTAAGTCTATTAGGAAAAAGCGATTAGAACCAGTATTTGCGACGTCAGAAACACATGTGTCGCATATATAAATAATAGCTGTTTTCTAACACATTTAAGTGTTATGAATTAAAATAACCTAGAATTATTGTAAGTCTTCAAATTGGTAAAAAATAATGTCAATTAGCTGTACCTACGCGACCAAATGATTTATTTGGAAAAACGTGTACATTTTTTTTACTCCATAGTTCTAACTATGAATAGTTAACTATATAATATTATACGAGTATAGCCTATTAGTTAGAACAAATTCACGTAATGCGACTTTGAAAAAAAATTATATTTACTTTGAAAATGTGTTTCTCGGTAACAATTCAATGCAGTATGCTCCGAATGTAATATCAGCTGTCGTATAAATCTTGCAAATAAATACAGTTCATATGCAACCTACTTTCTAATTTCAAGAAGATTTTTTCTGAAACCTCCTTCTTAAAAGTTATGGGGCGTAAGGTTTGCTTTACGGATTTTTGAAAGTCCCTATTTCCCAAGCTTACAGTGGCTATATAAGTCAAAAATAAATTTGGGGACTACCTTCATTTGGACGTTAATCTGTATGCCGAAAAATGCAATAAAGAAACTTTTTCTCCTGTGACACTTGTCATGATCCTTTATCAGGACGTTTTTAAATGTTAGTATACCAAAAAGTTTCTAAATGAAACAGATGAAGTTATAAAAAAAACTCAAGAGGGTTTTACCACCTACAATAGTAAATTGTTTCAATGTAAATCTTGTATGGTTAGATAGAATATCCTTGAATATAATATTTGATATAATGTTATATCTTTGGGCCAAGAATAGTGAAGGGGTCTAGTAAAAGATAATAAATGTTTCGAAAAAAACGATATATTACCTTGTTGATACACCGTGGAATAAACAATTTGCTTATATGCTGCTAAATCGTCTTCAATCAGGAATTGTTTTAATTTCACCAAAAGATACCTTCACTTAGTAAAAAAAGAGTTTATATAATCAGGTAAAAACCTACGACGTTTTAGTTAAATTACAATTAGAACCTTTTATTTGCTTCAATGCCCGTAGCTTACATTATGTTTGTCCATAGAATAATTCATAAACAATAGAAGTATTGGGTAACCTAGGTCATGGATTATAATGGTGAAATTGATAAAAGTTTCGCAGAATATTAATAAAAAAGAAGAAAATTGTAAAGCTACCCTCAATTCTTTTTAAAACATTTTGCATTTTGCACAGTATACAGTCTGCCATCTGAAAAGCTTTGATTCTCGTTTAATTCAACAACAGAAAATTTTATTTATTTCAAGAGAAATATTTAATCAATGGATCAAATAAAATGATGAATAACGTAAGACGGCTCTTCCTTTACATTCTGCAGAAACGTCTCGGTTCTGGTAATTATGTTCCAAACACCATTATAAAGTCACGTGAAAAGGAATTGCCAGATGTTAGAATACCTATATACAACTAGTTAATCCTCATTAATTGCATTGGGTTATTAGAGGTTCATTAAAAACATATTCATTCTCAGATTGAATTTAATTTCTGCGGAAGCAAAACTTGGACGGATAACATGAAACGTAACTAAGTACAGTATAATAGTGCATGTCACTATGCATAGATTCCAGGTTGCTCTTAAACTACAGAAAAATATTCCTACATCCAGAATTACATTGTTCAATTTTTATAATAATTTTGAAGTATCATATTTTAATGTTATTATTAGATCTAATTAGGTATCATTACATTAGTCTAAAAACAATGTATAAATATAAAGTTATATAACCAATAGGTTTTTTCCCTAAATTGGTAAATAAATCTAAGACTCTGTAACACATCTTCCAATTGTGTTACCAAACACATCTGGTTAGCTTAAAGGTCATCTTTTGAATAATTTTAATTTTAATATGACATAAGAATAGCAGTAGAAAAAACTAAATCATTAAATTGGACAGGTACAAATACAAAAACCACTGTCTAGCGTCACCTACAGCTGCTGGTTATTGTTAAAACAAATGGAACGGCCACTCCCGACTACAAAGGTTTAGAGGTGGATGGCAGTGTGGATGTTTCATTATGAAAACAAGAAATAAGAGCAAAGATTGATTAAAATTCATGATGATTGTATCGTTTTAAAGATTATATTAAAAAACGTCGTTTTTTGCTTCGAAAAGTAGGAATTTTTCGCTACTGGCATTTCGTAAAATGTTTATAGGTTAAAGCCTTATACGCAAAGTTTAACATCAATTCTTTAGCGCTCTCTATATCTATCTGTCTCTCATATTTACCTTCATTTACTTCATAATAGTTTCAATCTGCTAGGTTATGATCGAGAAGGGCTACGTATTGTTGTAATAAAAATGAATGGAACAGATTGTCATTTATTTCTAAGCAGTGTAAGTTTTAGAAGTTATTAAATATTTCACATACACGCTACTTTGATTTATATCACACACACACACACACACGCACACACTAACTAACACACACACACACGCGCGCGCGCGTTCACAAATATAATACACTTACATATATGTATGTGTATATATATATATATATATATATATATATATATATATATATGTATATAAAACAATTTTCAAATGAAATAATTGCTTTAAATTCATATATTTTTCAAAACGTTTCCCTAATTAATCTATTAGCATCTTCAAGAAAAACAATGATATAACAATTTATTCACAAAAATTAAAGCATATCTAGTAGTTCATATGAATAAATGTTTATAAACAATTGATGTAATATTTAGTTGTATGATTGTTTATCCTGAAAATGGTTATAAAATAACTAGCAATAAGATTTACAAAATCAATTAATTAAAATAAATTCCTTTATTTGGAATAATTTTACTAATTTATTCCATTACAAGCAAGTATCACTCTATTTAATACCCACATACACACACACACACACACACACACACACACACACACACACACATATATATATATATTATCAATGCACCCATTAATGAAAAATATTATTTATTTTTTAAAAAATATGTTGTTTTCTTTTCTCCCATTTTTTCTAATTGTCTTATTTTCGTATAAATCACAAACGTTGGATATTTTTTTAAAAACATCACTCTGTGATCACTCTAGTTTGTAACTTCTTGTTTGCTAGATTGTAATTTTTTAATAAGACCCTCTGATGATGATGATGATGACATTGTCATCGAAATGCACATAAGGGTTTAATCCTAAGTAACTTCTTTTATTTGTTATTTTAGATTATGTTTGTGGTATTGGGGCTCTTTCCAATACTTTCATTGTAAAATAAAATTAATTTTACCTGTCGCTGGTCTCCGTCTCATGATGTCTTACGTGTCTTTTAGCCTTCCTGTAGAAATCATCGTACACCGTCCATGTTTTGCTTATATTATTTATCTTAGTGAACGAATTCATTCTATTTTCCTACAATAATTATCAAATTTTGCTTTTTTTCGACATAAACAAAGCAGTAATGATATTGTAAATTAAGAAACAATACCTAAGAATAAAACTTGCAACCTGTGTCTTTTATTGTTTTATAGAAATTTGATTATTGAATAAAGAAATTTCCGTCAGGTAGTATACCGTTTTAGTATTGTTTTAGAAAGGTTTATATTTTTCTTAAAAAAATTAGATTTTTTGTATTAGTAATGAATGTTTTTTTAGTTTGACAGGTTTAAGAAAAAACACCCATAAATAAAGGTTAGGTATGGGTGGTATTAGTTGACACTAAAGTACAAAATACTGAAGCTAAAGAAACTTCAAACACGAAGAATAAGATTAGTCGAAAGAGATAGCAAATTGTAACGTGAATCCATATATAAAAGTTGTTGAGAGTGCATGAAATATATTCAACTTAGTGTTTCTGAGATCTCGGCGTTCGAGATATTGTGTAATTATTTCTATAGTCTATAGTAAAAAATAAAGTGTCTAATAGAATAGCATCTTTATATATATATATATATATATATATATATATATATATATATATATATATATTTATATGTATATATATTAATTATGCATATATAATATATGTTCATAGGTTATTCAAACACAAGAATATTTATTAATTTATATCTAAAGCTTTTCGTTGGTAAACAGTTCCAACATCATCAGGAATAAAAATTACAATAATCTTTATATATATATATATATCCTATAACTGGGTAAATACCTCAAAAAATATTACTTCAGAACTTATATAGATCTTGAAGCATAAAATGGTTATAAGCCAGTAGTAGGTTTGTGAAATTCCATGTAAATGTTTGCTTTAGTAAATTTCATCACTCTTCAAAAAACTAAATAATTTGGTTAGGCTAAATAATAATGGAATTATAGAATTATATACATTTAAATAACAGTTTAAGGCAGGCAAGGCCACGTTATAAACTTTCTATAAACGTTATTCATGTTTATTCAAGAGATAGTCATTCAACCGCCTTATTATTTCTTCACTCTATAAACTTGTTTAATTAGGCACTCATGTCAAACATACGTGACCCTTAGCCTCAGCATTAGTGATTGCGTATTTAACTAATGCTATAGATTTGCATATAAACTCTTGCTGGCTTAGTATGCTAGTTCTCTTTATGTTGTAACGTTGATACATTAATAACATACTTTGTAGCGTGTAATAATATCAGTGGATTTCGTTCTATTTTAAGTCAATTAGTTTACGATTGACACCTGTCTTTGGAAAGAATTTACACTTAGAGAAAAATCTAAATCTTTCTCTCTGTCTATATAGACTTATATATAAGGTATCTATATATAAATAAAATGTAATAGTATTTAGTTATTAAACTATATTTTTAAATGATTTTGTTTACACAAACAAAAGTTTTACATTATTAAAAATTTAATGTTACTGAAAAAAATTAAAATAGTCTTACATAACAAATTTAATAATATATATGTGCTGTCTAATAATTAAGAGAACTAACGTAATAATATTTTATTTCATTTTGCAAAATACTGTATTCATATATTTTGTCCTCTATGAAACGCCTTATATCAATTGCTATCCAGGTTTTTTTTTTAATTCCTCCTATTAGTTCACACTCTCCTGATATATATCTTGTATAGTTTTCAAAATGTTAATAAAAAACGTTTTATTCATCCAATCAAGTTCAAATATATTTATTAAAACTATAGTGGATAACAATGGATATTACCAGTTTTTTTTTTTCAAACATATCTTCGTTAATTAAGTTATGAAGTCTACTCAATACGAACTTGAAAATTTCATCTTCAAAGTCTATCGTGCTTTGCAACTACGCCAACCTTCCAGTAGCGAGTAATCAACTTCTCAAAGATGTATATGAATATTTCTGCCTTACCTGGTTGTCGTCGAGTCCTACATTTCCATGATATTTATGATTGTCATGGTCATCACAAAATATCATAAATAGTTGTCGACATTCTAGGATGAAAATTATTCTAGGGAATAAAATGAGCAAACAAACTAGAAACAAACAAACAATGCGAAAAGAAACTACGACACAACGCAGGCGACGCTTAGAAAAAAAAGACAAACACGCCAGGAAGGGAATGCAAATAAAACAGAAGGCTCATTAGCGCCTAAGCTTAGACAAATGAAATAAATTATTACAGGATGCTTATCAAGTGGAGCGTGAAACTCGAAGCGATTTTTGTGATTTTGTGATTTTTATAATAAGAGTTTTTAAATATATGCAATTAGTACAGAGGCAATAATAAAAATAACAAGATAATATAAACAAGACAAGGACGTTTAAATTTTGACTATACAGTTTCAATTTCATTTCATTGTTTCAAAGATACCTATAAACACATAGGTGAGCGCGTACACACACACACTCATTCGCGCGCGCTCATATACATAGTTAAAACGGAACGGGCTAATATGAAGATAAATAATGTCTCTAAGACTGAAAATAACGGACTTGGAGACGTGAAGACAAATGATTCCACATATGGACTCGGGAAAGTGGTTCCTACTACGTATTTAGAGATTTGAAATTATTTTCCAGGCCTGAATACGTGCCCACTTGTCTTTTGTTTTGCTCGAGGAGAAAGTATTTTCTATATTCCGTCACTTATAAACACACGAAGTATGAAACATTAATGTAAAATATAAATATTGTCAATGTTTATTTATCAATGTAATAACAATATGTAAGTAATTTAATAGACCTTATTACGTAAAAACCTAAATAGATAATGGAATGCATAGTTTTTACATAATTAGTAACAACTATTCCTATTTAGATTTCGTTACATTTCAAGTTACATGGTAAACGTTTAACTTTTCCAACTCTTGTAATCTACTTTAATATGCCCCCTTACTCCGGCTATCATGTCTGATTTCATGAAGGTCTTCGTGCTGTGAGAATTAATCTCCAAAGTTACACACGCTAAAATACTAATGGGCAATTGCTACTATCGATGGATCACCCGGCGTCCTTACAGTACTAACACAGTCACGTCAGCACCTTCCAAAATACATATTGATATAACCAGCTTTACAACATACCAAATGGAAGCCCTCTCCGTCGAATAACGAATGAATTTCTTCACACTTACAACGACGGTTCCTACTTGCCCGAAACAAAGGGAGTAAATGTGGATTGGAATTGACACCTATTGGAAAATTCATTGACAGTGGAAAGGAATGCAGATAGTTACAATGGTGAGGGGGACGCTTTATACCTAAGCTGTCTGGACAACAGCCAGCGAACAAGTTGACCAGGGGAGAGGGATGTTCTTGGACAACTAACAGCCAGCAAATACTCCACTCGGCACCTGTGGCCCTATTGACTGCATCAGAAAAATATAATGTCGACCAAATGTAGGATAAATACGGATAAACCAAAGTCAATAGCGCAAAACTATTATCCTCTCTGAAGATCCTGAGTTCAGATAAAAAATAGGATAGTCTTATTTCTATAAGAACAATCCTAATAGATTTAGTAAAAAGTGAAGCTGTAGCCTGCTTCCGCTTAGCGAGAGGTTATATCTACCAGCGAGTTAATCTTCACCGCATTATCCTTGCTCCTGATAAAACCCGCCCACTATGCAATCTTGGAAGAATGAACCGTTAATTTATACGGGGTTCAATGAAACTAATAAATTGTATGAACGTTTTTTAGATTATTCTGTAGAATGCTTTATACTGTGATACGAATAATTAGGTTTTAAACAATCTCAAGAAACGTAATATTATATTTAAAATGGAATATAAGTTTACTTTTTTCTTGTTACCACTGTTTCACATTAAATCTCAAATATTATAAATTCAGCATTATATAATAAATAAACAAAATGCCTATAACAATATTTTTTCTGTATAAAAATATAAACCAAGGTTTTGATATAAATTCAGTAAACGCTGTTTCTACGATTAGTAAAACTTTTGTTATTAGTCGTACTTAAGTTTAAAGTTTCACTACTTTAGAAAAGATGTTTCAGTTAATAAAAACCAGTATTATATAGTAATTTATATTGTTGTGTCATCAACAACTACAAAATCACGTTGGTTTCGTATTTCCTACATTTGAAATAATTTGCGTCATTTCTCCCTTTTTTCCAGCTGATAGAAACTTCAATGAGTTTATAAGAACCCCTTTTCTTTTACGTTTGTTTCAGTCCTTTAATTTACATTAAAATCTACGCTCCGAAATTGAAATATTGTAGCTACAGACAGAACACTTTGTCAAATTTATATTTATCAACTCATATTGTATATGTAAATGAAAGCAATATTTAATGTAGTAAATTATACGGATAGATCTAAAGGGAATCGAATTATTTACACAACGTTGCGATAACTGGAGACACGCGTAAGTTATTGACGTAAGTTGCATTAAACTGTTTAATTTGCTAAATTTGAAATGTGAACTTTACTCTCTACAGAATGCAAGTCTTTTATTTATCACGCCTTTTCACTCCAGTTTCCATATGAAAAAATAAATCGACTTCAGCTCTAAATTAGATGAAACACTCCGTAACGCTCGAGCTATAATAAGGTTTTAATCACAAAATTTTGTAATTTTTATAACAAGTTGTAACACACACTTTAGATGGTGTTACATATAAAATTGGCAATTTCAGAAAACAAACGAGAATGTATTCAAAAATTGTAACAATATACAACTATATAAAAAATTGTGATGTATTAGAAAATTTTTTAATGAGATCTCTGGTTGATAGTGACATCTGTCGGAGAGTTTAAAAACAAGTAAATTAAAGTACGTCTGCGCACATGCGATGCGCGGTAGCGAGGAAGGTTGCTTCCAACGATAGTTTAAGGCCTCTTTTAGCCAAAATGTGAAAGGGCGCGGACCTATCCGAGAGCGAGGAAAATTTTATTTTGTTTTCAAAAATTTAATGTAATATTCTTTTTCTTAAACACGTTATAATCATGGTGTAGAAGACAGCGTACGTAACCAGATACAAAGATGGGACGCTGAAGTTACCGATACAGTTTAACTCAAATTAATGAACCTTGAACGTTTCAACCTATATATATATATATATATATATATATATATATATATATATATATATATATATAAATGTAATTTACGCATCATTTGGTGCACTTGTGTTCACCTTGAATTATAAAATTTTATTATGAAAAAAGCAAGTAAACTCGAGTACAGATCCATTTTCAGCCAATGATTGATTTATTGATATATTGCTATACGTAAAAAAAACAAATA
Source organism: Prosapia bicincta (assembly GCA_036971475.1). Lineage (NCBI taxonomy): Eukaryota > Metazoa > Arthropoda > Insecta > Hemiptera > Cercopidae > Prosapia > Prosapia bicincta. Next base: position 344,257,084 of record JBAIZL010000001.1, read on the forward strand.
TTAAATGTTCAAAAATCCATAACTGAAGCAATGTCTAGAAATTTGTATCATGATTATAGTTTGTTATTTTTTTGTTAAATAAAATGAGTGTAATTTGCTTTAATTGAATTTAAAAGAGTAATTATTTAACCAGCACACAATGCCATGCATTTCTACTTAATAAGCCTTAAAAATTAATTTAATGAGACTCTGCTAGTTTAAATGATTTAACTTTGTATTTTAAAGTATTCTCTATTAGCAATCTCGTATTATTGTGATTATATATCTACAAACTTATTTCCTTCTTCTACTCATATTCGTAAACATTTAAACATACTAAATTTCATGATTAATATTATCTACATTAATTCCAATCACAGGTTTTACCAATGTAAAAACATTGTGCTTTGTATTTTGTACAAAAAAAGAGTAGATAAACAAGCCTATTAAAAAACATAAATATTTCTCGTGCAAATCGTGAATTCTTTTTTAGCATGTTTCTTTGTATTTCCATTTAAAAAAAGTAAATTTTATCTTAGTGTTCCTCACATGTCGAACAGGCGAAAACTTGAGGCCCCACAAAACGGTAGCCATAGTTGGTTTTTAAATGATTCAGGTAATAGTCATATTTTACAGTACCTTTTATTTCTACGTATTTTTTTAAAAACAACTCATGCATTTTACGTATAGTAAGAGTACTGTTAAGGTATATGTCTGGCTTTGATGTGTAATGGGCAGTTTAATGAGGAAACACATTTATATGCGTATAAATATTTTGCAAAACATCAGGAGGAAATACGTTACATCTGTTGTCATGCTTTCCTCTTTTATATACTGGAGTTTTATTTTGGGCAGTCAATGCGCTCAATTGAAAAACTGCTTTATTAGACTCAGAATACAAACTCAATAAAGCTTTTTGCAAGCTTCAGTGCCTTTAATGCCAAAGTATATAAAGGAAAACGTCTTTGTCATTGAATTATCTTCTTTTGCAATTATTCTTACTATGCAATGCCTCCCAATGTTGCCCATAAGATATCTATCTTGTTTGTTTTTTATTCTATTACCATGTAAATACCTAATCAAACTATCTTTTTCTCCAACAAAATATTTTAAGGTACGTGTGTCACGGCAATTACAATCCGGACCGGTAGTTATGGCTGGAACCACATTCCCTTTACTGTTTATACATTCCTAACCATGAGTTCTACCAGACCTAATAATATCGTTTACAACTAATTACCTTCGCTTAGGTTGGGGTCAATCTTCATCGTCACTTGACATGTTTGTAGGCCTACGTTATGAAACAAATTACTAACCTCAACATTGTACCTTTCAGCATGAAAAGAAATTTTAGTTCATCCAAAACTCTCACACATAAACTACTGCCTATATGTTACACGGTGTTATTATTATTAACACATTATTATTAATAAACGGTAAGATATCGTTAGGTTTAAAAGAAAATAATCTTGTAAATAATGCACATATTATGCACTTTATGAACATTACACAACATAACAGCTCTGTCACGTATTGTACCTAACCTCTCTTGCCGACCCTATCTGGACTGAGTGGGAAAAGGAAAAACTACTGCAGATAATCCCTTCTTCCACTCATCAATGTTTTCAACTCGTTTTTATACAGTCCAGGGGCTGTGCAGGTTTTTCCTTTTTGCTCTCAGGAAATGAGTAGTCATATTTTTGACAAAATGGCTATGTTAGTTAAAAAACGACAAACAATTGTTCGTATTTCCTTTTTCCATCACCAATTCATTTTTTTCTGTTTTAGAAAGTATATTTCATTCCTATATATGAAATAAAAAGTAAACAAAGCTATCCTGACGGTTTACTTTTCGTAATCGTATTTCTGACCAATTATTAGCTTGCCAACGTATTGCTTCGTCGGCGATGGTATACTCAGTACAAGATGTTCATAGGGGAAATCTATAAGCTCACGTATCGCTGGGCTGTACCTTTTTCTTTAAAGTTAATTTACCTGCATTTACTATAATATAACCAGATACAAATCATATATGAAACGTTTAACGTATTTTCACATTTATTGATGACCTGTTTGATATGAATATGCAATTTGCCTTTCACTATGCCAAATAAACAGTTGTCCTTTTTTTATAATGGTTGTGGATGTAAATGTGTGTTTTTATTATTAAATATAATTAGATTTTATCCGTAATTATTTTAATTAACCAGAACCATTAGTCAAAATAAAAATTAATAATCAATTACATTATTTTTAAAATTACTCCAGAAAAGTGGTTTATTATTATTACCACTTTGCAATAATTTGTTATTCAATTGGACAGTACTTTATTATTTTTAAAAACTAGATGATTTTAATCTTTTTAAATTAGTTGTTAGGGTATTCAATGAATTTTGTAAAAAATATCTATGATTGTAGACATTCAATACTATCATAAAAAAAGAATAGTGCTTTCAGAATTTTATATAACTCAAGGGAGTTTTAGGGTTATGAGAATATACAAGGAAAATTTTTAAGATAAATGTTTAGGTAGATGGGAAAGAAATTTAGCGACAGTCCTTTGAGACGTTGCATTAGAGAAGTGATCGCACAAAATATTTTTCCTTACGAATTCATTTACAACACATTTATATTCTTTTTAGTGGTTGATAGTATTAAAAATAATGGTTTTAAACAAACATCATATTTGTGTATTTTATTATTTGAAACATTATGTATTACCATAAACTTTGTAGGAATATATTATAGATTTTAAAATATTTACATTTGATATAACCTTTGAAAGTGAAGGAATATTATTAATATTTATCAAGTGAATGTTATTTTATTATTTTCTTAAAGTATTCACGATTATAAAAAAACTTAGTGTTTGGTAATTGATTCACTAAACTGGATATTGAAACACAAGTATATTTATGTGTGGAGAATGAAGGTTATTTTTTATATATTTTTCTAATTTTTTTAGAAATAAGGTTTTACAACAAATTTGAGTTCTATATCTGACTGATATTCTTCCCTTACATAAAACATGTAGGTTATAATTACTTTGACCTTAATATCTGTTTGTAATCTCGAAAGTCGTAATGGAAATTTGGTATACTAATTAAATTCCTTGCTTTTTATGATTTTTAAAAGCAGTAAAATGCATGGAAATTGATGTTTATTAGTACGGATTTGTTTTGTTTGTAACCAAATAAAACCATAAAGTAACTGAATCTTATTTATATTGTACAAGCAGGGATTAATGAAAATAGGTAAACATTTAATATTCTAAAACTACAAACTTCATGCATTTCTAATTGGTTATAATGGACCTATGTGATCCAAAGTACTTTAAATAAAAAAGTATGTATTTAATTATAATAACTAATTCAGGAAAATCAGGTAAAAGTCGTGTTTTAGGGTATCATGAGTAATATTAAGATATAACTTCACTATTATCTTTTCAGAAAAAATAGGTTAAATAATAGTAAACAATATGTTTAGATGATTTGTATTACATAAGCCTAGTTGAATGTATAAGGAGCGCAACGTCGCGTCGTTAAGTTTAAAGCCGTTTAAGTTGAGCAAGAATCCGTTATATATCCGCCTTTTGTTTTAAACTTCAAACAGTAGTTTAACTTGTTGAAGTGCCTTTAATATTAAGCTTAAGTTGAGCAGTAGCAGATCCCTCCAGGGGAAAGTTCGTGAATGGAAATTTCGATGTCATAATTACATAAAGATCGTAACGCTATATAGGTTCTATTAAAATTTAAAACCCTAATAGTAAGAAGATATTTGTTATCTTCCATTAGTTAATGCTATGATCAATATAAGATTGTATATTTGATATTGTGGTTCTAATTAATGTAAAAATTTACTATTTATTATTCATCGAGCATTGAAATACGCAAACATATACTTACCTAATGCCTCACATATTGTCAGTTTATCATGTTGAGTCGAAAACCTAGAAATACGTTTTTTGTAATGGTAAAGTTGCGAGTGTAGACCTACCCTACAAAAAAACATTTTATTCCTCAAGATATTATTTTCCCCTGTGAATAAAATATGTACGCTGTTTGTTAGTTCTCTACAATTAACATTTCTCTTTCGAATGTAAAGATTATTTATATTCTTAATATTTTGAGTATGTAATATTTGCTACCCAGTCAACCTCTTATTGCTCTATTAAGGTAATGATTTTTTCTAGTGTAGTATATGATGTGTTTTTTCTTTAATTCTTGGAGTTACCATACTTGTTATTATTTACATTATTAATATTATTAACATTCCATGCTTTAATTGTTATAGGGTGTTTAACTTTTATATATCCGTGGTAATATTTTGATTGTAATCTAAATGATATTGTACAATTTATAAACCCATAATTCATCTATAATATACCTTAAGTCTTTGTAGAATACAAAAACAAAATATTCCATCCATTGTTTGACCCTTAAGCTTACCATTGTTGACTGAGTATCTCTTAGTTATCACAAAAACACAAAATACAATGAGCTTTCTTATCCGGGCATTGTGTTCCACCAAATGGAACCATCAAAGGGTCGCCCTTTTGTTCCTCCGCTAAAGTCAGTGTCACGATACAGTTGTTCCTTCTCTCCCTTAGCGTGTTTGATCCTACATTGGTTTATTTACAACCATTGCGAGGTTAATATTTTTTGTGATGCAGTAAACATAGGGTTATTTGTTAGGACAATGATTTAATAATATAACCAAAACATTTAACACATGTGCATCTTATTGTCGTCTTCACTCGTATAGTAGCCCTTATATATTCAGAAAATTGTTTATTATTACTTAACAAAAACACGATGCTGATGAAGTCGCAATACGAAAACGTTTCCTCCAAGTGTAAGTTAACAATTTAACAACCTTTAGTTAACAAAACGTCTGGTCGCAAGTAATGGCAAAAGTGTAATAAAAATTAAACTGTCTTCAATCCGACATATTTTCTCAAACTTAAAAAAAACATCCATGGTATGTAGCCTGTCACATTGAGTGTTTTTATTTGCTCTCCCCGTTATGTTTTATTCTGTAACCTAATTCTTTTTTAAAACGCCCTGAGAGTGTCAGATTTTAATATATGAATATATACATTGAAAAACGAAATTGTTTTCATGATATTGCTGACCATGAAAACCGATACAGATCTGTGAACATCAGTGTTATGCAGTTATCGTAGGCAGTAAACGTCATTAGCGCTTATAACCGAGTATTTCCTATGAAACCAATTGTAAAATAATGGTAGAGTAAATATTTAAGTGTTTTAAGTATAAGGGAATAATGTCAATGCTAGTATTAACGTTCCCCTTGTAGCATTTCCAGTTCAACGGCCGCATAAGTATCTCATTTAGTTATATTTACATACTTGAGAAACACACTTTGAGCATACTTTACTCACTGTTCGAAATGAATTTGCTCACATTCACTAGTCATATCCAACTCTCAGTAATTTAATAATACAATGCAACATAATCAGTTTTTTAGTACTTGTTAATCTTCTATTAATAAGCCAGACTATGTATCATTACAGATAATCTGTGCACGGTATTTATGAAATAAATGCCTGACAATATCTGCATTACCAATGAGACTTGCTTAATGAAGTTTTAATAAACGTTTGATTTGCAGAAATATTAGAACAGCAAACTAAGGGAAAATATTTGTTAAATATTTGACAATATAACATTAGTATGCATTAGTTGTCTGAAGTAACGGCTACTACATGTAGTTTATTACAGTGATGATTAGGTGAAAACTTACATCGTTTATAATATTGAATAAAACTATTTTTATTTCAAAACTATGTAATACATTTACCAAATGTTTTAAGAATTAGATAAGATAATTTGCAATATAATATTTTAAATCAGTGTCTATTCATTTTAAATAAACATTTGTATAATCGTAATTCTATCGAAATCCTTGATCAGGAAGCGTATGTTTGTCTTTGTATATACGTCTCGAATCCCGGAATGTTGTTTAAATTCCTTTTACCTACAAACGCCGTAGCCTACATGTAAGCTTCTTATAATATTATTTTTGCTACAGATAAGAATACTCATTTTATTGGCGAAAAGCTTGGAAAAATAAATAAATTAAAACTATCCTTGCATTTAATATATGTGAATTCGTTAAAACTATATTACAAGAAAATGTTATATTCATATTATATATATATATATATATATATATATATATATATATATATATATATATATATTTATATATATATAATACAATTATTTCCATTTTTTTGCGTTCAATGTGTGCAACCTATCTTTACAAATAAGTACTAATTTTCTACCTCTGGACTTCATACAACTCTCACAATTTATCATTCTTTGGGAGATTTGACGTGTTAATCTCGAGATTAGGAGAGGCAAAAGGTTTAACTGTATATATGTAAGAGTACATGGGAAGAATAAGTTACGCTTTGCAAAACTATATTTAGAAAAAGTATAACGGATTTGATAAAGAGAATTATCTATTAAGATAATCTCCGTTGGCCTTCCTAATATTATTGTCTTCAATTAAACGTTAAATTTTACAATTATAATTTTAGCGAATACATTCTATCAGAAACAATTTTGTTGAATAAATTGAAACGAGTTTAAATCGCAAAATATTATTCCCTATTACATCTATATTTCATATGATCGTAGTATCGCTAAAATCTACAAATTAATGGGATTAATTTAGTTAGATAAACGGACGTTAATTTCATTCATGCGTAATAATAAATGTCCTATGTATGAAGATATATTTAAATGTATACCTGATATTTACATTCTAATCTTCATAGATTCCAAAATTAGAGCTTTGCTTTCGAGTGAAAATATTTAAAAATCTTTATGGGCAACTCACAAATAATAATTTCAGCTTTACTACTATTATAACTGGTTTGTGTTTGCAGTTTATTTTATGTTATGATAATGATGCTTTTTTCACAAAAACTCCTTTGATAAAATAAATTTAAACCGAGTTGATTTTGAAAGCCTAAAACTGTACTATTTATGCTGAAACAAAAACCTAATATCTTAGATCGAGAATAAACGCCTCAACGATGCTGATTGCATTTCAGTTGTTATCCTGTTCTATTTTAACTTGAGAGCGGAGCATTTTTAAACCAAAGGATTAGAATTTTACACACATATGTCGATAAGTATTCCTTAACGGATGGTAAAATAGGATGAATAGTAAATATCCGGAGTACATCCATTTATTTTGTAGAGCATAAAAAGCCAGTTCCGACATTGACAGTTCCTAGAATCTCATCTGATATTGACGATGTGAAACCAACAACAATTGGAGCAAGATTGAGTAATTTCTTTTCTCATTGGGCCCCCAGAACCCATACTGCCTCTATCGGACTTTGGAGTTTGTTTGAGGTTTTGCCCACTTGGTTTTGGTGTTCGTGATATATGTGTTGCGGTGTAGTTGAGTGTATAATGAAGACAGCTTTGCGTTTCTTATTACAAGAAAGCATTCCCTCCTACTGACCTCAAAGAATGAACCATTCAATAACCACGGATAATTATAGACTTATTGTTGCTAAAGAGACTATATAAAAGTGCATGGGGAAACAGCAGATGAAGCGGACACCTATGAAGGAGAAGGGTGTGGCGTCCAATGAGATCTATTCCAAAGTTGAGACGGGAATTGAATGTTCTTTCATTTTTAAACGTCGTCACTACATGAAACCTAAAAGGGTTATTTGTTGTGTGGTTGCTAGAAGAAAACGTTTGTTAGGTTAGATTGATTAACTAAATTGAAAACTAAATTGCTACTAATTAACTATATTGTATGCATATTTTTCAATTGTATCTATGAACATTAGATCTTAATAAAGTAGATATTCTGTGGAATAGGTTTGTGTGGACTTTTCTATTGGTTTTATGATTATAATTATAGATAGCTGGACTAATGTAGATCGGACAATCTGTTCTTTATATAGAAGCATTACGTGAACTTTCAACTCGGCAGGGGGTATTCTTGTATATAAAATTATGAAAAACGCAATATAACCTCTTATATAGATTTCCAAAACCTTATACACGAAATTTGTATAATGTCAGCTTGATAACGGTGCCTGAGCGAGCGGAATTATTTTTGTAGATGAATTTCAAACTTTATAGTTTAACTAACAATGTTTTAATATTTTCAATTGCTACATTCATAAATTTTTAATTTTAAATCAATAAATATCTCTATATTTCAGTAAATATTGCTAATATATTTTATTTGCAGTGAATTTTTAGAGGTACTTGATCACATATGCTGGTCATCTATTCAGGTGGAATAAGTACTCAAACGTGTATTTTCATAGTAATGGAAACTGTGATCTACGCTTTTTTAAATATATATATTTCGTCGTTGATTGCCAACTTTAAGCATTCTTTTAAATAATTTATTTGGATACTACTGGTTTCAGTACTTCTTCCAGATTTTTCAATTTAAAACATTTGATAATTCCCGATTCGTAGTCTTAAGGAAGCTTTTGAGGATCTTCAATCATCTCTAGAGTATTTAGCATTCACTAACATTGTTTACTGAAATTTATATGTTTTGCAATGAATTTACAAAAACAATACAATGATTATCGGAAATATCTCTTCGCGAACTATAATTACCTACTAAAATTTATTTATTTTAAAATTCATTATTAACTAAGCTATATCATTATGTACACGATTGTATTAATGCACTACCTTCCATTCATACAACATCATATAATTAAATAATTTTAATTAATAAACGTTCAAATTTAAACTTTTACAAGAAAGAAAATACATTATTCAATAATAATGTAATGGTTTTACATCTTTTGGTAATGCTCTTTCATTCTGAAAAAGTTTACCACCGCTTACAAAGAGCTGTATACTAAATATTAAGTTATAAAAACTCCTAAAACCTGTTTCACGTACCCAAGGAAATAATACTCCTGTGTTGCAGCATTATTTACCGACTTCTTACTTTACATACTATAAAACCAGTTACCCTATTATATTTAACTGCTTCCTTATACTGTTTATAGTCCTCGCCTTTTACGGACAAAATATCTCAGTTTTATCATTTATATGCACACAAATTGTCGTTTATATTATATCGAGGATTTTTATGTTTACTCGCCAACATTAAGGAATTCATTCTGAAAAAAGATGATCTCGTCGATTAAATTTTATCCCGTTTCTTAATCAAAATCTATATAATACCAAATTATAATTCGTTTTAAATCAAAGGTTTATTTTAAGATGGTGTAAAACACTTTTACCTTTATACAGATCTTTGATTTAAACAGATCACCTATACTTTAATCTAAATGTCAGTATAAAATATCTAATTAAATACAGATAAAAGGTTATGTATATACAAACAACCAGAAATGCTCACAGACAAATATTGTCACGTAAATAATAAATCAGAGATAAAATTTTTATTACAATATAAGGATAAGTAAATCTAATTATAAGGGATTGTATAACGAAATTTATTAAAATATTCCTTCTAACCTAATTCACTAAAATAATATTTGTTACTTACATGGTATAATTGGAAATTGGTCTTTATTATTAATACATTGATTCCAAAAATTTGATTTGTATATTTCTGGTTTTTCATATGGATACAAATGTTCTTTATATCTTTGTTTGACTTATGTATGCTTTATTACATCTTTTAAATTGTAATTTATACACACCAACTTTTTCATGCTTTTTATTTACTTTATTATTGTTAGTTATTATATTTATTATTGGTTTTATATGTAATTTTAAATAATGTGGTGATAATATTTCATTTTTCATTATTGAAATAAACCCATTCCTGATAATGTTGGTACTGTTTATCAATAAAACTTTGAAACATATTATTACATAATTCTTGTATTTGAATAGTCTCAGTTCTTTGTGATATCTATATGTATATAATATCTACTTTCTCTCTTTCTCTTTCTCTCTCTCTCTACCCCTCTCTCTCTCTCTCGCTCTCTCTCTCTCTCTCTCTCTCTCTCTCTCTATATATATATATATATATATATATATATATATATATATATATATATATTGACTATATAAAGAAAGTAAAATATGGCCATTTACACTGTTTTACACAACAAAATTTCAGTAGAAATGTTTATTTATTGTGACAAAAGTTTGTCAGCGCTAAATTTGAGCGTTGTCAGTCACTAAATAAATTCTCCTGAAACTTCGTTAGTTAATGTCCCTGGATTAAAATCCTAATGTAAACATTAGAAGCACCTCCCCTAATGTCTTGTTAAACAGTTTATTCAAACGTCTAGCCAAGATTGTTTTCGTGAGTAGTGGTGATCTAAATTACGTTTATGGCTCTCATTTCCCAAAATTGTTAGAAGAGAATGAAATATTTTATATAAAATTGTTTACTATTCAAAAGTTTAAATCTGGGCGAAGATTGAGATAGAGGTCGGTAATGTGAAATGACGGAAGTTTTTTAAAACACAAGAGAAAAATACAACAGTGAAGTTCTAAAAATATATTTAATGATTATTCCAAGTCGGTATAGTGTTACAATAAAAATATTGAAAAGAACCCCAATACCACAAAAATAATCAAAAATAACAAATAAGACAAGTTACTTAAGATTAAACCCTTATGTACATTTCGATGACCATGTCATCATCATCAGAGGGTCTAGTTACAAAACACAATCTAGCACACAAGAAGTTACAAACTAGAATGATCATCATTCTAGTTTGTAACTTCTTGTGTGCTAGATTGTGTTTTGTAACTAGACCCTCTGATGATGATGACATGGTCATCGAAATGTACATAAGGGTTTAATTTTAAGTAACTTGTCTTATTTGTTATTTTTGATTATTTTTGTGGTATTGGGGTTCTTTTCAATATTTTTATTGTAATATATTGTACCACTGTGCTCTTGATATTCGGTATAGTGTGTTAAATATTGGCCTTTTGGGCTTTTTACGTGATGAAATAAATCTACTTAGAATCCATTCATTGAGGGAATCACATTCATATAATTTGAGGATCAAATAACCTCTACGAGTAGAAAAAGACTGGACCAACATTACATACATTAAGAATTTATAAAAGCGTCCAAAAAATGTTTTACTTAGACCTGCAACAACTATTAAGTTTTCTCATACACTATTACGCTTAAGGCGCACTACTGTCTGTCACTAAGTGTTCTTGCTCTGTTCCCTACCTTACAAAACAGTGCCCTGCTTGGGAATGCTGTGAAACAACTGTATCAGCTGTTTCGCATCAGTTGTCTCTACAGAATCTAACGAACGCGCATCTAACGAAGAGAAAATACTAATCTAATGCGTAGCAAACTAATGCAAAAAGTTACAATGTTTTCTGCTAACCTCTTGCGTAGCAACCTAATGTCACACATCTGTTGTTTTCTGCTAACCTAATGCGTCCACATCTGTTTTCTGGTAACTAAATTCGTAGCAAACTAACGGCAGACATTCGTTGTTTTTTGCTAAACTAATGCGTAGCAAATCAATTGCAGACTTCTAATAATTTCTGTTAACCCAATGCGTAGCAAACTAATGCCAGAAAACTGTTGCTTTCAGCTAACCTGATGCGGTGTGTGTTCTTAATGTCTATTAATTCTGCAAGACATGTTTGTCTACCTCATGCATTGTTCCTAATATATTGTGGCTAATTTTATTCTCTATTTGATTTCTACGAGTATTTTATCTGGATTACCTTAGCCGGCAAAAATGTTTCGGAATCTGATTTCAAAACTATAAAATTGTTTTATTGCAACAAACAAATGTTAGTAAAAACGAACACCCTTTTTATTTATTTGTCGAACGGCCGCAAAAATTATTACAAAATCACTGAGCATCATTCGGCGTCTTTAGCGTCATCCTAATTCCTTTATATTATTGCTAAAAAAAAAAATTAAATATCACATTTAATACAATTTGAATTATACAATACTGTTTCTATTATTGATATAAACTAACAAACAATTTTTTCAAGTCCAGACATTCTCACCCAAGAGAAATATTAAAATAATTATCTTTTTTGTCTGCTTAGAGTAATAGGTACATCAGAAGTAAAATTGTTTTTTACTGACGAAAATGCCTATCTTAGTTATCAAGCCAAAAACATTAACAATCTAAAGAAAAGATTTAAATTAAAAAAATAAACTACAATTATTAATAATAAAATACACTAACACATCCAGCAACATAATTTAAAACAAAAACAACAAAAAATAAATAATAAGATAATGATGGTAAACAATATAACAGTATAAAGATAACAATGAATAAAGGGTAACAATAATTTAGAAATATAACAATACATAAATATTAATAAGACTATAAGATGGGAATAAAATATACTGTAATAAAGAATTTACACTTACATATTTATTCATATATTTTTAATGATTACCTACGCAGATCTATTTATAACTCTTTCTTGGTAATTGTTTTTACCTTAAGTAAATAAGTAAGACTGTAGAAAAAAATTATTTATTTTATGTGTATTTATATGTTATTTTAAATGTTAAAAGAAATTGTGACCCTTGATATATATATTTGGCTCACATATGTCCTATTTCTTATATATACTATATATCCATTATGTTACACAAATCAACTATCGTGTAACTCAATATTGGGTCAACCGATTCGAATAGTTTTTGATGTGTTTTGTTCACCCAAATATAAGGAGGTTTTTAAACTACCAAAAAACGAAAGGAAAAGTCGAAAACTCGAAATTGATAAATAATTCCTATTTACAATTTATCACTTAAATTTAAATAAAAGAGTTATTTATAGGTTATATATACAACTAATAATCAATACATTAGTTACTAATAACCCGCAGTAGTTGGGAAGGCCAAATTTATTGTTTTCTTTCAAATGATGTACACACATTAGTTTAAGCAACAGTCACTTGTAACCCAGTGTTTTTGAACAAATTAGCGGCAACTAATGAGACCGCATCAGATGAGTAAAAATATCACTGTTAACGAACAAAGTCGCTGTTGTGTCCGCGTATGACTGGGTGCTTCCGATTACTCCCTGGTAGTTCTAATATACCAGATGAATATTACCGTACTGTTATGCCCGTTATAGTGGGGAAGTACTTGTACTTGTCAATCCGTGTGCCAACCATCACAGGCAGACCTGGTCCGTTGTAATATAGAATTAAAATATAACAGGTATCTGGAAGAGACTAGAAGAGGTGTCTGAAAGGTTTAACTAATATCTAGCTACTCTATACTAATCTAGACATCAAGCGATTACTGCGATTTAACCTTCCTGTAAGTCAGAATTTATGTGACAGAGTAAAACTAATTAAAATCTAAACATTCTGTTTTACCGTTTTTCCTGGGTTAAATAGAATTTTAGGGAAACGGTAAATCCTTAAGATTTTCTAATGAATAAGAAACTAGTTGCTAGGTAAGGAAATTTTTATTTTAAGCAAATGTTTTTGATGTCATGTGTGGCAAAAAGTACAAGCTGTTCTCTTGATATCTTAATCCTACGGATGGAGTTGATCCACCAACCTCTAGCTATTGGAGATTATAACGAATGCTTTGTTAAAGAAACACTCACCTAAAAGGAATCATATGTTACGGTTTATGTACAAGGAATGTTTAAAAATCACTCCTATGCAAATCGTGTTTTAGTGAAAAACCGTGATCATTGCTAAATAAAGATCTCACTTGGTCTTTTGCATTACAATATACTTTGGATAAGTAACTTTCATTTATTAATATTTATGACTGAATTATTATAATACTGGTATTTATTTCTACAAATGTATAAAAAATATGATATTTGTAAAATATTTTCAACCACTTGAATTTTTATAGTTTTAGTTTTATTATATAACAAGTGCTTCAAATAATAATAGCCGGTAGTTTTTAAAGCCTGTCATTATAGACAAGTGTTTAGTGGGTCAGTTTTATACAGTCTTGAAGTGTAGCAGAAACACTGGTTTTAACGCAGGCATTTCTCAATTTGACGCGAGTCCTTAAAGGGTAAAATAAATCAATAACATTACTATATACATGTCGGAAACTGTAAAAATCATTTACATTGTTTCCAGTTTGAACTGCCCAAGATTCGATATTTCAATGCAACCATTGCAAAAATGGATGATTTATATACTTCTAGTGGCTTTCATCATTTATTTCTTAAATATAATTCTTAGTTTGATATATAATAGTAATTCTAAACAATCCTGTGAACAATAATAGTTTTTTTAAATAAGATTTATAGGTGTAATTGCGAAGTTTAAGTCGTACCTATTACTATTGACATTGGAAACAAAATATATTCTACTAATAACCTATATAAATATATATGTTCCTATTTTTAAAATCCTCTAAAAATAATATAAATTATATTTATTGAGATATACAAATACTACATCTTTAGTTTACCTAGATTGTTTACTTAGTCACCCGCACACAAGTCTATACAAGATGTAAATAAAATCTTCCAATTTTTAAAATCAGGTTGTCAATTTTAAAAAGGTAATAATAAAATAGCGTTATGTAGTTTTTAGCGTCTACTGTCTAATACTAAAAGTTATTAACAGACAAATTTGGTGTCAAAGGAAATTGAGACTAAATGTTTAGATTTAAAAACGCTCTAGGCCTATTCGAGCCACGGTGCAAGTTCATGCACTTCAGTGCAAATTGATAGTCTAATAAAAGAATAAAATCCAGCTATCATTCATCTACTTAGTCTACAGTAGGTAAATTATCCTAGTACATATTAAGGTTGTGTCATTTCCTTTTTTTTTAAATGTATTATGTAACATAAATAAACCAGAATATGGATCTATTTCCCTTTCTTTAGTTTCATTTTCTCGGTTGATGATGTGACCTTAGGTTTTGACTCTACATCTTCGAGTTCTGAATTCTCTTCATTCTCTTCATCTTCCGTAGGTTTCTGGGAAAGAGCGTTTGGACATATCAGCTGCACTTCTAATGATGAGTCGGATAATCCTGTATTGGAGTCTCCAGGTTTCGTACGAAATTTATCTCAAGGAATTTCTGTACATCCACGAGGTCATCTTCTCCCATAATCCGAGGGTTTATGATACTTTCCTTTAGTTTTTTGAAGAGTGTATCATCTCAAATTCCTTACAAACGGTTTTACTTACTCTCTTCGACACGGGCCTAGACCTCATCTTCTTCTTGCCTGAAATCACCGGCATGTCAACGGAAATTCTAGATGCTCTTTTCGCCCGTCTGATCAGTCTCATGATGACCTTGTCTATAGCTCCAAATGCCGTTGTCTTCTAAATTCTAAAGCCAACTCATCATGCTAAGCACCAGAATCCTAGGCTCTACACATTCCCTGTGTCCCACGTGCACTCCAAGATACATGCCTTGCAAATATATTAGAACTATAGTATCTGTTATTTCTTCTGTAGAAATATACACGCGTTCTGCTTTTTTTTATTTTTGGTTTTTCAGTAATTATTATCGATATTTTTCAAAAACCCTTTTTGAGTTCTCCTTATTGGATTTGTCCTAATGTTTTTACTGCCCTTGGTTTCTCCTTGTGTGTCCATGGCACGTTTTCTTTCTGCACAATCACAACCCTTGCTACAATAACAAAGAGGCTGTTCTGTGCTCTCCACTTTTCGTTGCGGGTCCACTAATGGTGGATTCTCTCCAGTCGACGTGCACACTTTCAAGACAACACAACAAACACGTTCAAAAGGCCACTGCTCAGTTGGGCTACAGATGCATTCTTTAACCATTGTAAGATATCTTTGATGATGTAGACAATTATAATTTAGATTAAATCAATAATTTACATATACGTTTTCAATATAACAAATTCATGTTGCTAGGCCACATCAATTAATTTAACAATCTTAGTATAACAAATACTTTAAAACCACTCTATTTAAACTTCAGATCTACAACTTGGTAAAAGTCAACAAGCTGCTTGTAATGTACAAGACTACTTTCCTCTCAGTTAAAATAATGAGGCACTCATAAGCTCAGGTGGAATGATTTTTAAATTTTGTTATTGATTTTATAATACTATTGTGTGAATGTACAGTAAATCGGGAGTAACGAATATACTACAGTTACTCAGAAAACAATATTTCATTGCGATATTCCAGGACATGTCGTATTAATAATATGTTCCTTATTTAGATATGTATTAATAAAGTGATTGATATTTAATAGAATATAAAAAGGAACTATGTTTGGTGAATATTACTATGTTTGGGAATGAAAACGTTATAGTGCCCATACGGCATTTATAAATTTAACTACCAAAACTGTATAGGTTATTAAGACTAAGTTTATGCATCCTCCTGTTTTTCATGTCTTTGTCACCCTCCTTAATGAATTTGTGGTTGTGTGGGAAGTCACCAACTTTGATATTTCTCCTGGTTTAAACTAGAATAAAATGGTATCTAATATATCAAACTATAATTAGTGCTGCACTATTGAAACAAACCTGAAACCACAAACGGGCATCAAACCGTAATACTTGAATGTGCCATTTTAAAGTGACCATTATATAACTATTTTACTGTTTGTACCAATCTATTAAGGTAGGTTAGGTTAATCTATACAGAATAGTAACTGTGATAGACCTAGCTACGAATGATTTTAAACGGTTACATAGGCTTCGTAGGCAAATATCAATACTCGGTGTCTAATGACTTAAAGGACGGTAACTCCACTGACCATCAATCATTAACTCTTTATTAGTGAACGATATTACTCTAGGAAGGAACCTTTTTTTATAAACCAGTCATTTCTTACTGCATATTTTGCAGTTACATTTGATTATTCCTCAAAAGCAAGTAAGGTATTTTTTTCTTACAAAGCTTATAGTTAGTTTTATTTACTATTTACTAAAGTAGTTAAACACAATATATTAAAATAAATCTGTGAACATTTTCAAATGTATATATATATTTGTGATATCAAAAGATTTGAAACTAGTGTTAAACTATAGATGTAAATTAGATATTGTGCTTTTAAATGTTTTATATATCTGACCTTTTCAAAAATATTTTTTAAGCATAGAACATTTTAAGCAAACAAACGCCAGTAGGTTGTAGTCCTGATTGGCAGGTGTATTTTCTCCACGTATGGTTGATTTCATTAGGTCGATATATCTGATAAAACAAAAATTAATAAATTATTAGAGTTGTGTAGTATTATTGGTAAAATAAAAATATATCGTAACATATAGTAAATTTCAATGTAGACATTTCCGTATGAGTCTGAATCATATATTCAAATAACAGTTTTCTTTGATTTAAAGTGTAATTTTAATAATCGATGGTGAATTAAATCATCGAGAAATTGCATCAAAAACGAGTGTAAGAGAAATAAATTTCTTCTTGATTTTGCTAAAAATATTAGTCAATGCTATTGTAGAGTATGTTACCCAATGACTGTAGAATCATTTATTATGTTTATTCAATAATTTGAAATAGTTCTGACTTAGATGTTATGTGTAAAGACAAACACACACACACACACACACACACACACACACACACACACACACACACACACACACACACACACACACACACACACACACACACACACACACATATATATATATATATATATATATATATATATATACATATATATATTACGTTTTCTTGTTTAATAATTTAAAACAACATAGGTTATTCAAATACAAGAATATTTATTAATTTATATCCAAAGCTTTTCGTTTGTAAACAGTACCAACATCATCAGGAATGAAAATTACAATCCTGATGTAATTGTAATATTCACTCCTGGTGATGCTGGTACTGTTTACCAACGAAAAGCTTTGGATATACGTTAATAAATATTCTTACTTACAACTTTTTTTAAAAAAATGTTTTAACTTGCCTATAGTAGCACTTACTTTTTTGTGTTGAGGACGGCCGTTTCGGGAGATGTGTCCCTTTGTCAACTCAGACCGTAACGGACCCTTGAGTTACGGTCTGAGTTGACAAACGGACACATCTCCCGAAACGGCCGTCCTCAACACAAAAAAGTCAGTGCTACTATAGGCAAGTTAAAACATTTTTTTAAAAAAAGTTGTAAGTGATTACTAGTAGCTCACGCGAAGATGGAATCAACAAATGTAAATATTCTTGTATTTGAATAATCTATGTTGTTTTAATATATATATATATATATATATATATATATATATATATATATATATATATATATATTAAAACAACATAGGTTATTCAAATACAAGAATATTTATTAATTTATATTCAAAGCTTTTCGTAGGTAAACAGTACCAACATCATCACGAATGAAAATTTTCATTCATTTAAACAAGAAAACGTATTATATATATATATATATATATATATATATATATATATATATATATATATATATATATATATTTATAGTGTTATATATATGATTTAAAGATTAAACGTTATTTTTAGCTAAATACAAGTTAACTGGATTGCTATAACTGAATGTAACAAACAAGATCGTCTCAAATGGGTTTGAGAGACGGGCTGTTAAACTTTTCTCCAGGGATATGAATAAGGATATTTTTATTTTACCAATAATACTACACAACTCTAATAATTTATTAATTTTTATTTTATCAGATATATCGACCTAATGAAATCAACCATACGTGGAGAAAATACACCTGCCAATCAGGACTACATCCTACTGGCGTTTGTTTGCTTAAAATGTTCTATGCTTAAAAAATATTTTTGAAAATGTCAGATATATAAAACATTTAAAAGCACAATATCTAATTTACATCTATAGTTTAACACTAGTTTCAAATCTTTTGATATCACAAATATATATATACATTTGAAAATGTTCACAGATTTATTTTAATATATTGTGTTTAACTACTTTAGTAAATAGTAAATAAAACTAACTATAAGCTTTGTAAGAAAAAAATACCTTACTTGCTTTTGAGGAATAATCAAATGTAACTGCAAAATATGCAGTAAGAAATGACTGGTTTATAAAAAAAGGTTCCTTCCTAGAGTAATATCGTTCACTAATAAAGAGTTAATGATTGATGGTCAGTGGAGTTACCGTCCTTTAAGTCATTAGACACCGAGTATTGATATTTGCCTACGAAGCCTATGTAACCGTTTAAAATCATTCGTAGCTAGGTCTATCATAGTTACTATTCTGTATAGATTAACCTAACCTACCTTAATAGATTGGTACAAACAGTAAAATAGTTATATAATGGTCACTTTAAAATGGCACATTCAAGTATTACGGTTTGATGCCCGTTTGTGGTTTCAGGTTTGTTTCAATAGTGCAGCACTAATTATAGTTTGATATATTAGATACCATTTTATTCTAGTTTAAACCAGGAGAAATATCAAAGTTGGTGACTTCCCACACAACCACAAATTCATTAAGGAGGGAGACAAAGACATGAAAAACAGGAGGATGCATAAACTTAGTCTTAATAACCTATACAGTTTTGGTAGTTAAATTTATACATGCCGTATGGGCACTATAACGTTTTCATTCCCAAACATAGTTCCTTTTATATTCTATTAAATATCTATCACTTTATTAATACATATCTAAATAAGGAACATATTATTAATACGACATGTCCTGGAATATCGCAATGAAATATTGTTTTCCGAGTAACTGTTGTATATTCGTTACTCCCGATTTACTGTACATTCACACAATAGTATTATAAAATCAATAACAAAATTTAAAAATCATTCCACCTGAGCTTATGAGTGCCTCATTATTTTAACTGAGAGTAAAGTAGTGATGCTTATCCCAGGTCTAAAGCTATATTTCGCTATGTGGAAGACTTCTTTATGATTTGGCAACGTATTTTCACAGATTTTGATATGTTCCTAACGTACCTCTACTCTCGCCACTCCAGGATATTTTTAATTTGGGAACTAGAGAGTGATGGCTGTTTTCCGTTTCTGGACGACTTGGTTAGGAAGGGTCAGAATGTTGTGTTCACCATTCGATCTAAAAAAAAGAGACTCACAAAAATAAATATATTAACTCTGAGTCAAACCGCCACTGAGTCAAACCACCACTGTGTCAAACCACCACTGAGTCAAACCGCCACTGAGTCAAACCACCACTAAGTCAAACCACCCATCACTGAAGAAGGCTGTCACAGATACGCTCACCTCTCGGTCTCACAAGTTACCCGACAACCATTCAAGAGACCATGAAATTAGATATGACCCCACTTGAGCACAAACTACCCCTAACTGGCCCTGTACGTCACCTAGGACTATAGGGGTAGTTTTGGATGATGCAGTCGGCCGGTGCGGCCTTGATCGTAGCTTTGGGGGTGGGTTCGACCACGTTTATAGGGGTAGGGGGTAGTTTTTCAAAAAAAAATAAATTCCAACCCTCTAACTTAAGCTAGCCAAATTCCATCTAACCTACCACTAGGTGCAGGGGTGTCCTCAGCTAAGTTTTGGACCATCCCCGGGGGTAGCTCCGGGGGTAGATTCGGGGTGGTGGGTAGTTTTTGAAAAAATTTTGGAAAAACGTGTCTTGACTGATAGGGTGAGTCTAGAGTGTATTATCGCCACGGTTGGGGGTGGTTTCACCTAGGGGTAGTTTTTAAATAAAATATGGCATTGCCAAAAATCGATCGGTTGGATCACATGACCGTACGGGATATGTCTAGAGTCCGGTATGGGCTGCTGCGGGGGTAGTTTCACCTAGGGGTAGTTTTTAAATAAAATATGATATTGCCAAAAATCGATCAGTTGGATCAAATGACTGTATGTGGTATGTATAAAGTCCATTATGGACCGTTGTGGGGGCGGGTTCACCTGAGGACCGATTTCAGATTGTCAAAAATAATCGGGGTCCTAGGTAAAATCCACCCGGGAACCAGGCATTAGTTAAAGCCGCCAAGGAGCAGGTAGAGCCAATATGGAGCACGGTCTCGGTTAAAGCCAATCCGAAGCCTTGCCCTAGGAACCTGGCCTTAGGTAAAGTCACCCTGGAGTCGTGCCTGAGGTAAGGCCACCCAGCAGCCAGGCCTTAGGTAAAGCTAACATGGAGCAAAGCCTCGGGTATAAGCCATCCCGAAGCCTTGCCCTAGGTAAAGTAACCCCTGGAACCAGGCCTTAGGTAAAGCTGCCACGGAGTCGGGGCCTAGGTAAAGCTTCTTTGGAGTCAGCCCGAGATCCAGGATGGGTGCTATATCAATTACAGCCTCTCGACCAAGACAATTACCTCCACCAATTCTTGGGTAAAGCCAACCCGGAGTCGGGTCTAAGTAACACCAGGAGTCGTCCAATGGGTAAAGCCCCCCAGGAGCTAGGCCTTAGGTACAGCCCCCACAGAGTATAGGCTTAGGTTAAAACCACCCCGAAGCCTGGCCCAAGCTAGATCAACCCTGGAGAAAGGCCTGAGGCAAAATCACACTATAGTCAGGCTCTAATTTAATATATCTGATGACGTATCTCTTATCGAGGCCCGAGCGACTCTAGGCAAGTAGTAGGCTCACCCTAACTAGAGTGTTCTATCCCTAAATAAATTGGCTGATGCAGGGCAAGTTGTTATGATTGTCTATGCTACAAAATAATAAACAAAGCAACAAAGCCTTATCGTGTGAGGGAATACGTTTGGCCTACATAGCTGGTTACCGTGTGCTAGACATGTGCAGACTTGCAGCGATAACGCATTATCTTAAAACCGCAACGGCAGCCGGTGACCGCTATAGCAGGCATAAAACCCCGCACAGCTGTGTCGTTGTGAATCAAGGTGACTGTTTTTGTTTTGATTACTGTATCGATTTATTATGTACTGTCGGCACACCAAGGCATACATATATAATATAAAGTCAGCTATGTATACACCCTACAGCCAGGATTGTGTCTAAATATAATCCTATTAGGTATACATAAATGTAGGCTGTTATAGTTTAACTAAACAGATAGCTTTTATGGATATATTCTATAATTGTAAATAGGTTTAGATAAAAAGGTCTATGGAGAAACACTAATAACGAGGTCTATCACATAACATGAATAAATATATGCTATGAAACGAACCTAACTATCTATTCAACAGAGTGTTTTAGCAATATAAGAGCAGTATAAACATATAATATTGGATAAGGCCAACGATATAAGGATCCGTTATGGAAAAGGGCAGGTATATGAAATAATATATACAATAAGGGTATTCAGCATGATTATTTATTAAACTAACATATAAAAATAATTATACAGTGCATAGATATAAATTGTTCTCAATATTACATATATAATTTAAATGTGTCGATGATCCGAGATCTGCAATTTGGGCAGCGATTAAATCTTGAGAGACAGGTTAGGCAAAAGACATGTCCGCTGGGCATGGCAACAGCGTTGCGAGGGTTCTCACAACATATATTGCATAAGCTAATCTCCGTCGTTCGTGGCTTATTCTGAAGGCAAAAAAAGTCAATTAGTAACAACTGTATATGCATATACAAATCCTGTAAGAAACAATATGATTAGTAAATCGGTCCAGATATCCTGAAAGAAAAGTCAATCGAAATAATATGAAAATCTACCTACATTATTGGTACGCTGGACAGTGTAGTCTCCCGCCACCACAATATCCTGTAGGAACCGTCTCGTCATGCCCCAAACGTTATACGCAAAGGTCCGACTCGTCCTGTAGTACGCTTTTGAAGCAGCCGTCCGCAAATCCCTAATCACCAGCTGGAGCTCCATTAAAGTGTAATCCAGCGTCTGAATGCATGTGTGGGGTGAAGGCGGGTCCCTCGGTGGATGAGAAGCCATTAGGAAATCGTGTAGGCGAAACGAAAACGAATCATCCCAACTATAGCCGGATCTATGATCCTCTTCCTCATCGCTGTCCGTATCAACGCCTGGCGGACGGGTAGGTAAATCTCCTGGAGACGAGCCCATAGGTAGTATTAGAGTGAAACTAGGTGAAACTACCCCCGCAGCAGCCCATACCGGACTCTAGACATATCCCGTACGGTCATGTGATCCAACCGATCGATTTTTGGCAATTCCATATTTTATTTAAAAACTACCCCTAGGTGAAACCACCCCCAACCGTGGCGATAATACACTCTAGACTCACCCTATCAGTCAAGACACGTTTTTCCAAAATTTTTTCAAAAACTACCCACCACCCCGAATCTACCCCCGGAGCTACCCCCGGGGATGGTCCAAAACTTAGCTGAGGACACCCCTGCACCTAGTGGTAGGTTAGATGGAATTTGGCTAGCTTAAGTTAGAGGGTTGGAATTTATTTTTTTTTGAAAAACTACCCCCTACCCCTATAAACGTGGTCGAACCCACCCCCAAAGCTACGATCAAGGCCGCACCGGCCGACTGCATCATCCAAAACTACCCCTATAGTCCTAGGTGACGTACAGGGCCAGTTAGGGGTAGTTTGTGCTCAAGTGGGGTCATATCTAATTTCATGGTCTCTTGAATGGTTGTCGGGTAACTTGTGAGACCGAGAGGTGAGCGTATCTGTGACAGCCCTCATCAGTGATGGGTGGTTTGACTTAGTGGTGGTTTGACTCAGTGGCGGTTTGACTCAGTGGTGGTTTGACACAGTGGTGGTTTGACTCAGTGGCGGTTTGACTCAGAGTTAATATATTTATTTTTGTGAGTCTCTTTTTTTTAGATCGAATGGTGAACACAACATTCTGACCCTTCCTAACCAAGTCGTCCAGAAACGGAAAACAGCCATCACTCTCTAGTTCCCAAATTAAAAATATCCTGGAGTGGCGAGAGTAGAGGTACGTTAGGAACATATCAATATCTGTGCCAATACGTTGCCAAATCATAAAGAAGTCTTCCACATAGCGAAATATAGCTTTAGACCTGGGATAAGCATCATTCAGGCCGTCTCGCTCAAAGAACGTCATAAATATATTGGCTACTGCTGGAGAAAGAGAAGATACCATAGGGGCAACATCACGTTGCCTGTAAAACTGTTCATTAAACAAAAAGTAAGTCTTTTTGAGACATTGTATAGCCAGATCTAAGATATGTGAAGGAATATGTTTTAAAATGGATATCCTCTGAATAAGTAACGCTGGGAAAGAATGTCATGATATTAAAGCTAATTATAAAAATAATTTTATTCAAGCCTGACGTTCAAGCTGTTCAAAATAAAATATATATAGGCGTAGAGTTGTATGCGCTCTTCATTCGCTCTGCAACTTTTGTTGGGTTCACTCCGTCAATGACAGATGGTATTTTATCGAAATGTCGGAACTGTGATTCTATGCACTGCAGAACGGATGTACTCCTGAAAACAACTATTCGTGATATTTTCCGACATTGAAGGAATATGTAACAGCGTTGTATAATTTTGGTAGCAAAATTAAAGAAAGAAAAATTATGTGAAATATTAGAAATCAATAGAGTAGTTCAAATCATCCGAGGTTGCACTAAAAACGTCCGGAAGACCACCTTGCTTTGTTGAAGCAGTGCGAGGGCTGCTTTAATGATAAAAACGACACTGAGTTTAAATGAAACACTAAACGTTAATTAAAAGAAATAGTTCAATTTTATGAGTGGAGTTAAGTCTACGCCACTTACCATTCCAAGCTATACAGGGTAGTTGAAGAGTTGATGCTGCGGTTGTCCCAGGCCTGGGTCAAGTCCAGTGGTGATGAAACGTAGCTTGCGAAGAAGGGAATAAAACTAGAACTCATTTAAAATTAATTGAAAGTTAAAAGCACTTCAATAGTCACAATAGCAAATCTTTAATTAACATTGGATATTTCACACGTGAGGTTAAAGAGTTAATTGCCTGCGATGTAATGAAATACCACGCGTTTAACCTAACACAATGGCAATCAAACTTAGAAAGCGGTTAAATTGACTTATTAAAGTTGGACGGCGGTAATATATAGTTAAAACCGCATCTAAGACATTAATTAACATAATCAATAAGCGGTGTAATATTATAAAGCGGTTTAAACACGATGTAATCGGCTAAAGCACTTGAATAGAAACGATTGCTGAATTCTAATGCGCCATGTTGCAAGAAGTGTGTAACTGAGAAAGACGGAAATGCTAGCAAAAAGCAACCTAGATCAAAAACTACGTGGACCTAGTCTTAAACCATAGATGAATAGTCTCAATGCGTCTGGTAACTGGATCGTAAAACTACTTCTTTGCAGTAAAAGAAACCTAGATTCTGGACGACAACGAAAGTCTAGTAGGCGGTGGAAATTGAACTGTGGTAAAACACCAGCTGATTTCTAGGTTATACGAAAATAATGACAGAGGTAAATAAACGTGGTTTAGGGAAAGTGAGGTTAGCAATCCTGTACTTAACAAGCGTAATATATATATATGACAAACATACATTTCACAAGTAAAATTTTGTTACGTGTTTCCTATATTACTTATTGGTCTTATCGAAAAATACTCAAACTAAAACTGGACGTAAATTTGAACCAGTAGTGTCTATTGGGACTCGTGTTGAATTTTTTATAATGAAAAGCAAGGCTTTTTAATTAAATAGGTAAATGGGAGGAATATAATAACAATCTAATAAATAGGCAATATAAATATAAATAAATATATATATATATATATATATATATATATATATAAAAAATAGGTAAAATTCCACGTCTTTAATTTAAGTTATATGTTTGTTATAAAAATCCCTGACGATGATGTCATTATGTCATTGAAACGTCCTTGAGATTGAAGTACTGTAATTGTAGATTTTATATATTTCCTGTTTTATAACCCAAACTCACAAGTCTGCTCGAATATTGTGCTCAAACTTCTGTTTTTGACATCTCAAATTTAAACTATGCAACACATGTTGATAATAAATCGAATAATAAACTAGATTAAATCCGCGTGCTGCTTCTCACCAAGAATGGAAATTTATGTAACAAATTTGCTCAGATATTGTGTCCTCTAAAGTAATCTATCACTTAAAGTCCCATGAAGTTCCGCACCCTTTCCTTTACGCAAGATAAGAAATATAAATCTTCCAATGCGATGTTATTTGTTGTCGTTTAGACTGGAACTTGCTATTAGCCGCAGACGTTTTATTGAAGGATTAGTTTAAAACAGAAATTTAAAGTAATACAGGAGGGCCTAACATTGCCGAAATTATTGTCACTTGAAATATAACCGCAATATGTTATTCTATGTTTTGGTTTGAACATTTTCTAAACTAAAAATATTTCTAGTTTATTGGTATAATTGTTACATGGATCAAGTGTGAATAATATATTAGATGAAACTCCTGTAATAATTATAACGTAATTCATATTAGAAATATAATTTACCTATAACGTTAACATATAAAGCTTCTCTGAGCTAAAAAATCTACTTAAACAAAATCCTGTTTTATAATTTCAACTCTCATTAAAATCGTCATTTCTTTTCAATATTTTACAAATATACTAAAGTGTGTGATACTAAATATACACATCAATTTTGTAGATAAATTAAATACATAACCTAAGAATTCTAAATATTTTGATAAAAAAGGATAGTGCTCAATTCTTCCCGTCTATTATTGATTACTATACAAAGTTTGACAATTAGTTTGAGTTGTCAAAGATTGATTTTAGTTTTCGTTTTCAAAATGTCAATTAGACATTCAATTATTACCTTATTTCGTGATAAATGGAAACATTTATTTTCTTAAATCGATTCTTCCCACATCTTATTTAACCTCCTTTGAATTCTATAATAATAATTCATAGTTCTATCTATATCTATTTCATAGGGAGTTTGTATTACACTTGAAACCTTTATTTTAAAGATTTTTAACATTGATAATTTAAAATTCAAGCGCTTGAATCTCGAGAATGACAAATTTTAAACAATTAAAGAATAATGTGTACGTAGGTTTTACACATCTAACTTGCTGAATAAAATGATTTACCTAAATATATTATTCAAGATAATATATTATATTCTATTACCTTTTAAAAACTGGAATAAAATATGTTTTCAAAGTGTTTCATTGAACGAAACTGTACTCCATTACGTTTAAATTGGTTTTGCGGATAGAAAACATTAAACTGTACAAAAGTATCCAGAACCTTAATCCTTAAATAGCTTTCCTCACCGCATCTTTAGGTATATTGAAAATCACAGTTATGCCAGTCGATTAACCCCGCTATAGAAGAATAACTTGATTTTTGTTTGAACTCTAACTTTTACTTGCAAATGTATTCCTTGCTATGAGTACTGAAGTACTAGCGAGGGATATTAGTACTGAATACAATTGTACTCATATTATAACGATAGTCACGGGATAGTGATGAGCAGCGAAACGTTTACAGAGAAAATAATAAAAGCAAAATAATGGTGATACTGATTCAAACCAGTTTAAAAATGAACATTAGTTCTAGCTACATTCGGCAGCAAAAAAAAAAAACAAAAACTGCTTCCGATAAGTATAGCAAAATCTTAAACTGACCGATTTGAAGCGTTTGTTTTTAAAAATATTAAGATAGTTACGAGGAATGAAGGTTTATGTTTCTATATTTGACCTTGTTCATTAATTGTTATTTATAATATAACATTTATAGTAAATAGGATTATGTATTCCTTATTGATGTATTTAATAGTATTTTGCTAACCCTAAAATAGCGTAAAAAAATAATATGGAAAAGAATTGAATTGTGTTTACAATAGTAACCCACGTGAGTACTTACGTAAGAAAAAAACGTTAATTGATTTGTAACAAAATACTGTTTCAAGATAATTTTATGCTGTATATTTAATCTTACGTTTGTCGACGAATTTAAACGTTGTGGTATTTTTGTAAATTCCTTACTTTTAAGAATTCATTAATCAGGGGAAATTGAAGTTTTCTAAAAACGAAATAATTTTACAAAGGTGAGTGGAAAGTGTCGGTGATTTCGAAGTGACAAAAAATCTATTCAATGAAATCTTTAATAATTATCCTTAATGCGATATTAATTACGTTTTAATACCCACCTTTGTTACATTTTATAAAATTGTCGCTACAAATTTGTCACCTACAATTCGAAGAGAGAAACAATGTCACTTGAAACTCTGGGACGCTAATCTGAACTTTGACAGAAGGTGCCTTGTTGAAAGATAGATTTTCTAAAACGCTTTTGCAAGTTTGCACAAGGTGCTACAGTTACTCAACATACTCTGTTGGCATATAAACTTTTCACTCATATTATTATCCCTCTTGAGATCTACTCAAATGTATTTCCATTTCCAAATCCTTCGAAGATATTTGTGTTTTACTTTGTTCAAATTATCAGAATATATAGTTCAGTATGCATCACTGGTGAAGTCACGTTAAATACTTTAGTTATTCTGTATTGTAAAGTTGTATATTTTCCTTGTGCATTGTCGATATGAATATGATTTGGTTTTAAAATATAGTATTATTTTAAGATAACTGTTATTTATTCAAAAAGAACAAAATAATATAACCACCGAAATAAAAGAAACAGTATATATATGTACTATAATAATGATAATAACAATAATAGTTATTATAATAGTTTGGCAATATTAGTATTAATATTACATTTAATCCATACTTTTAAATATATTTTCCATTGAGCTGTATAATATTGTATTTACCAAAATACACTTTATTAGGTACTGTTTTATGCTAAGGCAAGTACAACAACTGTGTACAAGATTTAGAGTAAAAGCAAGTTGCTAAAAATTCTAGGACAAGCGCATTGTGTAACAAAATCGTAAAATGTAGTGGCTTTATTGTATGAAACAAATAATGAATTTTAATAACATTTTTGGTGTTTCCAACAAGACAAAAAACCTTTTATATTTAATAATTGAACCGTAGAAAAATTTCATTTTTAAAATGAAATTTAAACTTTAAATGTCAGTATAAATCTTTAATTAAAAATAGCTACACATTTTCTATAATTAATACATTGTTAACTGTCAACACTGTGTTAGCTAGTTTGTTTTGTGCTAAATAATATTATTACTAAACCTTTATTTAAAACACATAAAATATAAACAAATAGAAAAAATTATAACAATCAATTAATTTTGTTTAAAGTGTGCAGATGTAAGTTATTCAATATTTTCCTTGACATTAGAGCATTTCTAAAACGATTTCTAAAATTATTGGAATTATAGAGACAATGAATGAAAAGGACTCAACTTATATTATAATTAAAGATATTATTCACTTAAGTTTGAGCAAAAGATAAACACTTTTACAAAAACAAAAAATAAGAAAGTACTTAAAAAGTTAGTTGGTAGGGTTCTGATCCTCGCTGTGCTGACTCGGAGACTTGCTCGTGTTTGAAATGTTTACACCAACGGCTAATGTTTGAAATGTAAATCCAGCTTATCCGGTATTTTGATTGCCAACATGTTGTCACCTCGAAAGCTGTCGCATCACAAATCTGGTGTACGACGTACTTAACAGAATACTATCCCTAACCCTGACTCCCAGCTGATGTGAAGCCATGCTCTCTAGCCAAAATGACTAGTATTACCTTATTACATTTGTGTAATTATGCAAAGAAACAAATTTACGACATTATACTTTATGATCTCTCTGATTCCACCAGTCAACTACCACGGATAGTTTATTGAATACCAACGTATGTTTCTCATGACATCTTTAGTATAGATGTAAGCTTTTTTCAAGATATATATTTGGTCTTTCAAAATGACGATAAATCTGATATATATACATTTTTTAAAACAACATAGGTTATTCAAATACAAGAATATTTATTAATTTATATTCAAAGCTTTTCGTTGGCAAACAGTACCAACATCATCAGGAATGAAAATTACAATAATGTAATTTTCATTCCTGATGATGTTGGTACTGTTTTCCAACGAAAAGCTTTGAATATAAATTAATAAATATTCTTGTATTTGAATAACCTATGTTGTTTTAAATTATTAAACAAAAAAACGTATTATATATATATATATATATATATATATATATATATATATAAATATATATATATTTATATTATCCATTGTTTTTCCGTTGCACTGACTTTATGAAGTTAATATATTACTATGTGAGTAATTTTATTGCACTTAATGGTGGATAAAATTACTCACATAGTAATATATTAACTTCATATATTTATATATATATATATATATATATATATATATATATATATATATATATATATATGCATCCATAGAGAGTCTTCTAGGCTCATGAAAAATGTGTGTATTTTTTATATTTATTCGGTTCGAACTATTATTTAAATAATTTTTCTCATTATTTTAATGTTTTATTTTATTGCTCTTTCAAACTAGTTTCTTGGATCTATAATTCAAACAATTTTAGAAGTGATTTTATTAATGCTACTTGTTGTACATGCATTTTTATAAAAGAATTTATTGAAAGTATTAAGTTGAATAAAATTTCCATTATATTCCTGGTTAAAAGTAACAACATGTTGAAGAGAAATGTTTTAGGGAATCTGTAATTCATTTCATTGCCTATGTTGTATGTATCCACAAAACATTTTCATTTTTCCTATTTCAAATATTTTCTGTAGGCCAAACCAAATTCCTAATTTAATTTAGTATTTTTTATTATAAGAAACGATTGTATTTATCGCCACGTAGTAGAGTGTCTCAATTACTTAGAGAAAAAATAGAAATCCTAGAGAGTTATCCTAGGAAGAGGTAGACACTGGTCTTATGACTTTCCTAAAAAGGAACTACACTTTATTTAGATTAGTATAAATGCACCCGAGAGCAGCTTTCCTTTATCGTAAAACTGGCGAATTGTGGCATTTATAATTAAAGTAAGCCCATCATATTATTATTATTTAATATAAACCCTATAACAAAACGCTAGAATACAATATAGCTTTTGTTACGTAACATATAACAGCAGCTAAACCCCTTGAATCGACAAAACCATTGCAAACCTCTCCAAGACGGTTTGGTATTTTATCTATCTATTTGCTGAAGAACCAAGAGTGTTAGGTAAGTCATTATAAGTGAACAATACCCTATATACCCTCTTAGTAAAACGCTTTGAATCACGTCACGTGTAGGAGGTAATTTTAGGAGGAGATAGGGTTGTTTAGAGGACTGCTTGAGATGAGCGGTAAAATCACTTTAATTGGGTTTTAGTTTCCAGAGAAGGCATTTCCTATATTATTATGATATTTGTGTGTGAACTGTATGGGTTACACATATTTATATAGAAGCAATCCATTATTTTTGTGATAATATATGATATGCAAACTAATGATATTCAGGAACGAAAAAAGAATTGTAAAAAATTATTATGCTCATTAAAAAGAAATATTTAATTTTAATTTTGAAGAGTTTTATTGCCTAAAGGTGGGATTTACTAGTTTACGTTATATTTTGAAACTAATTTTTCTCTAATTTATTATTCTCAGAATCTGAAATATCTTTATATGTAAAGAGACAAATGATAAATGACTTCTAATAATTTTTATAAATTTAGAAGGGGCATGTTTAAAGAGCGGAGATAGATATCATGTAATAAATCTGAAAATGTTTTCACATACGGAAATATAAAAACCTTCTCTACCTACAATATAAAAATAATTCATTTTTATATATAATTGAAATATCTGTATTAAATAATATAAGGTAATACTGTACACTTATTCTGAAAATCCAAAATTGGAAAGTAAATAGAAATGTTGGAAACTTCCACGCCTTCAATATAAACGAAGCATATAATTGGAATATTTCTTACTACAAAGTGTAATAAAAAGAGTAGTTTTTATTAAAAACAGTAGTGGTTTTAACTTCGTAATTCGTTTTCTTTGAACATAGGGAAAGGTTAGGGTATACATTTGATTTTGAAAATTCAACTTTACTGGATAATGAGCCCAACGGGATGATGAAGGCTTATTTTGCGGTGTCCATATTAACTTACAAAATAATTTTATCAATATTATATATTAACCTTGATTTTGTTAAGTTACAGAGTATGTATAAGATTTTGTTAAATACATTTAAAACATCCAAGAATGAGTTAGTGTTGGTTGTATGTTTTAACATTTTGTTGTTTTATGGTTTTGGGTTCATTTGTTTGGCTGTTTTTTCAAGTGTGTATATTGTTGTTCTCTCAGTTTTGTTACTGTTTTTAGTTATATTTTATACGTATATATGACTCTCACCAGTGACATATATTGTTATGTATTTTACTGATATTTCATTGATCTTTTAAAAGGTTGTAAATATTTGTTATAAGTGTACTTGTATATTATATGCGTATGTGTAATGCAATGTAGAATTGTTTTCTAGCCTAATAAGGGCAACCATTTATCTTTCGAAACGTTGCAATAAATAAATAAACTTTCCACTCGTTCGTATAAGTCACGTAGGCAGGAAACTCTGTTAGTTCCTCAGAATGGAGAGGTTATTCATTATACCTACTTGTTTATATTTATAGATTTGTTCACATTTACAACAAATAATACCATTTTCACTCTCTCTCTCTCTCTCTCTCTCTCTTTCTATATATATATATATATATATATATATATATATATATATATATATATATATATATATATATATATACAGCTCGATCTATGATCTATGATCTATGATGAAAAATTCTATAGGTGAATATTAAGAACTCTATGGGAGGTCTAAAAACTATGTTTAACGTTATTCAGGATTTGCTGGAGGTTAATGTCTGGCAAAATCAGGGAACTATAAAGCTCTATAGGTTACAGGATATTGTCAAAAAAAACTAATTTTATTTCGGCGATTTGATGTACATTCATGATTCCAGTGGTTTGTATTTTAAGATTACCACATATTTTATTAATAAACGCTATTTGATACGTTAGAGGAAAATAATAAAATATTATAATATATTATTTACCTTTTAAAAATTCACAATGTGTGTAATGTGCGTCTAAGAAATGGTCATTTATTAATATATTACGATATAATGGTCATACAAAAATGAACAGTTTTCGAACCCTCGGCGAATTTTGATGTTTTTGAATGTAAACAATTGATAAAAAGCACACTTGTAAACTCAGAGGAAATAGTGAGTATCGGTGTAAACATTTTTTATCGTTAAATCTTGACCTGTTTGTTTTGCTTCCACATTAATTCCAATTAGAAGGGCTGTTTGGAAACTTGTTCCTCTTATCTCTTCCGTGAATTGCAAAACTCATCACATTGAAAAGAAAACTCCATGAATTTTAAATAGAATTTTTTTACCAATATTTAGGGTGGTAAAAGAATAAAACAGAATTAAAAGTACTTTGTAAAAAGGAAAAATCGCAAACAGCTTTTACAACCTTAATCATCTGAATAATATCAGTTAAAATCTTTTAAACAAAATAGGAAATTACTCGTAAAATATCATTTTTTAAAAACTAAAAATGTAAGTTTTTTTCTAACTTTGCAAATCTATAATTGTGAATATCTGAAAAAAATTGTTTCTAGGTTTAATGGGAATAAAAAACCTAGTTCAAATCAAAATGTTACTAAACAGTGGTTTACTACAGAAGTATTTTTAATATAAATTCTTACCACATTTAATATAATCTTTGATGATATTTTAATAAAATGTAATGATATATGGATAATATGTGGGGCCTACTTATGGAATTAATTAATACAGTAAAATTTAATACATAATCATATATTACAATATTAAATAATAACACAATATAATAGAATGGAATATCATGGTATTCATATTACACAGATATTAAGTATTTGTAACATAAAACATAAGTAATAAATGTATTAGAGAAATATATTATTATCTATTTATGGAAAAAATTGTAGGTATCCTAAATGTTAATTTTAAAATAATGGGTTGTCCTTTACCATCGACTGAGGTCAAAGAACGGTTCACATTGTTGAATTATACGAGTAACGATAATTTCTTGAAGACCAAAATGTGAGAATATATAATTTCCATATTATGAAAAGGAAAATTAAATATATTTTTTAAGGGGCATTTCAGAAAAATCTGAACAAGCTTAGCCAACATAACGAACTTTTCTTTTAAGAAGCTAATTTTTAGAACTATCTTTTTAGTTGGTTTTCAAAACTTTTTAAATAATACTGACAGTTACGAGACCTTCTGGATAAAAAATCATGTAAAGAACAAGAAGAAAACAATTGATACTATTCTTGGTAAATCGTTACAGAGGCGAAGTAGTTAAGAAAAACTGCGCTGAAGTCTGCAATCACTTTACTTAAAGAAAGGAAATTCGACTGTGGTTTGTTGGCATAAGTCACTACTGTTGACAGGAAACTCTGTTAGTTCCTCAGAATGAAAAGGTTATTCATTATACCTACTTATTTATATTTATATACAGTATAGTCTCGAAAATCCGGCCCCAATTTTATGAGCTTCCGTTAATTTCGATCCTTTATCTATTTGAGCCTATTTTATCTATTTGAAAGAAAATGAGTCGGGCGTTCAAGAAATGTTAATAGCTATATAGAAAATAAATGTAGCGTTGAAGAAATGATTTTGTTAATAAGTCATGCAAAGTAAAAGAGTAATGCTTCAAAGAAATGTTTATATCAATGCGGTATTTTTCTCCCTCCTCATTCTTTTGTATCATTCATTTCACTAGTGTTCCACGGATTCGTATGATAACACAACTTCTTCAGTTGTGTTTTAATGTATTAGTTGTTATGTTTAGATGTCTTTCAGAACGTTAATAGGTGATAGAGGACTTTCTTTAATTACGCTGTAAGTTTTGACAGTCGACAAAAATCTGTTACAAAGCACAAATGTCTAGTCTTGTGCATGACATATCAGAAAATGAACTCTCTTGAAGCAAAAAAATAAATGAAATAATGACGACACTCATAATTAGTTGGACTGGTCCTTATTTCCGATGTTAATAAATCCGGATCAAACTGTAATCACATTGATATGGATATGAGTCATTTATTGTTTTACGGTTCATTAGAAGTCCTATTTTTTCTAACGCACAGGAACGTATTTACGTGTGATCCAAGTTTTCCGTAATCGCAGTGGGTCTCGTTACCATTCACGTCGTATTAATGAGACTCTACTGAATTTCTTTATTCAGAGTTATTCAATTACATGAAATATTTATCAACTTTTACTCAAAGCTCTTCTTTGATACACAATAATGCAAGATATAAAACATATGTATATATATATATATATATATATATATATATATATATATATATATACACACACATATATAACTCTGAAACATATATTTTTATTTGCATAATAATACAGGTTTCAAGGAATCAAAAAAGTGATTTTTTAAATGTGAACAAGTCGTAGTACAGGGCATGAAAACCAAACATAAACAGTTGGTTTTTAATATAAACAAGTAGCATTGAGATATCTGGTAATATTTCAAATTGAGTATAATATTTTTTAAGAAACAGAAATGGCTCAGTAATTGCTTATTACATTGATCATTTTGTGTATGCCTGATATATTTTTTTACAATTTAGGTTCAAATTCATTATTATATTGTATCATAAACGATGGGTTCTACTGTAGTTTTTATGAAAAATCTCAGAATCGAATGAATACAAAACATTAAGCAATTGTTTTCTGCTACAGTTTTAACGTATAATAGTTTATTTTAGCGTAGGCATAGTTATTAGGATTAATTTGGTTTTCGAGTCAGACAGCCTCTATATAAATTGCTTCTGCATAGTTTCTTGGGTCCGCCAGCATAGTTTGTAAAGTTATCCTGCCATCGACAGAGAACAACCAAGCTTTGCGTCTCAATAGACTACATAAAAGGACATATTCAATAACTGAAATTCTTCTTTCATGCATTCTTTTATCATGCAAATTTCCAAATAAATGTAATAAATATATTGAAAAACCTAGTAATATTACTAAAAGTAAAAATCAAACTAACTTAATAATAATTAATAAACTTGAGGATCTCAAACACAGTGTGTGCATTTATCTTAACAAATCAAATCTTTTGGTTTTATGGGTTTATTTTTTTTACTAACGATAGTCCTGAATGAAAACTGTGCATATTATCAAATACACTCCTCTATTTGGAAGAACAAAATTTTAAGCTTTTAAGTTAATACTATTAGACAATAAGACAACGTTTTAGTAATGTAAATAATTGTTTTACGAATGTGTTTTTTAATAGCCTATACATAGTAGTTTTGTTATATTGTATATATTAAAGAATTTACAACGTCTTGAAGATTCTTGAGTATTTAAACGTCTTACGTATTACTGGAAACCTGTTATCAGTAGAATTATAGAAAAACATTATTGATATCTAAATCCCAATCTGGTTCAACTACAATTATTGAACAACTTTCTTTTATTTCGTGGTAATTATAAGTTATTATCTAACTAAATTAAATGTTCTAATCGTTTTAAATAAATTCTCGTGTTTTATTCTATCTGTAGTCATTTACAACTTGCACTTACACGTATATTATGAAAGAGTATCATTTTCTCACTCTGTTTGTATAAATATTAGTATACTTCTCTGGTTGTTTACATTGTTAGAATATGTAATATATTTAACCTATGTTTAGATATAGTTAGTATATTTCTAGGATTGTTTTAAACTTTATTACTACAGTATTTCTTCCTCTTGTTCCAAATGTCATTAACATACCATTACAATATTTAGAAAACGTAGGACGGGAAAGATGGAAATTTTGATGGGAATTCTGGCAATTTGTTTTTAAATAAAGATATAGTGGAGGTTTATTAGATATAAATAGATTTGATGTGTTTAAATGAATAAATATACCTCGTCCATTGAAAGAATAATTAGGATACTTTTTTGACGATTCATAGCCATCTCATTGTTTCCCAATTAATATTTATAAAACAAAAATAGGTCTCTGTACCGTTAGATATAAACCACTATGCATACTTAAATGTATTATATAATTTCCTAATAAACATATACTGGTTGTTGTGTTAAATTTAGTTATTTTAGAAAAAACGTTCCAAATACTTGTAGGTTATTTTCTGCTACAGTGAACTAATAAATATATATTTACCTGATATTCAGATAATCAGAAATAATAAATAGATAATCGTTATCCTATATAACTTTTATACATGAACATAGAAAGTAGTGGATGTGTTCGAAAAGAAATAATTACTTATAATAGATAAGCGTTCAAGTAAAATCACATTTATATCAGATTTTACTTTTTGTTTGTCCTATTTATTGAGCATGACGACGTAATCAACATTACCTGGAACACGTTAATGGAGATACTTCAAGGTTATAACATACAAATTTTAATTTTTCTGCTCACCTAATTTGCATAAGGCCTAGTATTTCATTATATATATATATATATATATATATATATATATATATATATATATATATATATATATATATATATATATATATGCTGATACGTATTCCTTCACGGATGGAAAAATATGATGAAATGTTACTATCTGGAGTACATCCGTTCATTCTGCAGTCCATAAATTCGCAGTTCCGACGTTTCGCTAGAATCTCATCCAGCATTGACGAGGTGAACCCAACAACAGTGACTCGCTCTTCTACTCGCTCGTCAATGCTGGATCAGATTCTAGGGAAACGTCGGAACTGCGAATTTATGGACTGCAGAATGAACGGATGTACTCCAGATAGTAACATTTCATCATATATATATATATATATATATAACTTTCACTATACTTACTTAAACAAGAGGTCTACTATAACAGCCGGTCAGTGATGCTAGATATTGGAGATACTATCAATCTTTGAAAATTAACTCACATAAATACCAAGTAAGATTCTTGTTTAAGTAAATGTAGTGAAAGTGATAAGTGAATACAAGAAAAAATTGTTGCAAAGTTAATATATATATATATATATATATATATATATATATATATATATATATATGTATGTATGTACATATATACATATAGACCCTACCAATAGCAATGTGTGTACTATCCTATACTTATTGCATTTTAAACCATATATCTTTACGTAAAAAGCAATTTTACATATCTGTAAATGGAAACCTAATATCTCTGTAGAAAAATAAATATATTAACAAATCTTTTTAGTAAATTTTCCTCGACATGAAAGAAACGAAACGTATTACAAAAAAAGTTGTATGCGCCATTAAAATTAATTTAATAACTTTAAATATAAAATATAGTTTGTTTCCAATGTATATTTTGTAACACTGTTTATAATACATGCTTTAGATATTACACTTTTTTTCGAGTATTACATACATTGTGAATTTTTAAAGAGTAACTAGCATATAATATCTTATAATATTTTATTATTTTCCTCGCAACATATTTAGTCAAATGGTGTTTACTAGTAAAAGGTGGTATCTAAAAATAATAACTGCTGAACTCTAAAATAATCGAAATCTGCACATCAAACCACCGAAATTAAATTCGTTTCTTTGACAAAAGTCTGTAACCTATAGAGCTTTATGGTTCCTTGATATTACGAGACATTAACCTCCAGAAAACTCTGCACGAAGTTAAACTATGTTTTTAGGACTCCTTTGAAAGTTCGCTCATAGTTTGAATTTTTTGGAACATGCAACGATTGAGTTCAATAGTTAATGCAGATCACCTTTCAAACATGAATGTTGTAGTTTACCATAATTATAACATAAAACTTTCATCCGCGAAGGTATATTTAAAAAATTTATCTTTAACAAGTTATTTCATTTTCTCGTTCTAAACAAGCTAATTAAATTTAAAACATGTTTTTAATTATTCATGGACAACAATTTTTCCATAACCAGATAAAAAAATTGTGGGGGTTGTAGGGTGAGGGATATCTATTTTCGTACTAATTATATGTAAATATTGTTCAAAACTAATATAGTATCGAAAACGTATTTTGTTACTCCAAATACTATTGATAATTGCAGGGCGAATAGTAGTACCTAGATAAACTACAAATGATTTCACTCAGATCATTTTTGTAAAATGTTGTAAACTTTGATAAGTGAAGTTCGAAGAATGTTATTCAAACGACAAGAGATTAAGTTATTTCTTTGGTAATATAAATTACAGCTTTGGGAACTAACTTCCAATAACTTGATCAGATTCACTCATCAGTTAATAATACCCGTGAAATTATATTTGATGAGAAATTATATATTACTGTAAAACTGTTATTGTGAGGATAAATATTGAGTTCAATTTAGTGGTACTATTAAAGGTGGATTGAATACTATCCCCTCCTTAGGATTTACAGAATATTTGCTAGTCAAAGATACAAAACATTTATATATATAATTTATGACAGAATTGCTGTATACAGTTAGAAAAAATATAGACCCATTATATATATATATATATATATATATATATATATATATATTTTATAAAAAAAGATAAATAATGAACCAATATAATATAATCTTGTATAATGTAAAATTGAATAGTGGAATTAAGGCTAAGCAAAATATATGAGACACAAAATAATCAATTTTAATCATGCTATAAATTATTGTAATTTAAGTGCTTAGCCAAATTAAATAACGTAAATGTAGTTTTATGTACTAAACAAATTTATTTACTAAAATTAAACATAACGTATTTTACATCACGTATTTGTGTGAACTGTTGCACAGTTTCATACATACACTGTGTAATCTAAGCTGGTTTTTTTTTTACTCAAAAGGAATTCTAATTGATTAATGTTTTGAAATTTTAAGGTCTTTATAACAACAAATTACACTATTTAACTCCATTCATCATAAACGAAAATGAAACGACGTTGCTAATAAACAGTTAGGTGACGCAAGTATATAAATTAAAGAGTCTTTGTCATCGCACTCATTTTTTCTACTTAT
This sequence comes from Prosapia bicincta, assembly GCA_036971475.1. Classification (NCBI taxonomy): domain Eukaryota; kingdom Metazoa; phylum Arthropoda; class Insecta; order Hemiptera; family Cercopidae; genus Prosapia; species Prosapia bicincta. Next base: position 344,296,869 of record JBAIZL010000001.1, read on the forward strand.
AAGCGTTTGTCATTTATTTATAGTTTGAAATATTTAAGGCGTAAATAACAACAAATTCACACTAGATTTAATTTCATTTATTTTGAAAGAAAAGAAATGAGTTACTGAAAAACATTTAATTGCACGCAAATATTATATTGAAAGAGACTCTTTGTCATCGCGTGATAAGTATAAAAACACCACAGACACTATACCTGGGAATTATTCTGTTACTTGACACTTCTTTAGCGCCCTTTCATGCCTCCATAAAAGAAAACCCCTTCTTCCCTTCATCCCTTTTCTTACATGCTAGGTAAGTGTTCCTCTTATAAGAAGCATAAGAACTATTAAACATGCTTTTTTCATTTCAAGCGTGTACGTTGAACTTTGGTATAAATACATAAATTCTTGCAATTCCTCTTAACGTTTATTCAAGGACACTAAATATTACCTAAAGAAGGAACGTAGGGATCATCTTTCTTTTATTGGAAGGGGTAGATCTGCTTTATGGCACCTTCTTGATAACTTATTAGCTATCGATAACAATTCTGCTATAATACCCTCCACACATGCATATATAACTACCCCTCAGATACATGTGCTCTCTAATACTAATTTTGAATATATTTATAATTTTTGGTATATCATCACCATATAGATAAGAATCACAGAAGTGGGCCTAATCTTCACACTTCATCCTGACGATCTTTGGGTATAATTTTAGTGTACTCCACTAGAAGAGCGTTTTAAATCATGTATTCAAATAAATCAAATATAAATCAAGAAACCTCTAATCAAGTATTCATAAAAATATAATAGAAATCAGATACTTAAGCCAGAATAAGAAACGGTGTTACAGACCAAACAAAAAAAGCCAACCTACATTAATTTCTTTCTAAACCCTAATATGTTTTTAGTTAGAGATTAATTTGTCGTTGCAAATTTTAAAATTTCTTTGGTACATGAGGTAGAAACGTGTTGAGTTTTTTTTTTTGAATTAGCATTTTAGTGCTCAAACACGACGGGGGTGGGGCGTTTGTTCAAAACAGTTTTTGGGGAATATATAGCAGATGATACCTATAATCCTCTACCATAGTACAGATCTAATATTCTTTAAAGATAAATAACGTCATAAATTCCTTTAAATGTGCTTCAGTGCTAATAATTATAATGTTTTTTATATTCATTTCACAACCAAGGGAATATATTGAATATTTATCGCTTTAGAAAAAAACTTTTTTTTAATAGTTATCCTAAGAATAAAACCTAAAATTTTAGACTCAGATAATTATTTTTAATTGATTTACTTAGCATGTAAAGTGGCTCTAGTTTTTGGTAAATATCGTTTAATGAAATATCTACGTTCATAAATTACAGTTTACCGATGTCGATTCTTTAGTCCTACGTAACTACAACCATATTCCAATCATTATTATTTATTAACAATATTTTCCATACGAAATTATTGAATCTACTTTTAACTCATTTTAGAAATTTAATTTAATCCTAAATGTAGGATTTGGTGGCTTTTGAAGTCTATAAAATACAGACAATCAAATCTTCAGAATGCGTTTTTATACACTTGTAAAATTTAAGTATTGGTGTTCTGTTGGAATTTTCTATGATAATGTTTACTTTTAGAATGTTATAATTGGGATTTAGAGAGATGGAACTTGAATGAGAATAGGTTTTAATTGATACTAAACAAAATTTGTGTCACATAGAAATATTAACATTTCATAATATTTTTATAAATAAATACAACAAGGCATTAGACTTATTATATTTTTATGATGGAAGACACAATTCAAAAACACCGGCAAGTTTGAGCGACATACATAAATGAGAAGTCTGATATTACACAACGAGTGAGTGTTTGAATAAGGAAACAGGTCTGCTATGTCATATAGATCGGGGAGACATAAAGAGCTGCATTCAACTCCGTCTGTAAATTTTAAATATTTTTCTGACATTTACAGTTGACATAACACAAAACAGTTCTAAGATATATTCTTTTAAAATAAAGGTCTTTCTAGACCTCGATTTATTTTTAAGGAAATAAATTTATTATACTGAATAACCCTATATATATTTTAAACAAAATGTCTTTATGTGTTTGCTGTCTGACTTTTATACGTTCTGTCACTTCTCAGTTCATCCAACTAATTACATTTTACAATTCTCTGATTTTCTTCGTTCATTGATTGCTCGCACCCTCCTGCTCACATGAAACACTCAAGTCCTTTCGTTTTTGTTTGCAAGATACATTCTTTTCAATATTTGTGTGGAAAATATAGTATAAGTAGAAAATAAAACTAAATTTGCAAGACGTTAAGATTTGTTAGTAAATTAATTTATAAGGAAAAGGAATTACGGTTAAAGATGAATTATTTTATTAATAATGCATTCCATAGTAAAAAATAATTTGACTTTACCGGTCTACAATATGTATCTTAATAAATTCCTTTTAATACATCACACTCTCCTGAATACATCTTGTACAAATTCAATCGTTAATAAAACATATTTATAAATTATCCAATCATGTTTAAATACTTTTTTTTAACCTGTAGTAGATGAGAATTGATGTGAACACTGTTTATTCAAGTACTAATTCAATTATTAAATTGTAAATATGTGGAGGGTCTAGGCCAGATTTGATTTGAGTATCTTCTTGTACAAACTCTAGCGCTTTTGGTACTGAGCCGTTGTGCTTCACAGGCTCGAAGGGTCAAAGTGTGCTTTATTGTGGGGCTTAACAACTCATCTTGCATTTACATTATGAAAATGGTTTTTGATTATATTCTTATTGCAAGTGAATAGGGTAAAGGTAACTTTATGAGACCAGTTATTCTGTATTTACTAATTGAAAACTGCATCTTACTTTCTACAGATCTTAGCTCAGCTTAGCTAAAAAGGCTTATAATCGTACGATAATTAACACACACTAATTATTTCTTGTTCACAGGTTGTACACATTTAAATTTATTTACAAGATAACATTAGACACATTATAAATTTTATTTATGGAAACTGACATTAGAAATAATAACTAAATTTTTATAGACTTTACACAGCGCTTCAGGTCTTACTAGATATTTTGGCTATAGTCAGCATTCAAAGTGTAACTATTCTTTCTTTTTTTTGTTGTTGGATAAATTCTACATTGCATATAACAATTTTTCTATACAAATAGAAAATATTCTAAATTTCTAGAGGTTGCAATTCTTCGATATCATCTTCATCGTCTGATGAACTTTGTTGAGATTTACTATCATGATGTCTTTGCGTCATTACTTCTTCAATCTTTCACACAGTTACCCTATATTCTTTGATGCCTTCTAACAGTCGTTCATTAGATACAACTGAATCACTGTCTGCTTCGGCTAACCCGTCGCTGATGGTGACTTCAAAATCACTGTCATATATTTCTACTCCCTGGGTCTCATTAGTTAAAAGTTAAAAATAGTTTCCGTTTTATTCCAGATGGTCCAGGTCTCACCATGTTTTCAGTTTATGTAATTATATACTTTAATGACACATAAATAAGAAAACACAAAAAATACTACAAAAGTTAAAATTGTTACACAAATACCGAAGTTTCATATTATTATAAAACGAATGCAATACACAAAATAGTGCAAACAACATTAACGTAATGTAAAAGAACTACTCAATAGAAAGCTACTGAACTCCATGACCTTGAAGATGTATTAGGAGGGGGATAAGACACAAAAGAGCCCTACAGGTACCAGTGCCTGTACGATAACGGTAGTTAAATGTTAATATTATTTTTCCTGTTTACAGCTCATCTTGCATTATCAAACTGCCAAACTCATGTACTTATGACGGCAAAAAATTATTTGCAATGATGTCAAAATATCCATTGCAACAAGTTTACAATACATTGCGTCGTCAACTTGGTTTAAGTTTATATTACAATCATAGATTGCGTAAATCTCAAAGTTTCGTGTTGTCAGCGAGCATGATCTGATATCCCGTAGACACGAACTGTTCTGACGTAGTTGAACTAATGCGATGTTCATAATGCCTTTAAATAAAAACTGGCATTCCTTAAATTACAATAATAATAGTGCAATTAGTTAAAAGTATATTTTAAAGTTTCATAAATATAGAGGTAAAACGTAGTTAAAAGTTATTAAGATTGTTACTTCAATACATATATAGTGTATTTATAAAGTATTTCATAGCATATGAGGTTTTGTAGGAATTTATTTAGAACGTTTAATATTTAGAAAATATTCAAGGTATTCGACCTTGTGTTGCTTTTAGCATCGCGCGTAGCTGTTGAACACATCCCTGCGCCACATTTTTAACCCGTTATTGACTTCAATAAAATTACTCTACCTTCGGCATACCACAATTTCCTGCTATTCCCATACCAGGAAAATATTGTTCCCTTCCTAATCCCTACCCTGTTAGCCTTAAAAGCCTCTCCACCTAGAGGGGAAACGGTAGTCACTTCCGTATGATCCTCATAGAGAGTTATAAGGAGATTATACATAATGTAGTATTACAGTTACACGTTCCTGTTTGTAGTCAGAAGGCACCAGTTCCTTTATATACAAGTCATTCAAATATTTTCCTTGTAAAATGTTGTTAAAAGTTTAATATAACACAATTTACACGTAATCTTTATAGCTGAGTGACAAAACCTAATAACGTTCCAGTTTTAATTATTAAGAAAAAGCATTAATATACCCAAAAACATGCGCGTAAGTAACACAGGCCTATACGTACACGTGAATATACTTTATATTTATTCTAGACTAACACATTTTTAGATACTGTTATCAGAACACAACTTTCTTGCGTAGAAAGTATTCGAAATGTTAACACGTGTGAACATTTACCATTATTTTGGTAACATAACATTTTTATCTTCTAGACCTTTATAAGTGAAAGTGGTTTTGCTCAAAAAACAAACATCAAACCTCATACTTAATAGAAAATGTAAACTAATTCATAAATATTAGTTTACTAACTCAGATAAGTTTCAATGACAAAGTCCTTGAGTAAACTTAGTAAGTTAGTTTGTAACTTGGTCATTGAAACGTGACCAAGTTATAAAATTATTATATGTGTTGAATATATTTTATTAATTATTTTTTTCACCTCACAAGCTACGCTCAAAGAATTTTGTTATACAACTTTATAATGTAAATTATACATGGTTAATATCATGGGCCTTAATTTGTCCAATATGTTTCACGTCACAAATTATTACAAAACTATTAAAGTTGAAATCTATCTATTAGGTCAATATGTTCAGTGGTAATTTAATAGAAAATATTTTCATCACTGAAGGTTATTTCACCGAAAACTTATGATCATAATATACTAAAGATTGCTTTTATTAGAATGTTTTATTTTAATAACATCGAGATAGAATACTTGATTGACTAAAGCCATTATAGGAAGGAAATATACGGAATTAAATATATTTATTACTTTGAAAACGAATGGGAAAGTTTTCCGTTTATTGTCTAGTTGATAGTGGTCGTTATCCAACACCTGTGTCTAATTACATTCATCTTATTTAATTCGTAATTATTCTAAATATCCAAATTTGTTTAACCGACTGTTTTTTTAAATAAATGTAGGGTTTTGTTCTGTACCAGATAGCTATATTAGTTATACCTATTAACTTTTATTTGTAATAAATTTTTATCAAATTGATTAAACCTAAAAAAAGGTTACGGTAACCCATTATTTTCAAATACACTAAAAATCCTTAGATCTATAAAGACATATATTTGTCGAAATAAATTAAATAAAGTTTTTAAATCAACCAAAATTTATGTGTGAATAATTTTACATATCGTATGTTTTTAAATTGTATTCAAACAAAATAATAAAACGTTATATACGCCATTTAATAAATATTATTATTATTGCCTTACAAAAGCGATAATGGTATATTGGAAGAAAATATGGATGGTCTTTAAAAATGATAAATTAATTTTGATATACAATAAAAATTTGCTACACAGTTATATAACTGTAATATTTTATATTACCAAGACTATAAATATTACAGTTATAATTAGGAAATTATTGTACTCACAAAAAATTATATTTAGAGGGTTCAATATTTTCCCATGAATATTCATTTAGCTCATCGTTAACTTCACTTTATTAGGCTCTTTTATGTTAGAGATTCTGTAATCCTTCTTCACTAATAAATAAAACTATTACGTCATCGGATTTATTAGTCTGATGTAAATCTGTCTTTGAAATTCAATATACTTCGTAGATTGTAAGTGTGGATGATTTTGTACTTGCAGCTTATTGTTGAATAACAAAGTGTTAGGACGAGTCGGTTATCAGTCGATAGTATTAACACAGTGACCGTGTCAACGTCCCTCGATATACCTCGGTTTCTAATTTAAAGGTAATTGAAGATCTAGACTGTTACAATCAATCCAGACTGTTATTTACCAATTTATCTGAATATATTGTAGAACTTTCACAGCTAATTATAGGAGTATAGAAATCTCTTTCTTAAAGTGATTTTTTATTTCATACAACTATGTTCATTTCACATAAACTCTCAGTATTTCTTTTCGCTAGAGTATAAACCTTAACCAAATGATCTCAACAAATAAAACTCCACTAGCCATAATATAAAATATTTTATTTCACTACAAATTACTTTATGTACATTTCGATTTTATGGTAATTATCTTCAAAAGAGTAAATACTTGATGATTAAAATGTAATCGAAATGTATATACAAAAATTTTAGCAATATAAAAGATTTTTATATTGTATTTTGTGAGTTTGTATTTATTTAGTTAAAATTAGTCGTCAGTAGTCAAGATATTATTAATTTAACCACAATGTAAAGCACACTACAGTAAAAACTATGTTTTACAGAATTGTTTTATTGAGCGTATATTGTCACAATTAATATACCAAGTTATTGTAAATATATATTAGTAGATGTACATAAACAAATAAATAAATAAATAAATAAATAAATATATATATATATATATATATATATATATATATATATATTTATATATATAAAATCAAGATTGAATTATTAAGTGGGTCTTTTAATACATTTAATATAAGTTTAAAATAAAATAACCAGTGGTTTTGTTTCTATATCGGGAAATATTTTTTTTTGTGAATACGTTTTTTTTATTTATAAATTGTAGTGAAAATAGGTTTATAGATGTTGGAATGCAATAGTGAGTAAATAAATAGAGGGTACCAGTTTTCAAATTTGTAAGTTTTATCTAATAAGTGTCTTGAGGTGTATGATGTGATGAGGACAAATTCCTGTGACTCAACCAAGCTCGTGTAATTATACTGTGCAGGCGCAACTAGTCAATGTGTAAGTTTAATCCTTGAAAAGGGGTATAAACCTCTTGCAGTATTAAATAATGAAGCTTTACTTCATTCTGGCAAACTAATAGAGGTTCTATTTTAGAAGTCAGAAATTCATTCAAATTATATTTTACTTACAGAACTCAAAATGTGTTTAATAGTTAAAACTATAAATGATTGTTTCTAAATTTCAGGCGCTTTTATCGCCAAGTTATAGTTTCAAGATTAGTTTCTCCTTGGTCGTCCTCCCTATTCTATTCAAGAGTATCTTTCCAACAATCTATAATGATTCTGAAGGAATTACTTTAAAAAATGACAGCCAAAAAGACCTTCAAAAATTATCAAACTCTGTGAAATATTTTGAAGATTTAAGAGATATTTTAAAGATGTATTTTATACCTATATAATTAAATAATAGTTGATATACTGAAATGTTTTAAAATTTAAATTTTCTCCGGAAACGTGCTAACAGCAAATACTAACACGTTTCAATACTGGTATTTTGATATACTTTCATCACAAGAAACATATATGGTCTACAAACATTTATCAGAAGTTAATCAAGAACGTTCCAGGCGTGAAATCCTAAGCTTTTAGCCTCAACGAATAATATTTATACATTTGGATGGAGACCATTTCTTGTTTGGTCCCATGTTATTTGTTACCTACATTAGCCTCAGAGTTGCGGACTTGTTTGCATTACCTTCTTAGATGTGTATCTCATGTCAAACTATTTCCCTTTCAACTCTTGTTTGAGTAGACTGGAATAGAGTTCATTTCCTCCTTCTTCATATACATTTCCATAGTAACAATAATTTCATGAGCGATCTTTTATTACCTATAGTTACCATGGTAACTGTAATAAATATTCAACTATATAAAATAATTATTGTTGGCCAATGAATAATTCATCCATAGAATACAGCTATTTGTTGGCAAGAGATAGAATTAGTAGGAATGCTCAAGAAAGTATTTCTATTTAATGGTTAAAGTAATAAAAATACTTTAAAATAAAAAATCATAGATAATATAATAAAATCTCAAAGAGCTATATAAAATCCTAACCTAAAATATTATTAAAAGCTTATCGCATTATTATATGATATTTACTTTCAACATTTATTAGTGACCTGGAATATCGTCGGATTAACTCGCGTACAGTGAATAAAGTAAAATAATAGTGAATGAAAGAGTCAACAAGAGATTAGTGATGGGAGGAGGAAGACTGGTCTCATTACGCTATAAAAAAACCAATGTATATAGCAGATTCATTTAGTAAGTAGATTTGTCCCTGTTGCATAAAATTAAATTAAAGTAATTTAGTTCGAAATTAAATTTAATGTTGCAAATAATTCGAAATTTACCTTCAAAGGTCATTGCCAATTTATTTTATAAACATCCTATCGTAATAAAATATTATTATTCGAATTATTATGTGAATGTAAGAAGAAACTCTCTCTCTCTCTCTCTCTCTCTCTCTCTCTCTATATATATATATATATATATATATATATATATATATATATATAACCTTTGTTATGTTAATTAAAGAAAACGCAAAAAAATTTTCATTTGCCTACTCTAGTAAAGCATAACTTTGTATAGCTTTTCTCCATGAATGTGTTATTTTTAACGTTTTACCGTACAAATAATGCCATTGTCGACACATAAAAGGCTCAAGCTGATCAATGTTTGAACCTTAGGAACGAAATTATAAATCCATTTTGAAAGGAAATTAGTTCTTCCTTGACACTTTTAAAGCAGAATCTGTTATATTTAATAGCAATAGTTGTGCTTTGTTTATTGCTATATAGGTTCTTCTTGGAACGTACTATTGAATGAAGAAAATAGCTGAGAATCATTTAGATATAATAAATCTGTCCTTCGCGCCACTGGACGTTTGTTAAATCTAACAGTTCCAAACAAATGACCTTTATCACAACAAATATATACAATTTTAAAAAAAATGTCTTTAAATAAATATTTATAGTTCGTCTTTAAATAAATATTTATAGTTCGCGGGAAAAAACGTAATAAAACATGTAGCTTTTTTAGAAATTTAAATAATCAACTTCAAATTGTTTAAATTTTTAAATAAGAATATAAACTTTGAACTTTTGTATTATTTCTTGGTATGGTTTCAAACAAATGGTTTTTTCAAATGCAAGTATTGTTATAAAAATATTAGAATGACGGTATTGAAGAAAGAGTATTCAGAAATAATGTTTAGAGTCAATACAAATGTATCGTATTTTCATTATTAGAGAAATATGAATAAGCTTAATTTACAACTTTGGATATATTGGTCTATAGCAAATATATTATATTGCTAAAACCTGGTTGTATCAACCCTTTACTTTAAGCTACAAACGTTGGCAAACAGTCCAAATTATCTCACGAGTAGAAACATTGTGTCACTGGAATTTGGCAACAATAAAAGAGAAACAGAGGGGTCACTGCCTAATTAACTAGGTTATTCCATTTTGGATATTGTTTTAATCACGTTGATAACCTCCCTCACCGTTAATAATTTATAAACGATGTCTATAAATGAAATTCCTTTCTCTTTATATAGATTGTCTATACATAGTTGACTAGTTGTAAAAGAAATCCTCGTTAACTAAATAACAATTAAAAGAGTAAATTTCAATTTTTGCAGTGGAAGGTATGTGATGGAGGCCCATAATTTTATTAGTTCTCAAAATAATACGTTCCATAATATCGGAGACTAATAGGTTTGTTTATAATGAAGTTTACGTTTCTGATTAAATTTTTAAATAAAATAAAAAGACTTGTAATGTACGGAGAAAAGTTATACCTAACTGTAGCTTTTTTGTTAAAAATTTTCATTTTGTTATATCTAATAGTAGGCCAAATTAAATGAAAACCTAAGACCAAACTATTAATGCTGATAATACATATTTCAACATATTTCGAATATTTCAAAAGGGGATATTTAGCTCAAGAATAAAATTTTCTACTAGAAACGGTTAAATTAACTACTTCTTACAATCAATCTGAACTATCAATACAACTTTTTGATTGTAACTGTTTGCTACAAGTTAGCTCGAAAATAAAAAGGTTACATGTAGTCCATAAATATACTTATATATATATATATATATATATATATATATATATATATATATATATATATATATATATATATATTTAATGTCTTTTTAATTATATTTATATATTAGTTTTCCAGTTATCATTTTTGTAGTAAATTCAGTATGAAATTGACTCTTTTGTATAGTGATCTTATATCTCTCATGCTCTAATACAAAACTTTTTGTCACTCAAAATTCCGATGGAAAAAATTAATACATATATTTACCGTTATAACAACGCACTTAAAATGTAAATTAAGTGCACATTAACTCTCCACTCCAACACATGAAGTACTCCTTATACTTCAATGATGAAGTATAAATTTACAAAAACATAAGACGTATGTGTTCAAAAAATCTATTGTAATTTTGTCAAACTGAATTTTGATTCTATTCAATTTAAAGTTAATAGTTTTTAACAGATACTTTAGGTCTCGCGTATATAGAGACAGATCCTAAATCGTCTCCAGTGGTTTTCTTATTTAATCATTTTAACTTATATCTCTTAGGAGAATATTGCTCACTCAATCTTCAATACATACAAACCCTCAGTAGCAAAATGCCACTTTCTTTGTATTAACCACGTAGTTTTATTTATTCGTTTGTACGAGAAATAATAATAAAATCTATGAAGAATTAGGCTGAAAGAAGAGTTCAATTTTATTCATCAAAATAAAAATGTATAGGTAATTTTTAGCGATTACGTTATACAAAGTTTTATGTCGAAAATCATCTTCTCTTCTGAGCTCCAATAGCCCCTCCCACTTTCTACAGATCCCATAAGAAGTTGCTAACACCACAGAGCTTTCTGTACCAGTCTAATGAGAAAGTATAACTATAGGTCGTGTTTCAGAAGTTTCTTTAGTTGAGGAAAATCTAGCTTGCAAAAACCAAATTGACCGTCGCAAAAATAGGTAATTGTCTAAAAAGGTTACTATGCAAAATTAATGAATCTTACCAGCAATTAAATAAGATAGATAAAAAAACAAACAATACAACAATATTAGAAGCAAAATTTATTAAATTAAAATTGTTTAGAATATTATTATTTATAAAACTAGCCTAGATAAGTAAATATCGGTCAAAGAGATCGAATCTGTCTCGAGGGAAAAAAGTTTGAAAAAATCTTAACTTCACAGCAAGTTTCAAAATAAAATATTGTCTCACAGGATAAGGTATTCATTCACGAAAAAATGTCCTAAAAACGTATAAGACAGGCAGACAAAATCAAAAAAAAGATTGAATAAATACGGCATATAAAAAACGAGGAAAATAGTAGAGAAAAATTTGAAAATTAGATAAATATATTTTGTAAAACTACCCGCTGTTATATAAGTCTATAGCCTATAACAAAACTCAAAGAAAAATTGTTGAGAACGGAGTTGGAGACGCTTGCATAAACAAACGTGTCACTATGACGACCAAACTCTTATTGCACAAAACGAAGGAGCAATGAGGGAAACATTTTAACTAAGCTAACTTAATTCTTGTGTGATTAGAAATAGTTAAAGCTAAGCATTTTAATCTGTTAGACGATTTTTCTTGTTGATGTAGTAATCCATTTAGTATAGAGGAAAAAAACATTTGTGGAACATGTGAGTCCGGGGATTGTTAAAAAGGTGCTTGGGCTATATGCCCAAGTATCCGAAATGAACAATCTCGATGGAGTGTTAATTAATAACTTTGAAAACCGAAGACACTTAATTCTATAAAATTTGGCAAGACGCCATCAAATGTGTGCTTTCCAAAAAGTGATTCCCATTTAACGTATTCATTAGGACATTTAGTCAAAGATGAAAGGACAAATTGCCCAAATTGTACCAAATGCAGTACAATTGAATGCAGATTTTGAAGAGATGGGCGTCGCCAAGGTTAGATGAAACCGTAAAGGTACATTTGGACACGTTTTTATAAATTATGAAATCATTAAAATTACAATTTTATTACGAATATTATTATTCTTTGGAAACCAATATTTATCATATATTATAAAGCTTAAGAAAGATTCAGGCGGAATAAAGCCTGATAGAGATCATGTAATCGTTACTGAAGCGCTGCCTGTATCAATAAATATTTGCATCTGACTTCCAAATTACCCACATTTATTATTTTAAAAAAATAATTAATTATTTATATTTATTATCGTACCAGGGCGTACAAAAACACTAACAAAGTGCAAAAACACTATACATGTATAATTGTGTGAAAAGAAACCAAAATTAAAAATATTTATTGTTTTACTTCCAATCAAACAAACTTTCAAGAAAATGTTCAAGAAACTATGGCAACGTAAAACATTTTATTTTTAATTATTGAAAAAAGCGTAAAATTAGCCTAATTCAAATAAACATTTCATTTATTTATTTAAATATTTACTACAAAAGTTCTATAAATAAGATAAGTAATATTTATTGATATTTAGCTAATATTAAACACTCAGAAAATCCTACTTATATTTAAAAGTAAAATGTTTAGTAAATAACACTTAAACATACATATGCACATAAAAACGGATACATCAAAAGGGAGTATTCGATTGGACTTGGTAAATAAATTTTTTTAAGTCACACGTAATGGATTGAATAGGTAAATAATTTATAAACTAATTGAAACGTAAAATTGAATAACATGAAATTATTAGTGTTAAATGTAAAACATTAGATAGAGCAAAATAAAAGAGGATATTTCCTGTTTAACTCATTATGAGTGAATAAGGATATATAATATTTGTTATTATATATGCATTTTGGGGGGCAAACATATCAACGTTCTGGTTAATACTGACGATCGAAAATATTAGAACAATGTGTTATAAAATAGAGATCTTGCTTTTTGTTTATAGGATTTTTTTAGTAATAAATATATATATATATATATATATATATATATATATATATATATATATATATCTGAAGTTAGTGTTCAATATTATACGAAAGTGTTCAATACATACATTATTTATGTAGTGTTCAATACATACATAAATATATATAATTTTTTTGTACAAACATACTCTCACATACATAAACATAAATATTATATATGTATATATATATATATATATATATAAATATATATATATATATATATATATATATATATATATATATATATATATATATATATATATATATATATGTATATCATTTCAATTGAGAAACAAAAATACAATCTTTAATTTTATATATTGATTATATATTTATGTATGACTTATGTATATTTTAGCATAGACGGGGTAATGGTTTTCTAGAATGGGTGCTAATGAAAGAAAACCTTATACACGATTTTATATTTCAAAGACAAAACCTATATTAGGAAGGTAGTAAAGTTCATAAAACGCTTGTACATTCTATTTTTAACAAAATACACTTTACATTGCTTGATTGTATATCAAAACACTTGAAATACTTTATGCAAATCGGTTAGTGAACTCGACAATTCGAACACTGAAATAAACGCCCTGGTTTTATAAATAAAAACAACCTAATGATTGAATAATAACGTTTATAGATAGAATCGGGTTGCATTGGCACACGTAGTTTCTTTGACACTCGTAGTTTGTTTGACACACGTAGTTTCTTTTACACACGCAGTTTGCTTGACACACGTAGTTTCTTTTACACATGTAGTTTGTCGGAACCGAGGCATTACTAAATTAGACAAACCATATTTACTGATGCTTCCAGTATAAATACTATTGTGTTAGAGACAGAATAAGCTTGAAATTTAGTTTTATATGCAACATAGTTACAATCGCAAGCATCATTCATACATCTTAGACACCTTTTACATGTTAGTGGTAAGAGTCAATCACTTTACCTGAGAGTCAACACTTGGTTGTATGTACTTTATATTTAATTTAAAACTTTAACATTTATTGTAAAGTTTACACAATTCACTTGTTAGTTTGTTCTACAAATAACAAACCTGGTTTTCGACACCCTTGATAAGTTACTGATGGTACTGCTTTTAGATGACCACGTTTACATTTAATGACTAACCTATTTATGTTTTAAAAAATCAAATAAACTATTTATAAAAAGATATTAAAACCATTACAGCTAATTTTCGTAATATAGACCTAATGCAAATATAGTTTAGTTTATCAAAACCTATAAAAATAGCTAATAAAAATATTAAAATAATAATAGATATGTCTAAATAGCACTCAACGTAAGCCCAATACATAATTTTATTGTTTGGAACGATAATTTTCCTTTGTTGTTTTTTATTTATAATAATATGCTTCAAATTAATACTTAAAACAATATGTTTAAAACCAAATAAAACTTATTTTACTGCAATACAACTCGTTCTGTTAAAGAAAGGAATATTTATTTTAAAATATTTTTAATATCAATAGTTTGTTGTAAATGTATACTTAACAAATATATGTAGAACTTATACATCTTTAGAGTTGAATAGAATGGTAGATGTGGTTTATCCTTTACTCGAAGCTGTACGGTCTTTAAATATTTACTTGGTTGCATTTAATTAACACTGCAACTTAACCCTATAACCCAGTTAACCCTTAGAGGTATAACTTCAGTTCGTTAAAAAAAACATACGGCAAAATATATTAACCATTGAATAACGATTTCAATATTTTATGCTGATGAGGATATAATTAGGTAGAGTCTAAGAAAATGATCATTCTAAACTAAGAAATGTAAATATAGTGTGGTCAGTAAGATTAGTAGTCTCTTTAAGTTACTTAAACTACTGTCCGGTAAGGTACAACATCTATACCAGGCACAGCGATACTAGCGTGATAAGAGAGAATAATGACCTCTTTAAATAACTAAAACTACTTTCCGCTAAATTGCATCTACGCCAGGCACAGCATCACTAGTGTGGTCAGTCTGAATCATGGTCTCCTTAAATACCTAAAACTACTCCCCGCTCAGGGAAAATTTCTACGCCAAGCTCAGCGAGACTAATAAAACAGTAAGAATCGTATAATTTTAAGTTACTAAAACTACTCTCCGCTCTAGTACATCAACGTCAGGCACAGAAAACCTAGTGTGTTCAGTGAGAATAGTGGTATCTATAAGTAACTACAACTACTCTCCACTCAGGTACAACTACGCCAGACACATCAAAACTAGTGTGATAAGTAAGAATCGTGGTCATTTCAAGTAACTAAAACTACTCTCCGCTCAGGTGCATCTACGCCACGCACAGTGCCACTAGCCACGGTTCATTACATCTACGGTAGGCATAGCGACACTGTATGGACAGTATCAATCGTGGTATCTTTAAGTAACTAAATTTACTCTCAGCTAAAGTGCATCTACGCCAGACACAGCGACACTAATGTGGTCAGCAAGAAATGTGGTCTCTTTAGGTACACATTACTACTCTCCGCTTATGTACAATACCTACGACTGGCACAGTGATCCTAGTGATTTCAGTAAGAATAATTGTTGCTTTAATTATTAAAAACTACTATCCGCTAAGGTACATCTACGGTGGCACAGCGAAACTAGTGTGGTCAGTAAGAATTGTGGACTCTTTAAGTAAATAAAACTCTCCACTCAGGTACAGCTACGCCAGACTCATCAAAACTAGTGTGATAAGTAAGAATCGTGGTAATTTCAGGTAACTAAAACTACTCTCCGCTCAGGTGCATCTACGCCACGCACAGTGCCACCTGCCACGGTTCATTACATCTACGGTAGGCATAGCGACACTAGTATGGACAGTATCAATCGTGGTATCTTTAAGTAACTAAATTTACTCTCAGCTAAAGTGCATCTACGCCAGACACAGCGACACTAATGTGGTCAGCAAGAAATGTGGTCTCTTTAGGTACACATTACTACTCTCCGCTTATGTACAATACCTACGACTGGCACAGTGATCCTAGTGATTTCAGTAAGAATAATTGTTGCTTTAATTATTAAAAACTACTATCCGCTAAGGTACATCTACGGTGGCACAGCGAAACTAGTGTGGTCAGTAAGAATTGTGGACTCTTTAAGTAAATAAAACTATTCTCCGCTCAGGTACAACAGCAATGCTAAGCACAAAAACACTAGTGCGATACAAAAAGAATCGTGAAATCTTCAAGTAACTAAAACTATTCTCCACTCAGGTACAACAACTATGCCAGACACATAATATGGTCAACAAGATTCGTGGTCTCTTTATGTACATAATGCTACTCTCCGCTCTAGTACAATACCTACGCCAGGCACAGCGATATTAGTGAGGTCAATAAATCTAGTAGTCTCTTTAAGGAATTAATACAACTCTCCGCTCAGGTACATCCACGACAGGCACAGTGACACTAGAGTGGTCAGTAAGAAACGAGGTTTCTTCAAGAAAATAAAATTAATCTCCACTCAGGTAAATCAAAGCAAGGCACAATAACACTAGTGTGGTCATTAAGAATCGTGGTTGCTTAAGTCACTAAAACCCTTCTCTGTTCAGGTACATCTACGAAAGTCACTGCGACACTAGTGTGGCTAGTAAGAATCGTAGTCTTTTAAACAACTAAAACTACGCTCAGATCAGGTACATCTTCGCCAAGCACGGTGAGACTAGTGTGGTCTGTAACAACTGTGGTTTCCTTAAGGAACTGAGACTACTTCCACTCAGGTACAACACCTACGCCAGGAATAGCGACACTAGTGTGGCCAGTAAGAATCGTTTTTGCTTTAAGTAACTAAAACTCTTCTCTTTTCAGGTACATCTACGATAGGTACTGCGACACTAGTGTTGCTAGTAAGAATCGTAGTCCTTTTAAACAACTAAAACTACGCTCAGCTCAGGTACATCTTCGCCAGGCACGGTGACACTAGTGTGGTCTGTAACAACTGTGGTGTCCTTAAGGAACTGAGACTACTTCCACTCAGGTACAACACCTACGCCAGGAATAGCGACACTAGTGTGGTCAGTGTTAATTGTGGTCGCTTTAAGTAACTAATTCTACTCTCCGCTCAGGTACATCTACACCAGGTACAATGACACTAGTGAGGTCAGTATGAATCCTGGTCTCTTACCAAAACTACTCTCAGCTCAGATACATCTACGCCAGGCAAAGTGAAACTGTTGAGGTCAGTAAGAATCGTGGTTTCCTTAAGTACTTAAAACTACTCTCCGCTAAGGTACATCTGGGCCAGGCACAGTGACACTTGTGTGATCAGTAAGTATCGTGGTCGCTTTAAGTATCTAACAGCAATGTGTGATATCTATTTTATGTAACAATACTGTGTCATAGCTATTATTGCAATACCATTGTGTATTAGCTACTTGAGCAGTATCACTGAGTAACAGCTACTTGTGTAATAGCAATGTGTGATAGCTACTTTATGTAACAGTACTGTGTCATAACTATTATTGCAATATCACTGTCTATTATCTACTTGAGCAGTATCACTGAGTAATAGCTACTTGTGTAAAAGCAATGTGTGATAGCTACTTTATGTAACAGTACTGTGTCATAGCTATTATTGCAATATCACTGTGTATTAGCTACTTGAGCAGTATCACTGAGTAATAGCTACTTGTGTAATAGCAATGTGTGATAGCTCTTTTAAGTAACAGTACTGTGTCATAGCTATTATTGCAATACCATTGTGTATTAGCTACTTGAGCAGTATCACTGAGTAACATCTACTTGTGTAATAGCAATGTGTGATAGCTAC
Organism: Prosapia bicincta; assembly: GCA_036971475.1. Lineage (NCBI taxonomy): Eukaryota > Metazoa > Arthropoda > Insecta > Hemiptera > Cercopidae > Prosapia > Prosapia bicincta. The sequence goes on from JBAIZL010000001.1 coordinate 344,314,975, forward strand.
TTTATGTAACAGTACTGTGGCATAGCTATTATTGCAATATCACTGTGTATTAGCTACTTGAGCAGTATCACTGAGTAATAGCTACTTGTGTAATAGCAATGTGTGATAGCTACTTTATGTAACAGTACTGTGTCATAGATATTATTGCAATATCATTGTGTATTAGCTACTTGAGCAGTATTACTGAGTAATAGCTACTTGTATAATAGCAATGTGTGATAGCTACTTTATGTAACAGTACTGTGTCATAACTATTATTGCAATATCACTGTCTATTATCTACTTGAGCAGTATCACTGAGTAATAGCTACTTGTGTAATAGCAATGTGTGATAGCTACTTTATGTAACAGTACTGTGTCATAGCTATTATTGCAATATCACTGTGTATTAGCTACTTGAGCAGTATCACTGAGTAATAGCTACTTGGGTAATAGCAATGTGTGATAGCTCTTTTATGTAACAATACTGTGTCATAGCTATTATTGCAATATCAATGTGTATTATACACTTGTGTAATATCACAGTAATACCTACTTCTGTATAACATTGTGTAATATCTACTTTTGTAATTGCGCTGTGTAATAACTACTGGTGTAATAACACTGTGTAATAACTATTTAATGTAATAGTACTGTGTCCTAATTATTTGTGCAATATCACTGTGTATTAGCTATTTGAGCAATATCACTGAGTAATAGCTACTTGTGTAATAGCTATTTATGCGTAAACACTTTTTCTCTAATAGTAATATGAAACAGCAATATGTAATAGGTAAATTTCTCAATTTGGGCAGGTTTCATCAGTGATTACTTTCTGTAAATAGTTCACAATTGATTCAATGACACAGGAAACTATTTCGAATACCAGTCTGGTGCTTTAATATTTATACCCAATTTCACTATAAAATATTGATTCTACATTGTATAGTAATTAAGTATTTATTTGCATTATTTACAAAGTTATCTAATACCATGGAATATTTATTTCCAATTATAGAGTGAAACAAAACCCAAACTCTTGATATAGAAGTGAATCATCAGTATATGCTGCGATTGTTGGTAAGGTCAAGCATTTACGATTAACTTGAAATAGGGCTGTTTTATTGAATGAAGAACAGAATTACATTGTTGAATTCCAGATCCAACTAACCATGGCGGATGTTGTTAGTAATATTGACATAAAATTATATTTGGCCAACAAAGACAAATAAAATATGGGTATTAAACTTCCATTTTCTTATATGAGATCCTTAAATCCTGTAAAAAAATTCATCACCAAAACCTTCTTTTATAATCGAACCAAACTGTTAAAATTACATTTTAAACATTATTCTTGATTGATTTATTGTTATAACTAAAAATAATAAAAGATTTCCTGTAAAAACCTACTAGTCTATGCATGTGTTTCCCGGGGTAATTGTTTAAACGTATAAAATAAAGGGATCAGTAAATCCTGTCTCTAATAATTTAGCATTCTTAGTTGCAGTTGTCTGTGATTTTAAGTAATATTTAGTTATTAAATTTGATGATATACTAAACAGTATGTAAAAAAGCAACAAGCAAGTTTTTGTTTATAGAACTCATCAAGCAGACTTATTGACTAAGAAAATTTTCACTCATTACTAATCATAATATGTTCGAATAAAATAAAATTTTGTTATGTTTTTAAAAGTTTTTAAGGCACTTAGTATATTACTTAGTTTGCTAACTTTCGAATTAACTACTGCTATTTATATTTTCACTGTTTCAATTTAATGTATTGAAATGCAGATGGTATTTGTGATAAATATCGAAAAACAATTTTTATCTTTTAAATGACGAAACATTATTTAACTCTTTCTATAACTAAAACAAGTAACACAATAGTTATTGATATAAGTTGTAAATTTTATTTCACGTTACCAATGAAAAGAAAGGTTTGTAATTTATTGATCTGTTATTTAAATTATGTAACATGATTTACATATAACTAATTAACACCCAGCATTGTCTAGGGGTTGTATTATTTCCCTGAGGAGTGTTGTCTTACTTGGCCACTACATTACTTATTCTTATCCCAAGAGAAAAGCTTAACAGCCCGTCCTCTCACTTGAGTCCATCTTGTTTATGAACCCAATGGACGTTTATGTTGTTACAAATAAATCTAAATCTTTAAATCATATACATACGTGTATATATATATCTATATATATATATATCCGTGTATATGTCACTGATATCCTACTAAACGGCTCGGCAGATATTTTTGAAAATTTGTTTGCGGTTAAAGTGTTTTTCGAGTATCCTTTAGATTCACAATTTGACCCAGTAGGCAGCGCTGCCGTCATGATGTAGAATTTTCTTATAATTTAGAACAGGTTACTAGAGTATTCTGACCCACTATGAAGTCTGTTATATTAAAATCTAAGAATTATTATCCTCATAAATATAAATGAAACTAATAATATAATTTTTATTTGTGTAATTAGGATAGTTCGCATAACAAACGGGTGTTACTTTAAGTTATAATATTACTTTAATTATTGTACATTATTAGGTTAAAATTTTATTGATATGAAAACTTTTTTATAATTAAATTAAGTACTTATTAGGGTTATTAGTACTTTTTAAGTGTAATAAAACCGAATGTTGTGGAAATTTGTATGGTATGTATTGAAATAAGTATTTCATATGTTTTTTTTATTGATGTATGCACGTGCAATCTATAACAATTAACTTAATCTACGAATTTAAACTGGTAACGCTATTGTAAAATGTCAGAAAACTAAACCTCACCATAAATATGCGTGTTTAACTTAAAAATATTCTAGTTCGCTTTCTCTGAACAATTGCTTAACATTGCCAACAAATATTACAATATTGCTTTTGGGCAGAAAATATTGATGTCGACAATCATTTTCAAATTTGATGTCATTGCCTTGGATTGGAATAACGTCCCAACGATCAATACTGTTCTCGATCCTGAGGGAATTGTCAATTATCCTGTTGAAGTCTTGAATTCACTGGATATACCAGGAGTGCCACCACAATTTTCTTCTGATTTTGAATAGACACAGTGTCCTTGAAGATACATCTTTAAACGAGTACCAAGGTGAAGTTTTTCTCACACAGCTAATTCCAATGGTTTCTTCTGACTCACCCATTCTATTCAATTGCAATATCCAATCCGCTTGACATTGCAATGACTGGTAATATGTGACAAAGCCAAAGAATGTAAATTTTTGGGTTGAATCTACAAAATCCATGCTTTTTTCATGACCAAATATGTGATGCGTGTTCAAGATTTGGGAAACCAGGTTTTTTTCGTTGATACGCATAGGTAATAACACAAAATATTTTTATTCAAATAGCATTATAATTTAACAACAAAATTTAATTCATTTTTATATTAAGGTATTTATTATATATATATATATATATATATATATATATATATATATATATATATGTGTGTGTGTGTGTGTGTGTGTGTGTGTGTGTTTGTGTGTGTGTTGAGATATTTATTTTTTCATATCAAAGAAAATATTCTTTTCATTTAAGTAATTGCTAATACTTAAGACGGTTTTAAATTTATACTCAATACATTCGAGTTTATAGTTATAGCTATAATCATGCAGTTCATAGGACCAGTTGTGATAACTATACGCGTGGTGGCGTAGAGTGTTTTGAAAATAATTTGTTTTTCAGTATTTCATCCTAAAACGGTTCAAATTTATAACTTATTATTTTTTAATATAGCTTTTGGATTTACAGGCTAACTTGTGTCGGTTATGCTAGTGCATTATGGTTTTTTATTTGTAATCTGGACCAAATATACAGCAAGTGCAGAACCAAAGAGCCTATCCTCCCCATCACAAAATAAACGGTTGGTTAATGATTCAGTTTCTCATCTACACATTATTCAGCGGCAGCTCGGAACAGGCGAGGAACAAAAAGACGAGTAAAACCAATTTCTCTACTAATGATCAAACATCCAATTAAAAATAATATTGGAATAAGTATGTGTTGCTTCGTTTATGCAGTAACACAGTATATAAAACCTAGTAAAATTACTTTGGAACAAATTTTCTACAACAAAAATTGTGTCATTGTTGCTACCGGTGGTTCTATTTCCTAGTAAACCATTTCAGTTTTATCATAGGACCCATTGAAAATGTTTACGTCATTAGATAAATGAATTTAACCCCTTTGTTTTAAAAACAGTGTTTAGACGCAACAATGATTAGAACTTTAGAGCAACAATATGTTTAATAATGCAACATAGTAGTGTAATCAGTTACCTAGAGGTACACAAATTCTACTACCACACATCCTACTGACCTGAAGCAAGTATTTTCATTGCAGATTGTCTTAGGCAAAATTTATCCTCCATGTCTGCCATGGCCTTCCGATGTTATGGCGTACAATTCGATACCATATTTGATCAACTATCTTTTTACACCGTATATAACCTAAAGTTCAGCTCTCCCGTATGTTGATTTCGATTGTCCTTATGTAGGTCAATCCGCATTTTCAAATAAATCATTTTGTTTAAAACTTTCTTCAGACTCCAAATAACCAACCATAACACTTTGATGTTTGAAAAATGTCTCACTTTTCCTCACAATTGCAGCCTTTATTTTTTGATTTGATAAATTTGTCTTTAATTTGTTAATTGTAGTACCTTTCTTTTGACATGGCAAAAGACGTTCGTTCGCAGTTATAAAACGTTTTCTACCATCCATACTATATTAGGAGCACCTATGAATATTCTGATTTTTTACAATTACATGATGCTATGATAAATTGCAGTGTTATATTTTAATGCCCAATTGTTATATTCTTTCTCCATTTTCCGTAAAAACATAATCCCTATCGAACTAACTTTGAATAACGTCAGCTTGATTGTAGCATGATTAATTACAAATAACATATATTTTATTCAGTTGTAACTAACAAAAACTTAACTATTTATAATAAATGTATTTAGTCTAGTATAAAATAAACTTGTTAATTAATATGCTTCAATTTATGTGTTTTTATTACCGGAGCGTTTAAACCTTCCTTTGTCAGTTTGATATAACAATGTACGATATTTCACGACATCGATATGGTTTGTATAATTGTAGCAGTTTCTCTTTAATATATGTTTACAGTTTGCATCAATGAGTTAGTTTATAGTTTCTAAAACATATCCTACTGAAAGTATTATAAAAATTATAAAGGAACAAGTGTTCAATCGTCTCCGTGGTTGTTAATTGGCCAGGGCTCAGAGTTCAACTCTTTGTTTGTTTCAATGGCCCATCCATTTTAAAATGCGATAAACTATAGAGGGAAGTGGTTTTAACAATGATAATTCTGTTGCATAGGGTATTAATTATAAACACTTAGAACCTTCAAATAATTGGGCGACAGTATATTTTATAATGTTTTTTTTTTAATCAGAAAAAATATTACATAATTATAACTAGATAATGTATATTTTTACTGTACTATTAATGAATTACCTAGTGGTGATTACCTAGTGGAATTACCATAACTTATTCCTTTAGTATATAAATATATTAAAATATTGTTTATTTATACTACAATATAGCTTTTAACAAAGGTTATAAGGTTGATAAATTTGAATTAAAACGAGTATTGAATATTACAAGGAAACAATTATTATGTATTGCATAATTATATAAGTGGTATATGTTACCTTTATACCAATATTTGTAGCTTTCACAAATTCCATTATTAAAATAATTGAATTACAGAAACATATTCACCTATCTATTATCTATCTATACTATCTATAATGAGTGGTTTGGCTAGCTGAAAGTCTAGCTTGTTCGAAGGTTCAAGCTTCTTTTACTACATAAAGGGCTAGACCTAATAAAGACACCTCCACAATGGGTTTTGGAGAGAAATATCTCAGAATACAGTAAAATTTGCATTATAAAAGAAGAGTAAATGGAAGTATAGGATTGAAGACCAGCAACTTCATTTTCATTCCGATCTATATTATCATTTGTCTAAATTGTAGACAATATTAATTTTTAAGTTAGTGAATATTTCAAAATATCTTAATAACTTTTTTTTTGTAGAGGCCTGCGTTTACTAATCAATTTGTTTTAAACATATATCTTCGTAAAGAAAGAGAAACAGATATTTATTATAAATATTTATTATTTTTTATACAAATATTGCGACCTAATTAAATCAAGATATATGAAACATTTAAAACCACAATATCTAGTTTACAGCTATACTCTAACTTTAGGCTCGACATCTTTTGATTATATACTATTTACCTAGAACAGTAAAAACACAGAATATTTAAATAAATCTGAAAATTTGCAAATCTTGATTCATGATTAGAATGAATTTTTGAGTAATATATATATATATATATATATATATATATATATATATATATATATATATATATATATATATATAAATATATATACACACACATATATATATATATATATATATATATATATATATATATATATATATATATATATATATATATATATGTGTGTGTGTGTGTGTGTGTGTGTATAAGTGTATTAATTACTCACAGATTTATTTAAATATACTGTTTTAGGTAAATAATAAATGAAACTTGAGTTAAACTCTGTTACACAAAAATAACCTTATTTACGAAAAGTAATTACATTTATTCTGTTTGTCAAGTAATTGTTTAGAAATATTTAGGACACGTTACTGTAGTGGAATAATCAAATATACCTGAAAAATAGCTAGTACAAAATGGCTGGTTTATAAAAAAAGGTTCCTTCCAAGATTCCAATGGACAGTTAAAGATTGGTGAAGTAAGAGTAGCTTCAAGTCAACAGCCACCCCTATTATGAGTTGGCTACATGGCCTATGTAGCCATTAACAAGCATTCGTAGTTAAGTCTCACATAACTACTATTCTTTATAACCTAACCTATCCTACCTTGATAGGTTATAATAGTTTCAATGGTGTAGCACTGTTTATAGTTCGTGATATTAGAGAACATTTTATTCTAGTTTAAACTAGGAGAAATATCGAAACTAGTGAAGTCAGCGGCTACCCAGTATTTGGTTGATGGGGGGGGGGGGCAAGGACATCAACAACAGTCAGAGACATCAACTTTCTCCTAATATTCCTCCAAATCCGTCAAGTTACTTAAATGCATACTTTATTTTACTTACACACCAACTCAATAAATGTGTATTTTTAATTGAAATTTCTGAAGATTTTACTATTGATGCTATTAAATACTATTAACATTTTAATTTTCCACTTTGTGCCTAATACTTCGGGCACAAATAAAACTAAAAATGTTCACTAAAAACACCTAGCATATGGTGCGCCAAATTTTGTCCAAATTGCTTTTCATATATTCTAAAATTATTTACATCTACCAGGCATTTAGTCAACTTTAATACAAAATGTTTAACTAATGGGGAATTAGTTTCAATCTATGCTTGAAGAATACAATCTGAAGAATATTCTTGGGGCTGTAATAAAACCGCTGACAAGAGGAGCTTGTAGACAAACCATTTCTTCCACAAGTACCGTATAACAACTTATATGTTTAAGTCATTTTTAATATTCCATTATTATTGTAACTATAGTATTACTGTTAATATATATTTCAATCTACTTTTTACTTAGGGAATAACTGTTTAGCCACACAGTATTAAAGGGGTTGTTAATATTCAGTATTAATAAAATTATATATACATTTTCCCAATGTAATATAAATATTGTTGTTTTTATTATTCATAGGACAGATTTTATTCTGGTTTTTTTATTGGTATTTATGTTCTACGTCCAGGTTGTTATTATTAATAATATTGTTATCTTTTTTTCTGCCTACGAAATCGAAATCTATGCACGCTGATTTCTCTATCTGCCTGTTGGTTTTCTTTCGTCAGAGTCTTTTTTAATTTCTGTAATCTTCTTTTTCTTATCTCAACGCTATTATATTCTTTTTATTTTGGTCGACTCAATTTGTATTCATTTTTGGCCTACTAGTTAATACCACACAAATGTTTTACCATTTTTTGACAAGTTTGTAAAGGATATACACCTCTAAATGAATTGAGTTGATAGCATTCCCAGGAACCATGAACACTCATATATATATATATATATATATATATATATATATATATATATATATATATATATATATATATATATATAAACTACATATAACATAATATTATTTTAATTCATCAAACTTATTCAATATAGTTATTACTTCTTACATTAATAATATTACATATAAATTGGTCAAGCAACATTGAATACGTCACATGATAAATAATTAAAGGGAAGAATAATTAAACGTGTTAGGGATGTTTAAACAATGCAAACCTAATGTAAAGGACTTGTAGAACAAATGCAAGTCGTAGTTTCTGTGGAAGCATTGTTGTACGACCTTCGTAACTCACTTGTTGAGGTTGAATGTAAATTTACATTTAAATACTAATCCGAAACTCGTCCTATATACCTCTTTACTATTTATACCTGTGTTATTTAGGCTTGAACAATTTTTTGACTTTTTAAATAACCTATCGAATCACACAAAAAATGAAATAATGTACATTGTCTAAGTATGTACTAGCTGTGTTAGAGAATATTGATATTATTACCAAATGAATTTTATATACGAGTAAATCAATACAAAGTGTAGTGGGGTTTGTTCGCAGATACATAATAAAAGAAATAGTAATTTTATTAAATCAACATTTATTTATTAAAATTCGTTAGAAACGTTTGTATTACAAGATCGACTGATATCTGTTAAAAGTATAATACAATATGTTATTAATTTATATTAATTTAACAATTTAATAAATAATTTAGTAACTTATTTCATGGCATAAAGAATATACGATATATTTTGCATACTGTCTTTCTCTACCACTACAGATAACAATATACTTATAAGGTTAGAGTTGGTAAGTAGTTAACTTTGGTAACATTCGAGTGTGGCTGTTTCATTTCATTTCCCTTATTAATCGGTGGCATTTTAATTAGGTCGGGTAGTATGCCCCATTCACATTGTATGGACCACGAAGGTTTTAAATTTTGTTTTTTTACTTGCAAAGTATAATGCATTTTTTAAATTAAAAAAAACAGTAGACTAGGGTCGAGGGAGAATTTAGAATATGATATGAACAGCGTCTTAAGAAGTGATATGAAAAGAAAGCACTTTCTGACAGGCTATGCTCACAGCTTTATTTTCTGAGTTTACAAGGTTTTTAAAATAAGTTTTACCCCTCCCTTCATACAGTTAAAACCGGTCAATAAGTCGTAAAAGGAGAGCAGGGAGGATCAACATACTGACATCAACAATATTAAAAAATACATCGATTTAAATGAAGTATTCATAACAGGAAAATGTGCAGGAATGCCAGGAAAACAGATGAAGTTTTGGAAATAAAAAAAAAGATAACAAAACATATAATTAATAATGAACAAATCAAACAGATCTATTCCTATACCACGGGTTTTTATTGACAGCGTATATTTGGCGTGAAATTAAGTGTATAAAACTATTAGGAGACTTGTTGGACCTTTGTTCAGTACAGAGAATGACTGGGCTCATAGGTCTGCACATACATAAAAGACTATCCTTTCCTGTGAATATTATAAACTAAATTAAAAGTAGTGATAAATTGCTTTAATCAATATATAACGATCATCTGTTGTTTACCAAATATACATTTATTTGAATAAATAAAACATGTTCGCTAGGTTTATCTTTAAAATGTATCTTCCGTAATTATTCGTTCCATACCCCCCCCCCCCTATTTTTGTCATCTAAATGCGAGTTCCAATTAGATTCCTGTAATACTACACAAGTTCATATATATATATATATATATATATATATATATATATATATCTTTCACTATATGTACTTAAACAAGAATCGTACTTATTATTTATGTGAGTTAACTTTCAAAGACTGGTTTTGTCTCCATCGTCGAACATTCTGTGCAGGGGTTGTAGTAGTTGCGAGCTGCTTGGAATTCTTGTTGTCACCAGGTGTGGTGTACCGTTATGTTCTATTTTCGGATTCACTGCACTGTGCGAGTCTTTTAAGTTAGTTTTGGCGTTAATTTGTCTAATAAATTGAATAACTTATAGTTTTTTTTTAATTTTATTTGTATTTGTTCGTTAATGATATTATTTTTATGTTTATAAATTTGTAGTTGATCCCAGATTGTCATGGATACATAAAAAAACTATAGATAAATTAGAATTTAAAATATAAAAATAAATTAGAACAACCTAAAATTGAATCACAAACAACAAAAAATAAGCCACATTCACATATACAGGGTACAACATAAAAGGAATAACCAAAACACTAAAAAAATAATAATATTAACATAGCTTACAAAAACACAGGAAACATAATCAATAAAATAAACCAACCAGAAAATATGCCCCATACTTAATAACGGAATATACAGAAATCGAATGTTTTTATAACTTAGTAATTGCTATACAGCTCTTTGTAAGCGGTGGTAAACTTGTTTACAATAAAAGAGCAATACTAAAAGATTTAAAAACAAATACACTATTATTTAATGATCTTTTTTCTTTGTTGTGAAAGTTGAAAACGCATTGAACATGTAAACAAACGCATTGAAAATCGTGTACATAATGATATAGTTTAGCTTTTATTGAATATTAAAATAAATAAATTTCGCTAGGTAATTATAGTTCGTTAGGAAATATTCCCGATAGTCATAGTATTGTTTTTGTAATACAATGTAAAACATTTAAAATTCAGTAAATAATGTTAGTAAATGCTAAATATTCTAGAGGTAATTTAAATGTGTTCTTAAAACCTCCTTTAGACTACAAATCGGGAATTATCAAATTTTTTTAATGGAAAAATGTTGAAAAGGTACTAAAACTAGTAGTATCCAAATGCATTCTTTAAAAAAATGCGAAAAGTGATCAAGTAACGACGAAATATAAATATTAAAACAACCGTCACAGATTACATTACTCTGAAACTACAGGTTCTTATCCTACCTGAATACATGGCCAGTAAATACAATCCAAATAAAATTTATTAGAAATATTTACTGAAATTTAGAGGTTTTTTTGATTTTCAAACAAAAGAATACAACACTGTGGCAATGGAAATATTAAAGTATTGTTGGTTAGAACTATAAAGTTTTAAAATCATGTCCAAAAATAATTACGCCCGCTCAGGCACCGTTATCAACCTGAAATAATACAACTTTTGTATATAAGAAGATTATGGAAATTTATATAAGAGGTTATATTAAGTGTTTAATAATAATTTTATGTAAAATAATACCCCTGAATAGCTGAAAGGTCTCGTAAAGCTTCTATCTAAAGAATATGTTGACCGAATACAATCTCTATATTAATAAAATTAAATCAATAGAAAAGTCTACAAAAATATAATTCAGAGAATAACTAATTTATTAAGGTCTGAAGTTTATAAATAATATTGAAATATATGTATACTATATAGTTAATTTTTAATAATTTAGTTTTCAATTTGGTTATTCTAACCTAAAAATCGTTTTCTTTTAGCAACCAGATGTAATATTACAGTTATACGTTCCTGTTTGTAGTTATGAGGCACCAGTTCCTTGAAAACATCTTTTAAAATATTTCGATTGGAAAATTGTCTTAATTGTTTAATATAACACAGTTTACACGTAATCATTATATCGTTAAGATATTCATATAATAACCTTCATATACCCAAACAACATGTACCTAAGTGATAAAGACCTACACGTATTCACACGTAAATTATATAATTTATATTTATTCATAGGTTAACACATTTTAAGATGTTCGGATTGTTTTAGGATACAATTTTCTTGCGAAGAGCTTTTTCGAAATCTTTACATGTGTTGTCAATTAAAATTACTCTGGTAAAGACCCATTTTAACTTTTGTCCTCTAGGTTTTTATTATTAAAAAGTTCTTTGCTCAAAGAAACAAACTTCTGAACTCCTAATTAATATAAAATATTACTAAATCAATATTATTAGTATAATAACTCAATGAGTTTCAATGACAAAGTCATTGAGTAAACCTAGTAAGTTTTAATAGTGCGTTTGTAGTAGTTATAACTCGCTGAAATAATACTTCGTCATTGAAACTGATCCAAGTTATAAAACTAGTACCTGTGAGTTAGCACTTTTTAATAACTCTTTTTTTTTCACCTCAAAAGCTATGCTCAAAGACGTTTCTTATACAACTTTATTTAATAACATAGGACTTTATTAGTCAGATATTTTTCCCATCAAAAAATATTTGAAAATTATTAAAGTTGAAATCTATTTTATCGGTAAATATTTTCAATGATGATTAAAATGAATATTTTAAGCACTCAAAATTAGTTGACCAAATAATTATAATTATGGTATGCTAGAGGTTGCTTCAAATAGAATGATTTATTTTTTTAACATCGACCTCGAATACTTGTTTGAGTAAAGACATTATAGGAAGAAAATTATACTGAATTAACTGAATTGATTTTACCAGTAACTATATCCAAATATATTGATTTTTTCCGACATAGCCCTTACAATTTTTTTACTCCATTTATGGTTTTTGACAATTTTAGCTTTAGCTAGACTCTAATATGGCCTTCATGTAGTTCCAGAACTTCCTATCATTATTCTGAATTGTAATATCGTCGGCACTTTAACGATTGCCAGTTAAATTATTGCAACGCCTTGAAATTTGCTAGTAAATAAGTATATAAAGCTTACGACGATGCTCTTGCTCTTTACAAAAGATTTCAATCTAACGTTTTGTTCTATGAGTTTAAATTGTAACTTCTACTTATGATGAGCAATATTATAAACAGGTCGGTTTTACAAAAGTATGGATACATACATACATACATATATATATATATATATATATATATATATATATATATATATATATTTATTTATTTATTTATAAATATTTATAACTATTATTATTAATACATAAACACCACTTTGTAATTAAAAAAATTCATTCAAAATAGGGATATTGTACCTTTTTATAGCATTAATTATCTGTATTCAGTACAGTTCCCATTCATCCTTATGGAGGTTTAATTTTTACAAGCCTCTCACTAAAATGAAATACTTCTCCGAATATGTCAATGTTTTTTCAATACTATAAATCCTTCTTGATTTGGTGTAATCAAGTTTTCGCTCAAGGCAAGAACTTATTTCGTCCTCCAGTGGTCCAGAAACATATTTATTCGCGCTGGTAGATTTATAGCTTCTAAATTCACCTGTTAAACTAAGTTGGACTGATTTTGAAACGTTTGAAAGTTACATTTATTCTTAAAAGACAACTTACAACTAAAACGAGTGTAATATATAAGAGAAATATAATTTAAACAATTAAATGAGGAACAATTTCTACACAACGTCCTCAAACGTAACTGATATTTCAAACTCAAGCGAACATTCAATTTCAAATTTGTTTCTTTTAATCAAATTCGTAAAGGGACAATATATGCTTTTCGTAACTAAAATTAAAAAATTGATAATTATTTCACTTTTTGTGTAGCAAAATTTTTAAAAAATAAATAAATTTAGAATAATGTAGTAAATACGAGTACTTACTGTAAATATATTCGTCATTACCCATTGAAATAACCATTTGTGTATTATCTTTGGGGAAAATAATTGTTCTGAAATAAGGAAAAGACATTTCGTAGTAATTTATAACGACTTATCTATATCTCTGTACTTGTAACTGACCTTTTTTTAAATTTGATATAACCTACATTTTAAAAACTAAACAGATTGTTTAAAGCCTGTCTAAATTAAAGTCTAAATTATTTCAGATATTGACAACTTTCAACGTAGGATTTTTTCTGTTATTAGGTGACGGTCAATTTTACATATATAAAAAGTGATACAAGGGAAATGTTGGAAAAGGTTACAAGAATTTATTTTTTTTCCAAAAGTACATTTGTGATATATGTAAAATCAATAAGGTATTACAATGTTTGTATAAATTTGTATATTTTGTTACAGATGTATTATTTCTTTTATAAAAATTCCTTCAGGATCTCTGGTATAAAAATGAACGATGGAACGATTCATAGTTTGAAATTTCAAGGTTTATACAACAATTATTACTAACGCATATGGTTATAAACACTATGAATTTATGTAATAAAACACTTATTGATTGTATAAAGTGTTATAAATTGTTTATTTTTACAATTTTTAATCATTCTAAAATGAGATTGGTAAGAAAGATATAAAGAAAAATATAATTTTAAAATATACTTTGGAGGTTTTCAGTTATTCTTTAATTATGGATCTCCTTTAACTGAAGTTGAAACCGAACTAGTCTCATAAATTACTCGTTAAGGTGTCCTTTCTCGTCACGCCATTCAGCATTTGCATTTTATTTCACGATGATCTTCAGCAATGCATATTTTTCCTTTTATTTTTATGCACTACATATTAAAGATTTCGTCTATTCATAACATCTAAGATTTCGCATGTTATATTGAACTTTAATGGTAATTGGTGTTTATACAACTACTTTTCTCTGTTTATACTAGCAAAGTATCGGTCTGTACGCCCCCGACTCTAATACCTCGATATGGTATTGATTGCTCTGATTTTAACAATTTGAAATTGATACATTTTGATGCTTCAAATAATAGCCATAAAACGTAGAAATAATATTACTATTTTTTTTTTAATTCGTACATTTTTGTATGTAGTTTATTGTCGTATATTATATCCGCATACTGCTTCCAGGAGATCTTTGAGGCAGAGCTTCTCCAGACAGACCACTATTTGCCAACGCATGTATCTTCGGATCAGGAGCTTAGAAGTGAAGCCCTCCGAACTATCAATGAGAAATACGCTGCACCAAAGTGTCTCTAAGTTTACACCGATTGATCCTCAGTGCCTAGATTAGGCGAAACAGGTACTGCATACTACTGCATCTATTTTGAAGGATTGTCTACTGTCGGTACCCACCCTAGTATCTACGAAGGTGAGTTAGCTGCCGCGCAGCAATTCTAAATGCTGCAGCAATTGACCTTGAGTACCTGACTGCTCCAGCTAAGCCAGTTTTCCTTGTTGACTATAAGACCACCATCCTGAACCTCTCTGTGAATTCACAGACTGACTGTATTAGAACCATAGATTGTAGAAGAAAACTAAATGCCCTCACAAATGCCGGGTGGATACAAAATTTCTAGTGGATCCCGAGCCATCTAAACATCAATGACAATGAAAAGGCTGATCAACTTACCAAGCAGAGAACAAGCCTCCCTTAGTCCGAGCATCTGAGTTCACTACAGTCCTCCCGGTCCCTAAAAAAAGGGATCACGTTCGATTGAGGAACTCTGAGCAGGAAAACGGTTGGAAAGCCTTGTGTTTCGGAAGCCAATTAACCATAAGTTGCCCCGAGCTGTTAGCGTTGCAGCTTTAAGATAAAGATTGGCCATGATTACCTTAATGCGCAATTCCACCGCATCCACGTGCTACCGACCCTGGAGTGTCTGCTGTGAGGTAGGGAACTTATGAATGCCGAACCGGGCCTAGGATTTCAACAGTGCCATCTTCAAGGAGGCTCATATCTACTGGTCAGCTCCCAGGGTGGGAGTTAACTAGTAAGTAAGTATATTATATATGTTTTTATAGAGTTCGTGGTTATTGCATATTCACAATTTTATATTCTTTTTGTATAAATAATATTGGAAACATGACTATTCGTAGCAACCATAAATTTTCGGCATTACTTTTTTAAAAGGTAATTATAAAACAATAAAAACATTTGTATTTAAATATTTGAATTTTCAAAGTTGACATTTTCTGAACCCTTAGTCTTAGGCAATGCAAGGGTTGTTAAAACCATACACTGACTTCCATGAAATTTAAAGGGTTGACAGCTTGCTTGCAGGGAAATATGAGAGCCTTTTTTGTCTTAATTGGATGACAAATAAATACTTTGCACAATGTACACAAATAAAAATAAAATGTATAATATAAAAGTATCGCAGCTTTTAAAAATATAATAATATATCCTAGGTAATAAAATTATTCATAATTTAAAATTATGACTTATGTTAAAATTTGACTACAATTATAATATTATTTATATAAAAAATGGTTTATGGCTATAATTATTTATTATTTATTTATTTTTTACAATTATACTTTAATATGGTGACAAAGAACATAATCATAATACGAAAAAGGTTATAGTAAGTTATATTACACTAAAATTGATTTCAACAATTTTTACAAATGATAGATTTTTAAGTGGCCCTATTAATAACCGGTTATAAATGACTGCTGTTTTGTGTATATCGTTTTATGGACGTAGCCTCTCTCTATATATTTCTCTCTCTCTCTCTTTCTCTCTCTCTCTCTCTCTCTCTCTTTCTCCTCCCTCCTCCTCTCTTTCTCTCTCACTCTATCTATCTACCTATCTATCTATCCATATATCTATCTATCTATCCATATATCTATCTATCTACCTATCTATCCATCTACCTATCTATTTATCTATCCATATATATATATTTATCTATCATTCTGTCTATATATCTATCTATCCATCTCTATCTTTATCTTCCTATTAATCTTTCATTTGATAATTATAATTTAAAATTATAGTTAAGTAATAAAATTCCCCATACAACGTTTTCATAGCACCTACCTAGTGTTTATATTATTGTATGCTACAGGTGTGGTAATTTTTATTCTGTTCAATATTAAGAAACAATAAACCTTTTCATGTCCCAACTGTAATCATCAAAAACAATACGTTATTCTAGTAGGGTATGAAAAAATCTCTGAATAAGTTCGTGAAAATTAAAACAAATTTAAGGTTAGTCACATACAGGAGGGTCCGATATCCCAATACATATTTTTGAAGATGAAAAGTTACTTTGCAAAGAATGTTTGTGAGAGTGAGTGAAAGTGCGTTAGTATACGCTGTGTATTGTTATATTAGTAACTTGTCAATTTGTTTCTTATAGTATGTATGTAATATGCATAAATGTATACGTATTTTAATACATAATACATATAAATAAATATATAATATAAAGACATATGTACCAGGTCGTTAAGGAATATACCAATAATATAAAATAAATCCTGTAACATAAACTACAAATATATATATATATATATATATATATATATATATATATATATATATATATATATATATATACACACACACATTGTAAGTACGTTTAGAACTAGAGAGCATAAAATATCTATATTTATATCGATTTAATGAATTTCCTCAGAAACGGATCTAAACTACAAACACCATATACAAGAAAAAAATATATATATCCCTTTACAATACTTTATGACTCCCGAACTTGGACTACAAAATTCAAAAAATATATGTTTAAAAATGCTTTTACGCATAATTTCAAAAGCATTTTAGCTTCAGTGACAACAAGCAAGTAATCCTAATATGAACACACACCCAAAAATGAGAAGTTTGAGAAGAAAGAGCTTATTAAAACCAAAATTGGAGAAATAAGAGTGGAGCAGCCCACTCCGGTTAATATCTTTTTAAATTAATAACACATCCTGAAGATCTACTGTCTGAATACATACGGCTCTAATTACAGACAAAGAAAAAGATACACATAAATTCTAGTTTTAAGAGAGAAATAAAATTACAAAATAATGGAAAATCTCCAGCCAAACGTGATTAATAATAAAAGTAAATCTGATTATTAGTTGGACCAGAAATAGTCTCGGCCCTGGTATAGTCAACGTAATAGAGTGTAAAGTTTGTAAATACGGTTTAATCTTAATAGCATATAAGTCGACTTCTAAAATATTTAAATGTGTTTTACAATTGTTAATTATGGCGTAGGGTTAATCGCAGAGGACAGTAATTATTTTTTAATTAGTTTTTAAAAGTAATTCATATTATTTTTAACTGTAATATTTTTTTAAAATTTGTCATGTGTAAATTTTTTGAGCGATCATAGCCTTCTGTGTATAATTCATAATAATATATTACATTAGTTTTTCGTTTTACATTTTAAATAAATTTCTACCGGTATAGCTTTTCCACATATTATAAACCAACTTATTTTTTGCCAATCAGTGCTCGAAGGTTAATACTCTAACGTTTTTCATGATAGTCATTTTTATAAAGTAATTCGTACTAGTCGCTGAAAGAAAACAGGTAGAAATTATTTTGCCTCAACAATCTCTAACGCGGAACTTCATTAGACTTAATACATCTTCATAAATCTCATACTTTACACAAAACAAATAAGTTTAAATTTTCATCAAACATTAAAAAATTATTTAAAACAAAATTCACTCTAAAACCCTTTAAACTTGTAGTACCAGTATAACACTAAGAAATCGATTTTAAAAATAGTAAAACACCATATTTAAATAAATGCTTTCTTATATTATTTACTTTCTTAAGTTTACTCTTTTCTATATTCCTGGAAAAACTAGATACGTAAAACGACTGACTGAGCCTTCTCCTTGATGAAAAAAATGGGGAAACCCTTTCCTGAAATTGTCCCAATGGAGACGTTCTCATAAACGATCTGCTTTCACAAATAAGAATTTTCCCTTCTCACTAAGGAAAATCAATTTCTAAAGATAAGTCTGTATTGGTTTGGTTTTTATTGAATATATGTTCATCTGGTTATCTTAAAGAAAATATATCTTCATCGATTTCCTCAATCATGGATTTTTTAAAATTATATTCTTACGAGTAGGATATTATATAAATTGATTCACCAAAATCTGTTTATAAAATCACCTGTAACTGTAATATAAATATAATTTTGTTTTATTTGGGATCTGCCCAAAATTTGGAAATTATTAATTTTAAAATATTTGAATCAAATAAGAACTATTAAAAAGATATAGTAACAAATTAGAATGAAAACTTTCACCATTGATACAACGTAGTTTTTTATTTATTCTAAGAAACACTTAAGTTCTGTCAATGACGTACAATTATAAATTAGGGTTGTTCAAGTATTTTTATTGTAGTTTCGAAGTGAAAATAGTTTTCCCAACTAAAAAACGAAAGTAAATTATCCAAAATATATCTTCACAAGCAATTACCATCTTATTTTGAGAGGTTTTGTTGAAATTGGGGGTAACGTATTTAAAATATAAGGCTAACTTCTAAGATTAAAAGCTTTATTTATTGTAAAACTATAAACATGGGCATGCGCCATATTTTACATAAATATAAAAAATTGGTCATAATAATAGTGTGGATTAGCTTTTACTAAAAAGTTGAAGATTTCAATTTTATAGGATAAAATTAGTTCTTGTTTTTCAATTCGTTTAGATTTTGTCAAACAATTTTTTTTTTAAACTGAAATGTAACCTAGTTGTAGTTAAAATTAAAAAATATTTATCAATATATGAGATTTCAGGATTTACGTAATTCTGAAAATTATTCATAGGTATGGACATTTGTACTAATACAGAGAAAAAACCTTTTGGTAAGGGTTTTGAAATATATTGATTTTTTGTATTTTCAGTAATTATTAGTAATATGTTATTATCATTATTACATTAAAAATAATTTTTATTCACGAATTTCAAGTCATATTTGTTAGGTCAATAGGTTTACATAGTACTTCATATAGTATAAAAGTTGAAAATTGAGAATGCATAATAGAATTTACTTATAATAAAGTAGGTAATAATTTAACAATTTCAAATAAATCATAAATAAAACCACGTTTTAATTAGATTTAAAATATTGTCCTACGTTTTAAATGTTGTGTTTGACACAATAAGGAAGACGAGACAAAATAGGTCACATACATTAATTTATTAATATAATATTGCGGAATTAATCGTTTAATTGTAGATTTTCTGTGTTCCAGTACATGCGTGATATTATTTTAACACAACGTAGACTCCTTGTATCATGTATTACTATGTGCGATATTTGTCTTCTAATGTAATGTCAGTGTATTTTTACAAATTGTGTTTTTGTTGGTTTTAAATATGTGAACTCAAACGAGTTTAAAAAAAAACTAAGTGGTAGATAATTGTTATATTATAATATCTAAAATTATTTCAATTTTTAGTTTCAGAGAATTTAGTTTAAATTCTACACCTAGATTATTAATTAACCCAGCAGAGGTCGCGTGAAAAATAAAACGTGAGGGGTTGCACACGGTGGATTCGACCAGGTCATTTTATTAATACGAATAAAAATACTAAACAATATTTTATTTTAAAAATACAAACATCGTAATTAAGTATAATGTATTTACTTAAGTTCTATTGATTTTAATTGTGACAATAATGTATAAAATAATTTTAAATAATATTTTAAGATTTACCAATTTTATGTTTTGAAAAAAATACAAGACTTTAGATAAGTTGTCATAACATAAGGACTATTTTACAAATACTTATGTTTAATAATATATTCTGAAAGAAAACTAATTTCTAAATAAGAAAATGTACTGGATGTTTACAATAGCTGTAAAAAAACAATTTTGAATGAAAATGTGATGAAAGTTTAAGTAAATTTATCATGATATTACAATTATAGTGATGAAATGAAACTGTAGAAATTTATGATTTAAAAAAAAAGTTACAAACAATATGTCTAAGCACCTGAGGGTTATAGCAATGAAAGTCCTTACAGTTGCTCATCCGAATGATGCCCTTGGGTGGCGGAGTCTTGACAAGAAGTTACTGTGTGTTCCCTGCAGATGAATCTAACGCAGCTGTTGCACCGAGTTTTTTATTTCCTGCTTTGTCTCTAGTTGCATAGACAGCATCGTCCTTCACGTCCATCTTCTACAATATTTCGCCATTATGGCTGTAGGAACAGCATCTCTTCAATGTGTCTTTTCACGGAAAAGTTGCCAACATTACCAGGATCTTGAAACCATTCTTCCTCACGCCTTTCTTCCCTTTCCACGCTATCCAACACTCTAGTAAATCTTTCTTCCTCTGCTCGATTCATATTGCGTAGTAACACAATAAATATAACACACAACGCACTAAACGATCAATAACCAATGAAAGGCCTCTTCTGAATGTATAAGAATGGAGGATTCAGTAACCTATCGTGAGAGACTTCTTCTCTTCTATCTTTCACCAACTACTTTAGAGGAAAGATCGCCATGGGGATGCAATCGTTAATATTTTTGTGTTAAACTCTTCTTTAAACTATTAATTCTTTAAACTTTTATTATTCTTAATTATTCTATTATTCTTCAAACTTTTAATAACTCATATTTCAAAAACTAATAACAACGAGGAAATATTGTATAAGTAGCTTTGATTCGTTCATTTTATATTTTGAAAATTTAACTATAATATATGAGTAAACCAGTATATAATTTTAAAATATACTAGGCCAAGTAAGATCAAGTGATTGGCAAGGTATGTTTTAAATTTAATTTCTTGATATTTTTCGATAGAGTCAAATCAGTAATTTAAAAAAGTGTGCATTTTACCTAGCTTTGTTCTTACAAATTGCAAAATATATGAACCGTTTCTACTAAATTTAGTGTTTTCAGACCTGTAATAACCAAAGTTTTTTAAAGTGTAATATTTTTAAAATTGAAACTTTTTTTGAAAATTCAAAAAAAGGTGGAAGCTTACAAAAATCGGCAGTTCAAGATATGAAGAAAATGGTGAAGGCCTGATGGAAAAGACCGTGACGCGACCTCTGCAGTGTTAAAAACGTATTAAGGTAGGTTGAAATCTGTTATGTTTATTAAAATAAAAATAATTTGAAACTTGAACATAAAACGAATAAGTTGAGTAATTTTTTTAAATGTAAAAACAAGTGAATTGTTTAGCTTATTAATATTTATTTAAGAGCTGAAAAAATATGATATTATCTCTTTACTTCAAGAAGAAGTTAATGACCATCTAAATCGGCTTTTCCAAGACTAAGCCCAGCTCTAAATGTTTGAAAGGAGATTATACTTTTACGTAGTTTGCTCTCAAAAAGAAATGTTTAGTCTACTATAATGGAACCATGTTTTTAAACATATTTAATACATACACACCCACACCCACACACACACATATATATATATATATATATATACATAATTATAATCATAAATATATATATGATGGGGGTTTTCTTTCAAATGTTTAATTAAATGAAACATTTTAGTTTCATACAAGACTAATAAAATTTAGTCTTGCATGGTTTGCGTTCCAATAGTTTATTTTTAATATAGAATAATATATGTAAACAATACACTTCAACAATTAAATATATATATTATATATAATGTAAAATAAATTAAAATTAAAAACCTTCTGTATAAATGGAGTATTTTGCTTCAATAACATACTTGCCAAAAATAATTCATTTTACTCAATACAAATCTATCTTATTTTAGTTTTTAGACAAATATAAATAAGCTTATTTACATTTTTGGAAATATTGATCTTTAGCTAATATATAATATTGCTAAAAAATATTGTTTCAACGCTTCACTTTCGCCTAAAAATGTTGGCAAAAAGCCTAAATTATCTCACGAGGAGTAACATTGTGTCCCTTGAATTTGGCAACTGTAGAAGGGGAACAGAGGGAGCACTGTTAAATAAACTAGGTTATTCCAATTTGGATCGATATTGTTTCAATCGGCCACTGTTGATATTCTCTCTCACAGTTGATAATTTATAAACGATGTTTATAAATGAAATTCCTTTAACTTTATAAAGAATGTATAACGTAGTTGATTTGTAAAAGAAATCCTCTTTAACTATAGACGAATTCGAAGAATAAAGTTTAATTTTTGCAGTTGAAGGTATGGAATCTAGGCCCATAATTGTATTGGTTGTAAAACAAAACTTAATATAGTATCGGAGACAAATAGGTTTATTTCTTCATGAAATTTACTTTTCTGATTAAATTTTTATAAATGTACGGAAAAAAGTTATAACTAACTATAATTTTGTTGTTAATAATTTTCATTTTGTTATTCCTAATAGTATAAAGCTAAATAGAAGAGAGGCTAAGACCATATCATTTTGGCTGATAATACATATGCGAAAATGTCAAAAGGGGTTAGTCAGCTCAAGTATAAAACTTTCTAGAACGGGTAAATTAACTACATTTTATAGCCCATCTAAGCAATCAATTAAACCTTTAATTGTCTCAAAATGTGAAGAAGTTTCTTGAAGACACTTTCAGTTTTAAATAAGTTTTAATAGGTCGATTTTTATTCAGGGATAATAATGAAATCAAATTTGAAGCAATATTTGGATCTACTAGAGACATAGAAATTTGATCATAGCTTGGGACCAGTGGCGGACACAGAATATATATTTTTTTTGTGTGGAGAAGGTGTCCTCTACCCAAAAATATTTAGAAAATACGGTAGCTATAGTGTAAATTCTAAAAGCTCTTTTATCTGAGTAAAATGGCTAATTTGTAACATTACACAATCATTATTAAGCCTCATTTACTATAGATTCACAAAAAAAACCACCTATTTATAACATTGATAGTGGGCGTATTTACTAATTCTCATATTACGGTATTAGAAAGATTATTACGGTTTTGCAAAGATATTCTACTAATAATTAAGTAGATTTAAACCTACTTAAACATACTAATGGCGTTTAATTTTAGACTTAATACTAAAGTGTTATTTTATAGTTGCTTGATGTAATCATCTTGAATTCACTGATTAAACTATAATTAAAAAGTAAAAAAATCTACTCGAGTAAAGTACTCTACTTGATCTATTATTGGAAGAGTAAAGTACTGTACTCGATCTAGTATTGGAAGAGTAAAGTAATGTACTTGATCTATTATTGGAAGAGTAAAGTACTCTACTTGATCTATTATTGGAAGAGTAAAGTACTCCACCTGATCTATTATTGGAAGAGTAAAGTACTCTACGTATCTATTATTGGAAGAGTAAAGTACTGTACTTGATCTATTATTGGAAGAGTAAAGTACTCTAATTGATCTATTATTGGAAGAGTAAAGTACTGTACTTGATCTAATATTTGAAGAGTAAAGTACTCTACTTGATCTATTATTGGAACAGTAAAGTATTCTACTTGATCTATTATTGTAAGGATAAAGTACTCTACTTGATTTATTATTGGAAGAGTAAAGTACTCTAATTAATCTATTATTGGAAGAGTAAAGTACTGTACTTGATCTATTATTGGAAGAGTAAAGTACTCTAATTGATCTATTATTAGAAGATTAAAGTAGCCTACTTGATCTATTATTGGAATAGTAAAGTACTCTAGTTGATCTATTATTGGAAGAGTAAAGTACTGTACTTAATCTATTATTGGAAGAGTAAAGTACTCTAATTGATCTATTACTGGAAGAGTAAAGTACTCTAATTGATCTATTATTGGAAGAGTAAAGTACTGTACTTGATCTATTATTGGAAGAGTAAAGTACTGTACTTGATCTATTATTGGAAGAGTAAAGTACTCTACTTGATCTATTATTGGAACAGTAAAGTATTCTACTTGATCTATTAATGCAAGGATAAAGTACTCTACTTGATTTATTATTGGAAGAGTAAAGTACTCTACTTGAGAAGGGACTTTGCTTCGTAAAACGAACGATTGTTTCGAGACGCGGCAGGAAGTAAATGTATTCATTTAGGTAAGAACTTTTAAATTACAGTGTTATTTTATAGTTTGAAAAAATCATCAATTTTCGATATTTTAAGTGAGCCTTAAGCCCCAAAACCACCCCATTAAATTTACGACTGCTTGAGACTAAATTGCTATTTATATTCAGCTATAGGCTTAGTACAACAAATTTTAAAGATTTATCATTTGTAAATAATCAAACTCAGCAAAAACCAACATAATATATATTTATTAAACATATGAAAATTAAAAAAGGTGAATGTAAAAATAATGTTTTTTAGTAAAGTATGGCAACGATTCCCTCTGGTTGTTTTAAAAGCCCGGGCAAATTACACGGCAACGATAGCAGTTAGATAGATATAGTGGAAAATAAAGCTTGACACTGCAACACTTATGGCTGTCAGATTCGGTGGTAAGTAAATGACTCATGTTTCGGTGATTCAGTTTCATTGTCAGTAGGGTGAGTAGTTCAAGAGTTAGGTGACTATTAATTAAGGCAAGTAGTTTTACAGCTCTCATGTTTAATTTTATAAAAATTAAGGTTTCAGAAATTGGAAAGGACTGTAGTGAGAGAATAATGGTAAAGAAAATACCTAAATGCAGTCGAATGCCTGAAGTTATGACACAAAAGCTTCATTTATAAAATCATGAAATTGGGTTGAACATAAATTTATAACTAGAAATTTTAATAAACCTAAAACCTTTAATGTGCAAAATTTATATATATTTTAATTGCAACATGGTCCCCAAACAAAACACGCAAATATAGAAAAGTGAAGATATTATGCTAAATTACAAGATGACTGATTTACAAAACCCTAGTGAATATAAAACTCAATTTTCTAACATTTAGGTTATGGACACCTGTCAAATCTTGTATTATTATGTGTATTAGTGTTAAAACATGTTTTTAGAAGTTGATAAACTAAATAAACTTCATATTAAAAATAACTAAAACCTAATACGCAATCATTTACCTTTTAAATGTAGTCTAAGCCCTAAAACGACTGTCCTAATATTTTATTAATTATATTTTAATGGGTTTATCACATTTTAGTAGTGATTTTTAATTTATTTAAAAATACATATAAAATTTAAAACAAAGAACGTGAGACACATGCATAGATGATTGTAAACCTTGCTGGAGAAGCTACTATTTAGAAGATTACACAACACTTGAAATAGTGGGCAAAGTAATACAATTTTTCGTGCTTCAATTATCCATGCATACCCCTCACATATATAAAAAAAAACAAGTTAAAGGTATTTTCATACCTATTATATTCAGCTAATATTCAAATATTAGGTTTTTTCCATGGACGTATTTTTCCATAGGCTTGTGTATCTGTACGAGTCTAGAAATTATTTTTTAATATATATTTTTCTTTGAAATTGAGTTTTTTAAATTATAGGTATAAATACATTGGAAACGAATATTGTAATATACCAAACGGTACGCTAATTTGGATAAGAGAAATAATATTAAATATTTCATAATTATTAATTGTGACTATAAAACTAGATATGGCATGAAAATGATAAGCCACAAAAACCTACTTTGTATATTGAACTATTTGCTGTTGTTATACAATGTGAAATAGTTACTAATGATTGCCTCAACCTCTTGTAAGTATATAATAACAATTATATCTGAGTAAACAATAACATTGGAAATAATATTTTGTAAATGTGAAACTAAGTGCTGAACGGGAAGTGGTCAGTGGTAGCCTTTTCGGCCCGAGAGCTACACTCGTCGCTTAAGAGTACAGATTGGGACGTATTGGTAAACATTAAATACACATTGATATGTACAACAATGTGACCACTATTGACAACTTACATGGGTTTTACATGATTCAACAATGTTCAATATTGTATGCGTGAAGTCATTACAATTTTGCAAATATTACAACTGTGTGAAATAAATTTGATTAAAATAAAATAGGTGTTGATAAATTTGACTAACTAAATTAAAACTTACGCAATTTAAACATGTTACAGGAAGGTAGTGTTGGAAGTAACAAGTTAGAGGGGTAGTGTAGCTACATCGAAACTACGTTTACACAAAGTTTATACCCCATAATAGCGAACACGTTACGGTATTGTAAATTAATTAAACTCAACAAAAAACCATTGTACTGCAAATCACTAACTAAAATTAAATTTACTAATTTATAAAAGGAATAGAAAGTTTACTTATGTGGCATTAGATTCTGGATATAAAATTCTTTTCACGTTAAATAAAATTCAAAAGTTTGACTACGTATTATGTGCAAGTATCGAAGTGATCTTCATCTTTAGGATATCCATTAGCTTCATGGATACTTAAACTAATGCCATTTTTATTATTTATTTATAATTTATAATGAATATGTACTACACGACGATTGTCACTATGTACCTTCAATACATTATTTTTATTTTTTACAGGAACATATATTAATTTTAATATGCAAGTTTTAATACCTTCAATTTAAACATACTGAGTGACCAAATTACTTTAAAATGTACATTTACTGTAATTTAAAATTTAAATTATTATTATTATTCGTTCTCCAAACGAGGAATAAAATATCTCTTGACTCTTAGTTGTGTGTGTGATTGTGTTTGCGTATGAGTGAATTAGTAAATGAAAGACCAAAGATATTATTGGCTTACTTTATTATGATAACTTTAATTTATCTATGTAAGTATATATTTTATGTACATTTAAAATTGCAAAGAAGAACATAGGATTCCTTATTTATAAATTATTGAATCTATGAAAGCTCAAATAAGCTTTCAAATTTAATGCGAAATCACCTGTTAACGATACCAACTTACAGCCTGGTTTATATAAAAAAAAAAAAAAATTGTCAATGCGGGAGAAAGGGAGATATAAGAGAGAGAGAGAGAGAGAGAGAGAGAGAGAGAGAGAGAGAGAGAGAGAGAGAGAATGCGTAGAGTATAAAAAGCTAAAAGAATAATAAGAGCAAATGTGGTTACTTATTGCAGTTAGAATTCATAAGCCCTACCAATAAATTCTTCGTGGCGTTACTTGTGTGCTTTGTTACGAGATGCTATATTTCAAATAAAATCATCAAGTAATGAAACTGGAAATTTATATGTGAGAATAATTTAAACATCTAACTAATTCTAAAGAAGATGTGATTATATTGACAATGGTAAGCTTTCTAACGTTATATCAGATGTTAATTGGCTTCTCTAAATTTAAAAGGTCATTTGAAGTGCATATAAATTCTTCTATTTTTTATTTAAATATGCATTTATCATATTTACAGATTATTTTCTACCAGTTATCTTTTTTATATTAAATTCATTATAAAATTGTAATTTTTACATAGTCATTGTATCTCTTTTATTAACACAAAACCTTTTGTCACTCAAAATTCTATTGGAAAATATTGGGATCAATATATTAAGAATATACATTTAAAATCGCATAAAAGTTTTAATTTTAATTTTAAACAATCCGTCATGATTGTGACATTTTATTTTCATTCTTAATTCAGTGTTTTAAAAATTGAAACAGTAATAGTTACAGTAAAGTAAACTTGAAAATACGTAAAACACTGTTATAAACAAAAAAGAAGTATATAAAAATAAATGAGCATTATACGTTCTCCGATGCTGTTGCTTCTGTAGTTTAACGCAGTTTACATTAGAAGACAAATTCGTTTAAATCTACAAAAAGTTTAACGAAACTAAAATACTATTACAATCTGTTGTGTAGCAAATATATATAGTGTATGCATTGCGATATAAATTTAACGTTATAACAAAGCACTTAAAATTCAAAAGCTTCCCAGCCTTGATGAAAGCGTGGAAGTACGAGAGTGCACATTATCTCCCCACTTCAACACATGACGCACCGCTTATACTTCAGTGATGAAGTATAAATTTCGGTGATGAAGTACATGAGACGTTCTCTTGTTCAAAAGATCTTTTGTAGTTTGGTTAAGTGAAACTTGACTATTCAATTGATAGTTACAGTTTTGACAGTTATTAAGGCTTCGCGTATGTAGAGGTAGATCTTAAATCGTCTCTAGAGGTTTTGTTTGTTTAATCATTGTAGCTGATATTAGATACAAACATATTTTTCACTCAATCTTCAATACATACAAACATTGCATAGCAACATACCATGAAATATTATTTTATAATTTTGTTGTAAAAACATTTCTTGTTGGTGTTGTAATAAATTTAGTACAGAGTGAAGAGAAAACTTATTTGTAACATGTGAGCCAGGACAGTATTAAAAAGCTGCTTGGGATACGCCAAGACGCTAAAATCTATAAATTTTAACAAGATGCCATCAAATGTGTGCTTTACGAAAAGTGATTCCGAAATTAAAATTAACTTGTTCATAAGGACACTTAGTCAAAGAAGAAAGGAGAAGTTTCCCACAATTTTACAAAATCCATTACAATTGAATGCAGATTTTGAAGGGATGGGCTTCGTCAAGGTCAGAAGCAACCATAATGGAATATTGGGCACTTTTTTATATTGTATGCAATTTTTTAAATTATAATTTTATTACGAATATTATTATTTTGAATACCAGAAGCTATAATATAATGAAGCTTATAAATTATTCTGACGGAATAAGGCCTGATACATGTAATGTAATCGTTGATTGTGTAAATTATTAGTTGTATCTGACTCCCTAATCAACCGCACTTATTATTTAAAAAAATATTTATTGTACCAAATAATGCAGAAACACTATCGAAGTGCAAAACACTACACTTGCATACTTATGCGAAAAGAAACAAAGATTACAAATATTCATTGTTTTACAACCAGTAGAACAAGATATCAAAAAAAATGTCTTTACGAAACTATGGCAACGTGAAAGCCTTTTATTTTTAATTGTGTTTTTTAAACTAGGTAAAGATTTATATTGCGCTATTAAAGAACAATTTGAGCCTAATTCAAATCAAATTAATTCCTTTATTGATTCAAATATTTACTACGTAAATTCTAGAAGTAGGGTAAGCTGTTATTTTTTATATTCACTTATTATTACAAATTCATAAGATCTAATATATCTTTATAAGTAAAATATTTTTGTAAATAACCCTTTAAACATATATATCCATATAAAAACGGAATAAATAAAAGGGAGAGTTCGATTGGACCGAAACATAGTTATATCTTAAAACAAAAGATGATTTTTGACACATTTTATTATTTCAAGAAAAAATATGATGAAATAAAAAATTTTATTTCAAAAGATATGCATTTAACAATACATTTAGTATTGTTGAACTCTTTAATGTCACGTCCATACAGACATCTCAATTACTTGAATTTTATCTAAAGTTATAATTTGTATTCAAGCTTTCCCCGGCATATGAGAGAGGATTTATGACCTAATAACATGAGGTGAAAGCACATATAAGTAGAAACAAAAATTCAAGTTTAGATAGGTAAAATTATAAATTTAAGTATTAATTGAAAGGTTAAAAAATTGCCACCTAATTGATGGAGAAGTAAAGTGGTAAGGTCTCAAGTAGTAATGATTCTATGTAGAAGTAAAGGGTTAGGATCCTTATATTAAATTTATTTGATCTTTATTTATGGCATATATATATATATATATATATATCTTTATATATATAATCTTTATATTATATATATAAATATATATACATATATATATATATATATATATATATATATATATATTTAAGGTCCTTAGTATATAAACTGAACAATAAGAAATACTTTAAATTATGTAATTCATCGTTCATATAGTTAGTACAGTATATCCCCCAAAATTTAGAAGAATAATTATATTTATTACAAATATTTATAGTCATTACAAGCGTTTGTCACAAATTATATATAGTAGTAAACTACTGTAATGACCAAACTACATACAATATAACTTCTTCTCATGACAGATAAATCTATTGCCTTGATTCTACAATTTTTTTCACATTTTGCATTTATCTAATGACATTTAAAAAATGCTGTTTTATTAAGATAGGGACTGTTGACATATTTTTTTAATTGTATCGCTAATACGTATATATATATATATATATATATATATATATATATATATATATATATATATATATAACTCAACTACATACTCGTATAACCTTAAGTATGTTTATTTCGTTAAATTTATTAAATCTATTTATTATTTCTTAAAATAATTATATTATCTATAACGTGGTCAAAAAACATAGACTACGTCACATGATAAATTATTAAAGGGGAGAATAATTGAACGTGTTAGGGATGCTGACACAAAGCGGACCGAATGTAAAGGACTGGTAGAACAAAGACAAGTCGTAGTTGCTGTGAAAGCATTGTTGTGCCACCTACGTAACCCAGTTTGTCATGCTGAATGTAAATGTAAATTTGAATTACTGTTCCGAAACTGGTCCTTTATACCTCTTTGCTAATTGTGCAAGCTTCATTTTGGTCTGAACAATTCTTTGACATTTTAAATAGCCTATATAATCACACGAGAAATGAAATAATGTACATTGTCTAGGTACATATAGTGAACAAAGATATTACCAAATGTTCTAATTATGTATAGGAGTAAAAGATGATTGTAGTTGAGATAAGGGTATGTTCTCAGATACATAATAATATAAATGGTAATTTCAATAAATCAGCACTAATTTAATAAAGTTTTTTTAAGCGTTTTTATTATAAGGCCCACTGATATCGAAAAGTATAATACAATATTCTATTAATATATATTAATTCCATCATTTAATAAATAATGTAGTAACCTATTTGTTTGCATAAAGAATATACGAGCTTATTTTAATACTGTGTCCCTCTATCGCTACAGATAAAAATATACCTATGAAGTTAGAGTTGGTACCTGATTTACATTGTTAATATTCGAGTGTGACTGTTTCATTTCATTTCCCGTATTTATCGGTGACATTTTAAATCGGTCGGGTAGTATGAACTATGCCACATTCACGTTGTATGGACCACGAATGTGTTTTAATTTTTGTGTGTAGGTAATGCTCAACCGCCTTATTATCTGAGTATACAAGTGTTTTAAAATATGTTTTACCTCGGCCTTTATGCACTAAAAAACGGTCGGTAAGTCGTAAAAGGAAAGCAGGGAGGATCAACATACTGACATCAACCATATTGAAAAATACATTGATTGGAATGAAGTGTTCATAGCTGGAAAATGTTCAGATAGGTCAGGAAAACAGATGATGTTTTTGAAATACAAAATTAATAACTAAAAAGAAACTTATAAATAGACAAATCGAACAGATCTATTCCTATACCACGAGCATTTACTGACAGCGTATATTTGGCATGAAGTTAAGTAGATAAAACTATGAAGAGACTTGTTGGCCCTATGTTTAGTGCACAGAATGTGAGGACTGGGCTCAAGACATCTACGCACATTTTGAAGACTATCCTTTCTGTGATTATTATAAAATAAATGAAAAGTAACGATAAATTGCTTTAATCTAAATATATCGACAATTTGTTGCTTAAACTAATTTACATTTATTTAAATAATTAAAACATATTCCCTAGATTTTAAAATTTATCTGCTGTGCCTATGTGGTCCATACTACCATCAGTTTTATTATGATTTAAATGTGGGTTTAAATTAAATTCCTGTTATAGTACACTAACTTCATATATATATATATAAATTAATTGATAAAAAATAGCAGGATGAACTATCGATCTAAACCGTTTCGCTCTTAACTGTCTGGAGAAAGAATGACACTGTTACGATATCAATTGTCATCTACGACAGCTACGATAAATTGTTATTTTTCTTCGACACATATCCTTGTGAGTGGCGCCAGTTCAAAATGAATAAATAGTTTTGTTCAACACTTTCCTATACCCTAACGCAATATGCTACTGTCGTGGAAAAGCTCTCTGTCATTCAATTTCAAAAAATGGCATTCAATATTGAAATATCTCGTAAATATGGTTTTTGTGTATGTATCATAAACACAATCTAAGTTATATAGCAAAATTATTGCGTATTTCTCGTGTATCAAGGAAATATATTGGAGGGGGAATGTATCAAAACCAGAGTAAAGGTTTATAATATGGTTTATAAATAGTTACCAAGACGAGAAACTTTTATTAGAATAGTTGATCAAAAAGACGAAGACCATAGCATATCCGTTAATTGTACGGAAAAAGGATATCTCCTGCTTCAACCTACAAAAAAAAAAAACGATTTTAAAGTGGGTGATAAGCACTGATAGATTGCCCAGTATGGCATACATCTATGATGAAGCTGTATGAACATTCACGTAGTAATGTCATAGACATTGAAATATTTTAAATTTTAAGTTAGGGGCGAGAAAAGAGAGCATAGCGGGTTTATGCAACACCTGCACAAGAGATTCTTTATTATCAAGATATTTGTTATAACTTAGTCGTGTATCAATGTATAGTAGTGCTAATAATCACCATACATAGTCACTCTTATATTCTATTAAATATATATCAATTTAATTGAAAAAAGTCGAATGCAAACGATAGGAAGATATTATTAATGCGACACATCCTGGAATATCGCAACTAATTATTGTTTTCCGAGTAATTGTTGTTCATTCGTTACTCCCGATTTACTGCACATTCATTAAAAATTCAATAATAAAATTTAAAAATCATTCCAGCTGAGCTTATGAGTGCCTCATTCATTTAACTGATAACTAAATCAGTCTCTCGTGTAACATTAAAAGCAGCTTGTTGACATTTACCAAGTTGTAAATCTGAAGTCTAAAGAGAGTGGTTTTGAGTTCTTTGTTATACTTTGATTATTAAATTACTTAATGTTGCCTAGCAACGTGAAATTTTCTTATTGTAAACGTATGCATTAATTATTGATTTTATCTAAATTATCTTGTATAAATCATCATAGATATCTTACAATCAATACCACAGTTTAATATTATTTGAAATACTGGTTATAAATAAACTAAAACTATAATACTTAAAGTTGTTGAACATATTTTACAAATTAATATTATGTTTATTATAAATTTGAAATAAAGACCAAGTGCATACTCATTTTAGCAATAATGACGGTTTCTCACTGCAACACGATTTACACATAAGTAATTATTAGCCTTGATTTCTATACATTCCTTGCACAAAAACAATTATCAGATAACCAATTAACAATCATTAGATGTGTTTCTTCAACAAAACATTCGTTATAACCTCTAATAGCTAGATGTGGATGGATCATCTCCATCTGTAGTATTAAGATATCAAGAGAACAGCTTTCTCTTTATGTCACACGTAACAACGGAGCCATATTTGCTTCAAATACAAATTTCACTATCCAACAACTAGTTTTTTATTCAATAGAAAGTCATGGGGTGTTACCGTTTCTTTACAATTCTAGTTAAGCCAAGAAAAACGGTAAAACAGAATGTTTAGATTTTAATTCGTTAAACTCTGTCAAATAAATTCTGACCTAAAGGAATGTCAAGTCGCAGAAAACTCTTGATGTCTAGAATAGTATAGTAACTAGATATTACTTAGACCTCTTAAAACCTTCCTGTTATCTCTTCTTGTTTTCTCCAGATACCTCTTATATTTTAATTCTATATTACAACGTACCAGGTCTGTCCGTGATGCATGGCACACGGATTAACAAGTACAAGTACTTTCCCACTAGAACGGATATAACAGTACGTCATCTCGTTATATTAGAACTGTCCGGGAGTAAACGGAAGTATCAAGTCATGCTCGGACACAACAGCGACCTTGTTTGGGAACAGTGATACTTTTACTCAACTGATACGGGGAGGGGGCGCATTAGTTTCCGCTAGGTATTTGTGTAAGACACCTGATGCGAAACACTGAGTTATAATTGACTGTTGCTTAAACTAATGTGATTACATTATTTGTAAGAAAACATCAAATTTGGCCGTCTCTACTACTGCAGGTTATTAGTAACTGATGTATTGATTATTAGTTGTATCCATAACTTGTGAAAAATTCTTTTATTTAAATTTAAGTGATAAATGGTGAGTAAGAAAAAGATATCAATTTCGATTTTTCAACTTTTCATTTCGCTTTTTTAAAATTGGTATCTTACACCACTCCTGTATTTGAGTGAAAAAACGCAACGACAATTGTCGGTGTAACCAGTATTGAATTCTTTTAATATTTAAAATAATATATAAATACATATTAAAAAAATCTTTTTTTACTTGAAACTTTTTGATTTACTTAACGTAAAATCAAATAACCTGAAATATTAAATAAATAGAATTGCGTAGTTACTTGTTTTAGGAATCAAAATTATTTTAAAAAATATAAATAAGTAACACACTAAATCTGATGTACACATTACTCTAAGACAAAAAAAAGTTATTTATCTTAAATATTCTGTTGGTTGAGAATCTCTGTACCTAAAATAATGGTTTGTTAATATTTATCAATAATTGAAAAAGTAGGCAAATTTTATCATACACGTAATTTTTTCATTGGTAGCAATAATATAAAGGAATTAAGATAACTTTAAAGACGTCGAAGCCTTCTCGGTCATTCCTTATAAACTTGAAATTGTTGGTGATTGACGAATAAATAAAAAGGGTGATAGTTTTTAATAACATTTTTATGTTACAATAAAACAATTTTAATACATCTAAATCAGTTTCAGAAACATGTTGACCGGCTAAGATAGTCCGGATATAATAACTGTGAAAATCAATTACAGACTGACATTTGTAAAAAAATATTAAGAATAATGCATGGTCGGTAAACAACAGCAACGTTGCTGTTGCAGACTTAGACAATAGGAACTCACTACGCACCAGGTTGGTCAAAAACAACAGTTTTCTAGCATTAGTTTGCTACTCATCAGGTTAACAGAAATCATCAGATGTCTGCCATTGTTTTGCTACGCATTAAGTTAGCAAAAACAAATATCTGCAATTAGTTTGCTACAAGTTTAGTTAGCAGAAAACACCAGCTGTTTTACATTAGTTTGCTACGCAATAGGTTGGAGATTAGTTTTATTTCCATTTACGATGCGCGTGTATTACACTGTGTAGAGGCAAATGATGCGAAACAGCTGACACAGTTGTTTTAGACGAAACCTAATGAGGACGGTTTTGTAAGGTAGGGAATAGAGCAAGAACATTTAGTCACAGACTTCTAAAGGGTAAATAGTCTATGAGGAAACTTAATAGGGTTTTAGCAGGCCTAAGTAAAACAGTATTTGGACGCTTTTATAAATTCTTAGTGTGTGTAATGTTTCTATTCCAATACAGGGTTCAGTCTTTTTCTACTCATAGAGGTTAATTGATGCTCAAATTGTATGAGCTCAAATTGTATGTGTCTTAAAAATCTTCAGTCATTTTACATGTAATGTAAATCTTCGTGCTTCTAATGTAAAATCCAGGGACATTAATTAACGAAGTTTCAGGACAATTTATTTAGGGACTGACAACGCTCAAGCTTATCGCTGATTATCTATTGTCACAATAACTAAACTTTCAGACTAAACGATTTTCAACTGAAATTTTGTTGTGTAAATTCGTTATAAATCGGCATACATTACTTTCTTTATGTCGTCATATATATATATATATATATATATATATATATATATATATATATATATATATATATATATATTATCTATTGTCACAATAACTAAACTTTCAGACTAAACGATTTTCAACTGAAATTTTGTTGTGTAAATTCGTTATAAATCGGCATACATTACTTTCTTTATGTCGTCATATAAGGCTCAGTAGTACTGGATAAACAATTCTCTTAATTCGACAATAAGGTCATATTGTCGGGGAGTAGAAATCATTTTATCTCGATTTACTGGATTTTAATTGCATATTTTTAAAATTATTTTTTACGTATAAGCTTTAAATCCTTATTCACAAAGTAATTGATGTTTTAAGCAATTGTTGTTTGTAAACGTACAGTAAATATATATTTTAATTATAAACAAATAATTTTAAATTTTTTAGCACTAAAGAGAATATTTTCTTCAAATTCCAAAACTATCATTGAAAATATTAGTTGCAAGATCTTAATACTCATGGTAGTTTTTTTTGTAGATTTAATGAAACACTTATTGGTTTAAATCAAGACACTTTGTAGCAAAATAAAAGCGCTGTAAATAATACAATAGCAAAATTATTATTATCAATGTTTAAGAGGAATTAGTATTTTGTGAAATAAACATTTTCTTTACTAAACGAGACCCGTCTCCAGTTAAAACGAAACCCGTTTTAATCTAGTTAAATATAATATTTATTACTAACAAATCCTCCATTCAAAGACAGAGTTTGATAATATAATCGTTCTATACGAATAAATGTTTCAATTTCCAAAATAAAGCTTAGCATTAGGTATGTATAAATGGTAGTGTGGTGAAATTTTGTCCGTATAAACCTACGGCCATAAACAATGAGAAAAGGCGTTTAAATGTAACAGAGTTACTGGATTTACTCTGAGGTCGTAAATATTGCTACTAAGCCCAGTATTAGTTCCGTTTTGGGGCCACTTTAGTTAATTGTAATATGTTCAAACAACTGGTTTTATCAACGGTGAAACCAATTTACACCCACGATATTAACCAAAAATGCGAATCACTTAAAAAATAATAAAATATTATCACGTTGTGTTTGACGGGATCATTTGTACAACTTAAAACTCATATTTTTCCTTAATAGTTTGTCAACATTTTAAAGTTCATATATTGATTTTTAATAATAAGTAAAAATATCTTATTATTATTACATAGAATTGAATTTCTTTATTATTAAAACTGGAAATTTATATCTTGATATAGTATTATTTACCTTCCCAAAACAATTATAAATAATAAATTGGTAAAATTGACACAATATAATCTTTTTTTATGAAAACATATGTTCAGTGAAATACTATCGCCAACAACCAGACCTATTCCTGTACTATTTAAAAAAAAGTGAGTAGAACCAATAGTAATTAAGTAATTGGAATGGAGGAATCGTGTTTATAAATTAGAAATTTTATTATTGTCCCAAGTTGTAGAGCTATAAAAAACTTATACCTCTTGTAAATCAAGTTGAAAGAAATCCTCGTAAATTAAAAGCAATGAAGGAAAGTTAATTAAAATCTGTGTTGCAATAAATGAACAGCTTTTCTAACAATTGTAACAAGATATAAATGGAAATAAAATTAACTGTATCTGCAAAGATTTCCTTAAGATAAAATGTGAATTATGACTCCCTCTCTCTAGCCGTTATCTTCTAAATCTGTTTCTGTAGAGGCTTTAACAATAAGATGAAAAGTTACGATCAAGTTCCAGTGAAACAAAAGCTCTATCACTTGTAAAGGTTATATTACGTAGAAAAGAAAAGAAATTTTATTTAAAGGTATTTAATACAAACAACTAAGTAAACATTTTAAAGTTTGTTACTCGCCTAATTAAAAATAATTGGTTAGATATAGGAAGAGGTGACAGCTCATGAAATGAGAACAAATACTATATTATTGAACACATGTTTTAACTGTCAAATGCATATTTTGTTCGTTCGTTCGTTCATGAAATAAAACTTTTCATTTTATAAACATATACGGTTTTACTCTAATAAAAACTGCACAACTTTTAAAGGTTAAAAACGTTAAGTTTGAAAAGCCTGTGTTACACAATAGTGTAACAGTTATGCATTTATACTGTGTTCCTTTATTTTAATTAGAAATACTTTTGCAATTACAGTCTCAGTAAAGGGGCTGTATAAGGGAAGTTACTTATACCACTCTATTATCCGTAGTTTCCACTGTACATTTTTTACCTTCTTTTATATTTTTTATGCTATATTTAATGCTAACCAAATCTACAAAGTTAAATGACTTATACTTTAACATTTGTAGTAGTTCCAACATTAACTTTTAGGACGTTTGTATTCAATATGTCAGTTTATTATCATATATATTAACATATATATGTATAAGTATATATATATATATATATATATATATATATATATACATATATAAACGTACTATATCCTTTTCTAATATTATAATGAGAGTCCCAAATTGCCTAATATGTTTACTATCATTTATTTAAATTCAATTATTATAATTAATTTGCACATAATTTTGTGTATTCTTGTTAAGTTTTACGTGTTTTAGAGTTTTGTTAATTTTCAAACATTTTATGGTTAATTTCTAGTTACGTTAGGCTATGCCTTTTAACAAACAATCCTTTTAATTCACTAATAGACTCGGGTTAACATTTACCTATTTATAGGTTAATCTAATTAGTTATAACATGCTAGGCATTTACTAAAAACTTCCTCCTGATACTTATATACTAAGACAAAGGATTTTATACATTTTTCAAGAATAAAGCCATATCAGATAAAATTATTTAAAGAGAATACGTTTATTTCCACTTCAGGCAAACGGTTGAATGGAAATAAATTTTGAATATTTGTTAATTAATTTAGGTAACCTAAGAGAGTTTTCAGTCCCTAAGGTTATTCAATTTTTGGTTGATTTTGATTTTAAGTTAATATATTTTGAAATAAAATTGTATCTAAAAGAAAATTAAATTGTTTATATGACCTTATACTGCCAAACGTTAGGTATCTTCTATGGTTGGGTTGTCTTTGGGCCTGTTCACAGCTTTCATGAGATTTGTATATAGGCTTCACTGCATGGCATGGCGTCGGTGAATTTTGTTAAGTTCGGCCTCTTTTTTCATTTTCTTGGTCGAGATGTTGGTAGAAATAAATATGAGCCTCAGCTCATATATTTGTACACTTCCCAGATCACATCGTAAGACTTTATACGGACTTCGTACCACATATTGGGTCGTTAATGGACCCAATACGACATATCAATACCACCTCACTCGTTGACCGTTCAAACTGTACTGCCTAAGTGTCAACTTTTTTGCTTCGTCTTCCCCAATTTCTTCAAACTTCCGCCTTTTCGATATCCATCTTACATTTTTAACCAATGAAACAGCCGGTGACTGACTTTGTTTATTTAGTAATTTTTAATTTTAATTAGTTTCAATTTTTGTGAAAGTCTTTTCTTTACTCCAATGTGTTATTTTTAAATTTTTAACTTCCATTTAATAATTTATTTGTCTTTATTTCTTCTAATTTAATTAACTCGCTCTTTCTTCTTTCTAACTTAAACTTCGACGGTAGCACTGTCTCTGCAGTGTGGCAAGATCGTATAAACAAAATTTTTAGGCTATTATATTTTATATTAAAATTTGCATCTTTACATAAATACAACTCTAACTAGCTAGGCCTAATTTACTTTCCGCACATTTTTATACTTATATTCACTATCACTGATTATATTTGTTAAACAGTAATTTAATATTATACATTTTTGGCTGGGTCCCATAGGCCTCATTTTTACTGTTTCATTTAAATCGGTATATTAGCCGTTAGCCTAATTAATGTTGCGTTGGTTTATAATTTATTCTAACATTCCCAGTTGTCTATTTAGTTCTAATTACTTTAGTTTACATTGATTTTACCTATATTTACATTTTTATTATAATACTATGAAATAATTGGAATATTAGTTGATTGATCTATTTAACTATTCTAGGCTTAGTTACATTTATCTGTACTAATATCAGATTTATTTGCATCGGTCATTCTGGCCGTTGCACAACGTATCGTTACTCAAGTATACTACAAATTACCCACGACGTAATCATCCAAAAAACTGCCCCATCATGTCAGAACATGTTCATGATTACGTCATCATAACTGTTTATTGTTACCTTTAACATAACGGTTTATTTTTACTAATTTAGTAGGGGAGAAGGACCGATTTTGCTATCTACTCACACCATGTCTGCTTTGTAGCAGATCTCATGATTGTTTTGTTTTGTTATTTCATCCTGTCGAGACTCCCTCGAATACCAGAACCAAATGTTTTTAAAACTATGGCTAATTTTAAGAAATCTGTTAATGTTAACAATATTCGATATTGAGATAATTGTTTTGAGAATAATGTAATTTACCTATAGCTACACAAAACTAGAGACAAAGTGTAGAATATAATAGATTGAATTTAGATAAATTTTTTAAAGAAATATTTAAATAATGTTTGAAAAGTAAGTCAAACATAATCTTCACCTTTATTCATTCACCTCTATAACTCTAGTGTGAAGTTGAACGTATAGTTTTAGCAAGTGCAATTTTAATGTAAACTACTAATTTTAATTGAATATAATCATAATAAAGCCTATGCATGCCAAAGAATATTTATTACTTATATACATTTATAATGTGTTAAGTAAGATTTTTTTTAAACTATAATTGTGATGAGGATAAAAAATTGTTAATCCAGGAAATATAATAAAAACACTTTAAATCGTGAAAGAAACCTTAGCCTTAAAAATACTCAGAAAAAATAAAAACTCTCTAGGTATATTTTAAAGTCTTTGAATTAAAAATACATATAGTAGAGATCAACATTGATAACACCTTGAGTGGAAAGTTTAAATGACAACACATTATGCTAAGTAACTGTAGCAAAGCGTGAACACTTTCAAAGTGTTTTAGAAAATCTAACTTTGTAATGCACACCTCTCATCCAGGTTGTCAGAGGAGTGTAACAGTATACCAACAAAACTCTCACTACCTTCAAACAATTGCCAACACTAACTATTAGAAACTCCTTCATAATATGTCTCACAATTTATTTTAGGAAGCGTAAATTCTATGATAATTTGATTTCGTAACATTTTATTCGGAGTATAATACATATTTTAAAAGTTTAAAAAAACCAGAAATCTATTGTTTTATAAGTAGTTAGTTTCTACAAATAAGTAATCCAATTTTATTAATTACTGAATGAAAGACACAAACATTGTGATGTATTTCTGAAACGTTTTGAAAATTAGTATCATATTCACTTAATAAATAATTTCAGTTTCTTACCAAATGTTGACCCTTGCCAAATTATTACAAAATTAAAATATTTAATAACTAGGACGTTTTACCCAGCGACGTAACCAGAATTT
This sequence comes from Prosapia bicincta, assembly GCA_036971475.1. NCBI lineage: Eukaryota > Metazoa > Arthropoda > Insecta > Hemiptera > Cercopidae > Prosapia > Prosapia bicincta. The sequence continues at coordinate 344,356,602 of JBAIZL010000001.1, forward strand.
CGTTACTGGGGGCAAAGGCATCAATAACAGTTGGGCATGAACTCGGTTGTAATATTCCCCTATATAAGTTACTTTAATACACACCTAGTTTTACTTTAAGAAGTGAACTCTACAACGGTGAATTCTTAAGGGATTTTCTTTTAGCTTATATTATTGATGCATTTAAATACGATTAACATTGTAATTGACTAATTGAATAATAATGATATTACATTAGGCACAAACAAAAGTAAAATATATACTTATATCAATTATTTATTGGTGCAACTTGGTAGTTTAATTTATATACTTCACATGCACACTATACCTTTTCCAGTGTAGGATGGCACTTGTAATGTTATATAACTTATATAGGGATTTCGAGGCTGGTCCAAGAGCTGTTTTCCAATAGAGTGCAGAATGAATAGCGCCTGATGTCGATATCAAGGCCGTTAATAAAACGTTGCATGTGTAAATAAACAGTTGTACTTCACTCGCATGTAAAGTGGATTTAATTAAACGATAAATTATATTATTAAAACTTATTGTTGCTAGAACAAACAATGTAGGAGTAAACGTATAATTTAAATAACTTTAATATCGCGACAGTAGTTAATAAAGTAGGAGGTTTAAAAGAATTTATATGGTTTTTAAATAGATTTCTTGATACCAATTAAACTTTATTATTAGCCCTCATTAGCAAGTGTATCTCGGTGACATAGACGTATTCATATATTACGGTTTTCGGTTCATGGTTTATTTTAGGAATACAGAAGATGTAGTGATTTTCAATTAATCAAGATTATAAATAATCAAAGTTTAATTCAAAATTAATTTTCGGTGGAACTCTGCATTAAATTATCTATATACCTCATAAATAAGTCAATAGGGTAATATAATCTTTGATGGTTGAGTGTAGGCCTAAACCGAGCGACAGTTACCTAATTTTTTCACAGATAGCTAATATCATTTACGTGTAAAATATTATGTAACTTTTTAGAAATGTTTTATTTCCTGGATTTTCGATCACCTGACATGTTATACAATTTTCCTCAAAAAATTTCCATTTTGATATTGTTTAAAATTTTCGGTAAGTTCTATTATAATAAAATTGTAGAATTATTTAATAGTAGTTTAGGGATTTTGTATTACGATTTTAAACCTTTTAAAAGATTTTGCGCTGTTGGTACTTAATTTTTATGTGTATTCTACTTCCATATTATAACGAAACAATCTTATTAGGGATTTAAGATTTTTATTCTAGTAATTATTGTAAATCATATCATCTTGTTAGCTTAAGAATTTGAAATAAATATTTTGTACTTTCCCTAGACTATCGCAGATATCTAGAAGTAGTTTTGCAGCTAAATCCAATTATTTTGTTTTTGTTAATACTAAAGAATATCTTGAATATTTTCTAGTTAATGTTACCAATATTCCAACAAAACAATTTACGGCTGTAAGAGTTTAATTAATTTCCGCTTTATGTTAAATTACTTTAACTTGGTAAATGGTAACCATGATCCAACGGACGAACCTTCTTAAGTGAATTATTATGTCTCCTAACTTCCCAGTGCCAAGGTTTCACCAGTAGTTAAATAAACCCTATTTACCTTATTTCGAACACGTTTCCAATTGCAAGCTATGTGTGTGACGGTTGAATATATATTGCAAAAGTGCTTATATTAATAGCAACTTATGAATTTATTTATAGGAATGTCTCTACAAATGTATCCAAATTATTAGTTATAAGCGTATAATACTTAAATAAAAGGCATATAATTAACATGATTTATCAAAATGATATAAATGTTACTGTATAAAACTATGATTTATGCAAGACCGTTGCATTGAGTTTGTTGGTATAATTAAAACATTTGTTCAGAATGATATATATATATATATATATATATATATATATATATATATATATATATATACATATATCACTAATTAGGATCTTTGTTTCATGTCCTCTTCTTTAATTATTTCATTAGTTATAACATCTCTCCAACCTCAGTTGGCATTCCAAACGATTTCCATTCAAGTAATAGTATAGGGATTAGAATAAAATTAAAATGCTATGAGGGATATGAATGGACAATTCATCAAAGTGAGATATAAAATATAAGAACCTATATAGAGGTCTGCATATATAAAACCGGCCTTGGATGTGAGGGGAAGTCCAGACTCGCGTATTCATATTCTATTAGTACGTCTCTTGTTCTTGAAATCGTGGTTACTATTATTATAAAATATATTATATTTAGTTATCCATAGAGCACTTAAATTTCGTTGTGAATGGGACATTTAATAACCTTCGGTAAATACACAAACTTGCTCTAAGAAACTTTAATTTTTACGAAGTGAACTAGACGACTGTAAGAAGTGCCAAGCCATTATTTAGAGAGTGTTCTACTCTTGGCTATAGTAACTTTTGCTACTACTAAGTACAGCTATGAACACATATATTTATGTTTAATACAATTAACGTTTTATTATACTTATTTTATTATTTTACAAAAATATATCTCTTCCTTTAAACAAATGTCATTAATTACGTACTAGTGTCTTCGTTTCTTACGATACAAACCATATATGTGTTATTATTATCATATGTTATAAATAATAACAACAATATATAATAATATATAATAATATATCAGAATATAAAATTTATAATATTATATTTTTTTAAAATATTAATTTAGTTTGTCTTTAATTTACCGAATATTTTTATTTAATTTATGTAATTACAATAATTGAATAATTTGATATTATAAAATATTAGTAGAAGAATATTATAGCTAGCTCCTTCAATATGTATCTATTATTGAGTAAATTAGATATTTATCGAATTAAAACACAAATAATATGGTGTTATGAAAGTTCTGATAAACTATAAATATTAAAAAGCAAATTTTAATTGGATTAGAAGTGTAAAATTGTTAACATATAATAAAGTAAGAGCATGAATAGAACTATCAGAGGAGGGCAATCTCTTAAAAAACCACAACTTAGCGAAAGACCTAGGAAAAAGCGTATTACGATGAACGACATTGAGAAAAATTTAGGGCAAGAAACTAGGAAACAAGACCTCGTCGCCGAAGTTGACTACACAAGTAGAGAACAAGTACCACTTAGTAAAGGTTGGGGTTGAGGCACTAAACAACCGAATAACTAACGAAGTAGTCCTAATTAAAACCCAACACACCGAGACAAATAACTGAATTCTACAGCCCAATAAACCATGAGCAAAGATATACTTGATGAAATGTTCAACGTAGTCAGAAAACAGGAGCAATAAAAAAAGAAATTTAGCAAACAGTTAAAAACCGTGGGCCTCTATAAAGAAACAGTTAAAAAACTTGGCGACAATAACCAACTAAATGCACCAAGACGTGAAGGTCACGAAACGGAAGAACATAGATTGACAACTGTATGAAGCATAACAATCTACCCCTCATTAACAAATGTATTTTCATTCGAATAAACTAAACCACAATAAATGAACTAGCTTTCGGAAAAAATCAAACGTTTGTAACTCAATCATGTTTTTAAGACCGTTAATGTTTTTCAGGGTCTAATGCAATAGTTTTGAAAAGGTACGTTATAGTAGACAGTATTTTTGCACTTTGGCACTCATTAAGTATAAAAGTTTGTAAATTTCAATTATTATTATGGTAAGGTAATTAGTTCAATTATTTAAATTTACGTTTTTGTTTGAATATTTTTAATATAACATTTTCACCAAAAATACCTCCTTCACGATTTTATACACACCATGAGTCATTACGTTTAATCCACCTTTCAGACAGGGACGTATAGTTCTTATAAACTAATTCTTATTGTAAGAAGCTGTTACGGAATCATGACGTCACCTGAAACTCTCAAACGTAATTCAGCAAAGCGTTCCCTCTCTTGTATCCAAGTTTTATTGAAGCTGTTTCACTAGAAATCATTTGAACATTCAAGAAACGTTACTTTAATGAAAGCAAAGACCAATTTTCATTCAATATTGTTTCACTAGAAATCATTTAAACTTCCAAGAAACGTTACTTTGATGAAAGCAATGAAAAATTTTAATCCAACTATAGGTTAAGAGACTTTACGTTAACGGGAAAAAATACTAATATCTTTTAACCTTATTTTAACTGCAGGAATAAAAATTTAAATGAGAAATATAAAAGAACACTATCTAAATAATAATGTATAAAATAGTTTATTGTTAGGGATTACGTTTATCAAACCTAATAATTCCAAATGTTCGCATTAACTTATATACAACGCTTGACATTAATATTTACTTTTGAAAACAAGTAAATATTAACTCACAGGTCAGAAAAATATACTTATAAACTGCAGCGTTATCCTAAAATATGTAGATCGATGTTAATTGAAACATTTATTTCAGAATTGACATTTTTGAAATATTGACATATTTCAAAACTTCAATTGACATTTTGGAAAAAATGATATTATCACATATTTTGAATTGGACTCTGATGTCTGTAACTGGGTTATTTATTTTATTAAAAATAAATATTCTTGTAGAAACGCATCAAGCGTGATCATATAACGTATTTCTAAAGAAGAACGTAGAAGGCGGAACCTAAAGGAGTAAGAATACCTCTCAAAGTCTCAACATACAAATACTTATGATATGAAAAACTTACACAATGAAAACTGTTGTGAAGCAGATTATCGATGGTTTTAAATTCTGAAAATATACCTTGAAAAGGTTATAATGCAGTTCCCGAGCTCCCAACAGGGCAACCACACCCATCTGGAATGTGCCAATCAACATAAGAAACTCGACGACCTCATGAAGCTTATCAGGTACACAATAGGGTTTTCTACAACAATATCCTCCAGTGGCCAACTACAAGGGAGCAGTGCTCTGTAAATAACGAACATGGGTTCCATAGACCTGTATTACATAGAGTAGACCTATATCACATAGAAATTGGGAAAATATCACACTGATTATTAAAGGTTCACTCATTGTTATATTAACAAATATATAGGTACCGAATATAGAATAGTATTCTATGTATTAAATACTCTTCTTCTACTGAAATTATTTGAAATTTGATTATAAAAAATAAATTTTTTTGTTGTGAAAAGGCATTTTATTACAGAAACCCGTCAAATGAATGTTTTTAATAATTTTTTTACAAATAAAGAATAGAAAGTAAAGGTTTTATTGCAAACAAAAAATGTTTTGAAAAAAACTTTAAATAATAGTGTGATTTTTTAAAACAAATATTAACTATTTTTTTTATAGATAGAATGTTTATTATTGTTTACTGAAACCTTAGAAAAGTAGACTTGGCGGGTTTCTGAAATGAACGAATTAATTATTTTTCCATTTACTGTGTATACCATAAATTGAAATATTAATTGGGATAATGTTTATCGTAACACACTGCAGTAAAAACCCGCTGCGATGCTGAAATTGCGATCGCTATTTCATTCTGGAATTACCAACATTATTCTAAAAAATATTAAAATACTAGCAAAGTTACAAATCACAAAAGAACTTAATTTTAAAATTGAAAGTTTAAGTCCCCATAGTATTTGTTTCTGGAAGTTTCCTCTTTTAGACATTTTCATATACTCTAGTAGAATACTATAGGGGGTGTGGTTAAATAAAATGTTTCAAAAAATCATATTCGTTCACAAAAACTCGTTGTAAATTATAATGTTTTTATTAAAACCTGTTTCAGTTTTTTACATTTTTGACCATAGTTTTGGAATATATATATATATATATATATATATATATATATATATATATATATATATATATATATTTATTTATTTATATATATATATATATATATATATATATATATATTTATATATATATATATATATATATATATATATATATATATATATATATATACTTATATAATCTATTACTTATGAAATGTAGTTTATATTTATAAAACTTCTCGGCTCTATCTTATATTACGCTCAGGTAACATTCGACTTTTTAATCCTTTTGGTTCTATTTAACACATTCTAAAGATTAAAAAAATAGAAACACACTGAATAAATATTATTTCTTAAATGTTGTTTTATTACCACGCAAATATACTTCATGCTTTGTAGATTTTCCTAGAGAAACAAACATACGACCATAAAAGTACTACATTTCACAAACATTCCATAATATCTTTTAAAATAATAACATATACTGACAGAAATATTTAATGTGCTTTAACTTAGCGTTCAATACTCGAATATTCAGCCTGCTGTAACTCAGAGGAAAATCTTGATTTATAATGTAGGTGAGTCTGTGATTGATCTTTATAAATTAGATGAATTTCTTTATTAGCTTAAATTCAAGTTGAAACTCAAATTCAAAGATAGTTAGAGTTTGCACTGAATAATTTGCTCTTTCTTCATATTTGTTGCAGAAACTTGGGATCGAAGTCTGATTGAAGATAATGTAACTCTACTTTGTAGATAGCTAAGTTAAGTAATTAACTTTTCCAGTTGACAGCTTTCAATGATACAAAGTGCGAGTACCTTTATACAACCTTTTTAAAATAATTAGAAAGTTTGATATAAATCTAGAATAAACAAACGGGATCTAAAAAGTAAGATTTTTCAAAGTATACAACATATTTTTTACTTTTAAAAGTTGTTTGAACTAATTGGCAATTATATTATTAAGATACTTATATTATATTATTTTTCCTTAACATGTAAAATGTTTAAATGAAAACCGAATTACGACTTACCCCTTACACAGTTCATTCATTAATTACATTATAGTTAATGCAACTAAAACGTTAAGAAATGCGATTATTTATAACACAAGTCTTAAATAAATTACATAAAAAAATTAATAAATTTGTGAGCACTGTGGATTATATTTTTATCTAAATAAATAAAACCTACTAACGACAACTAAAATTTTTTTGTATTATTACAATGTACATTACGATTAAAGAAATAATTATTGACTCACACCGCCGTCGGAGGATTGAAAAGAAACCAGATTATGAATATGAAAATTCTCATTGTTATTACTTTGTCTTAGGGAATTCCACGAACAATTTACTCTATGTATAATTCAGATTGCCATAGGTGATCTACATTTTTTAACATCACAGTTATAGCGATAAAAATATATAAATATACGTATAAATCAAATAAGTAATTATGATGACAAATACGAAATAACAACATAATTAATAGGTGTACGATATTACGTTTAATTATGCGACCTCAGCTTATGAAGAAAAGTAAATCCGTGTTGCGTTTTAACTTTATCTGGGCAATGAATGAACTTATGTGTTTACTCAGAGTTCGAAAAGATAAAATATGCTCACGACCGCTTCGAATTTTCAAATATAATCATACCTGTTTCAACAATCTGTATACTTTGGGAAATGTAATTTCTAATGCTTAGAAATATTTTAAATGTCCTAACTCAATTACCTTTAAACCTATTTCGCTATTATAAATATAACTTTATTTTACTTCAATGGTAAGTGTATATCTACAATAAAATATGTTTAATTAAAATTCTTGCATCTAATGTCAAGTTAAAAAAAAAAACTTTCTTATGATGAGTAAAATGACGCTTTTTGATTTTTAAGAAAACCAGGATTTTACTTTTTACAAACCACCATCATATTTTTTATAAACCGTAATCATATTTTTTATAAATCACGCTCTGCTACCATTTTCACGCACACTGCCGTCGGAGGGTTTGAAAAAAAGAGATTATTAATATTAAATAAATAGAATTTAGAATGTCACCCCTTCTAACAAATTATGATGAATAATGAATAACACGTTAGGGATCGTCTCTAAAAATATCAGTTACCTCGGTGTACTTACTGGTTCCTTGGGAAGACGGCAGGCCACGGAATGTATCCCATCAGTCTAAAAAAAGACGCCAAGGATCCCTTCTATTCAACTCTCGCTATGAGGATGCTACTTTCATTAATTGGTTATAATAATTTTAAAAGGGACCGAAAAATACAAATTTAGCACATTCAGCTGTTTAATATCTGTCCGTTAAAGAGTGCCGGTCCCCCATGGTGACTAATAAAACTACTTAATATTTTTCATTAACGGAGATCAAGGTTTGGTGTTAATATAAAAATAGTTAGAACATTGCATGATATTTAATAATAAATTAAAATGAAGGTATTAATACTTCGTAATTTCTAAAGTTTACTGAAATTATGTTTGGGAAGTTTATTTTAAAACACTAACAAGACATCCATGGAGAAAGTTTACCAAAACCCGAAACATAGGTTTATAAATGATGTTAATACCTCTCATGGAATAGTATATTATAGTCTGGTGAGGGGTTCGTATGTTATTTTTAATACGAATCGTCTGCACCCTCATTTCGTACCAGTAAATCTGTAGTAGATTAGACGCATCCGCGCCCAATCATCAGAAGCTACGTTAAGAATGTATCTCTAGAGCCGTCCAAATATAAGAAACCGTAAGGAACAAGTGTGAAAAAAATAAAAAACAAACAATATCAATTTTGACGTGAAGAACGTTCAAAAACATAATGTCATTTTACTTACAAATTACGAAAATTCAGTATTTTATAAACTTTTTATGCAAGTAAAAGAAAATGTTTGACATCCGAGAGTAAATATACAGAATATGAATCCATCACACATGGGAATTGTTAAAGTAATAAAGGAAATATAAATATAGTATGCACCACGTAACCGTGCACTTGTGCTTGCGAGGGATCTCTTGTGTTACCACTTCTTAAAACATATTACATGTTCAGAATGCTCTACACATTAAGAGGTTATGCATCCGATATGTATACACTATTTCAATTGTTTGTTATTTCAGGCCCAATTAAATTTACCCTCGTATTTATCTAGTAACGACCGCTTCATGCTTGTCAGTGTTTTGACAATCCATATCATGTTTGAAGAAAAGTTTATTTTTAAATAAATAATACCTCTAAACCCCCTACACTAACCTGGTTAGTTGTATTTTTAAAATACCTCTTAAGACGATTGCTGTGCAATTGAAATGTACATAAGGTTTAAAATAAACGTTATTTGTGGTTAAGAGGTTTTATTTATTTAAAAATAAACATTACGCCACAGTTTCTTCATACAGTTATTTAAAGGACAGTATTTATACTTACCCTCTACCTCCCGTTTTTTCTACTGCGATCTCTCAAGCCCAAGTGCACGGTTACGCGATCCTCACTATAAATACAAATATATGATACAAGTACTTAATAGAATTATCAGTCCTGTCATATATTATACAAATATATAAAGAATATTTATTGTTTACGAAGATTTTCTGTGGCATTTAATTTTACAAAAAGATTCTGTCAGAATATTAATTTGAACTTTAATTGACAATTATCTACAAAAATACTCCTTTGCTATTAATGATATGAAATCGCTCTAACGAATCTCAAATAAAAGTTTAAAATACTTCACAGTGAAACAAAAGGCTCTTTAATTGGACAATTTAAAGCTTCGTGAAGGAAGATTCATGATTTAAATGTGCAACTCCTGTCGGATTACAGAATTGTAAATGAGAGAATTACTCACCGTTTAATAAATTCTTTGTACAACAATAATGAAATCATTGCCTTTAGAGACTTTTTGCTAATTTCTTAGATTTAGATAATTATTTTAAAACAATATTGAGTTACTCAATAGAGAATAATCAAAACACCTTAATATTATATTATATAAAACTGACAATACAAAAATTTAACTTACCCCGATATTTGCATTCTATACCGTTATACTATGATTATTATATATTTTATAAAGATAACAATATAACTTTTTGACAAATAATATTTAATTATTCGACTACCTGCAAATTAACTGTTTTGTCTAGTAAAATGTTGTATTGTCATACAAATATTTGAGGAGAATATTGTCTACTAATATTAATACAGCGTTTATGTAGACCTATATTGTATTATATATTTTTAAGGTAGAAGACAGAAAATTATAAATATTATAACCAATAATGATGTTGGTTTTAAAGGAATATTGTTTTAGAATTATAATGGCAAATTTCGTATTTTTTTCAAAACTCAACCATATTTTTTTATATATTTTATTACACGCCCTAATGCAAGCTTATTGTTTGTTATATATTTGATGCAAAGTAGAAGACTGAATTGTGTGAGTAATGAAAGCAAGAATGATTAAAGAACAATTAAAAAGGAAATCTTTTCTATTTCTTTCATAATCCAACATCTTTTTTTGTTATATTTACGCCTATATATATATATATATATATATATATATATATATATATATATATATATACACACACACACACACAGTATATATGTTTGCGTGCTCGCACTTTTCTGCGATCTATACCTTTATTATTGGGAGAATCAGCTAGAAGAACTCTATCTCCTGATCGTGTGACTTGATACTGATCGGATAAAACTGTAAGATCATCCAATGTTTGAGGATTACGGAGATAATCCTTCTCATCGCATGTTATACTTTTTGTCGCTCTGGCAACTGACGTAGAACACTCTACGATAAGTCGTCAAGATCAGTTCAAAGTATCTTTGCTGGACTTGAATCGGGTTCTTCAACCTTTTTTTTCAATTTGGACTTAACAATTTTAATTTCCGTAGGTTTTCGATTTGTAGAATGTTAGTGACTAGATTGTTATGGCCGTCTTAAAACATCAGCATCATCTTCTTTTGGGTGAGTAGTTACTCTAGCCTTACATTCTCCAACCTCTGAACACTTCCATTACCAACGACCTTTATCAATGTTTACCTAGTAGTAATCATACCCATCAAGAAAAAATTGGTTTCTTACAACATTCGGCTTCGGATCCATTTGCAAAGACACCTATATGTAAATTAAGACATTTAATAAGGAATTTAAATCAATATAAGCGTTTCGTCACATTTGTGTAATGTTTACAATGGATTTGTTGCAAAAATATAGTTCTATAGCAATTAATTTTTGAAAGCGCATTAGAAATAAATATTAGAACAAATGAAATATTAGATATTATTAATTAAATAGAATGCACTGAAAAAATTCATCCGAAACGACACACACACACACACACACACACCTATTATCACAAATATTTTTATTTAATGTCTGTTAATAACTATTAATTTTTTATATAGGCTAATGACAGATCACAGAAAATTTTGTATTTTTAAACACTCAACGTTTTGAATTCCTTTCCGAAATGGAATTTCGGAAAGAAATTTGAAACTTTGTGGGTTTAGAAAAAGAAAAATTGTCTGTGATCTGTCATTAGCCAACTACCACCGTAAAAATAAAATAATTGGAAAAACAATCAATCATATACGATATTAAACATATTTCTCGCTAATATTTATCGTATTGTAAAACAAAAACAAGAAAGACAGCATATTTACTGTGCTAAATGTAGTATGGCACGTATTTTAAATGATTAAAACATTTTTGCGAGAGGACATCTTATTTCATATACCACAATTTAATAAATTACACATTTGTTCAATCTAATTTAATTTGTGCCTTTCTAGTGAAAGTTATAAATTGATTTATCATGAGTGTAATTAGATATTAAAGTTTATTTATTTAGTTTTTCTATACTTTGGCATTTATAACTAATAATATTCTTGATTTATATTGTTCTTATAACGTGTCTTTTTTTGAAACACATCTCATAATAATTCAGTAAAAATTCAGTTAGCAGGTTGAGCATACATTATGTAATATTTAACTGCTATATTTACCAGCTATTGTAAATTGTGTTACATTTTAACACTATGAATGTCATAGTTCGAATTTGTTAAAAGAATCACTGATTGATTTTATTCTTTTGTTTCCTTTACCAAATTCCCATTTGAATATTTCTTTTCAGGATAAAACTAGTAAATTTCATTTATCAATAACATTTGCATTCTACTATGGCAATTGACTTGTACATTGTGAGAGAACACATGCTGAAATTGAAAAATAATTATGAAAAAAGTGTTAAATAGTTCAGTTAGTAATCAGTAATGAATACTTATTAGTAATTAAGTAATATATTGTAATTTTAGAATATAAAATAGAAAACATATAATCTCTCAAGATATCGTTTAATACTTTATTGAATAGTTTACCTGACAAGGTCTTTCAGTTTTAGCTATAGCTTAGTTAATTGTGTTAATGTACGATGTTGAGTTGCGAACATTCGCCGTGATAATGTACGTGGTCAAAAACTTTTCCTTACTGAGTTATTACTTACAACCCTGAAACTTTACTTTCTCTCTGGGGTTGGGCATATTTATGTCCTCCTGATGGAAGTAGCACGCATTCATAATCAAGCAATATACCATAAAAGGGGTTAGGACATTTCTCTACTGTTCTGAATGCAATCATTTTACCTCACTCTATTCGACTATCTATCATTCAGTGTTGATTTACACAATATACTTACAGAGAGAGAAAGACTTCAACACTAAGAGTTCAAAATTTGCTTTAACTAATTAAATGTTCTATTCTCAGCCACATTCCAAGGAAATGGAGGGGTGCTATGATGGGGTGAGGGTTTAATTGAACGGGAAATTAAATGATGGCGCTCCAACCTTCAATATACCACCACTTAAAACACAACCATTAGATATAAAAATACAATTTGATTAGAACCTGATTAGAATAGATGAGGGATGATTTAATAATTAAATCAAGATATAAAATTGTTAATATTGGGCAGACCTTATAAAGTAATATTAAATAACGATTTACAATAAAAGCCCCGTCGCGTCGGTAGTTTTATGTAGGAATAGAAATGACCCATTAATGATTTCATAGTAGTGTTGGTAGAAAAGGCATTAGGTATTACATATTTTATAAGTTTTAGTAACAGTTTATGTTCTAATGTAAACAACATTTTATGTAGCGAAATACGGAAATAAATTTCACGCCATAAACGCTAGGTTTGTATGCATGTATTTGTATGTGTAAAATTTGACAATTATAAAATGTCTATCCTGCCATGTATTATCGTCAATTAAATTAATATGTATGGTGTTTGTTGGACACATTAAACCCGTTCAGCAAAAGGTTTAAATAAGTTATCATTTCATTAAAAAATAATGTTATTTAATTTCAGATGATGTAATTGTTATAAAAGAGGAAAATGTCAAGATCGGGCTAATAATTCATTAGAAAATATTGTTTTTTAATTGTACACAGTAGTATTGTTATGTAAAGGAAAAACTACCTCAAGAGCGGGTTAAGCATTCATTACAAAATATCGTTGTTTAATATCATATAATAGAATTGTTTTATAGAGGAAAAGCTATCGAAACGGCAGGTTAAAAATCCATTACAATATATCGTTATTTTATTTGCAGAAAATAGTACTGCTGCAGAGAAAAATCAGTCTAATCGAAAGGCTAATACCAATAGAAACACAAAGGTATTTTTTCACTATACATACAATAATTGAAATCATATTTTTGTATCCAACAAGTGACAGAATAACATCTATGATAATGAAGATATTCTTATAATTACTTTAATTTATTCATTGATAGCGCTCTACTGCCATTAACATAAAGTTAGCTCTGATAAAGCTACTCAGTTGTTTCCTCTTTAGGCGAGCCTGATTTTTTAAGGCCGAAACCTTGCGTCTCTATAAATAAAACTATCTAAAACAACGTTTCATAGAACAGAATGATTGACAGAAATAGGAGGAATTTTCAAAATGTGAAACTTTTACAAAATTTTTAGAGCTGTCAATATAAATTAAATACCTCAATGAATATTACTTTCGATTAAAAGTTTGAAGTAGATTCATCTTAAAGTCACCCTCTTTTACCTTCTCTGAAAACATATTGTTACATTTAAAGCAAGCATTTTTTCGTGTTTTAAGAAGACAGGAGTTAAATAAATATATTTTATTGACACTTTGATTTTATTCCTTAAAGTTTATTATACGATGTTATAGATGTTATAAATGTTCTCAGTTTTATTCGTCAGGGAAAATAACCTCATTTCAATATCGAGGATTGTACCTGAAACGTTTTTCTAAATATCCTTGAAATATGCTACGCTATGGATTGCTTTACTATAACATTGGGATTCATACTAGATCTCTATATTAATTTATCATCTATAGATATTATTTATTACAATCTGTAATATTAAAGCATTAATATACTTATCTTCATTTCTGATTGGGAATATTTCTACATGTTTGAGTACATTTTTCTCCCATTCCTAACTTTTCAGTATTCTCCTTTGTTAACGCGTTTCGGATTAATTCCATTTTTAAAATTTCATCTAGACCACTATACCAGTCTTCTATAATAATTGGTCATCTATAGATATTATATTTAAAATTTGTAATATGATAGTATTTCTTAAGAAAAGTTCAAGCTTGTATGACGTACTTTTATATAGTTTATATTATTTTATAATAGGCCTACATGATATTTTACCAATTCGAGTAATATTATTCAATATATATATATTTCATACAAACAAATATAATAGATTGAATATTGGTTGTCTGGAAGATTCCAGCTGTAAACTAAACAGCATAAAGTAGTGCAGGAGTGAAAAGAGAAATGACTATGGATTGATTAGGTAGTATTTTGTGTCATGGGAACGTTTTTGTATGGTAGAACCCTTATGCAGAATGATTAATTAGGTCCCTTCAACGTATGTATGAAGGACGTCCAGAGGGCTTTAATCAGTATATCTTTGGTATGTTCGGGAATATCCATCTTGGATCAAGACTTGAGTAATGTAGTTTCAAAGTCAACCACTTCACATTTTCGGCCATTCCTAGTTTTCGGCAGATTTGTTAAGTCCAAAGTGACCTTCATAAAAGAAGAAATGCCTAGCATTCAGTACGAAGTGCATCATTCTGGTTTGTTAAAGCTAAGTAGGCAGTTAGTTTCAAAACACAAAACATCAGATAGGGTCCACTGCGCATCGGTTGCCATCTTTGTGGCTGTTATTGCTAGCGCGGTTTTAGTGAGTTTAGTTAGAACTGTTGTTTGTAGGATTGTGAAGAGTTATATTTTGTGATGGTTGTTGGTTTATAAACATGGAAGTACATCCTATTGAAACTTAATCCATAAATACAATTTTTTATATTAAAATCATTTAAACACAATTTCTTTTACATTTTATTTCAAAACCAAGTATATCCAAAATGGTTAGATACAAAAGAGTTTACATCACTGTAAAAAATGTATGGTTAGTAGCAAATTGAACTACATACAACAGGTTTAAATCGAAACCAACTAAATCTAGATTTAAAATGTAAATATTTCAAAAAAATTAAAATGGTATGACATTGTTACTTTAATGCATTATAAGCCTATCCCCCCCAAACTAAAACCGAAAAACAAAAATATTAATAATAAATTCTAAAGATACACAGTGTTTTGTGTGTTTCTGAAAAGTTAATTCGAATTGATTTATACTTTTATAAAACCACATGGCTCACTTACTAACCGATTAACCCTTGAGGACTCGCGCTAATACCCGTTACACCAGAGCTCGCGTGGGGTAATTTTTTACCCCAACTAGTTTTTAGGTCAATATCAGTAAAATATTTAATGTTATAAATAAAAAAATTATTTAAACATATTTTGTTATACTATAAAAGATATGAACAAACTCATGCAATATTTTTTCCTTCTTTATACGTCAAAACACTCTTCACATAATTCAGCTAAATGGTCTTTACAAACACTTTTCCCACAATTAGTACAGCATTTATTGTTTTTTGTCTAAGTTCTTAGGGCAAAAATCACACCTGTAATTAACATGTTTTTTTGTTACAATACTCATGAAAACAAAATATTTTATAAACAAGAATAGTTTATAAACACAATATATATCAAAACTTAATACTTGCAAGAGAAAATAGAATCTGTGTCTTGACATTGTACACTATACTATATGCGAACCAGTTCTGTCTGTTGTCCATATACCTCTAGAATTCTTGTACGAAGCCATCATTGCTCCACAAATATACAATACCCCAAACAATGCTTTAATTCCTTCAAAAGAAGTTTAATTTGCGTCTCTCTCTCTCTTGAAAAGTTACAAATATAAAATTTGTGTTCTCTATAATCGCTATGACAAAATATATACGTAGATAATTTAAAATATATTATTAAATTTATAAATTAAAATTAACTTCAATGATAAATTCCTCACAAAATACGAAACAGTAAAAATCACTCACAGCAATCTTGCAAAAAAATGACAATAAATTTATGTGATAAAAAAGTTGCAAAATACAATTTGAAATAATCTTCACTTATAAAAACTTCGTAAAATATAAAGAGAAATAGACTTCACTTATAAAACCTAGTAAAATACGAATAAAAATGAACTCCACTTATAAAAACCTCGCAAAATACAAATAGAAATAGACTTCACTTAGAGGGACCAGTATTGTAACGTGAGGACTCGCGCGGGGTAAAAACTTTCCCAGCTGTTGCAACAATAACTTCAAACCGTTATAAGTGAACAAAAACTGTCAAACTACCTGATGTAGGGACAGAAATAGATACAGGGCGAGTCAATTAGAAGGTATGTAAGGGGTGGATGAATTTCAGGATTTGTAACTATTTTATAATCTTTGCTGAAAACTCACTGGGAGAATAATTACCTCGCGTGAGTCCTCTAGGGTTAAGGCTCCGCAATTGATATTTACAACATATATCTATGACAACCGAGAAATGAGTTGCTAAGGAATTTGTAATGATTTATTGTTGCTAATAATTGTTTTATACAGATTTTTTGTCTCATTGATAAATCAGTATTAATAACTTTTATTTAGAAAAATTATAGGTCAAATTATCCAATTAAAACTATTCATTCAAGATCATTTTGAAATGTAATACGAACTTGTAAGTAGGTTTCAGTGAATCTTACAGCGTAAGAGTGAAGTGAGGCGAATAAACCGCGCCTGAGTTGTAAGTTTGATCACTAAATGATCTATATAATTATATAAATATTTAGATAAAAAATCATATAACGAACTTACTCATCAGCGATGTATCATGTACTTCCAACTTTCTTAATTTCAAAACAAGGGTGGAGAGTTAAATTTAAAGATACATTTGTCTAGTTAACAAACAAAATTAAAAGGTTTGATGAGATCTCATCTAAAAGGTTTATTTCCCTGGTACTGTAGTTTTAAAAACACATTTGAAGATATTTTAGATAATGGTGTAGCCGGTTTTTGAGCCTAGGTAGTTTTAAAACTCTAATACCGTTAGAACACGAAGAAAATTTTATTTGCTACAGATGATAATTAGTTAAATGTATTGAAGTAACTAAAGTTATATGGTTGCAGTAGCATCGATGATGATGACGACATAAGTCATCGAAATGCGCATAAATTAAACTCATATTTATTGTGAACAGTGTAGTTTTATTGTGTACACAGGCCAGCTAGACTACTATTTATAGACGATATTCAAATGAATTGAACACTAATAATTTTAATATTATATCAGTATATTTCACACGAGTGTTTATACTAATAGCACTATTACTTTTCATTTTCTTATTTTATTGTACTTCGAAAGCTCCTAATGTTTACACAATTATTATACCAAGTTTAAATCAAATTATTATTTGAAGATATTTATCATTGTTACAAATACATGCTCTTGCCAAGCGAGAGTGCATACAGATTTTAAGTCACTTAAGTATAACCTCCAAACGTATGGGTAGAGCTATTACAGTGTATTCTCAGGTCCTTGGAATAATTTAAATAAAATAAATATCTCCAAATACTCAGCAGACAAATACGTTATTCAGCGATAAAACCCGAGTATGTAAAATAAAACTCTTGTCACTGGCTAAATCAGCAACTAATGTCTTCAAACCTGAATACTCACGGATTAGGGAAATATTCTTTATATAAAAATGTAAAATTCAATTGAAATTAACAGTGAAAAAATATGAATCCGGACGAAGTAAAAGTTTGGCTACAAGGTTTTATTTCTATTTGAACAAAATGATTTAAATGTATGCATTGCTTATTCATATTATTTCAAAGGTTTTCAATTCTCTTTTCCTAGAATTGTACCCTGTTATTATAGAAGCATCTAAAAATATTAGTTTTGTTCCACTTTTCCTTATATGTATTATATCTCTTTGATCCTTTAAGTGATAACTGACGATAACGTTTAGGGAAAATACAATACATGCGTTTCACAAATTTATCTGCGAAAACAAACGAAATTTATAAAATTCTTGAATTAAAAACATCACCTTTCTCATAAAATTAGTAAAATAAAAATGTAGCTTAAAACAATTTTTTTCAAATTACAACATACGAGTCTTGCGAAAGGCGTTTATATATTTCTCTGTAATATACGATTGTAGATATAGTTTTACGTATCATTGGTTAGTCTCCATTGCTTACAACAATATATAATTGACGTCACATACAGTTAACCCCTAAACCTCGATAATGTGACGTTTATTCCTAATTAATTAAAAATACCATTGCTACCACCTATGGGAAATACTTATCAGATTCCTAACCTGACCTAGCCAACAATGTAACGTGTAAGTTACATTATGTTGCTAGGAGATTAATGCGAACACCGAGCCTGAGACGGTGGTGGCTTGACCAACAATGTAACGTGTAAGTTACACTATGTTGCTAGGAGATTAATGCGAACACCGAGCCTGATACAGTGGCAGTTTGACCAACCATGTAACGTGTAAGTTACACTATGTTGCTAGGAGAATAATGCGAACACCGAGCCTGACACGGTGGTGGCTTGACCAACAATGTAACGTGTAAGTTACACTATGTTGCTAGGAGATTAATGCGAACACCGATCCTGATACAGTGGCGGCTTGACCAACAATGTAATGTGTAAGTTACATTATGTGGCTAGGAGATTAATTCGAACACCGAGCCTGAGACGGTGGCGGCTTGACCAACAATGTAACGTATAAGTTACACTATGTTGCTAGGAGATTAATTCGAACACCGAGCCCGAGACGGTGGCGGCTTGACCAACAATGTAACGTGTAAGTTACACTATGTGGCTAGGAGATTATTGCGAACACCGAGCTGGATACAGTGGCGGCTTGAACAACAATGTAACGTGTAAGTTACATTATGTGGCTAGGATATTAATACGAACACCGAGCCTGAGACGGTGGTGGCTTGATCAACAATGTAACGTGTAAGTTACACTATGTTACTAGGAGAATAATGCGAACACCGAGCCTGAGAAGGTGGCGGCTTGACCAACAATGTAACGTGTAAGTTACACTATGTTACTAGGAGATTAATGCGAACACCGAGCCAGAGACGGTGGCGGCTTGACCAACAATGTAACGTGTAAGTTACACTATGATGCTAGGAGGTTAATGCGAACACCGAGCCTGAGACAAGGTCCGAGCCTACTTAACATTTTCATGTATATTTGATGAAACGCCCTTCCAAATTGTCAATGAAAGACAAATTATGTATCTCATCAAAATAAATGCTCATAACATTATAGTAAAGTTTATAATGCACCAAGCCAGAATAAAATAGGAAATGTTTGGTCTTTTCTTTAGGCCAGGTACCAATTTGCCCTGAGAATAAAAATCCCTAAACTTACTGTTTAAATTTTACCAATTCTGGGATTAACTAGCTCCCTTCATCGAGTAGTCATGATTCCCCTAAATTGCATACCCTAAAAATAAATCCGGAAACCACCCGTGGGATGAGAATGTATTGATTTCTCGATAATAAGCTATAATCGATATTAAGATCGCTATATAAAAATAAGAATAAACTGAATCATTTAAAATAAGATTATTATATTTTACAATATTCATTTACTATTGTTAGCACATAAGAAATATATCACAAGACATGTTTGAGGTCAACGATATCGATGAGTTTTGTCGGGCCTAAAAACGTATAATGAACATAATAATAACACTAATCTCGTACATGTAGGATACACATACCGATTTTGGAATCAACGGTAGTGAATACTGTTATTTAAACCCATACACCTTGTGGCAAGAAAATATCTCACCAATCCTACAAGCCTGAAATTAAATAGGTGCTTTGGGATTGACGGTATTTACTGTTAACCAAATCTGGATTCAAGTCCGGAAGTTTCTTGTATGTCGTTATCTTTACTTCAGATGTTAGTGGAAATTTCTATTATTAAAAATAGAAACATCGGTTTTAATGTGATCTCCGATGAGTACGTTTCCATTTCCATTTAACAGACACATTTTAAATTGTGCTGCAAACGAAAATGATTGAATTTGTAAAACTTGTTATTGCTTTTAACGGGATTACAAAGATAACACTGGAGCACAGAGTTAACCGAATCTGTTGCTAAGTTTACTCTGATACTAGATAATTACTCTTGTTCTTATATCTGTGAAAGTTTAAATGCATTACCTTATGGAAATTTATTACAAAAAACAATTTTGTTGATAAATTAAAAATTATCTAATTAAGGGGCTGGCTTTATATGGCATCCGTTAGTAGAAGTTTCGGGATCAAATTGAAACGAACCGGAAAACTTGACACTGTCATCAGTAAACAGAACAAAGCCCTAATAAAATGATGGGTTTAATATGCTATTATAAACATGATCGTCGACAAAAATATTTAAGATAAAAACGAATTGTTTATAAAATAAAGGCATTAACCGAACTGAGGCAAAAAATCATCTTTCTCGTTGTATTCTTACAAGATTGATTAACAAGAGTATGGTGTGAAGACAATAAAGCAAGAAATAATACTGGAAGAATCTCAAGCAATGCATTTCTCTTGTCTACCATTCTCCCTACGCTCTACGCGGTTTCAATATTTGAGAAAGCTTTTTCAACATCGTCTTGAAGAAGACAAGAAACATGCTGCTTTAATGTTTATTTAAATATTCATGTAGGAAATTATTTAATGTTTCCTTTACTTTTAACAGGAATTATTTTGAAATAATAAAGAGATACTTACATTTAACACAGGAAATATTAAAACTAAAACAAAAAATACAAACCGAAACAAAATATAGGAATATTTCCTAGCCCTTTACTACAAATATATGGAGCACTACGTATTTATGATATCTAATGATTTGATTCTAGAGTTACGTGTTTGAGTAATTGAGGTAAGTTTCTCCAAACTCTTTTAGTCATGGAATTATTTTAAATCTATCGGAACTATTTTGCTAGAAACGTATATTAATAAGTTATAAATTTGCCTTTTACCTGTTGGATATCTTTAAATATCTATAGTATTACTTACAGCGTTTAAATACTTTTAAGAATGACATTATTATCTCGAATTTATTTATAATGAATCCATGGATACCATAGAAACACTTATTTTGTAGGCGTATTGTTACAAATAATAATTACCCGTACATATTTATTTATGCTAATTATTTTTTTTTATATAGTATTAATTTAGAAATTTATATGTTTAGGGTTAATGACAGATCACAGACTATTTAATGCAAAATGAAAATACACTCTACATTTCAATTTTACATTCGAAAATCATTTCAAGAGCTAAAAGTTTATTAATTTAACATTAAGCAATATTTTACAGTTTTACATTCAATAAACAATACTTTTATTATCATGAAAATGAAATATTCCTAATAAATGTTAACATTTACAAGTAAAATTGTACTACTAGACCAAATAATATGGCTAAACCATAAATGTATAAACTCTTAACTTTGGAAAAGGATTTTCGGTTAGACAATCGAAACGTAGAGCAAATTTGCATAAGTATGAATTTTTCTGTCATTTGTCATTATCTTTAAACACAATTAATAGTTATTAACAGATATAAAACAAAGTTTAAGTAATTTAGAAATTATTTGAATGTAATGTATATGATTTTAAAATGAAGAGTTATCTCTGTTTCATGCCAACTCCCTGGCCCGACTTTCCTATGTTTAAAAACAATGATTGAGTAAGCTGAAATAATATTATTCTTTCATCGACAATGTCGTTTTGTTACACTCTCCTGGAATATTTTCATCACGCGTATTTCATCGGGAGTTATCTTCACTCTTGCTACTCTTATCCAACATTTTACTCTCGTAGTGTTTCCTATAATTTACTGATAAGAGCTTTTTAACAAACTACATAACACTTTGCTAGTATGTTCTGCATTTATGTTTGTATGTTAGTGGTTATGTGATAGACTTGTGAGTGGCCTGGCCAGGAATTATGTTCCTAAAAGCTTCTTGTCCGTTATATTTTTTTGGACTAGGGGAGTTATTATTCTTAGTATTAATTTTTTCCTTTCATCAGCAAAGACTTACATCACGTCTTCATTTTTCAGCGTTGAAGTCTTCTTGTGACGTTAAGGCAATTAGCCCGCATGTCTAATAAAACATATGAACGATAGAAAACCCTTCTGGATAATACATAGCAGTTGAGTAAGAGTATAAACAATGAAAAAGACAACTTAAATAATGTATATATTGCTAAAAAGCTTCACGAATTTTCAATTGTTTGATTCATTCAGCTATCACATGGACAGTTTCTAACAGGTTAAGGAAGGATAAAAACCTATTTATCTATTCCTAAAAATAAACCTAGAAAATCTATTTATAGTTAAAATATAGTTTAGGGTGTCTCCCTTTTCATGTTTTTCCAGAACACATAGGTTTTATACCACGACTAAACAGTCATCCAGGTGGTAATTCAGAGAACGTAACTAATATTTCTGTAATGTAGGGCACAAATGGACCACAAAAACAACACGATACAATGCTATTGGAACAGAAAATAGTCTAGGGACAAATATGGGATAGTCAATACTGAGAGATAAGGGTTTTCTTAGTTAGGGTCCCAGCAAAGGGCAAACATTTAAGTCTTTGCTCTCTTAATAACTCATTTATTATGTATTATTATGTTCATTGTTCTAGTTCTTACACGTTCTTTATTAGACTTGTTATGGCTAATTATTTGCCCTCAAAATAGTATACATTATGTCTTTCATGTATGTTTGTAATTATAAGTAGATTTCAACGTCACGATGTTAAATACCATTGTATCAGGTTTAATTATTCTCGTTAAAATAAATAACCTCTTGGTATATGAGTTAAAGTCACGTTAACACCAGGTTTTAGAGGTTCAGGAACCGCTTCTATTAAAATAGCATTGAATTCATAATGCTAGTAATGTCAGAGGCTAGGTTTAAATGCACACTGTATTATAATGATTTGTGTTGCTGCCCATGTTTTTAAAGTGTATTTACTGATACTTACTTGTAATTTGTTATATTTGTAGTAAGTAAGATTGTGTATTTTTTAAAGTGAATTAAAACATAGGTTTGTATCTAACAATTCATCTTTGAATTGAAAGTTAGATCAGTACAGGATAGAGTAGATAGTAAAGTTCACGAAATAAGAAAAACCTTAAGAAAAATAACCATGTAAAGCAGACCCTATAGGTTTAATTGAAACGATAGATGTAACAAAGGAATTTGAAAATATATAATATAAATTTAAAGAATCATTACAAATGTATAATCACTTAAAAACATACGCTAGAGCGGTAGATGTTTTTAGGGCAGAAGCTTAGTTATTACATTTAAGATTAGGATGCCTATGTTTACTGAAATTGAATTACAAACAAAGGTTTCAGATGAAGTTGAAGATTGTTTAACTAAATTAGATAT
Organism: Prosapia bicincta; assembly: GCA_036971475.1. Classification (NCBI taxonomy): domain Eukaryota; kingdom Metazoa; phylum Arthropoda; class Insecta; order Hemiptera; family Cercopidae; genus Prosapia; species Prosapia bicincta. Next base: position 344,380,248 of record JBAIZL010000001.1, read on the forward strand.
TTTCGAAACTTTAATCTCAGACATTAACCTACATCAAAATTTAGGAAAAGAAACGGAAATACAATTATCTAATAGCTGTTTATAGGAACAGAAATTATTAAATGATATTTTAGAGTAAACAAATCATAGTGGAAGTGAATTAACAAGCATAAATGTACCAAAATTTAATATTGGCGAGAATTTAAAAGTAGAAATGAAATTACAAGTACTAATAACTAGCCTAAATACAAAAATGCATCACATTTTAACTCAGACTTCTATAACAAATTGAGTAACCCTTTAAAAAGACATTCAAACATGTATTCAATATCTGATGATTTAGAATTAGAAGATCTATTAAAGTTAACAAATGCAATTTTGAAAATGAAAATAGAAAATATGTTATCAGATAATAAAATATTAGAACCGTGTTCAGGTCATGTTTAAAGACCTCTGTTAGATAAAGTATTAAATGCATTAAATCATATAATTCATTTAGATGCATCTCATGAAGATGTATTAAAAAGTTTTATACCAATAGATTTAAGAGAAAATTAAAAAGAGATTTTTTAGTAGACCATCTTGTTAAGACTAAAAGAGAATTGTAAACTCTTGAGATGTGGAATTAGTCGAAATTATAAAGCTAGCGATTAAACCAGAGGAATGTAACATGTTAACTTTAATTAGCAATCCATGTAACTAAAGTGATTTAGACAATATGGCCAGTGAAGTTCATAATATTTTTTGTAACGATTTAATGAGACATGAAAGTGATTCTGTGTTTAAGTATAATAGCGTCAAGAGATATGAACCGCCCACATTTAGAACCAGAGACAGAAGTGTTCAACGTATAGAGAATTCAAAAAGACAGTAAAGACCCAGTAAAGTGTTTTAATTTTAATCGTCCAGTCGACATTGCAAAATATTGTAATAAAAGGCCAACCCCAAATTTGCAATTAAGAACCAGGAATGACTCTTCCCCTTTGCTACATAGCAAGGTTAATGCAATAGACATTTTTAAAGAAAAATATTTATAAATAATTGTCAGATACAATTGTTAAGAAAAACCATTATTCCGGTGAGTTTCATCAAGGTATAAAGAATAAAGGTTGTGAATAAGTAACTAAAGTCTTGTTTTAAATATATTAAAGTACACTACCATCTGTAAAATACCGGCGGGTTACAAGTTGAAACTCTTCCACATTGAATTTCTATTACTAGTAACGTCAAAAGTTAGGTGGGCTTGCGTCTTTTGGCATACAATTTATTTCTAATGAATACTTTGGTAGTCAAATGAAAACAACAAACTTATTTTTGTGGGGTTGTGGTGTATGATTGGTCGAAGAATTGAGCTCTGTGAACGATAAGGACCTATAAAAGATAAAAAATCTCCATAAATGTTTTTGAATTCAAACTACCGTACTTTTATTATCTTAGCTAATACATTTCAAATTGCAACTCTATGACAAATAATGACAATAAAAAAAAACTTTGTCAGTCTTTTAGTGGAATGGAGTGTACGATATTACTCGTATTAGTGAGTCCTTATTTAGGCAACACAAACTGAATGGTTTAACCAAGCGAAAATCAATCTAATTCTTATAAAACGTATAGAAATAATTTACCAACAAATTTCATTTAAACAATAAGTGACAACAACGTCATTCCTAACTTAGTTGCATAGCAACGTGTCATTTCTTTGTTTAATTTGATTTAATGTATGTTGTGAATAGCCGTATGTTGAGCCATAATCGGTTAGTTTGCTTTAATCGTTGTAGGTCGTCATAAATAATCTTCCCTTGGGGAGCCGACACGGGTAAGCGCGGTGACTGCAAATGTAACCTGGTTGCGCCTGTTTAGGGCTCCTTCGGTGACACGTTTTAATGCGCATGTTGCTCATCCGGTTTTTTTATTTCATAGTACAACATTTTGAATAATGATACCTTGATCCTCTGTCCTCTCCCTGCTGCACTCCTGCGGAACCCCAGTTTATAGTCGAATTCCCTAAACAAACAGCTTTATGTAATTATAACATGTCTATGAACATTAAATATATCATACTGTATTGCATAACTAAATTATGAAAATAATTCTGCAAGGATATTTTAAAAATATAAGAATTTTAACACGTAAAAAATTTATATACTTCAAAACTATATTTTTGTTTAAAAATATATTTTATATTTATTGGTAATTGATCCTAATATAGGTTTCTCGATGAATTTAACTATTACAAGATATTTAAAGCCTGGTTAGCAATCTCCAAACAACAAATTTTAGTTACAGGTTTTGTAATAATTTCGCTTAAACAGAATAGAGGAGAGTTGTTGCGAATTAATTTTGTGGCAATGTAAGAGTGGTGTGTGTTTGTGTGTGTGTGTGTGTGTGTGTGTGTGTGTGTGTGTGTGTGAACGAGAGACCGATTAAAGGATAGAGAGTAAGACGGAGAGGGAGAACGTATATTTTTAAAGGATACGAATTTAATTATATATATGACAGCTACCTACAGCACAATTTCAAACATTAAATTAGCAAATCTTTAGTACTTATATAGAACTATACACAACTATTCTCTTTCTGCCTTTATTGAAGGATTACACAGGAATAAATGTTGTCTAAATATACTATATCAAAACATGTCCCTTAGTTCTTTCTGATATGAGTACTTTTTTAACTCAATAAAAATCAACGGGTAAAATACAATACTTGAGGTAAAATATGGAAACAAATTGCTGTCTTTAAAAACCCGCTGGGCGTCTAGGAACATTGTGTTGAAAGAAAGTGTAAAGATAGTGCAACAAGTTACAGGATGAAATGATGTCTCGCAATGTAATCAAACTGACAGCGGCAATGAAATATAGTTGTGTTTCTATTTCATCAGTGTAACTAACTACTCTACTGTCAATCCTATCTATATTACTTTTCACAAATATTTTAAAAAATAATTTTAAAAAAATTAAAATAGTTTTCTTTGATGATTTAAAAACATTATCAAACTCATTTATTGATTAAACGATAAAACATTTATGATAGAGTAGTTGTGTCACATATAATGAAAAGCAAAATCTGAAAACAGTATGGAATATACAGAGAACCCTTGACGCAATGAGAGCTCACTCTATATCTGGATGTGAGACAATAATTTCAGATATTTAAGTAAATATTTTTTAGAAATATTTCAGTATTTTGTTTGACTAAACTAGTAAAGTACTGTAGTCATCGTCAGGATACAGAATAAATATGAATTAATGGTGCACAAATAATGGACTGACTAAACAAACATATTGGCTAAATTTTAAAAAAATAAAATTTTTGAGGTAGCCAATGGTTTTCACGCATATAATAATAAAGTAGAAATTCATTTTAGTACTTTGTGTATTCATCCCTTATTACTAGGGTGAAAGGTAAAGTTTAAGTCTCAAGCAACATTCAAAGTATACATTCTATGGAAATACTATTTGTTCTAATAGGCCACTGCTACTGGTATATCATGCAAATTATGTCACAGATGCATTCAGCAATAATCGCATTTGTATATTAAAACTAGTATATAAAACATAAAAATACTATCTTGGGTAACAAACTATAACCTATTCTCACTTTTTTGACAACTTTACCATCACGTTGCTTCTGTTCGCCCTGTTATAAATAAATATATATTATTTTAATTGAAGTATATTAATAATAATAATAATAAAATATCATATTAGTAAACGATTTATTTTTGTGCGCTAAATTTGTGTTTCGAACGGATTACAATTAAACAATCAACAAAAACAGAATTACGTATTACAATGGACTTTTAATTAACTAGAAATTCCTTCTAATTTACATTTTTCGTTTATAAAAATGTAGTGAATGTCCCGCCAATTTCATCCATAAGCTATCAGAAAGAACTTTTTATAATTTAACAGTTGTCTTAAACCTAATTTTGTTCCAACTACAACAACTTATGTTAAATGTTTTTATCTCTAGGCCTGAGGTTACTTGTTATGTTAGGGTTGGTTATGTAATACGGCTTGTATCCTGATAACCATAGTTACTATGCCCGTATGCTTAGGCCCCTAATGTATTTGTTTTGCCTTTATACAAGGTTTACGAAGATTGAATGATAAATGAGGTTTTGTTACACGTAATGTCAATAACATCATTATTTAGAATGCATTTTTTTAGCTTATCTCTGCACAATTATTTACTCAATATTTAATAAACGATTAACGCGTAAAGAAATGTTAAATAGTCTACCAAAAGAAAACTTTATATCCTTTAAAACGAAATAAACATAAAATTTAAAAAATTTACATGTAAGATTATAGGATTATATTACACAATTTTATATAACTGTATCTATTGCACTTTATAAATGACTAATACTTGAATGCTCTAAACTGAAATGGGTTTCTAGAGAACGGAGAAGTAGCAATATGAGCTTGTACTCATCCGAGCTGCTCTTAATATAAGGTAGTCCGTGATGTGAAAACTATTTAATTTCAAAGTAAAGTTTGCAATACTCATTTCATGCTGAGTTATTCCGGTCACTATCTGCAAACATTGCCAACACAGTTTCCTAGCAACGATAACGTTTTATTTAGTGTAGACTTGGACCGTATTAGGTACACTTGGACGAACTTGATAAGAGACAAACCGTATTAAATATATAATATTAACGGAGTTAGAAAGTCATCTATCAAATGTTTACAGACGTTTGACTAGACATTTCACTACTCTTACTAATGGTGAATTGACTGTGTATTTGGTATCGGCATTTTTATTGTCAAAATAAAGATCTTTTAGCGCCTTAAACCTTTTTCCTGTCAATAAGGGTTTTAAAAAATCGCTTCAGCTGTAAGTTTTGCAAATTCTTTTAGCACGTTAAAACATAAAGATCTCGCTGATTACTTTAATACACGACTAAAATCAAATACCAATATTGATAAAATAAATTTTTAAACCTAAATACAGTATTAAAATGAATGCAATTTTTACTTGTAGAATTGGTAATATTTTTTTTATTTTTTGTATAATGATTTTCATAATTAGTTATCGCAATGAAGTATGAATAATTTAATATTTATATTTGTTGATTCTATCTTCAAGTGATATACTAGTTTTCACTAAAACAATTGTAAATAATTAATGACCCAAATACACTTGCTTGGTTATATATAGTTGTTTGTTTAGTGACTGCTACTGTTAACTGAATGGCGTTGCGCATTAGTGCACCAGTTAAGATGAGAAAGGGTCGTTATGAAAAATGATGTACCAGAGAAAAATAATGCATAATAGCCATCTTGAGCATTCAATGTACGAACGTACGTAAGGTACTCGTATTACTACATATATTCCCCATTACCTTTGCATATCGATGAATTAACAACACTCTCTACTGACAAGTAGTTATATAAGTCTACTGAATAATTTGTTCTCCGCCTAAGTAGCATTAATTTCAGTCAATTCTTATAAAAGTTTAAACTTCCTCGCTAAATTGTTTATGTTTACGCTCATTTATTTAAAATTATATTCGATCGCTTTATGTGATTTCTATTTGTAGACAATACTCAATTACCTTTATTTTGAGGGGTCTATTTGCAAAAACGTTTTAGTTTGCAGTAACTTGGTTTCGCCGCATCATTATACTCATGCGTCTGTCCTCACGACCTTATTTGTTAGTTTATTTAAATAAACGTCCCTCCTTACCTCCGGCAGCTTGTATACGTGGTTCTTGTATGATTGATGGCCTAAAAAATCATTTTGTAAAACAAACTATGTAATATAACGTCCTAATCGTTCTAAAGAAGACAAGTTACATTAAAGTTCTCGTTTGTATTTTCAAAAAAAAGGTTTAATTTTGAATATATTAAAAAATATTACACTTAAAAAAACTTTGGTTATTACAGGTCTGACAACATTAAATTAAACACAAACGGTTCATATCTTTTACAAATTATTTGAGCAACGCTAGGTCAAAAGCACTCTGGTTTTGTATATTTACAGGTTTAATTCTATCGAAAAATATCATGAAACTAAATTTAAAACGTACATCGGCAATTACTTGAACTTACTTGGCCTAGCATTTTACGTGGGATTACTCTTATAATATAATTAGATTTTGAAAATATAAAATTAACGAAACCACGTTAATTGTTTTTGAAACATGAGTTATTAAAAGTTTAATGACGAGATTAACACAAAAATATTACATCCTCATGACGATCTTTAATTTAAGGTAGCAGGTGAAAGATAGAAGAAAAAAGGTTCTCTCGATAGGCTACTGATTCCTCCACTCTTATACATTCAGAAGAGGCCTTTCATTGGGTTTATCGTTGTCTTAATAACATTTTTAGAATCAACAATTTCTTTTAATATATGCCGATTTTTGCATCAGCTAAAATATCAAATATTTATGCAATATGCTGATTTGTAACCAAACATTATTCAGCATAATCTAGTAATACTATAGTAAAATTCAAACGTAGCTTTACACAGTACACAGCCCAAGCAAATATTTGATTCTACTTCTTCTATCTAAAATTATCATGTTATTCGTTACTATATGTTTGCCTTTACTATAAATTGGTGACAGTTTCTAGACAAAATTACGATTACCAAGCAGATAATTAAGTGTATTCAACGAACGTTATCACGATAAAATTGTTATTAGAAATAAAAACTAAAGTGATTGTCGGTGCCTAGAGCAACTACGATAGGAAAAAGGTTATTTTTCATTATTGAATCCAAATGGGAATTCATTTTAGAGACGTAATGTTAAGGGGCAAATTTTACAGTATTTCGAAAAAAATTCAAAGTTCGAAAACAATTAAGTACATTTAAAGGAAATATAATTATAGACATATCTTCAAGAATTCGTTATTTTGAAATTGCGAAACGAATATATCTCACATAACGATGTGTTCCTAATGTAAGACTAAATTGGTAGTTTTCTATATTCTGAGTGTTACGTATTTAAAATTAATATAGACTCATTCTTTTATTTTAAACCCGCCGCCAAAGTCAGACAAAGCTCACCCGTGATAAGGTTGGCTCTGCAGTTTGAACCAGCAGAGCAAGTTAGACCTTTCGGGAGTGTAGACAGATACCCCTACTTTCTAGTATACTATTATACTTTCCAATCTCCGTACCTTAGGTACTAGAATACGTGAATGTAACTATTTTGTTAATGTTTATATCGAATGTGACCAGTGCGTGGAATACGAACAAGTTTTCTGGCCAGAAATCGCTTATTTAATACGCGAGTGTCAAAAGTGTGTATTCCACGGTGCACGTAAGTACAAACTATTAATTTATTTAATTATAATAATTATTGGTCCTCCGAAACTATTGTTACCAAACAAATTTGGTCCAGCCGGGCCGGATCTTGAGCCTTAAGACCTATATAAAAAATAAAATAAAATACATTTCATTATATGTGTTCATTCTACAATTTCTACAAGTTTTTTCAAACTTTGTCTGTGCATGCAAACATGGAAAACTAGTTCATGTCGCAGTATATGAAACAGCTGATTCCTCTCTCATCTTTGTTTGGCTTTGGCGTGCATTAATATGTTGGTTTAAACTGATTGTAAAAGTTTATGAAAAGTGATTTCAGTTGTTTATAGAAGGTTATCTCATTGAGCATACGTCGATTTGTTGTTTACTTAGGCTTATTTATTTCTCCGTTAAACATATACGCTCATAGGCCTAATCTCTTTAAAACATTTTGTAATTTAAAAATTAAAGCAATTATCTCATCTTCTACTATAAAACCATCATTTAATCATGGCAAAATCTGTGGCAGTTATTAAATCAAAGAAAGACAATATATTTAGTCAAATTCAAGAGATTTTGATCTAACAAAAAAAAACATCTGATAAGTCAATCCTGCAAAAATTGTTGGTGCGCGCTAAATCTATAAATAGGCTTCGTGAAGAATTTTCTGATATTTTAGACATTTATCATGAACTAGAAATACAGGCTAACCCGAATTTTCAACCCAACTACGCTCCTCTTAACAGAATCAACGAGTTAGTCGATTATGTTAATTCTACCGTAGATTCGATAGAAAGTAAGATGTCATCAACAAGGCCTAAATGTGAAATAGTTACTCCTCAGTTACATATACGACTGCCTAAGCTTGAACTCAAGCATTTCGATGGTGAATTTCTCGAATGGATGTCATTCATTAATATATTTAACGCTAGCATTCATGAAAATGCATCGTTACCAGCAGTTTCTAAACTTCAATATGTATTGAGCGTTATCTCAGGAGAACCGCTAAATTTAATTAAATCTCTCCCTATTTCTGACGCTAACTATAAAGTGGCCTACGACTTATTAAAAGAAAGATATCACTCGCCGAGGCGGTTAGTTACTTTACACCTCAATCAAATTTTAGATTTGCCCTCTGTAAACAACACGCCTAAACAAATGAGAAATTTTGTAAATTTATACTCAGAAAATATACAAGCTCTTAAAGGTCTTGACATCGATATCACTAGTAAAAATGTTTTGTTATCTGCTATGCTTTTACGAAAAATGGATAGTGAACTTAGGAACCGTTTTGAAAACTTCCGTTCATCAAGTGTTACTCAAGAGAGAGTTGACTCCACTACAATACCTGATGCAGCGGAAATTATTAAGTTTTTAAATAAAGAATGTAATGAAGTTGAAGATGCCAATCTTCATTCTCCTTTCACCTCGAAACCCTCCTCGTCTGGATCCCGCACCCCCTCTGGTTCCCAAAATAAATACTTTAAACAAAAAGTATCACTAATGTCCTACAATTATGGAGAAGGCTCCTCCATTAAAGGTTAACCACATCCATGCTTTATATGCAATAAAATTGACCATAAGGTATATTCGTGTCCGGACTTCAAGAGTCAGGACGCCACATCCCGTCTCAAAATTGTAAAGGAAAAGGGGCGTTGTACCTCATGCTTAGGTACTCACCATCTTAAGGACTGTAGGTCAACGTTTAGTTGCTACAAATGCCACAAAAATCATCATACATTATTACATTTTCAAAATCACTCTACGATGCAACGGACCACACCTCAAACTTCGCGTCAAGACTCTCCGACACTTCAACAGGAAATAACCCCTTCTCCAATCACTATGACCTGTCAAGAAAGACAGAATACGTCTCAAATCTCTAATACTGTTCTCTTAGGCACTCTACTTGTTAAGCTTACCTCGTCTAACGGTATTACTCATGTATTTCGTGCTCTTGTTGACCCTGGCAGTCAATCTTGTTTTCTCACCGAGCGTGCTGCTCAATTATTGTGTGCTCCTCGTACTAAGACCACTCATAGTGTGGTAGGATTGTCTCAGGTACCCTTACGCTCAAAAGGTCTCACCTCAGTTGCTGTTGAAACTCTTGGGGGCAAGGTTATTTCAATTAATGAAAGATTTTTAATATTGGAAAAAATTTGTGTTAACCTACCAAGCACACAAGTAGACTCTGAATTTCTTTCCAAGGTTCGTCCTTATGTTTTGGCAGACCCTACGTTTCACTTGCCAGGAGGCATAGACGTTCTTCTTGGTGGTGCTTTATTTCCACTCATACTTACTCAAGAATCTTATAACCTCGGACCTGGTTTACCCAGGCTAATAGGCACAAACTTTGGCTTTTTAGTAATGGGTAACGCACCATGTCTATCTGGCAGTGAACTTCATAGTAACTCCAGCTCACAATTATCAACTACACTTCTAGTTGTCAACGACATTGACCTTCACTACTCACTACAAAGGTTTTGGCAACAGGAAGAACCCCCTGCTGTGTCTAAGCTTTCTCAAGAAGATACATTATGTGAAGATCACTTTCTCGCCACTCATACTCGGGACCAATCTGGCCGATATTGCGTCCGACTACCATTCAAGACTGAACATCCTCCTCTGGGTCAATCTCGTTTAAATGCAGAAAAAAGACTGCACTCTCTAGAGAAGAAATTTAGTGCTCAACTTCAATTTAAATCCCTTTATACTTATTTTATGACTGACTACTTAGCCTCTGGTCACATGATCTACGCTCATAATACTGATCTAACTGTACCTCATTACTTCCTTCCTCACCATGGTGTTTTAAAGGAGTCTAGCAGCACAACTCGTTTGCGTACTGTATTTGATGCTAGTTCTGAAACCTCTAATGGTATTTCTCTTAATAATATTTTATTAACAGGCAAAAAGATGCAAACTAATATTTGTGATTTATTACTAAATTTTCGGATTCATAACGTTGTTTTTTCTTGTGACATTCGTCAAATGTATAGACAGGTAAAAATACACCCTGATGACCAGTGCTATCAGATGATCTTATGGCGTGAAAGTCCAGATCAGCCCTCTTTCATCTACAAGCTCACGACAGTGACTTACGGAGGGAATTGTTCACCGTATCTTGCCATTAGAACCTTACATCAGCTCGCTGCAGACGAAGGTGACTCCTATCCTGAAGCTGCAAATATTCTACGCACGCAGACGTTCGTAGATGACATCATCTCTGGAGCTGACTCTGAAGAAAAGGCTTCGAGCCTCCGTAAGCAACTCATCTCGCTCCTGGCTCGCGGAATCTTTGAACTACGCAAATGGACATCTAACTCCAATCAACTGCTGCAAGATCTACCTGATGCTCATTGAGAGACCCCTGTATTCCTCCAAGGCAGTAACCAACCACATTTCACTATATTAGGTCTTCACTGGTCACCCTCTACCGATACGTTTACCTATAATTTGAATATTCCTCACAATTCCAGGACTAAACGTCAAATTCTCGGTATCATTGCCCAGATTTACGACCCTTGTGGCTTTCTCTCACCCATTGGTATGTGGGCCAAGCGTTTTATGCAACTACTCTGGATTGAACTGGGATGAACCACTTCCATCTGAACAATTGAAATTATGGCAAACCTTTACAGACTCGGCTAATACTCTACGAGAAATTGTAATTCCTCGTGCATTACGAATAACACACTCGAGAAACTTTGAGTTACACGGTTTCTCAGATGCTTCTGAGAACGGTTATGCCGCCGTCGTTTATTTGAGATGCCAACTTAGCGACGACTCTGTGTTAATTCGGCAAGTAATATCGAAGACTCGGGTAGCCCCTCTGAAAAGGCTCACGGTACCTCGATTAGAGCTAAGTGCAGCTCATTTACTCGCCCAACTAGTGGGATATGTTATCTCTCTTTTTGAAAAAAGGGTGGAATTTTCTTCTGTATTTCTATGGTGTGATTCGACAGTAACACTGACATGGTTACAGACACCTCTTCATCGATTGAAGACGTTTGTTGCCAACCGGGTAGCCCAGATACAAGAATTAGTGCCTTCTCATTACTGGAGACACGTAGCGAGTGAAGATAATCCGGCTGATTGCACGTCGCGTGGGTTACTTCCTAAAGATTTACCACAGCACTCATTATGGTGGTACGGCCCCCTTTGGCTACAAAAATCTATTGATAACTGGCCGTTATCTCATTTTATGCCTGCAAAACTTACTGACACAGGAGAAGAGAAACTCATTTCACCTATATCTCTCATATCAACTGCTCCTCATGAATGGGAGCTCCTCACTCAGTTTTCTCACTTTAGCCGACTCCAGCGTGTGATGGCTTATATTTTGCGATTAACACATAACGCTCGTCATTCCAGAAAGCTCGATGGTCCTCTCAACACTCTGGAAATGAGAGCGTCAAGATTGGCAATTTTCAAGATGGTTCAAGAATCAGCGTTCAGAGACTACATCATTGCCATGAAGAAGGATCCAACTACACCTGCCTCGTCACAACTCCGCCGACTCTCTCCTTTTCTCGACAAGTATGATATCCTACGAGTGGGAGGACGTCTCAACGCTTTAAAACTTCCTACGGAAGTGCAACATCCTGTGACTTTGCCCAAACGACATCATGTCGAGAGAAGATCTCTTAAGGCTCAACTTAACTGATAAATATCCGTTTTACACGTACTTCTAAACTTATGTATTTTTTAGAGGAAGTCATACTACCATAAGCAAAAAGTTATTATTATAAACTAGAAACCCAACTCCACACTATCTCTCTCGCGTCCCCACGCGCGCGGGCGCGCGCACACATACACACACACACACACACACTGGAACGTCCCACCCTACTTTTGTTTGTTTGTAGTTTGATATCCCTATCTCGCAGAATACCAAAATTTGTTGTTTAAAAAACTTATTTATAAACAAACCAAACATCTGCCAATCACCCCGCTTGTTAAACCGAGCTAAACTTCCTGAGTTAAGTGTATATTTCCCGCTCATAGGGCCAGGCCCAAAACAAGCCTATTCCCGCTGACTACTATTTAAAATAAGTATAAACTCCCCAAAATTGGTTTATCAAATATGTATGGTCTAGATATAGTCACACATGTCATTTCAATAGTCAGCTGGAAAGAAACACATTTAAAATAATACACAAAATATTCACAGAGCCTTACCACCTGATGATGATCTGCAGAGACAGCAAGGGAACGTGCAAAATATGATCGTGTTTAAATTACCTATTTTAAAAGGCTCCTGTGTCCTTTTAAACACAATCTGCCAGTAGATAAATCTCTGGACTTTTATACAAAAAACCAACTAATCTTTAGGCTAGCTCATGAAGTTAGTTGAGAGAAACTCTTTAAAAACATTAGGCTTTAACTATTATCATTTAATGAAATTTAATTTAACTTGTTTACTGATTTAATAATCATTTTCATATTAGTTGGATAAAGCTAAACAGTTTTTATTGATTATTCGACACAGGATGAAATGCTAATACTGTTGATATTTATAACATATTTAATTTTATTTATTTAAATAAAAAAGAAAATTTATACTTTCAACTACAACACAATTATATTAACAAAACAATTCACTAAATAACTTGTTGTTTTTCATCCTTTAAAATCTTATAATTTCCATTTATATCAATTACATTTACATAAACATTAAATTATTTTCCAAATTACACATAAGAAAAATTTATCTTCTATATTGAATTGGTAAATTCGTATTTATGACACTTAATTTTTAAATTTATAATATCCAAAACATTCCTATTTCCTTAAAAATAAATGCCTCATGGCCAAAAACCCTTTGTAAGTTTAGTATTTATCATTTGAAATATTCTGATCACATAATTTCATTTTATTAAGCGTAGAATATATTAAAATTTTATAAAGAGTGAAGTCATTGTTTAAGCTTGAATATTTGTTTGAATTTAATAAAATTAACTGACTAAAGTTGACGTAATTGGTATCGAATAGAGAAAATTACTTGCCAAAGATGTTCCTGCCGGTCCTAGAGTCCCTCGTCTGGATTCCCCGGTCCTTCGACATCGGAAGTCGCCATCCCTGGTTCGTCGGTGGTGGTTTTCCTCCATTCCCTCGTCCGGGAGCCTGAGTCTGGAGCCTTCATCCCTTGGTAGTCCTAGACGTCGGAAGCGTTGAGGTTTGGTCCATCTGGCCTGAGGGCGGTCCTACTCGCGGTCCAGCATAGCGTTCCGCGGCACCTCGTATTAAAAATTTATTTCAGACTGTCTCTAAGGTCCTAGACACCTAGTATATATAGCGGTGAATTTAACCTACCTCACCACGCCTGCAATACTTGTTATCTTTGGATTTATTCCTTGTACAGGCAAGTCGGGCAACGAATCTGTTTTAGCTTGCAGAGTTTGATTATCATTTTTGGAACACTGAAAAATGTCTATTTTATTTAAACTGCTGTAACTTTTTTGTTTTTTAAGTTTTTCAAATTTCGTTTTCACTAATGTTTATTCTGGCTTATTCTGGTTCTTTTAAAATGTCAATGAAAGTTCTACGTGGTTTGGTTCTTATGATAGCTTTTTTAAGCACTTAGAAAATTTTCGCCTCACTCTCGATGGTCAAATTTAGCTAGGTATTACAAATTTATTCTTTAATACTTTTTAATTTAGCTTAATTATTCTATTTAAGGTTTTATTTAATTTTTCACTCTTTATTTTTTGTATAACTCCAAACTTGATTAATTTAAAAATCAACTTTATTACTTAAAAACAGGAAATTATTTATTTCCTATTTGCCACGGTATATCAGACCGTTGCAACACACACACATGCACACATACTCACAAGAACACTCACACACACACACACACACACAACAACAACAACAACAACAACAATAACAACAAAAATAACACAGAGAATACAAATATATACACATTTTTGTTATAGGCGAGTGAATGAGGAAATACAGCGAATAGCCGTTTAAAATAAGAAACTGATATAAACAGTCTCCCGTCCTTTGTAATTAAGGGAGTTATAGTTCGAGAGGTTAGTGGTTATATTTGATGAGATATAACGGGTATCTTTATAGTCCCAATACTCTTTAATGATTAACATTGGGTATTAAACGCCAGTTTAAATAAATAAATTACCAAAAAAATGACTAGAATCTTCCTTGATACACGATACAGGGAAAAACTGTCAGGTTTTATTTAGTTTAAAATTAGAGTAAACACAGGGTTTAAATAACATTTTGTAGAAATATTTAATTATTTAATATCTGAAAAGAGACATGGCACAAATATTAGTAAAATGATCAAGTGTTGCTACGGATTTTGAAACGTTTTCTCAGCCTTTAGGGTCGATTTGCGAAAACATGACTACTCGAGGGAAAACGTGTGTAGTAACGCAAGATAGAAAATATACTTTATATGGATTCGTTTATTTCACCCAGTCACATGTAAAGAAAATTCAACGTTATAAAAATATATTATTATAAAAGATACAAATACAGAAATAGAGAGAAACAAAGAGGGTAATAATCTGAAAGTAAATAATAAGGTTAATTATTTTTTACTTTCACAAAGCCTATTACGAATAGTTTTTGTTTTTTTAAGAATACTGTGGTTTTTGTTTCACGAAGAAAACCAAGGATTTTTAACTTTTTGATTTTTTGGGTTTTTCCAACCGTAGGAAATTGATTGGCACAGATCTGAACCTTGGGAAAATTTGGAAATAGGCATCAGTGGCTCCTAGAATTCTCAACCCGGATAAGCGTTTTTTCGTTTAAGGACTATTTGTTTTAATAAATTGTTTTGGCATTTTCTGTCACGGGAAATTAATGGACATCGGTTTCAACCTTGGAAAAATAGGGATACCTTTTCAGTTTCTTCTAGAGGTCCCACCACGGACAAACGTATTTTTTTCGTCAAGGAGTTTGGATTTTTGTTGGTTTTCAGCCACGAGAAGAGAATTAGTACCGGTCAAAACCTTGGGAAAATTCGGGGTTCCACCTTAGGGACTCCTAGATTGTCCATGCTATCCTTATGAAATCAAAAACGGGCAGGGACAATTTTTTTGTTTTTGATATTTTGGTTTGTTTAGGGTATTTTGGCTACGGAATATCTATTCGAACAAGTATCAAGCTTGGTAAAATTCTGAATTTCACCCCAGTGGTTCCTAAAATTCCTATGTAGTCTAATCCGCATAAAACCAATTACCGATCCGGACAAACGTTTTTTGACTCAAGAATGTTTTCTTTTTTTTGAGTTTTCGGAGACGAGAATTCGACTGCCACCGGTCTCATCCTTATTAAACATCGGGAATGCGTCACAGTGGTATCTAGAGTTCACTCCGCCTACAAAATTTATTTTCCCGTTGGGAAATCGATTAGCACCGGTCTCAAATTAGTAAAAGTTCAGTACTTGACGCCAGGGGCTCCTAATTTCCAATATTATCCTTAAGGATCCCTGTTTTTATGCTTTATTAACTTTTAATTTTAATGTGTGTGTAATTATTTGTCTACAAAAGTAGCTGGCTAAAAGGGAGACATAGCCCAAACACTAGCTCCAATACGGCATTTCTTCACTTTCATCTTCTTCGTTACACACATATCGTTCTTGTCCCCGACATGCTCCCATTATTTGGTAAATACATTTAAAAGAATGCGAAGAACTCATCAAGAATAAATACATAAAAACAAAATATTAACCAACGCTTTTCTGAATGAATGCAACAAATTTAAATTCCATACAATTATGTTTATCAAATATTTAAAAATGATACATAAATATTGCAAACAATATTTGCAATTATATTGCAAATATAATATGTTTAAGGTTAATGACAGATCACAGATCAATTCATGGTTCTACAAATACACACTACGCTTTGATTTTCTATCCAACAATTCTTTTCGTTTGCCTGTAAATAGAGTTTAAATATTATAGATGTGTTATAAGACAGCAAATCTAATAGAGGCTTTTATACCTGTAGCATATTATAGCAAATGTTTTATTAAGAAAGTAAATTATCTCATAGTAATAACTTTAAATATACTTTATAAGGGGAAATGAAAGATATGTAGGCCTTGCAAAAGAACTAGTTGTAAATAGGTTTAAAACATCACCCGTACTATATACCATCTTTTACCTCGTAGGGAATTGTTTGTATAAAAAGATGATTGTTTTAACGAGTCAAATAAATTATTTGTAAAAACGTCTTCGTATTAAATATTCATTCACATAAAACATTAAACAAGAAAGCTTGTAAGACTTTTTTACTTTGCTGATTTATAGACAGTCTCACGATTACCCCCATAGGGGCATAGTTAATTGTAAATATGGAAACATAAAGAAAATAATATTTAGTTTATTATATAAAATTAGTTTAATATTGGTATATAGTACGGGTTTTAATTATTCTAAAATGTTAAAGAAAATTTCTATATAAATCGCGTAGTAATTTGAGTTATTCAATATTTATCTCATATAAAAGGATGGTGCATATATTTGTTTGAGAGACTCTAACTATAATTTGAATGGTGTGGTAAAGGAGTGCAGCAGTAAGAGGCCGAAGGGTTAAGGACCCATTTGGCATTTAGCCACAGAGGGCTATTTATAACAAAAAATAAATTGAAGACAACAAATAAAATACGTTTCTATGGATTTTATTTATTGCGCTATATTTATTAATAATTGTATAAACGATTTTTGTGTTTCCTGGGTGAATTCATATAAAAATATTTCTTATATACACGATTTTAAAACTCCGCAGTTTGGCTTGAGTTTAACTATCTGTTTGGGTAAATAAGAATTTTATAGAGGAAATAAGAAAAAGTAGGAATATTTTTATTCCGTTTTAACATTATCCCACCTGTAAAGAAAATCTAACATAGCCAAAAGATCTGAGTGTGAAATACAAAGATTTTCTAAA
Organism: Prosapia bicincta; assembly: GCA_036971475.1. Classification (NCBI taxonomy): domain Eukaryota; kingdom Metazoa; phylum Arthropoda; class Insecta; order Hemiptera; family Cercopidae; genus Prosapia; species Prosapia bicincta. The sequence continues at coordinate 344,397,419 of JBAIZL010000001.1, forward strand.
TAAGTCAAGAGACATAGGCCTATATACAGCTGATTTCGTAGAACCGATAAGCTCTTACGGACGGTAATACTCTGAGTTTTAATCATTTAGTTTACAGTTTTTCGCTTTTATTTTGTTAAACGACTCCGTCAGAGAGTACGGTGCATGGTGAAACAACTTAGTAGATCTACCTTATTAAGAACTATTAGAACTATTTGTAGAATATCCAAATCTCACTAAATGTAGTTATGAAACCAAACAAAACCTTCAAAATGAAAAGCTAACAACACAATATTTTCTCTATCTGAAAAATATGTTTTTTTTTAAATTCTAATCTACTTAGATCTGTCTTAAGAAATACCTACAAATACTTATATTTACATATATATATATATATATATATATATATATATATATATATATATATACAGCTGAGTTTATTCAAATACAAGAATTATTTATTAATATATATTCAATGCTTTTCGTGAGTAAACAATACCAACATCATCAGGAATTATTAATATTTTTTTTTATTATTATTAATTATTCATTGCTGATGATGCTGGTACTCTTTAACAACGTAAAGCTTTGAATGAAAAATGAATAATAGTTGTATTTGAATGGGCTCAGTTGTTTTGATTATTATACAAGAAATCATTCTGAATATATATATATATATATATATATATATATATATATATATATATATATATGTGTGTGTGTGTGTGTGTGTGTTTGTGTGTGTGTGTGTGTGTGTGTGTGTGTGTGTAATTAATAAATTATAATATTTAAAATACAAGAATACTATTAATGAGTACTTTTATTTTCCTGAAGATGCTGGTACTATTTTATCGGCGAAAAGCTTTGAATAAATATATTCATAAAAGGATTCTTGTTTTTGAAATATTTATAATTTATTAATTATATTACAAGAAAACATATCACCATGTTTAATATATATATATATATAAACAGATAGATAAGTAGATGGTTGAACTGATATATATATGTACTCGTGAATGATAGATGGGATTCTAACTTTATTCAACTATTTAGTGTCAGCTTCTGGTCACATGCAATATAAAGAGTTAATAATTCTATCTAATTCTGACAGTTGAAAATGTTGTGATACATTGCATAGTCGTTCAATTTACTAATGTTGGATCTTTATTATCAAACGTATTGTTTTTTTCAGATTATGTAATATTTAAGTTTTCATGGTATTGTAAGAAATTATAATTTAAACAGCTCTTAAATTTTTTCGTAAATAAAAAACTATACAACTATTTTTTTACTGAATTAGAACTTAATTATTTTGATTAAGTTAGCTACACAGGTAATAACGGTTTTTGTTAAGAACATTTAGAGTTTCGCCATTTTATATACACACACACACACATATATATATATATATATATATATATATATATATCAAACAATTAACACTGCGAGAAATATTTATTATCTACATTGATTCCTCACTACTCTTTGTTTGGCCTGGTGCTCTATCTATTGTAATAGAAAATATGAAATTAATCTAGAATTCCAATCGTTTAATTTTATTGGGCGAATCTGTAAATATCGGAGATCTTGGTTATATAAAATCTTAACTTTTTATATTTTGTATTTTTATTCCTGAGTCATTTGTCGCTATTTTTAAGTTGTCTTTAAATGTTTTTGAACTAAAGTAGTTTTAGAACTAAACATTTGGGCACAAACAAATAGCCATAAAGTGGATCCCCAACTTGTTAAACACAATGAATTTAAAAGCTCTGTTGATTAGCTCATACTTGAAACGTAAATAATTTCCTTCCAATATATATTGAATTATTATGGATTTGAAAGTCCAAGTTAAAATATTTTTTCTACTAAAACTGCTCATTCACTTATACATTCATGATTTCTATAATTACTAGTAGAATCAGGAAATACATTTGGTTTTTTAAATAAAAATATTACATGTTTTGTAAAATATAGATAATAAACCTAATACCATTTAAATACTGGAGTTTATTGTCAATAAAATAAATAAAACATATTCTAATAGTTTCCTTTTCTAAAAGTTTTGTAGAGACCAAAAGAAAGATGAATACTTATATTTGTCACACAAAAAAACAGAGAAACAATGTACCATACTGACTTTTAAATAATAAATCAATATCAAATAGATAATTAAATTTCTCATTGAATTTATTATACTCATTGAAACTTACGAATAACTGAATTCATGGGTTTTATTCATGTTTGCTAGATACGGAACCTGAAAAACCACTTATACCTCTTAATAGTAACCTTATGCTTAGCATACTAAAAACAATTAACGCATATATATATATATATATATATATATATATATATATATATATATATATATATACAATTCAAAGAAGTTAATACACAAAGCATATGATTCATTGTCATTATACTGTTTAAATACTTTTTCGTCGTCGCGGATATTTACATATTTTACTCAACGTTTCATCTTTTGATGGCAACTTCAGGAGACTATTGTTACATATATATATGTCCACAAAAGAATCGTAATTTTTATCTATGCTTGACTCATAACTCATTGGAAAATATGAAAACATCGTTTCTCTATAACGTTTGCTTTTTTCTATATACACAATACTCGATACAATTCTAATATTTTTTATGTAACATTTGTTTTGATGTGCTAATCATATTGGGGATGTGTTATAGTCATATGTTTTGTGAAAACATTATATTTTTTTTTATTTCTGAAGAAATATTTTATTTAGGTATTTTAATTTCTATTTTAAAAATGATAATTATTTTAAAAAATCTAGTTATTGAATGTTTTTGTTTTAGGCTATATTTAAGTTTGTGGTGTTTGTGTAAATGTATCAGACTAATAACGAGAATGCCTAAGATGTAAAAACGCTATTTATTAAATTAAAATCTAATGTAATAAATGTTGTCTACAAATAGTGGTCGAAAGTGTATTTAAATTCTACTTATAGACCTAAGATATATCTTTAATAACATGATTAGAAAAGATGTCAAAACACTAGAATTTTACGTTTTAAATTTACAAGAAATGAAATAAGTAATTTTAGGCTCAGTTTTTCATTTAAGTGACTGAATGCTTGATTAGAAAGGTAGTGGCAATTTAAATACTTTTAAAAAACTACCCCTTATTAGCCCTTAATCGGTTTATAATTGAATTAATTGACTCACGCCTACATAACATGTTTTGTAAATATGAACTCTATTTGTCTTTTAGCTCTTTAAAAATTAAAATCAGACAAAATACAAGCACAAACAACTTTATATTTAAAATATGTTCGTTCTATATAAGGATTAACAGCTTTGAATGTGATAAAACCAAAGCGAAAATTAAGAAATATTTCATCTATCACTCCTTCGTGTCTAGGCTTTCTGTATTCTACCCTTGAAAAATCATTTCAATATTTTCAACTTCCCTTTTTCATTCATAAATTAACTTTACATAGCTTTTTAAATGCTAATAATTTCGCTACCAAATGAAATTTGGAAAACATTGTTTTTCTCAGTATAGATGGACAAACTAATGGAATATTTACATGCAAACACTTACGCAAATAAATATATGAATTATTAAAAATTATATGGTGTAAATATTATTTCTACATATAAGCGAAAAGAATAAACTTTATAGTTCCACCTATTTATATTTTACAATTGTACGACATTATCTATCCGCATTCTTTTACTCTAATATATAAACGCCTATACCACCACACCCAAACACTAAACTCCCCTGCGAGACTCAGAAATATATCTGGCTACTGAATTTAAAACATGACATAATTATTTTTGAAATATGCATAGATTCCATATATCAGTTATCAAAATTCACTTAGTCACTTACAGAAAACGTTTTAATAGACATATTTTAAATATTATAATTAAAGAATAAAAATATGGTACAATTCACAAATATAAAATTTTTTATTTCATACGAGTTTCAACGACTAATTTGTCGTCATCCTCAGTGATGATACACAAATCAAATTAACTAAAAAAATATTAAACATAAAATATAAAGTTTTACATTTTTATACATTTGTATGCAAGAATCTAAGCAACCTCTATGATTATTTAAATTACTTACTCATCTTTATATTAGTTTTAAACACAAACAAACTTTGAAAACGTATTATATATATATAAGTCATAGATGAAGTTCGTAAATGATATATATATATATTTCAAGAAAAAGTCAATTTACTTGGTAGGAGAAATTTAGGACACAAAGCTTATCTTTACTCTAATAAATATACTATGTCATGATAATCATAGTCTACAAGGAAAATGTAAATAAATTCGTGTGTCAACTATTCATATAAGTTCTTGATACCGTTATTATACAGTATTATATTCAGTTAAGCTTCTAGATATTATTTATACAGAATATATATATATATATATAATTCATAGATGTAGTTCGTAATTGATATATATATATATATATATATATATATATATATATATATATATAATATTGCGAAATCAACCATATATACCTTTAACTTACCACATAAATACCATTTATCTAATCTTGTCTTACGTTTTCAATAGTTTTGTTTATTTGTAAATGTATTCCAAAAAGTATAAAGCTCACGGAGTTTATTTTCTTTATGCCACTCTATACATACTTTTTGAAAACAGGTTTTTACGGAAACGAATAATGTTACACACGATCTAATGGAATATCCAGGCTTGCTCAGAGAGAAGGGGTAAAGGGCAATTGTCCAGGGACCCTGCGAGGTTGGCCATTTTGGTGTATTTTTACTGCGGAAATAATTACTCGTGTGGCAAGTTCCATCAGAGATCAAAACATTATATGAATAATGTAAGAACAGTACAATGTGCAGTTGAATGTAATGTCTTAGTTCGTGTACTGGAATGACAGTTTATTTCAACAGAACCACACATACACAGATTAGATTCCGCAGGCCTAGTTGGTTGTAACACGGTAACAATAATTTACTTATAATGTCAATCATAATAAAGGGGTGAAAAGGCCTAAGTTTAAAGTAATGAAGAGGCCTGTACTTATGTTTCCCCAAGGTCCCGTACTCTTGTTTGCCCAGGGGCCCGATATTTCTTTGGGCGGGCATGTGTAGACCTATATCAAGCACAGAGTAAAAAATATTATGAAACAAATTTGTATATATATATATATATAGTCCAAAACAAGAAACCTAAATATAAGAGATAATAGTATATTTAAAGAATGTAAATACAGAGCGAGTAAACTATGTTAATCCATATATAAAGGTTATTATAGGCTAAGTTAAATAGGTAGATTATAGTGCTTCTATATGAAAGTAGTTATTTTTCGGTAGATGCATTTAAGTTTGTCACTACCTTGCACCGATCTCTTTAGTAGATTAGACGCATCCGTGACCAATCATCAGAAGCTACGTTAAGAATGTATCTCTAGAGCCGTCCAAATATAAGAAACCGTAAGGAACAAGTGTGAAAAAAATAAAAAACAAACAATATCAATTGTGACGTGAAGAACGTTCAAAAACACAATGCCATTTTAGTTACAAATTACGAAAATTCAGTATTTTCTAAACTTTTTATCCAAGTAAAAGAAAATGTTTGACATCCGAGAGTAAATATACAGAATATGAATCCATCACACATGGGAATTGTTAAAGTAATAAAAAAAATATAAATATAGTATGGACCATGTAACCGTGCACTTGTGGTTGCGAGGTATCTTTTGTGTTACCACTTCTTAAAACATGTTACATGTTCAGAATGCTCTACACATTAAGAGGTTATGCATCCGATATGTATACACTATTTCAATTGTGTGTTATTTCATGAAGAATTACATTTATCCTCGTATTTATCTAGTAACGACCGCTTCATGCATATCAGTGTTTTGACAGTTCATTAAAATGACAGTCATTTTAAATAAATAAAACCTCTAAACCACAAATAACTTTTATTTTAAACCTTATGTACATTTCAATTGCCCAGCAATCATCTTCAGAGGTATTTAAAAAATACAACTAATCTGGTTATTAAAACCTGGGTATAACTAAAAGTTATTTGCGATTTAGAGGTTTTATTTTTTTAAAAATAAACATTACGCTACAGTTTCTTCATACAGTTATTTAAAGGAAAGTATTTATACTTACCCTCTACCTCCCGCTTTTCCTACTGCTATCTCTCAAGCCCAAGTGCACGGTTACGTGGTCTTTACTATAAATAGAAATATATTATACTAGTACTTAATAGAATTATCAGTCCTGTCATATATTATACAAATATGTAAAGAATATTTATTATTTACGAATATTTTCTGTGGCTTTTAATTTTACAAAAAGATTCTTTCAGAATATTAATTTGAACTTTAATTGACAAATTAAAGTTCTACAAATTTTAATCTACAAAAATACTCCTTTGCTATTAATGATATGAAATCGCTTTAACGAATCTCAAATAAAAGTTTAAAATACTTCACAGTGATACAAAAGCCTCTTTAATTGGACAATTTAAAGCTTCCTAAAGGAAGATTCATTATTTAAATGTGCAACTCCTGTTGGATTACAGAATTGTAAATGAGAGAATTACTCACCGTTTAATGAATTCTTTGGACAACAATAATTAAATCATTGCCTTTAGAGACTTTTTGCTAATTTATTAGATTTAGATAATTATTATAAAACAATATTCAGTTATTCAATAGAGAATATTCAGTTACTCAAAACACCTTAATATATTATTATATAAAACTAACAATACGAAAATTTAACCTACCCCGATATTTGCATTCTATACCGTTATACTATGATTATCATATATTTTATATAGATTACAATATAACTTTTTGACAAATAATATTTAATAAGACAGAACATTATAAATATTATAACCAATAATGGTGTTGTTTTTAAAGCAATACTGATTTAGAATTATAAAGGCAAATTTCTCATTTCTTTCAAAACCCAACCATATTTTTTTATATTATTCTATTACACGCCCTAAAGCAGGCTTATTGTTTGTTATATATTTGATGCATAGTAGAAGACTGAGTAAAAAAGCAAGAATGGTGTACATATTAAAGAGATATTAAGTAAAATTAAAAAGGCAATGTTTTCTATTTTTTTCAAAATCCAACATCTTTTTTTGTTATATTTACGCCTATACGTATATATATATATATATATATATATATATATATATATATATATATATATATACAGTATATATGTTTGCGTGTGTGTCCGTGCCCGCTCGCACTTGTCTGTGAGGTATACCTTTATTAGCGGGGGAATCAGCTAGAAGAACTCTATCTCCTGATCGTTTGCCTTGATACTGATCGGATAAAACTGTAAGTGACAAAATAAAATTTGTGAGACTGAAGATATTCGTATAAAAACTTTAATTTTCTCATTGATAGCGCTCTACTGCCATTAACATAAAGTTAGCTCTGATAAAGCTACTCAGTTGTTTTCTCTTTAGGCGAGCCTGATTTATTACGTCCGAACGTTTGCGTCTCTATAAATAAAACTGTCTGAAACAACGTTTCATAGAACATAACTATTGACAGAAATAAGAGGAATTTTCAAACTGTAAAACTTTTACAAAATTTTTAGAGCTGTCAATATAAATTAAATACCTCAATGAATATTACTTTCGATTAAAAGTTTGAAGTAGATTCACCTTAAAGTCACCCTCTTTTACCTTCTCTGAAAACATATTGTTACATTTAAAGTAAGCATTTTTTCGTGTTTTAAGAAGACAGGAGTTATAAAAAAATATTTTGACACTTTGATTTTATTCCTTAAAGTTTATTATACGATGTAATAAATGTTGTCAGTTTTATTCGTCAGCGAAAATAACCTTAATTCAAACATCGAGGATTGTACCTAAAACGTTTTTCTAAATATCCTTGTAATATGCTACGCTATAGATTGCTGTACTATGACAGTGGAATTCATACTACACCTCTATATTAATTTATCGTCTATAGATATTATTTATTACAATCTGTAATATTAAAGCATTAATATAGTTATCTTCATTTCTGTTGTTTATTGGGAATATTTCTATATGTTTGAGTACATTTTTTTGCCATTCCTAACTTTTCAGTATTCTCCTTTGCTAACGCGTTTCGGTATAACTCCATTTTCAAAATTTCGTCTAGACATCTATACCAGTCATCTATAATAATTGGTCATCTATAGATATTATATTTAAAATTTGTAATATTATAGTATTACTTAAGAAACGTTCAAGCTTGTATGACGTACATTTATATAGTTTATATTATTTTATAATTGGCCTACATGATATTTTACCCATTGAGTAATATTTTACAAGGTATATATATTACATACGAACAAATATAATAGTTTGAATATTGGTTGTCTGGAAGATTCCAGCTGTAAATTAAACAGCATAAAGTAGTGCAGGAGTGAAAGGAGAAATGACTATGGATGATTAGGTAGTATTTTGTGTCATGGGAACGTTTTTGTATGGTAGAACCCTTATGCAGAATGATTAATTAGGTCCCTTCAACGTATGTATGAAGGACGTCCAGAGGGCTTTAATCAGTATATCTTTGGTATGTTCGGGAATATCCATCTAGGATCAAGACTTGAGTAACCTAGATTCAAAGTCAACGACTTCACATTTTTGGCCATTCCTAGTTTTCGGCAGATTTGTTAAGTCCAAAGTGACCTTCATAAAAGAAGAAATGTCTAGCATTCAGTACGAAGTGCATCATTCTGGTTTCTTATAGCAAATTAGGCAGTTAGTATCAAAACGCAAAACAACAGATGGGGTCCACTGCGCATCGGTTGCCATCTTTGTGGCTGTTATTGCTAGCGCTGTTTTTAGTGAGGTTAGTTAGAACTGTTGTTTGTAGGATTGTGAAGAGTTATACTTTGTGATGGTTGTTGGTTTATAAACATGGAAGTACATTCTATTGAAACTTAATCCATAAATACAATTTTGTATATTAAAAACATTTAAATACAATTTCGTTTACATTCTATTTCAAAACCAAGTATATCCAAAAAGGATAGATACAAAACAGTTTACATCACTGTAAAAATGTAAATGTTAGTAGCAAATTGATCTACATACAACAGGTTTAAATCGAAACCAACTACATCTAGATTTAAAATGTAAATATTTCAAAAAAGTTAGAATGGTATGGCATTGTTACATTATTATATTATGTGCCTAATTATTGTTCCTAATTACTTAACAATACCATTCTATACTTATCAGATTCCTAACCTGACCTATCCAACAATGTAACGTGTAAGTTGCATTATGTGGCTAAGAGATTATTGCGAACACCGAGCCTGATATAGTGGCGGCTTGACCAACAATGTAACGTGTAAGTTACATTATGTGGCTAGGAGATTATTGCGAACACCGAGCCTGATAGAGTGGCGGCTTGACCAACAATGTAACGTGTAAGTTACACTATGGTGCTGGGAGATTAATGCGAACACCGAGCCTGAGACGGTGGCGTCTTGGCCAACAATGTAACGTGTAAGCTACACTATGTTGCTAGGAGATTAATGCGAACACCGAGCCTGAGACGGTGGCGGCTTCACCAACATTGTAACGTGTAAGCTACACTATGTTACTAGGAGATTAATGCGAACACCGTGCCTGAGACGGTGGCGGCTTGACCAACAATGTAACGTGTAAGTTACATTATGTGGCTAGGAGATTATTGGGAGCACCGAGCCTGATACAGTGGTGGCTTGACCAACAATGTAACGTGTAAGTTACACTATGTTGCTAGGAGATTAATGCGAACACCGAGCCTGAGTCAATGGCGACTCCAGCGTGTAGGTCTGTACCTACTCAACCTTTTTATGTATATTTGATAAAACGCCCTTCTTAATTGTCAATGAGAGACAAGTTACGTATCTCAGATCAAAATTAATGCTCATAACATTATAGTAAAGTTTATAATGCACAAAGCAAGAATAAAGTAGAAAATGTTTGGTCTTTTTTTAGGCCATGTACCAATTTTTCCTGAGAATAAAAATCCCCTAAACTCACCTTTTAAATTTTAACAATTCTGGGCGGAACTAGCCCCCTTCCCCGAGTAGTCACGATACCCTAAAAATAAATCCGGAAACCACCCGTGGGATGAGAATGTATTGAATTCTCGATACTAATCTATAATCAATATTAAGATAGCTATATAGTGTGTGCGTGTAACGAAACCAAGTGAGATATGTATTGTGCAAACAAAATTAACTTTTAATAGAAACATCGATTACTACGTATTTACTTAACAAACCTAACTAATCAAAAAACCAAAAAAAAACAATATATATATATATATATATATCTTTATATATGAGTCTTTTATCATCCTTAGTATTGTAATTCCTGAGGATGTTGGTAATGCCAACCAACAAAAAGTTTTGAATGTATTATTCAATAAATTATTCCTGTAATTAATGTATATTATTATTTCTTAATATATATATATATATATATATATATATATATATATATATATATATATATATATATATATAGATATATAGATATATATAAGAATAAACTCAATCACCTAAAACAAGATTATGATACTTTACAACATTTATTTTCTATTGGTAGCATATAAGAAATATATCACAAGACATGTTTGAGGTCAACGATATCGAAGAGTTTTGTCGTTCCTAAAAACATATAATGAACGTAATAATAACACTAATCTCGTACATGAGGATACACAGACCTATTTTGGAATCAAAGGTAGTGGACACTGTTATTTAAACCCATACACCATGTGGCAAGAAAATATCTCACCAATCCTACAAGCCTGAAATTAAATAGGTGCTTTGGGATTGACGGTATTTACTGTTATCCAAATCTGGATTCAAACCCGGAAGTTTCTTGTATGTCGTTATCTTTACTTCAGATGTTAGTGGAAATTTCTATTATTAAAAATAGAAACATCGGTTTTAATGTAATCTCCGATGAGTACGTTTCCATTTCCATTTAACAGACACATTTTAAATTGTGCTGCAAACGAAAATGATTGAATTTGTAAAACTTCTTATTGTTTTTAACGAGATTACAAAGATAACACTGGAGCACAAAGTTAACCGAATCTGTTGCTAAGTTTACTCTGATACTAGATAATTACTCTTGTTCTTATATCTGTGAAAGTTAAATTTTATTACTTTAAGGAAATTTATTACAAAAAACAACATTATTTGATAAATAGTAAATTATCTAATTAAGGGGCTGGCTTTATACGAGAACCGTTAGTAGAAGTTACGGGATTAAATTGAAAAGAAAAACCGGAAAACTTGACACTGTCATCAGTAAACAGAACAAAGGCCTAATAAAATGATGGGTTTTATATGATATTATAAACATGATCGTCGACAAAAATATTAACCATAAAAACGAATTGTCTATAAAATAAAGGCTTTAACCGAACTGAGGCAAAAAATCATCTTTCTCGTTGAATTCTTACAAGATTGAATAACAAGAGTACTGGTGTGAAGACAATAAAGCAAGAAATAATCCTGGAAGAATCTCAAGCAAATCATTTCTCTTGTCTACCATTCTCCCTACGCTCTACGCGGTTTCAATATTTGAGTAAGCTTTTCGTACATCGTCTTGAAGAAGACAAGAAACATGCTGCTTTAATGTTTATTTAAATATTCATGTAGGAAATTATTTAATGTTTCCTTTACTTTTAACAGGAATTATTTTGAAATAATAATGAGATACTAACATTTAACACAGGTAATATTAAAACTAAAACAAAAAATACAAACCGAAACAAAATATAGGGATATTTCCATGCCCTTTACTACAAATATATGGAGCACTACGTATTTATAATATCTAATGATTTGATTCTAGAGTTACGTGTTTAAGTAATTGAGGTAAGTTTCTCCAATCCATTTTGGTCATGGAATTATTTAAACCTATCGGTACTTTTTTGGTAGAAACGTATATTAATAAGTTATACATTTGCCTTTTATCTGTTGTATCTTTAAGATCTGTTGGGTCTGTTGTTAGATCTTTAAATATCTATAGCATTACTTACAGCATTTAAATACTTTTAACAATGATATTATTATCTCGAATTTATATATAATGAATCGATGAATACCATAGAAACACTTATTTTGTAGACGTATTGTTACAAATAATAATTACCCGTACATATTTATTGATGCTAATTATTTTTTTATATAGTATTAATTTAGAAATTAATATGTTTAGGGTTAATGACAGATCACAGACTATTTCATGCAAAATGAAAATACGCTCTACATTTCAATTTCCCATTCGAAAATTCATTAAATAATGTATATATTGCCTAAAATCTTCACGAATTTTCAATTGTTTGATTCAGCTATCACAGGGGCAGTTTCTAACAGGCCATAGAAGTATAAAAACCTTTTTATCTATTCCTAAAAATAAACCTAGAAAATCTATTTATATTAAAACTATAGTTTAGGGTGTCTCCCTTTTCATGTCTTTCCAGAACACATAGGTCTTATAACACGACTAAACAGTCATCCAGGTGGTGATTCAGAGAACGTAACTAATATTTCTGTAATGTAGGGCCCAAATGGTCCACAAAGACAACACGATACAATGCTATTGGAACATAAAATAGTCTAGGGACAAATATGGGATTATCAATACTGAGAGATAAGGGTTTTCTTAGTTAGGGTCCCAGCAAAGGGCAAAAATTTAAGTCTTTGCTCTCTTAATAACTCATTTATTATGTATTATTATGTTCACTATTCTTTTTCTTACACGTTCTTTAATCAAGTTGTTATGACTAATTATTTGCCCTCAAAATAGTATACATTATGTCTTTCATGTATGTTTGTAATTATAAGTAGATTTCAACGTCACGATGTTAAATACCATTGTATCAGGTTTAATTATTCTCGTTAAAATAAATAACCTCTTGGTATATGAGTTAAAGTCACGTTAATACCAGGTTTTATAGGTTCAGGAACCGCTTCTATTAAAATGGTAGTTAAGCAAAAATTATATTCGTTTGATTGATTTTTTGCTTTTATTTAGGTAACAATATTGTTTAAAATACATGAGTCAAGATTGTTTAAACTTATAGAATTAGAAATCAAGTTTTTATATACAACGGGTAAATTTTTAAATTAGGTTTTTATAATGTATATTATTTGTTTATTCTGGTAATATTTGTCCTGCCATTTTCTCGTTTTTTAAACATTTACCCAGGGAAGTTACAAAACTGTATTCAGTGGGTTTTTGAATCGTGAATATGAGACTAAAATTCCTTTATTTCATTTAGGAGTAGCAAAGTTAGATACCTAACTTTGGTAGAGTTAATCTACTCTAGTGTTCATACACCGACCTTATTAAATACATACTTACATGTAAATTTTTTCATATGTTTTAACGTAAATTCTAGTTGGGTTATATTATTTAAATATATTTTCTATTTCCTTGTAAGTTTAACCTAGATCATTTTTAAATCGAAGTTACTACAATTTTAATTCTAAATGCTCTTTTAAAAGTTTATGAATTATAATATCAGGGAATTTTATAAATATCAAAACAAAAAACCAGTTATACATTTTTTTACATGATAAATAATTTTTAATTATAATTCTGCATGTACCATAACAATTTTTTTATTTATTTATTGTAAAATAAAATTTATTTTAAAGAAATTTTTGTTTATAAAAATTTTTTATGACATCACCAGTCAAAGTGACGCCATGTTGAAAAGTAGTAACCAATGAAAGACTTTTTTCTGAATATACAAGTGTGGGAAGATTCGGAACCTTGTGCCGTGAGAAAAAGCCTCACGTCATCATCCACTAGGTACGCTGGATGGAGGACAAACATCGCCTCGTAGTGGTTAAAATTTGTGTTATACGTTTCTTAATTTAATTTTCAAAATTTGCTTTTAATATGAGAGTAAAACCGTGTAAAATTTTATTATGTGTTAACAAGCAAGCAAGCTCAAATGTTTGCCAATGTATGTTTTAAATTTAAGTCTTGTTATTTTTCGATACGTTCAAAATCAGTAAATATGTATGATACCATCGTCCTAGCATTATCATAAACATTTGTAAAGGACGTGAAGTTTTTATATTTTTTAATTCATAATGTTGAACATGTAAAATAACAATTTTTTAAATTGTAATATTTTAATAATTTTAAAATCAAATCTTCTTTTGTAAATACAAGCGAGAATTTTATGTAACCTGTCTTCTTTAGAACGATTCGGATAGACAAATAAATCGGCCTAAGCCCTAATTTTAAGATACAATTACCCATCAAGGTGTAAAGAATAAAAGTAGTGAATGAAGGTAATTCAAGTTTTTTTAAAAAAAAACTAAAGCACACTACCATTTGTAAAATACCGGTGGATTACAAGTTGCGCCACTCACCTGCATTGAATTTTTAATGCTAGTAATGTCAGAGGCTAGGTTTAAATGCACACTGTATTATAATACTTTGTGTTGCTGCCAATGTTTTTAAAGTGTATTTACTGATACTTACTTGTAATTTGTTATATTTGTAGTAAGATTATGCATTTTTTTTTGAGTTAAAACATATGTTTGTATCTAACAATTCATCTTTGAATTGAAAGGTAGATCAGTACAGGTAGAGTAGATGGTAAAGTTCACGAAATAAGAAACACCTTAAGAAAAATAACCATGTAAAACAGACCCTATAAGTTTAATTGAAACGATAAATGTAACAAAGGATTTGAAACTATATATTATAAATTTAAAGAATCATTACAAATGTATAATCACTTAAAAACATACGATAGAGCGGTAGATGTTTTAAGGGCAGAAGCTTAGTTATTACATTAAGGATTAGGAGGCATATGTTTACTGAAATTGAATTAGAAACTAAGGTTTCAGATGAAGTTAAAGATTGTTTAAATGAATTAGATATTTTCGAAACTTTAATCTCAGACATTAACCTAGATCAAAATTTAGGAAAAGAAACTGAAATACAATTATCTAATAGCTGTTTATAGGAATAGAAATTATTAAATGAGGTTTTTGAGTAAACAAATCCTAGTGGAAGTGAATTAAAAAGAATAAATGTACGAAATTCAATATTGGCGAAAAATTTCAAAGTAGAAAAGAATTTACAAGTACTAATAACTAACCCAAATACAAAAATGTATCACATTTTAATTCAGACTTCTATAACAAAATGAGTAACCTTTTAAAAAGACATTTAAACATGTGTTCATTATCTGATGATTTAGAATTAGAAGATCTATTAAAATTAACAAATGTAATTTTGAAAATGAAAAGAGTAAATATGTTATCAGATAATAAAATATTAGAACTGTGTTCAGGTCATGTTTAGAGACCTCTGTTAAATGAAATATTATATGCATTAAATCATACAATTTATTTAGATGCATTTCATGAAGATGTATTGAAAAGTTTTGTACCAATAAATTGAAAAAAAAATTTAAAAGAGATCGTTTTATAGACCATCTTGTTACTGGACAATATGTACACTGAAGTTCATAATGTGTTTTGTAACGATTTAATGAGACATGAAAGTGATTCTGTGTTTAAGTATAATAGCGTCAAGAGATATGAACCGCTCACATTTAGAACCAGAGACAGAAGTGTTGAACGTATAGATAATTCAAAAAGACAGTAAAGACCCAGTAAAGTGTTATAATTTTAATCGTCTAGTCGACATTTCAAAATATTGTAATAAAAAGCAACCCCAAATTTGCAATTAAGAACCAGGAATGACTCTTTCGCTCTGCTACATAGCAAGGTTAACGCAATAGACATTTTTAAAGAAAAATATTTATGAATATTTGTCAGATACAATTGTTATAGAAAACCATTGTTCCGGTGAGTTTCATCAAGGTATAAAGAATAAAGGTTGTGAATAGGAAAATAAAGTCTTGTTTTAAATAGATTAAAGTACACTACCATCTGTAAAATACCGGCGGGTTACAAGTTGAATCTCTGCCGCATTGAATTTCTATTACTAGTAGCGTCAAAAGATAGGCGAGCCTGCGTTTTTTGGCATACAATTTAGTTCTAGTGAATATTTTGGTAGTCAAATGAAAACAACAAACTTATTTTGTGTGGGGTTGTGGTGTATGATTGATCGAGGAATTGAGCGCTCTGAGCGATATTGACCTATGAAAAATAACAAATCTCCATAAAATTTTTTGAATTCAAAGTACCGTACTTTTACTATCCTAGCTAATAAATTTCAAATTGCAACTATATGACAAATTATGACAATAAAAAAAAACTTTGTCAGTCTTTTAGTGGAATGGAGTGTACGATATTACTCGTATTAGTGAGTCCTTATTTAGGCAACACAAACTGAATGGTTTAACCAAGCGATAATCAATCTAATTCTTATAAAACGTATAGAAATAATTTACCAAATATTTCATTTAAACAATAAATGACAACAATGTTATTCCTAACTTAGTTGCATAGCAACGTGTCATTTCTTTGTTTCATTTGATTTAATGTATGTTGTGAATAGCCATATGCGGAGCTAACAACGGTTAGTTTACTTGAATCGTTGTAGGTCGTCGCAAGTAATCTCCCCTTGGGGAGCCGACACGGGTAAGGGCGGTGACGTCAACTGTAACCTGGTTGCGCCTGTCTAGGGCTCCTTCAGTCACACGTTTTAATGCTCATGCTGCTCATCCGGTTTTTTTTATTTCATAGTACAACATTTTGAATAATGATGCCTTGATCCTCTGTCCTCTCCCTGCTGCACTCCTGCGGAACCCCAGTTTATAGTCGAATTCCCTAAACAAACAGCTTTATGTAATTATAACATGTCTATGAACATTAAATATATCATACTGTATTGCATAACTAAATTATGAAAATAATTCTGCAAGGATATTTTTAAAATATTAAAATTGTAACTCTTAAAAACAATTTATTTACTTCAAAACTATATTTTTGTTTAAAAATATATTTTATATTTATTGGTAATTGATCTTAATTTAGGTTTCGCGATAAATTTAACTATTACAAGATATTTAAAGCCTGGTTAGCAATCTCCAAACAAATAGTTTTAGTTACAGGCTTTGTAATAATTTCGCTTAAACAGAATAGAGGTTAGTTGTTGCGAATTAATTGTGTGGCAATGTAAGAGTTGTGTGTGTGTGTGTGTGTGTGTGTGTGTGTGTGTGTGTGTGTGTATGTGTATGTGTGTGTGTGTGTGTGTGTGTGTGTGTGTGTGTTGTGTGTGTGTATTTGTGTGTGTGTTTGTGTGTGTGTGTGTGTGTGTGTGCGGGCGCGCGTGTGTGTGTGTGTGTGTGTGTGTGTGTGTGTGAACGAGAGACCGATTAAAGGATAAAGAGTAAGAGGGAGTGCGAGAACGTAAATGTTTAAAGGATACGAATTTAATTATATATATGACAGCGACCTACAGCACAATTTCAAACATTAAATTAGCAAATCTTTAGTACCTATATAGAACTATACACAATTATTCTCTTTCTACCTTTATTGAAGGATTACACAGGAAATAAATGTTGTCTAAATATACTATATCAAAACATGTCCCTTAGTTCTTTCTGATATGAGTACTTTTTTAACTCAATAAAAATCAACGGCTAAAATACAATACTTGAGGTAAAATATGGAAACAAATTGTTGGCTTAAAAAACCCGCTGGGCGTCTAGGAACATTGTGTTGAAACAAAGTGTAAACATACTGCAACAAGTTACAGGTTAAAATGATGTCTCGCAATGTAATCAAACTGACAGCGGCAATGAAATATAGTTGTGTTTCTATTTCATCAGTGTAACTAACTACTCTACTGTCAATCCTATCTATATTACGTTTCACAAATATTTTTAAAAAAAATTCGTTGCTGATTTAAAAAAATAAATTATCTAACTCATTTATTGATTAAACGGTAAATCATTTATGATAGAGTAGTTGTGTCACATATAATGAAAAGCAAAATCTGAAAACAGTACGGAATAGACGGAGAACCCTTGACGCAATGAGTGCTCACTCTATTTCTGGAGTGAGACAATAATTTCAGATATTTAAGGAAATATTTTTTAGAAATATTTCAGTTATTTGTTTGACTAAACTAGTAAAGTACTTTAGTCATCGTCAGGGTACAGAATAAATATGAATTAATGATGCACAAATAATGGACTTACTAAACAAACATATTGGCTAAATTTTAAAAAAATACAATTTTTGAGGTAGCCAATGGTTTTCACGCATATAATAATAAAGTAGAAATTCATTTTACTACTTTTTGTACTCATCCCTTATTACTAGGGTGAAAGATAAAGCTTAAGTCTTAAGCAACATTGAAAGTATACATTCTATGGAAATACTATTTGTTCTAATAGGCCACTGCTACTCGTATATCATGCAAATTATGTCACAGATGCATTCAGCAATAATCGCATTTGTATATTAAAACTAATTTATAAAACATAAAACTACTATCTTGGGTAACAAACTATAACCTATTCTCAATTTTTTTGACAACTTTACCATCATGTGGCTTCTGTTCGCCCTGTTATAAATAAATATATATTATATTAATTGAAATATATTATTAATAATAATAAAATATCATATTAGTAAACGATTTATTTTTGTGCGCTAAATTTGTGTTTCGAACGGATTACAATTAAACAATCAACAAAAAAACAGATTTACATAATACAATGGACTTTTAATTAACTAGAAATTCCTTCTAATTTACATTTTTCGTTTATAAAAATGTAGTGAATGTCCCGCCAATTTCATACATAAACTATGAGAAAGAACTTTTTATAATTTAACAGTTGTCTTAAACCTAATTTTGTTTCAACTACAACAACTTATGTTAAATGTTTTTATCTCTAGGCTTGAGGTTATTTGTTATGTTAGGGTTGGTTATGTGTTACGGCTTGTATCCTGATAACCATAGTTACTATGCCCGTATGCTTAGGCCCCTAATGTATTTGTTTTGCCTTTATACAAGGTTTACGAAGATTGAATGATAAATGAGGTTTTGTTACACGTAATGTCAATAACATCGTTATTTTGAATGTATTTTTTTAGCTTATCTCTGCACAATTATTTACTCAATATTTAACGATAAACGCGTACAGAAATGTTAAATAGTCTACTAAAAGAAAACTTTATATCCTTTAAAACGAAATAAATATAAAATATAAAAAAATTTACATGGAAGATTATAAGATTATATTACACAATTTTATATAACTGTATCTATTGCACTTTATAAATGACTAATACTTGAATGATCTAAACCGAAATGGGTTTCTAGAGAACGGAGAATTAGCAATATGAGCTTGTACTCATCCGAGCTGCTCTTAATATAAGGTAGTCCGTGATGTGGAAACTATTTAATTTCAAAGTAAAGTTTGCATACTCATTTCATGCTAAGTTATTCCGGTCACTATCTGCAAACATTGCCAACACAGTTTCCTAGCAACGATCCCGTTTTATTTATTGTAGACTTGGACCGTATTAAGTACACTTGGACGAACTTGAGAAGAGACAAAGCGTATTAAATATATAATTAACGGAGTTAGAAAGTCATCTATCAAATGTTTACAGACGTTTGACTAGACATTTCACTACTCTTACTAATGGTGAACCGACTGTGTATTTGGTATCGGCATTGTTATTGCCAAATGAAGATCTTTTAGCGCCTTAAACCTTTTTCCTGTCAATAAGGTTTTTAAAAAATTACTTCAGCTGTAAGTTTTGCAAATTCTTTTAGCACGTTAAAACATAAAGATCTCTCTGATTGCTTTATTACACGACTAAAATCAAATACCAATATTGATAAAATAAATTTTTAAACGTCAATACAGTATTAAAATGAATGCAATTTTTACTTGTAGAATTGGTAATATTTTTTTATTTTTTGTATAATGATTTTCATAATTAGTTATTGCAATGAAGTATGAATAATTTAATATTTATATTTGTTGATTCTATCTTCAAGTGATATACTAGTTTTCACTAAAACAATTGTAAATAATTAATGACCCAAATACACTTGCTTGGTTATATATAGTTGTTTGTTTAGTGACTGCTACTGTTAACTGAATGGCGTTGCGCATTAGTGCACCAGTTAGACGAGAAAGGGCCGTTATGAAAAATGATGTACCAGAGAAAAATAATGCATAATAGGCATCTTGAGCATTCAATGTACGAACGTACGTAAGGTACTCGTATTACTACATATATTGGGAAATACAATGACTATGTGCTCCCATGCTTAGCTATACTTTATAAATAGAGAAAACCTTCGTCCCTTCCAGTAGACTCTAAAGTAATAAATAGTTTTGTTTCATTAAATATTACCCATTACCTTTGATATCGATGAATTAACAACACTCTCTACTGACAAGTAGTTATATAAGTCTATTTAATACGTTGTTGTCCGCCTGAGTAACATTAATTCCATTCAATTCTTATAAAAGTTTACACTTCCCGCTAAATTGTTTATATTTACGCTCATTTATTTAAAATTATATTCGAGAGCTTTATGTGATTTCTATTTGTAGACAATACTCAATTACCTTTATTTTGAGGGGATCTATTTGCAAAAAACGTTTTAGTTTGCAGTAACTTGGTTTCGCCGCATCATTATACTCGTGCCTCTGTCCTCACGACCTTATTTGTTAGTTTATTTAAATAAACGTCCTTCCTTACCTCCGGCAGCTAGTATACGTGGTTCGTGTATGATTGATGGCCTAAAAAATCATTTTGTAAAATAAACTATGTAATATAACGTCCTAATCGTTCTAAAGAAGACAAGTTACATTAAAGTTCTCGTTTGTATTTTCAAAAAAAAGGTTTAATTTTGAATATATTAAAAAATATTACACTTAAAAAAAACTTTGGTTATTACAGGTCTGACAACATTAAATTAAACACAAACGGTTCATATCTTTTACAAATTATTTGAGCAACGCTAGGTCAAAAGCACTCTGGTTTTGTATATTTACAGGTTTAATTCTATCGAAAAATATCATGAAACTAAATTTAAAACGTACATCGGCAATTACTTGAACTTACTTGGCCTAGCATTTTACGTGGGATTACTCTTATAATATAATTAGATTTTGAAAATATAAAATTAACGAAACCACGTTAATTGTTTTTGAAACATGAGTTATTAAAAGTTTAATGACGAGATTAACACAAAAATATTACATCCTCATGACGATCTTTAATTTAAGGTAGCAGGTGAAAGATAGAAGAAAAAAGGTTCTCTCGATAGGCTACTGATTCCTCCACTCTTATACATTCAGAAGAGGCCTTTCATTGGGTTTATCGTTGTCTTAATAACATTTTTAGAATACAAAATTTCTTTTAATATATGCCGATTTTTGCATCAGCTAAAATATCAAATATTTATGCAATATGCTGATTTGTAACCAAAAATTATTCAGCATAATCAAGTAATATTGTTTGTGCAATAATTAAGTAAAAGTTACTGACAAACTGTTGCTATAATTATATTAACGAAATTATGGTATTTGACGCTAATATACCCCAAAATAAAATGTAGGATGCTAAGGCAAGGTTAGCTATGAAATCTAAAAGAGTTATTGGGAAAGTTCACTTACTTGTAAGAGGTTGTCTGTCACGACTATAACTGGTGGTAGTACTACGTTCGGCCGCAAGATGAGTAGAGACAGCGCTCGATTCGTAGTAAAAATGTAGATAAAAAATGAATTATAAAAGAAATAAAAGTTCCTCACTCACAATGTTGTATTTGAGGAAAATTTAAGAAATAGGAAAGTATATACCCAACATTTCCCCCCACCGAAAACAGAATATAGTTTTCTCAATTAAATAGAAATAAAACACACATTAAACAACAAAAAATAACACTTCTTGAACTAAAACAACTTATGATATTAAAAATGTTCTTTAGTCATGGTAAGGAAGAGGACTTATCTTGACGACTGGTCGTCGGAAAGTCCCTCGCGTGGTTCGTACTGATACGACCCACACAACGTAATCCTTTTCTGGGAATGTATCTTCAATTCTTCTCAACTGCCAACGTAATGGTGGAGAGTGGGTATCTTGAAGGAGTACCAAGTCACTTTTAAACACGTTTGGTGATTCCGTTGTCGATTTACTACGCTGTTGGAGCGTGTGCAAATACTCAATCCTGTAACGTGTCCAGAAATGTTGGACGGCCTTTGAAATTAGTTGCCAGCGTCTTAGACCATTCATGGTTATTTCTTAAGGTCATGTTCAGGTACTGCGGTCAAAGCAGAGCTGATGAGAAAGTGTGTGGGTGTTAAAACATCAAATTCATTAGCGTCTGTGGATAACGGAGATAATGGCCTGGAATTTAAAATTGCCTCAATTTTTTCACATAGTGTTGATAATTCTTCATAGGTGAGAGCTTGTCCATTTAGCACTCTCTTGAGATGGTATTTTGTGGAACGTATTCCGGCGTCCCACAGACCTCAAAAGTGAGGACCGTCAGGTGGGTTGAAATTCCAAGAGATTCCTTTAGAGCTGCAATGTTCAGTTATCCTAGCTTTATTTTCACACTCTTCGAAGTACTTGAATATGCCTGTCAGGTACTTGTTAGCTCCCACAATGTTCGTTCCATTGTCGGAAAACATATAGTGGCAAAGGCCTCGTCTACTGACAAATCTATCGAGTGCAGC
Organism: Prosapia bicincta; assembly: GCA_036971475.1. NCBI lineage: Eukaryota > Metazoa > Arthropoda > Insecta > Hemiptera > Cercopidae > Prosapia > Prosapia bicincta. The sequence goes on from JBAIZL010000001.1 coordinate 344,420,100, forward strand.
CAAAAATGCATCGGTTGAAAGATCCGAAACCACTTCGATATGGACGGCTTTTGTAGATAGACACACAAACAAACATATATATGCCTTAAATATCTTAGCATATCGTCGTCTAGATTCCTTAATTAAAATAGAACCACCGAAATCCACTCCAGTAGATATGAACGGTCGTCCTTGACTTGTTCGTGATGGTGGAAGATCTTCCATACGAGGTTGTATGAACGTTGGCTTCATTTTATTACAGGTGAGATATTTGGAGAGTGTGGGCCTAATAGCACAGCGAATACTCAGAATCCAATACTTCTGTTGAATAAATGATTGTAGTGTGCGTGGTCCAACATGTAAATAATGTGATAATATGATACACATGTAAATAGATTGTGATAATGCTGGATAAAAAGTGTAGTCAAACGGCTTAACTTGGGTAGTACAATAGGATGTCTAAAGTCTTGTGGCAAGGCAGCATTTTGAAGCCTACCCCCTATCCTAAGAAGCCCACGATTGTCCAAAAAAGGGTTCAGTTTCCTAAGGGCATTTAATGTCTCGCCTCAACCTTTAAGTGAAATTAAATCTTCTTCAAAGTACCTTTTCTGTGTGTATTGAATCCAGAAATGTAGAGATGAACCTAACTCAGTATGAGATAATGAACCTTTAACTTTAGATTGTGTATGGCAGTTTGTTATAAATCGTTTGCACTAGGCGGTTACTCTTATTAACCTGGTAAACGAAGACAATTTATCAATTAAATTAAAACTTGGGGTTTTGGTTTCAGCAACAAAAATAGTATCAATATTCAACTTGATATCTGGTAATACATTCGTACTTGAGCAAGGTGCGTACCGCAGCGGCCATTCCTTTATGGGTGATGTCATGAACAATGGGCCGAACCACCAAAGCGAATGAGCTATGAGTTGACTAGGAAACAGACCCCGAGAACTACAATCCGCTGGGTTTAGATTTGTTGACACATAATGTCAGCTGTTAGGATCTAATATCTCCAATATTTCTGTTACACTGTTAGCAACAAAGGTTTTGAGCAAATAAGAAGGCGTTTTTAGCCAATTAATCACCACCATTGAATCAGTAAATGCAAATATACCTTCTATTTGCAAAACTTCACAACATTTTTTAAGATAATCAAGCATTCTTGAAAGTAATAATGCTCCACAAAGTTCCAACCTAGGAATAGAAAGTGTTTTAAGAGGTGCCACTTTTGATTTCCCAATAATAAGATGAGACGTAACTGGGTTGGTTGTACAGTCAATCAAATAAATTACAGCACTGTATCCTTTTTCAGAAGCATCGGAAAAACCTACAAGGTAGCATGGGCCTCACCCCGGAGACACTGTAAACCGGCTTAATTTTATATTAGAAAGAAGGTGTAGTTCCGAAGCAAAGGTTGCCCATTCCTTTTGAATGTTTGGGGGAACTTCATCATCCCAACTAAGCCCAAGTATCCAAAGTCTTTGAACCATGGTTTTGGCCAATATAATCACAGGGGATAGCCAACCGAGAGGATCAAATATGCGTTAGATATGGGATAAAATGGCACGGTTTGTGTATATTAGGTGGATGAGAGTTATACCCTAAGAGAACATGTCTGATTTAGCAATCCATTGAAGACCTAAGATCTTGATGATGTGACTTCTATCTGAAATAGGAACTTCCTTGTGTTCGTCTGGTATAACCTCAAGTAAGCTAGCGTAATTGCCGCTCCATTTATGAAGACTGAATCCTCCCAATGCAAGAAGATTTATAAGTTGATTTTGTAAATCCAATTCTTCTTGAACATTCGTTGCGCCTGTGAGAATATCATCAATATAAATATCCTCTTGAAGAACCTTGGCTGCAAGAGGGAACTAATCTCCTTCGTTTATAGCAAGTTGTTTCAATGTTCTCAAAGTCAAATAAAGAGCAGATGAAACACCATACGTATTTGTCATGGGTTCAAATTCCTGGATCAACTCGTTGGGGGTTTCCCGCCAGAGAATATGCTGATTCTTTCGATCTTGTGAAGGGACTAATATTTGCCTGTACATCTTACAAATATCCGCAATTAAAACTACTGGATGCAATCGAAATTTTACCAAAACATCAGCAATATCATTTTGTAGCTTAGGTCCTGTCAACAGTATGTCATTTAGTGACCTATTATTTGTAGTCTTCATAGATGCATCGAACACTACACGAACCTTAGGGGATGAACTAGAATCTTTGATAAGGCAGTGAGGAGGTATGAAATAGGGTTGTTCTTGAGGCGAATTATTTGACACGAGACGCATGTGTGCAAGGTTAACATATTCCCTCATAAAGGGCTTATATTCTCTATACAGATTGGCATCATGCCCTAACCTTTTCTCCAGGTACTTGAACCTATTGGTTGCTTGGTCGCGTGACTGACCCAAGACGCTATCACTTTCTCTTATTGGAAGAAGAACAACATAACGACCTTCCATATCACGATAGTGTAATTCCTTAAAACTCTCTTCACATTAGACATCATCTGGGTTGAGAGGCATCATATGAGGAACTTCTATCTCCCAGAAACGTCTTAAACTTCTGTCAATACTATTTGGACCTAAAATAAGCAAGCATGATGAACTGAGTGTTAGCTGAGGTTGCTTATCCTTCAACTTTCGTGTAATAACCCAACCAAAGATGCTATGAAGAGCGGAGAGGCAGCTATCCGTAGTACTGAGCTGTTGCCCATTTCAGACCTCAGGAAATAAATCCGCAGCTATCAGAAAATCAATCTGAGAGTGTATGTGAAAACTGGGATCAGCCAAATATAGATGTTTTAACTTGGAGACGATGTGCGTGGGAATATGAACGCTAGGCATATGAGCAGTGATTTTTGAAAGTATTACAGCCTCAGTATTTAGTTGAGGAGTTATGGAGTCTCGAGGCTTTAGTATACACGTGACAACTCCTTTAGTACCCTTGACCTCATTTTGGGCTAGGCCAGCTATAGGGAATAAACATTTTCTTCGTGCCAACCCTAAACGCCTTGCACAGTCAGATGTCATGAAGGAAGTTTGGGCACATGAGTCAATAATTTCTCTAACAGGTTGAAACAGGCCGTTTGAGTCCTTGACATGAATAACTGCAGTCCCTAGTATTGCAGTAGAATAATGCTGCTGTGAATCTTGAACTAAGCTAGTAGATGTAGTGTTAGTAATTGAATCCTTAATCGACTGAAGAGAAGGATTGGATTGAGGTGATGTAACATGAACCAAAGTGCTGCATGAATCGTTCACAATAGGCTGAGTATGTTCTAAATGAAGGTATGTGTGGTGTCGTTGGCCGCAAGTTAAACAATTTGTCTTGGACAGACAACGAGACCCGCTATGTGTACCTTTCAGACAATTAAAACATAGTTTATTTACTTCAAATAAATCTTTACGTTGATCCAGGGCTCATACGTTGGAATTCAGGAAATTTAAATATAGTATGAAGTAGTTTGCAGCATGGACAAAGTTTAGATACATCAGTAGAGGAAGTGACCAAGACTCTATTTGAAAATGGAATAAGATTTTTAACAGCGGACCCTCTCTTTGAAGATGTAACAGTTTTCAGAGCAGGGTTTCTATTAACTTGCTTATGAGCTGGGTGTAGATCGTTATCTTGAGATATTTCTAATATACGTGCATGGTTTTGTAAGAATTTCACTAAATCATCAAACTTAGGTATTTCGGACTCTATGGTCTGTAATTCAAACTGCTAGCATGTAGCAACTGGTAAATTTCTCAAAGCAATATACATAAACAAAAAATTCAGCAAGGTCTGGAATACCCAGTGCCTTAAGGGCAATAACCGGTTCATAAACCTTTCTTAAAAAATAATTTAAATTCGAAGCTGACTCATTATGCTGTGGAGTACAACTAAAGAGTGTGTTTAATAAGGATATTCGTATTACACGCTTGTTTTGATATTTGTCTACTAAGGATTTCCAAACAATGCAATAATTCTTCTCTAATATAGGAAGGCTGCGAGCAATGCTCAACGCAGAACCAGAAAGTGCAGAGAGTAAATAGTGAAACTTTTCTAAGTCACTGAGTGATGTATTTTCAAGTATGAGAACGCGAAAATTATCGTAAAGTGGTGTACATTCATTGTAAGATCCGTCAAAATTTGACAAGGCAATTTCTGGTAAACTATTAGAAATTTTATCCTAGACTCCTACTGTCAACAGATGATTGTTCCACAGAACTAATTCTATTATAGACTGCTTGTATTTTAAAATAAAACTCGTGAAAGGCTTCGGCTGTTTGAACGGTCTCGTATTGTTTTCGGGATCAATTTGTAATGACGTTGCTATTATTTCCTTTGAACGGCTTCAAATTGTATATATGAGTCGCCTATATTATTATATCTAGCTTTAAATTGTTCTAACTTAGAACTGAGATTTCTTTAGAATGATCATACAGAATTTGGATACGGCGATATAGCTTTTCTCTCCTAGCTATTAGTAATTTTAAATGATTTCTAGTTTATTATGAATCTTAACACCGTACGCCAAACCGTGTGAGCAGCAGATATATAAATATATAATAAATATATTATTCTGCAGATGGGAGGGACGTTGAACACACACACATACAGATGCACACATACTCACAAGAACAAACAAACACACACACACAAATACAACAACAATAACACAGAGAATGCAAATATATACACATTTTTGTTCTAGGCGATCATGAGAAAGTCATAATGCCGAATGAGTGAGGAAATACAGTGAATAGCCGGTTAAAATAAGAAAATGATATAAAAAGTCACGTCCTTTGTAATTAGGGAGTTATAGTTGGAGTGGGTAGTGGTTATATCTGATGAGATATAAAGGGTATCTTTATACCCCCAATACTCTTTAATGATTAACATTGGGTATGAGACGCCAGTTTAAATAAATGAATTACTGAAAAAAGGACTAGAATCTTCCTTGATACACGATACAGGGAAAAACTTACGTGTGACTGTCAGGTTTTATTTAGTTTAAACTTAGTGTCAACACAGGGTTTAACTAACATTTTGTAGAAATATTTAATTATTTAATAACTGAAGAGAGACATGGCACAAATAGTAGGAAGAGGATCCAGTGTTGCTACTGCTTTTGAAATGTTTTCTCAGCCTTTAGGTTCGATTTGCGAAAACATGACTACTCGAGGGAAAACGTGTGTAGTAACGCAAGATAGAAAATATACTTTGTATGGATCCGTTCATTTCACCCAGTCTCATGTAAAGAAAATTCAACGTTATAAAAATATTATTATTATAAAAGATACAAATAGAGAAAGGGAAAGAAAAATCACTGAGAAAAACATTGAAGGTAATAATCTGAAAGTAAATAATAAGGTTAATTATTTTTTGCTTTCCCAAAGCCTATTACGAATAGTTTTTGATTTTTTAAGAATATTGTGGTTTTTGTTTGACAAAGAAAACCAAGGATTTTTACCTTTTTAATTTTTTGGGAGTTTCCGGCCGTAGAAAATTGTTTGGCACAGATTGAAACCTTGGGAAAATTCGGAAATATGCACCAGTGGCTTCTAGAATTCTCAACCCGAATAAGCGTTTTTTAAGTTGAAGGATTATTTGTTTTAATAAATTGTTTTGGGATTTTGGTCACGGGAAATCAATGGACATCGGTCTCAACCTTAGAAAAATGGGGATACCTTTTCAGTGGCTCCTAGAGGTCCCACCATGGACAAACGTTTTTTTTTCGCCAAGGAGTTTGGATTTTTGTTGGTTTTCAGCCACGAGAAGAGAATTAGTACCGGTCAAAACCTTGGGAAAATTCGGGGTTCCACCTTAGGGGCTCTTAGAGTGTCCATGTTATCCTTATGAAAGCAAAAACGGGCCGGGACAATTTTATTTTGTTGATATTTTGGTTTGTTTTGGGGTATTTCGGCCACGGAATATCTATTCGGACAAGTATCAAGCTTGGTAAAATTCTGAATTTCACCCCAGTGTCCCCTAGAATTATTATGTAGTCTAATCCGTATAAAACCAAATACGGATCCGGGCAAACGCTTTTTTACTCAAGAATGTTTTCTTTTTTTTGTGTTTTCGGCCACGAGAATTCGACCGGCACAGGTCTCATCCATATTAAACATCGGGAATGCGCCACAGTGGTATCTAAAGTTCACTCCGCAGACAAACCTTTTTTTCCCGTTTATGGGAAATCGATTGGCACCGGTTTCAAATTAGCAAAAGTTCAGGACTTCACGCCAGGGGCTCCTAGATATCCATTGTTATCCTTATGGATCCCTGTTTTTATGCTTTATTATCCTTTAATTTTAAAGTATGTGTAATTATTTGTCTACAAAAGTAGCTGGCTAAAGGGGAGACATAGCCCAAACACTAGCTCCAATACGTCATTTCTTCACTTTCATCTTCTTCGCTACACACTGATCGTTCTTGTCATCGACGTACTCCCATTAGTTGGTAAATACATTTAAAAGAGTGCGAATAACTCATCAAGAATAAATACATGAAAACAAAATATTAACCAACGATTTTCTGAATAAATGCAACATATTTAAATTCCATACAATTATGTTTATCATATATTTAGAAACGATACAGAGAAATAAATATTGCAAACAATATTAAATATAATAAGTTTAAGGTTAATGACAGATCACATACCAATTCATGGTTCTACAAATACACAATACGATTTGATTATCTATCCGAAATTTCTTTTCGTTTTCCAGTAAATAGAGTTTAAATAATATATATATATATATATATATATATATATATATATATATATATATATATATATATATATATATATATGTGTGTGTGTGTGTGTGTGTGTGTTTGTGTGTCTTATAAGACAGCAAATCTAATAGAGTTTTTTATATCTGTAGCATTTTATAGCGAATGTTTTATAAATAAAGTAATTTTTTATAGTTATACCTTTAAATATACTCTATAGGGGGAAAATAAAGACATGTAGGCCTTGCAAAGGAACTAGTTGTAAATAGGTTTAAAACATCACCCGAACTATATACCATCTTTTACCTCGTAGGGAATTGTTTGAATAAAAAGATGATTGTTTTAATGAGCCAAATAAATTATTTGTAAAAACGTCTTCGTATTAAATATTCATTGACGTAATCCAAACGAATTTTATGTTTTAATTACATATCCTCTAGTTCGTGATCTAACAACTATAATGTTATTTTCGAATCGACAAAGTTCTTATCGTTATACAATGAAAAACGAATGTCCTCCATAGTTCTAATTAGAAGTGACCTCTCAGCACTTGTATCTTTTATCTGTGTTATAGCATAAGCGTAGTAAGCATAGTACGAACCTAGATGCTGTAAACTAAGATGGAAACACCACATCAATGAAAAGAAGAAGAAATTAAATATTAAATACCATTAGCACTACTGGGTTTAGGTAGAACTCTCATTAAGAAACAAAAGAAAAATCTACAAAAAGAAACTAAAAGCCTACTGTCGAGATGTGCAAAAGAATGTAAAGTAGGAATAATTCAGATGTTCCAAAATAAGGGACTAAGAAATATGGTCAATGTCCCTTGGTATGTAAAGAAAAAAGGTGTTCACCGAGATCTGATTATCCCAACGATAACAGAAGAAATATTGAAGATGATATAAAAACATGAAACGAGATTTCACCTTTATCCCAGTGCAGTGGGTCTTCAACCTTTCGAAAACCAGATAGAAGATTGAAAAGAACCAAACCATTTGAGTTAGCGTAGTGTAAAGGTTTTTTCTTGAAAGTTCCAATTGTATAAATGACTATGCCCAGGGAAGAACGAGGGAGTAATGGGTTTTTAGTTATATGAGAATTTAAGTAAAATACCGCAAGTTATGTTAGTGATTGCTCTTATGTGATCAGTTTTATTAATTAAACAAATTTGCATAAAACTACAAATTTGCATAAAACTCTCTTATCCCACTAAAAAAAAACGCCTACAATTTTATAAGTCTTGTTTTCTTACACAAGCACGGTCGAAGAATTCCGCTTCCCTTCTTCTTTGTTTAGTTTTGAAATATACTACAAAAATGACAAAAGGTTAATGTTTATGACATTGCTTAGGGCGGCACAAGTAAGGAATAGGAGGGGATAATATATGGACTTATATTGGAAATATAATTGTTTTTTTCTATTATGTAAGAGATGTGTAAAGGATTTAGAGAGGATCCTAACTTATATATTTGCGTTAAAATAAAAAATAAAAAGTTATGTAAAAAAATAAATTTGAAAATACTTAACTAAGTGATTACATAAGTGCTTACTTGTTGACGCCTTTCAAAACATTCGTTCCTTTTACGAATCTAACCATCTACGTAGAGGGTTAGCTTCGTAAAATTAACGAATGTTTTGAAACGCATTAGGAAGTAAGCAATTACGTATTCACTTAGTTAAATATTTTAAAAATAGGTTTAATCAGTGAATTGAAGATAATTACATCAAGAAACTTCAACTTTAAAAAATAATTTAAAAGTATAAACAATTTATTGGAAAATTTAATGGTTTGGTAGAATATTATAAATACAAATGACTAATATATATATATATATATATATATATATATATATATATATATATATATATGTGTGTGTGTGTGTGTGTGTGTGTGTGTGTGTGTGTGTGTGTGTGTATACATCGACCAAAATCAGGTTCGTACTCTGAATACATAAATAAATTAGGCCCAAAAAAAATGGAAAGAGGGCGTGATCTCATGTCAGAGTTACATAGGGCGGGGGTGCGCAAATCCAGAATGAGAACTCCAACTCTAGATAATCGTGATCGCATGACTACCCTGTTTTCAAAATATGAGATATAGCCAAACCAGTCTTTTAAAAATTTCATAAGCTAAAGAAAGCTTGTATGACTATTTTACTTTGCTGATTTATAGACAGTCTCACGATTACCCCCCATTGGCATAGTTAATTGTAAATACGGAAACATGAAGAAAATAATATTCAGTTTATTATATAAAATTAGTTTAATATAGGTATATAGTACGGGTTTTATTTATTCTAAAATGTTAAAGAAAATGCCTATTTAATTCGCGTAGTAATTTGAGTTATTCAATATTTATCTCATATAAAAGGATGGTGCATATATTTGGTTGAGAGACTGTAACTATAATCTGAGTGGTGTTGTATAGGAGTGCAGCAGTAGGAGGCCGAAGGGTTAAGGACCCATTTGGCATTTAGCCACAGAGGGCTATTTATAACAAAAAATAAATTGAAGACAACAAAGGAAAAATACGTTTCTATGGATTTTATTTATTGAGCTATTGTTATTAATAATTGTATAAAAGATGTTTTGTGTTTTCTGGGTGAATTCATATAAAAATATTTCTTATACACAGGAATTTAAAACTCCGCAATTTGGCTTGAGAGGTTAACTATCTGTTTGGGTAAATAAGAATTTTATAGAGGAAATAAGAAAAAGTAGGAATATTTTAATTCCATTTTAACATTATCCCACCTGTAAAGAAAATGTAACCTAGCCTAAAGATCTGAGTGTGGAATACAAAGATTTATAGATTTTCTAAATAAATCAAGAGACGTATATACAGCTGATTTAGTAGGACCGATAAGCTCTTACGGACGGTAATACTGAGTTTTTTAAATCATTTCGTTTACAGTTTTTTGCTTTTATTTTGTTAAACGACTCCGTCAGAGAGTACGGTGCATGGTGAAACATCTTAGTAGATCTACCTTATTCAGAACTATAAATTTGTAGAATATCCAAATCTCACTAAATGTAGTTATGAAACCAAACAAAACCTTCAAAATGACAACCTAACAACACAATATTTTCTTTATCTGAAAAATATGTTTTTTTATATTCTAATCTACTTCGTTCTGTCTTCAGAAATACCTATATATATAAATATATAAATATATACATATATATATATATATATATATATATATATATATATATATATATATATATACAGCTGAGTTTATTCAAATACAAGAATTACTTATTAATGTATATTCAATGCTGTTCGTGAGTAAACAATACCAACATCATCAGGAATTAATAATGATTAATATATTTTAAAATTATTATTAATTATTCATTCCTGATGATGTTGGTTAATCAAGGGCATGGGTATATCAAGCGCAGAGTAAAAACTATTATGATACAAATGTGTATATATATATATATATATATATATATATATATATATATATATAGCTCAAAACAAGATACTTAAATATAACGCATAATAGTATATTTAATGAATCTAAATACAGAGCGAGTAAACTATGTTAATCCATATTTATAGGTTATGATAGGCTAAGTTAAATAGGTAGATAATAGTGCTTCTATATGGAAGTAGTTTTTTTTCGGTAGATGCATTTAGGTTTGTCACTACCTTGCACCGATCTCTGAGTATTATTTTCTCCTAATTTTATATGAGTGACAAGTGTCGTTATATTTCGTTTGTTGTTTTATATATTATCCATATCGAGGATTATACTTTTAAAGATATCTTAATATACTTCTTAAAATCTTTTAACTGTTTCTCTTATCTGAACACTGAGTTAAGTGTAAAACCATTAAATATTAGTTTATATGGTGCTTTTAATACTTTTCAAAAAGTTATATTTTTAAACATTTATAATTCCACAAAGTTATATAAAATGTGAAGTTTGTAATCTATAATTATCGATAATCGGGGGATAGTAAATTCTTTTCTTTTAATCGTGAACCTAAAGGTTCTGCAGTAATTTTGGAGAGGTTTAAGTCTCTGACTAAATCGTTGAGCTCACTCTGTGTGAACTGGTCAGCAAATGAGAAGACTCACCTGTTTCAAAAGTAAGAACAGGACTTGACAATGGCTCAGATTCAGATTCGGAGGAGTCTGTACTACCCATATTCTAAGGAGGAGATTGAATTGGCACTTGAACACAATGGGGAATTGGTCGAATGGTTGATTTCAAATTAGGATATTTTACTGAATGTTTGTTGTTAGTATTTATGCTATGAATATTTGTCAAACAAAAGTAGCAGTCACTTACATGATCGTGAGGTTCGCCCCACACCATAGGAATACCGAAGGGTTTATACAATATATAAAGTGGGGAAATATTTAGTACCTAAGAACTGCATGTTTATGAAGCCTATCAACACGTAGTTTGTGTATAAAGAACCGAAATAAATATATGTTTATAGTCTAGATCAATACTAGGAAGTACATCAGATTTTTTCATAGTATGAATTTGAGAAAATGTATTCTTATGATTTTAAAAACAAAATTGACATGATAGAGAAAAACTAAAAACTGATCTGAATTTAGGGCATCGCAATTGACTAAAATCAGTTGCTTTCACTCTCGAAGCAAATTTTTTTAATAGATATCAGTGTAATCTACATGAGCGTAATCTAGCTTTTCGATAAATCTACTAAACAGGAAATTTAACTAACGGATGTGTAATGGATAGATCGTTATAAAATCTTAGAACTTGGAATTTCAATATATTTCTCATAGAACCTTTTTTTCCGTTTAGATGTAAAGAAATAGACTTACAATTAAGTGGATACATTTTTATGCACGAATCTAAGCAACCTCTATGATTATTTAAATTACTCTCGCATCTTTATATTAGTTTGAAAGACAAACAAACTTTGAAAACGGTTTCAAAGAAAGTCTTGGATTTATATTTAACAGCAGGTCACTTCATTTCCTTTCAAGGCACTCTAAAAGGTAAAGAAAATCAATAGAAGCGAATTACATCTGTAATTATTTCTAAGTGCTAATACATCATTGTAGGTAAACTTTTGGCCATGTGTAAAGTTTGATATCTGAAATGCTACAAAAAATCATAGATAAATGACACAGTACCTATTATTTAAAAATAAAAGTGAAACTTTATTTGTTATATTTCAATTTTTATTGCAAATAACAAATCATAAACATAAGATTTTTTTAAAAATATTAGAACATGCTGTAACAGTTTTATTCTTAAGTATATTCAGCCAAAATTAGTAACTATAATATTTTAGTAAACAGTGCAGACATTATATATCATAAAATATTTTAGGCGTCAGCTATTCATACATTATGTATTCAGTAATATATTTATTAAAGCTTCTAGACAATATTTATACATAATTTAAATTTGCGCAACCCCGCCCTATTTCAAAATAATTACTATAGAACCTCTTTTCCGTTTAGATGTAAAGAATTAGACTTACAATTAAGTGGATACATTGTTATGCAAGAATCTAAGCAACCTCTATGATTATTTAAATTTCTCTCTTATCTTTATATAGTTTTAGGCACAAGCAAACTTTGAAAACGGTTTAAAAGAAAGTTTTGGATTTATATGTAACAGCAGATCACTTGATTTCCGTTCCAGACACTCTAAAAGGTAAAGAAAATCAAAAGAAGCGAAACATTTCCGTAGTTATTTCTAAGTGCTAATACATCATTTTAGGTAAACTTTTAGCCACGTGTAAAGTTTGATATCTGAAATGCCACACAAAATTATGCATAAATGACACAGTACCTATTATTTGAGAATAAAGATGGAACTTTAGTTGTTATATTTCAATTCTTATTTGTAATAACAAAACATAAACGCAAGATATTTAAAATATTTGAGAACATACTCTAACATAGTTTTATTCGTTAGTATATTCAACCAAAATTAGTAACTATAATATTTTAGTAAATAGTGCAGACATTATATTTCATAAACTATTTTAAGCGTCAGCTATTCATTTGAAGTCCTTCATACTGTTGTTATACAGTATTATATTCATTAAAGTTTCTAGACATTATTTAAACATAATATATATATATATATTTAAGATTAAATAATATACACTAATTACATGAATAAGTTATTGAATAATACATTAAAAGCTTTTCGTTGGTTGACATTACCAACATCCTCAGGAATTACAATATTAAGAATGATACTCAGTATTGTAATTCCTGAGGATGTTGGTAATGTCAACCAACGAAAAGCTTTGAATGTATTATTCATAAATTATTCCTGTAATTAGTGTATGTTATTTAATCTTAAAAATAATTCTAACAGGAAAACATATTTGATATTCTACATATATATATATATATATATATATATATATATATATATATATATATATATATATATATATATATATATATAAACAATGTAGGTTATTCAAATACATGAAAATTTATTAATTTATATTCGAAGCTTTTCGTTGATAAACAGTACCAACATCATCAGCAATGAAAAATACAATAATGCAAGATATATAGATGCAGGCTAGGCGGGCCTGGATATTCCATTAGATCGTGTGTAACATGATTCGTTTCCGTTAGAACATGTTTTCAACAAATATTATTAAAGTGACATATGGAAAATAGACTCCGTGAGCTTCATACATATTGGAATAATTAACAAATAAAAATAAACAAAATTCTTGAATAAGTAAGACAAGATTAGATAAAGGTTATTTATATGGCCAGAGAAAGGAATATATATATATCTTGAATTATTGTATTTTTCATTCCTGATGATGTTGGTACTGTTTACCAACGAGAAGCTTTGAATATAAATTAATAAATATTCTTGTATTTGAAAAACGTAGATTACGTTCGTAAATGATCTATATATGTTTCAAGAAAAAGGCAATGTACTCGGTAGGAGAAATTTAGTACTCAAAGCTTCTCTTCAATGTAATAAATATACATTATCAAGAGCTTCATAGTCTACAGGTAAAATGTTAATAACGTCTTGTGTCAACTATTCATATTAAGTCCTGAATACCGTTATTATACAGTATTATATTCAATTAGACTTCTACACATTATTTATACAGACTATATATAAATATATAAACAAATAAATAAATAAATAAATATATATATATATATATATATATATATATATATATATATATATATATATATAATTCATAGATGAAGTTCGTAAATGATCTATATATATTTAAAGACAAAGGCAATTTACTCGGTAGGAGAAACTTAGGGCTCAAAGCTTCTCTTCAATCTAATAAATATACATTATCAGGAGCTTTATAGTCTACAGGTAAAATGTTAATAACGTCTTGTGTCAACTATTCATATTAAGTCCTGAATACCGTTATAATACAGTATTATATTCAATTAGACTTCTACACATTATTTATACAGACTATATATAAATATATAAATAAATAAATAAATATATATATATATATATATATATATACATATATTTATAATAAATAGATGAAGTTCGTAAATTATATATATATATATATATATATATATATATATATATATATATATATATATATATATATATATATATTTCAAGAAAATGGCAATTTACTCGCTATGAGATATTTAGGACTTAAAGCTACTCTCCAATCTAATAAATATACATAGTCTACCAAGAGCTTCATAGTCTACAGGTAAAATGTAAATAAATTCTTGTGTCAACTATTCATATAAAGTCCTTTATACCGTTATTATACAGTATTATATTCAATTAAGTTTCTAGTCATTATTTATACAGAATATATATATATATATATATATATATATATATATATATATATATATATATATATATATATATATATATATATATATTTCAAGAAAAAGGCACAAATATCTAATAATTGTAATATAAAATAAAATGTAAATAAAGAAAACAAAAATTGAGCTGAGTAAGAATGACTTAGGAATTTTTGTTTATTATATTATTTCTGTATACTACGCTAGCTTCAATACTTGATATTTTATTTACGGTTCATCATTATTTGTATCTTTTTGGCTGTGAATTTACCCGGTTGATAGGTCCATTAAAAATTCTTCTACTTATATCAATATTTATTTTTAGTCTTATGAGAACTGTTTACCTTCGTATTAGTAATAGCGTTTATTAATTTTGTCATAAAAATGTTTTCTTTAATTAATTTCAATTTTATCTCGTAGTTAGCTTCATTCGTACATGATAAATTTAGGCTAAGTACAATAACTATAAATTTGTTTCTTTAAATTACCAAACATTAATCATTTATGTCAATTATCTCTAAACTATTATTTTCTATAGTTAATTTCTGATAAGAAATTGCAAACCGAAAATTCTCGTAAACTAATAATTATTCAATCTTGAAAGGAGAACATTTGCAAGAACATCTTAGATTGCAGAATAGATGGGATTTCTATCTTTCCTTTTTTAACACTATCCATCCTGTCGCGCTCGCGCGTGTGTGTGTGTGTGTGTGTGTGTGTGTGTTTGTGTGTGTGTATTTGTGAGTGCGAGAGAGAGAGTATGAGAGCATCGGCATTAGGATCCATCCAGACGAGACCAACATGCTCTTACTACTCGGGTTTTGTAACCCTATCGTTTTGAAAATAAATTAACAGAGGTATTTAGGCCCATCGGATATTCTAGTCGTATTTGATGAGCTCGAGATATAAAGATGTTTGAAGACCAGGTTGAAGGTTATTCTATGAACTTTATTTTATGTAAGATACTCAAGTCATTTGTTACTTAAATAGTAAAGGATTTCTTTAACACCTAAACAGTTTCATAAGTAAAACAATTCTTTGTTTAATATTTGTGTGAACTTTAGGCTTATTGAGACATTGGCTGGCAGTAAATTGGCTGTCCTTGCCATTTATTTAAGATAATAGCTGAGAATACACTTTGTTCTAAATATCGCTCTTAACTGCTCCTTTTGGCGCAATGTTTTCGGCATCTCCTAACCTGGTCATAACGAATCTATACTTCCGTTAGCTTTTAGAGTTATATTTTTTCACTCCTTTTTCCCTATCTTAAGAAGATTTGTTGGTAATTGTTTATTACGTTGGACCCCTACGATATTTCGGATTGTTGTTCAAAACTACAAAAAATGACGATATCCACGAAATTTTTCTTTGTCTTTTTAGGAAAGGTATTTTTTTGAGTTTAAAGTAGGGGGAATTTTTTTCGGCGGAGGCATAAGTTGAGAATATGTGCGGAGTGATACGACTGCTGTGACGTCACGCGAACTCTACATTGAATTACCTTTTATTCAATATTGCTATCTACCTATATTAAAATTTACCTACAAAGGATCCAGTCAGGATAGATTTGGTAATAATTTTATCTAACATTACTATCTACCTGTATTAAAGTATACCCACAAAGTAATAAGTCAGAATAGATTTGGTTGTATTTTGGTAAATATTGCCGATGCAGAAAATTACAACCAAATCTATCCCGACTGGACACTTCATAGGTATATTGTAATGTAAGTATATAGTAACGTTGTATAAAACTATAACCAAATCTATCCTGACTGGATACTTCGTAGGTATATTTTAATATAGGTGGATAGTGTAAAGTTGAATAACTTTTTAACCAAATCTATCCTGACTGGATACTTCGTAGGTATGTTTTAATGTAGGTATATAGTCATGTTGTATAACATTATAACCAAAAGTTAAATTTTGAGATTTTAAGTTTTAAAATAGTGTCTGTAAGTGAATGTTTGGTCCTGGTAAGTAGTTTTGCGGCGTAGAGTTCGTGTGACGTCACAGCTGTCTGTAAACGGGAAACGTTTGTATCACTCCGACCCTATTCACAACTTATGCCTCCGCCGAAAACATTTTCCCCTACTTTTCATTCAAAAAAAGTTACTTTCCTCAAACAACTTTTTTTTTGTGGATATCGTAATTTTTTGTGGTTTTGAATAATAATCTGATATATCGTAGGAGTCCGACGTTATAAACGATTACCGATTTGACAACTGTATAAGTAAATTTTCTTTGGAAAACGTTCGTTTTTGTGCTCGTCCTAAAGATATTTTTTGTAGATGTATGTGAAAATTGGCTTTAGTGACAAAATAGGTAATTTCCAAAATGTACCTTATTTAAATAGTGTCTTTCCTTCATAACTTAATGTTCTCTTATAATGCTTTTATAAATATTTGTCATCAATATTGCTGGTAATATAAAGATCTTTATATATATATATATATATATATATATATATATATATATATATATATATATATATAATACGCTTTCTTATTTAAGATTTTAAAACAATATAGGTTATTCAAATACAAGAATATTTCTCAATTTATATTCAAAGGCTTTCGTTGGTAAACATTACCAACATCATCAGGAATGAAAATTACTATAATTTATAATTAAATTAAAACTATTTTAATTGATTAATATTTTTGATGATGTTGGTACTGTTTGCTAACGAAAAACTTTGAATTGTAAATTCAATAATAGTTCTTGTATTTGTATTTTGATTTATTTCAAACTATAATCTATGTTTCACCAGTCTCTCCTTCTGTAGATGGTTATTTGTCTGAGAATCTACCGCCTAATACTTTTGTTATTTTACATCAATGGTTTCATTGCTCTTTATATTCATCGGTGACATCTCTTTGCATTGGTTGCATTAGATACTATTGTGAAGATAAAGGTTTAACTTGGTATATATCAAGTTTTAATCCATCTGATATAATTATCTATACCCATCAAACTATTTTTTGACCATAATTGATCCATACGTTCATTGCTTAAGTAGTGCATCACGTCTGACATTATTTTGTAATTTTGTTTTGGAACTTAACACAGATATTATAAGGGAGACTCTAATAAAACGAGTTCTATTAGTGGCTTTAAATTTAAATTCAAAGTTAAAGATAATTTTTAATAAATAATTACCATTAAAATGTGCATTAATAGAAACAAAAACATAAACCAAATTGAGTAAATAATTACACGGCTGTTGGAGTGGTATCTTTTTTCTCGCCATGAAAAAGAAACTGTCCACTTATTGAGAAAATTAAATCAATGATTTTATAGTTAAATGGATTCATAATACCCGAAAATTCAAAAAGTATTTTTGAAAGATAAGCATAACGTTAAGAGGATTGTCCTACAGCCTTGCGATTTTTAAATATGCCATAAACAAAGTAAATCTTTGGTTGTTTTATGTGACATCACTTAGTGGTACAAGCTACATTACTGAAAAAAATGCATAATTATGAATGGAAAAACCACAAAAGTCGCTTAATACTTGGATTGAAAGTTTGTACGTTTTATGTACCGTACATACACGAGAGTAATTATGATTTAAAACACAACTGATTTGAAAATTCAATCTATAATAGCAATTTTTATTGCTTGACTTTCTTCAGAAGCTCTAACGGTTGAACGAGCGTTTCAATTCTATGGTATTTATTAGATTTAGTCGCAAGCACGATTGATTGAACGTTGCCCCTATGATGATGAGGCAGCCCACATAAGACTCATTGTATCGCGATTTTATAGCTATAAACATAATAAAGAGGACAAAACATTAGAAAAGGCAAGATGTCAACCTATAAATATAGGAAATGGACTTTATATTACGTTTTACTGAAATTCTAAATTCTACAGTATTTTATAACTAATTATTTTCTATTACTTAAAATATAATCGTTTTTAGTTCACGTTTGTAAACCTAGGTAACGCCGTTATTTACTATAGTTTTAATTTCTACATTCAGTAGTTGAGGAGATTTCTAAGGCCTATTAATCCCATAGGGCTGACGGAAAACTACAAATTCTGTTAGATAAGATATTGTACACTTATACATTTTAAACTAATTGCAAGCACCAAATCGAGAGAGGAAGGGGTGACATGCATAAGGGGAAAATATATAGGCCTATCATAGTTTTAAAAGTTAAAAAAGTTCACGAGTTCGTTAAACATTTATGGAGAAAATGGTTAAAGTAATGAATAGTTCGATTCAAAATATATATTTTTAACGCTTTATTTTTGCTTTTAAATACTTTTGCTAATTACTAGTTGTACGAATTAGATATCTTTCGAACCATAACAGATTTAAATCTAAACAAAAACTAAAAATGAGTTTATCTCTCTTCATATATATGAATCGAATTACCTATACACACACAAATTATTAGGGTTCTAAGTCAACTCATGGTTACCTCTTAAAATTATAGTATATTTTGACAAAGAACTTTATACGAACTATATAATATATTGTTTTTTTTAAATAAAATATAGGCCTACTCATTATCCCACATATTTGTGGCATACAACATTATTGCAGAAATATATTTTTGAAGTATTTCGTGAACTAAATGAAAAAAATACAACAAAATAAATTTATTAGTAGTTCAAAATCTTTTTCCTTGCTTGGTATTTTCTTACAAGCATTTGTTCCGTAATAGGACGTTATTAAATTGCTATCATTGACTTCTTACAGTGTCTAGAACTTCGATACATCGAACATATAACAGTTTACACTTTAGTTGAATGTACACGTTTGCTAAAAGAAGACAATGAATATATAAAACATGATAAACCTTTTCGAAAGTCTTAAAATTAAAAACACATGAAGCAGAGATCAATACGGATAACACCTTGAGTGGAAAGTTGAAATGAAAATACAGTATGCAAAGTAAATGTAGTAGCACGGGCAAACTTTCAAAGTGTTTTAAAAATTCTATCTTTGAAATCCACATCCTCTATCCAGATTGATCAACCATAGTATAACAGTAGCATAGTATAATAGTAGCATAGTATAGCAGTAGCATAGTATAAAGTAGCATAGTATAACAGTAGCATAGTATAACAGTAGCATAGTATATTAGCAGCATAGTATAACAGTAGCATAGTATAACAGTAGCATAGTATAGCAGTAGCATAGTATAACAGTAGCATAGTATAACAGTAGCATAGTATAACAGTAGCATAGTATAACAGTAGCATAGTATAACAGTAGCATAGTATAACAGTAGCATAGTATAACAGTAGCATAGTATAACAGTAGCATAGTATAACAGTAGCATAGTATAACAGTAGCATAGTATAACAGTAGCATAGTATAACAGTAGCATAGTATAACAGTAGCATAGTATAACCGTACCATAGTATAATAGTAACATAGTATAACAGTAGCATAGTATAACAGTAGCATAGTATAACAGTAGCATAGTATAATAGCAGCATAGTATAACAGTAGCGCAGTATAACATTAGCATAGTATAACAGTAGCATAGTATAACAGTAGCGCAGTATAACATTAGCATAGTATAACAGTAGCATAGTATAACAGTAGCATAGTATAACAGTAGCATAGTATAACAGTAGCATAGTATAACAGTAGCATAGTATAACCGTAGCATAGTATAACAGTAGATTAGTATAACAGTAGCATAGTATAACAGTAGCATAGTATAACAGTAGCATAGTATAACAGTATCATAGAATAACAGTAGCATAGTATAACAGTAGCATAGTATAACAGTAGCATTGTATAACAGTAGCATAGTATAACAGTAGCATAGTATAACAGTAGCATAGTATAACAGTAGCATAGTATAACAGTAGCATAGTATAACAGTAGCATAGTATAACAGTAGCATAGTATAACAGTAGCAAAGTATAACCGTAGCATAGTATAATAGTAGCATAGTATAACAGTAGCGCAGTATAACAGTAGCATAGTATAACAGTAGCATAGTATAACAGTAGCATAGTATAACAGTAGCATAGTATAACCGTAGCATAGTATAACAGTAGCATAGTATAACAGTAGCATAGTATAGCAGTAGCATAGTATAAAGTAGCATAGTATAACAGTAGCACAGTATAACAGTAGCATAGTATAACAGTAGCATAGTATATCAGCAACATAGTATAACAGTAGCATAGTATAACAGTAGCATAGTATAACAGTAGCATAGTATAGCAGTAGCATAGTATAACAGTAGCATAGTATAACAGTAGCATAGTGTAACAGTAGCATAGTATAACAGTAGCATAGTATAACAGTAGCATAGTATAACAGTAGCATAGTATAACAGTAGCATAGTATAACAGTAGCATAGTATAACCGTAGCATAGTATAATAGTAACATAGTATAACAGTAGCATAGTATAACAGTAGCATAGTATAACAGTAACATAGTATAATAGTAGCATAGTATAACAGTAGCATGGTATAACAGTAGCATAGTATAACCGTAGCATAGTATAACAGTAGCATAGTATAACAGTAGCATAGTATAACAGTAGCATAGTATAACAGTATCATAGTATAACAGTAGCATAGTATAACAGTAGCATAGTATAACAGTAGCATAGTATAACAGTAGCATAGTATAACAGTAGCATAGTATAACCGTAGCATAGTATAACAGTAGCATAGTATAACAGTAGCATAGTATAACAGTAGCATAGTATAACAGTAGCATAGTATAACAGTAGCATAGTATAACATTAGCATAGTATAACATTAGCATGGTATAACAGTAGCATAGTATAACAGTTGCATAGTATAACAGTAGCATAGTATAACAGTATCATAGTATAACAGTAGCATAGTATAACAGTAGCATAGTATAACAGTAGCATAGTATAAACAGAAATAATACTCACTTTTATTTAAGCAGAAGACTTTAAAAATAGTGGAAAGTCTAATAAAAATAAAAAATTTTCAGTTCGCATCACTGTGTACTGTCCTAAGTATATTTATATAATAGTTTTATTCAATATTTTTTAACTTATGTTTTTTCATGTTTTATAATAGAATTAATTATAATATCATAAGATCAAACTGATAGGCAATCTTAATAGTACAAAGTTTGCAATGTTATTTTCTTCCTTAGTAACATAGAAACTAATGCATGTTCACGTAACGTATACGTTTTATATGGAATATGACGTAGCAAGGTAAACGTAACTGGGATTAATTATCTGAGACGAACAAGCTCAGCAGCAAAAGCAAAATGTAATTACACGAGTTAGAAACATTAAGTACTTGTTATAATATGTTGAAGTTTAAACTACTTCAGATTAACGTTTAAACAATACGCATTGTGATATAAGTAGACAACTAGAAAGTAGAAAGAGATTACTGTTTCTATTAAATAAAGTTTCTGCTTGAGAAATCTTGTAGAGTTTATGTTAGTTAATAAGTTACTTAGAACGTTTTGTACATTAATCTTTAAAGTCGACATGTAAAATGACTACACTTCTGCAACGGAATGTATTTTGGAGCGCGATTTGACAAATAACTAATAATATTTTCAACAAAACTGCTTTCTCTCTAGCTAAACGTTGTAGGGTTAACTATTATTGTAATGCATTGTTTGTATTTTAAAATAATAATAAGAATACCTATCTCAATGGTTTTTTACTTGGAAGTTATTTGAAGCTAGTAAATGATAAAATTTTCATTCGTTTACTATAAGGATCCAAATTAAATGATTTGCGGGCCAAGTAGTTAACAACGTTTCGCTGTAATTTTGGAATAATTTACTGAAAGAAATCGTTTATGGTGTTTAAATTTAATTTAGAGTTATCTTAATGTGTGAAGCATAAATTGCAAAAAAAGTTATTGAAAAACCTCTCTCACGTAGATGTATACACTTTGAATAATTACGTTTGACTCACCTTTGAAACAGGAACTTATAATTTTAGTTACTAACTAATACTGTAT
Organism: Prosapia bicincta; assembly: GCA_036971475.1. Classification (NCBI taxonomy): domain Eukaryota; kingdom Metazoa; phylum Arthropoda; class Insecta; order Hemiptera; family Cercopidae; genus Prosapia; species Prosapia bicincta. The sequence continues at coordinate 344,442,578 of JBAIZL010000001.1, forward strand.
TGTGATGAAACCTAAAACTCTCAAACGTAAGTTATCAAAGCCTCCTCTCTCTTGTATCCAAGTTTTATTGAAGCTGTTACATTAGAAAACTATTAAACTTCTGAGAAGTGTTCCTTTGATGAATGTAGAGACAAATATTTATCCAAGCATAGCTTCAAGGAGAAACACAGTCATAAGTTTTTAACAGGAGAATTTAAAGAAAACTTTTAAATTACAAAAATAACATCCCGCTTATAATATATAATATTTTACTTTTAAATAAATAAAACCTCTAAACCACAAATAATATTTTATTTAAAACTTATGTACATTTCGATTGCCCAGCAATCATCTTCAGAGGTATTTAAAAAATACAACTAACTTTAAACAACATAATACAACAAATATATAGGCTTAAACCGGCAACTACTTCGCCACGCCCCTTATTTAAAAAACTAGTACGACCAATCACGTTGCAGTAAATTCCCCCTCTACAACTTGGTCCGGTCTTCCCCCTCTCGTGGTGAAGAGTTACCGTTACAACTATTTCAATTTTACTAAAAAACAATAATATTCCTTATTAACAAAGTTATAACTATCTCCTAATTAATGAATATAACTGAGATTTAGGGATAGGCCCTTTATCACAATTTAATAAATTATTTTCGTCATATTTGTGAATGTACAAACTTTCAAAACTATTCAAAAGACCTTTTGAATTAACATTTTTCAACAATTTCAGATCATTTAATTCTAAAGTGTGTTTAGTGTTTAGAATATGTTCTGCAACACTAGATTTTTCAGGTCTTTGAAATTTTATATGGCTAATATGTTCATTAAATCTGGTTAATATTTTCCTTTTCGTTTGGCCAATATAAATTTTACTACATGAATTACAATATATTTTATAAATCCCAGATTTATCTATCATCCTAATTTTATCTTTAGCGTTACCTAATACATTTTTTAAGCTATTTAAGCTTTTGTAAGCTACTTTTAAATTTACCTGTTTAAAAACTTTATCTAGACCTTTTTTTAAATCCATATCAAATGGTAGGCTGATGAATTTATTTTTAACATTTTCTTTTTGTGTTATTAAGGTAGTAGAATCGTTTCTAAACTTTTTTAATTTTTGTTTCCTCAATATATTATCTATTATTTTAGGATCATATCCATTGAAATTAGCGATCTCTTTAATTCTGGCCAACTCACATTTAAATCTATTTTTATGCAATGGAATAGTAATTAATCTATTAACCATAGTGTTAAAAGCTGCTAATTTATGGGATTTGCAATGGTTAGAATCTACCGGGATGTATCTATCATTATTTGTATGTTTCCTATATATATCAAATTGAATTTTATTATTATTTCTAAAACATAATACATCAAGAAACGGTAAACATTTATTATGCTCTATTTCAAAAGTAAATTTAATGTTTTTATGTTCATTGTTAATTATAGATAAGAAATGTTCTACGTTAAACTCTTTCGTATTAAAAATTGCGAAAACTTCATCTACATATCTAATCCATACTCTAGGAAAATACGGGAGTTGTTTCTTAATTCCTTTTCAAAATTTTTCATAAAAAGTTCGGCTATGAAAGGTGATAAACTATTCCCCATAGCTGTACCATCTTTTTGTTGGTAAAATACATTGTTAAATGAAAAACAATTCTGAGTCATACAACATTTAGTTAATTTTACATATTCGTTAACTTCATTAATCTCTATGTTATATTCAATTAAAAATTCTTTTAACAAAATTAATGTTTCAGCAACTGGAATGCTTGGGAATAGTGAACAAACGTCAAACGATATAAATATTTCGTCTTTTACAACCACACGAACACGTCTGGGGAATGGTGAAGAAGATTTTCCGTGATAACCAAACCAACGACACACTACAGAGGGAAAAACGTGTATAACGAGCATTAAACAAGGTCTCTTCACTAAAATATTTCAAAACCTTCAAAAAGGGCACGAGTGTTGCCTCAAACTGAACGTAGGTCATATATTTAAAAGTCAACATTTTATACCTTAATTTATATACCCTATATAATATTATTATTAATAAATTTAATAATAACCCTTATTATTATTATTATTTTTAATTTTTCGTAATAGGAATAATAATAATAATAATAAATACAAATTAAAATACCAACATAATTAGAATTTTAAATTACTGTATTAGAACATTGCATTATTACATGTTTATTTTATGTATGTAATATGCATTTATTAAATGTCTTCTATTAACTCACACTCTCCTGATATAAACATTGTTCAAATTTTAAATTTAGGGTAGTTAAGGTAGGATTCAAACTGAGTATCTTCATTTTCGAAGTCTAGCGCTAACTTTGCTATAGCTAGATATATAGCCTACTTACCAAAGATGTATATACATTTTTATTTCGCCCCCCCCCCTCTAGTTGTCGTGAAAATCCTTATTCCACAACCTTAAATTGTTGCCATGATTACCTCAAAATATCATAAATAATTCTCGAAGAATAAAATAAAATGAAAAGAATAAAATAAACAAAGACACTGGGATAAAGTTATCGAGTCCTAATTTACAAACGGACTACGCGAAAGGAAAGCAAAAAGAAACTAAACACAGGACAAGCAAGAACAGGAAGAGTATAGATACTAACAAACAAAACTATTAGTCCAATACCATGCATAGAAAAAAAGGGAAATTGCAAGTAAATTAGCTGTTTATTTTCACACCTAATATTGTTATTCCGACATATGTTTACCCATATTTATATTAATTGTAATTATAAAATGGAAATAAACTAAAATAAAATATCTCTTGTTAAGTTAAATACGTATTGACTTTAAGAAAACTGTATAACTTGCTTTAGATCCGTAATAAATTCAGATTTCCTACATCGACTCTTTACACTATAGAAAAAGTGAAAGTAATCTTACATAATTTTATAGTTTTAATTTTGTAATTTAATAATCAAGGAAAATTTTAATCCAATTTTAATTTAAAATTATTCAAAATATTGAGTCTTATCTTTTGAATTTTTCGTTTAGTATTTTCACATAGGGTTTCCTCATAGCTCATTAACAATATTAACCTAATGTCTAACAACAAATTTGAGAACGTTTCCTGGAAAATATTGATTTGCAATATATCTACTCATTTATATGAATTTATGTCTCTTTATGTATTATCCACATCTAACGTTTTCCTTTCTCATGTGTAAAAACGATACATGTAATATTAATTTAGTGCAAACAATATAATTAATAATTTTTATAAACTAAATAAAATATTACGCTAAAGAATATCCGTTGTAGAAGTGAATGAATTGCAAGGCACAGAAATTCAAGTCAGTTTTGGACTTGAAATTTTTAAAATATCAATTTATTTTGTCATGTCAGAAATAAAACGAATAATTTTAATGTTGAGTAGGAGACTTGAAGCCTAGATGCCATTGTGCATCCTAAAATAAGGATTGAATATGAAAACGTCATTTTTCAGCAGGTATCATACATAGTATAGCATTATGAATTAAACACTGAGTGGTACTTAAAATATATAGCCAGAAATAAGTCGTAAATAAATCAAAATATTCTTAAACAGTTACCGTAAAATTTATTTTGTGATTTCCTGACAAGACTATTGACTGATAACTACTAATTTTAAATTACCAAAAAAACACAAAAGCATTTATTAATATTAGGCCTACGCCTTTTTCTCATTTGTAGATTTACAACACTCTATTCTAATTATTAAATAAATGTTAGATACTATTAAATATATTAAAATGAAACTTTATATACTTTTAAACTAAATATTAATTTATATTTATTTGAAGTGTGAGGCTGCAATACCATTCCAGGTAACTTATAAATAGTTTATTGTTTATGTAGGGTGGTATTTTACCGCTGCAGAGTTAAGTAAAAAATGTGCTACTGTATTATTCCTTTCTTTAACAAGAATCATGATCATGGCCAGTAATAAAAACAGAAAGAAAAATAATACAGAAAATTGTCAACGTCTTCTTCAATATTAAATTAAAGGGAACAATTTTAAATGCTATTTCTAAAGCAGAAGTAATTAAAAAATTAGCAGTCCTAACAGTTTTAAGAATTCCAAATATTTGAGATAAATAAATGTTTTATTGTAGTATTTAGGCCGCATTTTCTACGGGGATCAATACTGGAAGTAAGCTGTTAGATATAAACTTGTTAATATTACGTAATCATACTGCATAATTGTATTTAGTCCAATTTTTTTGACTGACAATGTGATTAAACTTATTTAGAGTATTATGTGGTCTATTTATTTTTTTTAACATGCACTAAAAGATAAACGTGAGATACCAAAAATGTTTTCCCAGGTGATGTTACATAAGCCATTCAAAAACAGTATCCTATTATTTTTATGATTACTATTATTAAAGTTATTTTTATTAAAGATTATATTGCTGTGGAAACAATTGATAACCGACAGCGGGTGTAATGAAAGAATGGTGCTAAGGAGTTCGAATGCTGGAGAAGCCCAAACTTTTAATTCAGCTTTGCTTTTGTAGATACATATAGTAATGCTCAGTATCGGACTTTCTAGAGCACAATTGTATTTATACAAATTAATAAAAACATAAAATGTAGTAAAATCAAGCGGAGAATAATTTTTTAAATTTTTGTTTAATATATCTGTGTTACAACTCCATAATAAAATGGTTTTAGCAAACCTTTAGTTGAACTAATAGTTCGTTAAATAATTTATTTGAAATAAATAAATAGAAATCACATGTAATATTAGTTTATAAGAAGGAATTAGCTTCTTATTCATCTGCACAGTTAATTAAGTAAACGGAAAATATTCATTTCTACAAGATTTACTAAGTCATTTAACGTTTTAGAAAGATTTCATTCTATAGAATAATTAGAACATTGATTTACGATTAGTTACAAAGAGATACTGCTTTTGTCTCTGAGTTAAAATCACTTGAATGAATCCTCAATCGAAGGTAAAAACCCTTATCCGCATTAACAAATCTACTTTAATTGTACAATTCAAAGCCTCGTTAAAGGAGTATTCGTTATTTTAAAAGTTGGAATCCTGTCGGTAAAGAGAATTGTAAATGTAGGGGTATATGATTAAAATCTATTGCAGGGTTGGGGCCTTTTTACTACCAATAATAAAAAATAAATTAGAGTAACGAAATGCGTAATTGCAACTTTTAAATTATCATTTGCGCAAGTAATGACAGTGACCACCTATTTAAGTTTTTCTAGATTTGAATATATATTTCAAATAATTAATCCCTCAAGGAAGTTTAAGCAATTCATTTCAAGAATGTATACATTTCTCTCTCTCACTGTCTGTCTGTCTGTCTGTCTGTCTCTCTCTCTCTCGCTCTCTCTCTCTCTCTCTCTCTCTCTCTCTCTCTCTCTCTCTCTATATATATATATATATATATATATATATATATATACATATATATATATATATATATATATATATATATATATATATATATATATATATATATTTATTTATTTATTTATTTATTTATATATATCAATTTATTAAAAACAACTAAAGTTATTCAAATACAAGAATATTTAATAATTTTTATTCAAAGCTTTTCATAGATAAACAGTACCAACATCATCAGGATTGAATCATACATTGATTTTATGATTCATTACTGATCATGTGGCTACTGTTTATCAACGAAAAACTTTGAATATATACTAATAAATATTCTTGTATTATAATAGCCTTAGTGGTTTTTAATTATTATACAAGAAAACATATTATATATACGGTAGATATATATATATATATATATATATATATATAAAACTACTATCATAAGTATTCTTGTGTATTGATAAAGAAATAAAACAAAAAAATACAATAATAATTTGTTGAATATACAATTCAAAGATGCCCGTTGACAAACAGTACAATTGAATTGTACATTCAATGAATTATTCTTGTATTAGTAGTTTGTCTTATTTCTTTATAAATAAATATATATATATATATATATATATATATATATATATATATATATATATATATATGTATGTATGTATGTATGTGTGTGTGTGTGTGTGTGTGTGTGTGTGTGTGTGTGTGTGTGTGTGTGTGTGTGTGTGTGTGTGTGTGTGTGTGTGTGTGTGTGTGTGTGTGTGTGTGTGTGTGTGTGTGTGTGACCTTTTGTGTGTGTTGGGGGGCGCGCGCGCGTGTGTGTGTGTGTGTGTGTGTGATATGATACGCATTCCATCACAGATGAAACAATATGACGAGGTAACATCCGTAATCTATTCGCTTATTTCGTAATGCATAAGAACGTAGCCCTGATATTTCTCCAGAATCGTCTCAAACATTAAAGAGTTGAACTCAACAGCATCGCACATCAACTGTTATTGGGTTCACCTAGTCAATGGTAGTCGAGATTCTGGTGAAGGATCGGGGCTGTGACGTATTCTTTAGACGTATTTGTCGCTCCAAGTAAACATTGAAACGTAATAGTTTTCTTTAAGTAACTTTCCCATATCAATCATATCCATAACAGGGATATTATTATTTTGTGTTTTAATAGGTTTTAAGATATAGTATGGTTTTTAGTACGTACGGAGCTATAAAACTGGATCAAATAGTTTATATATTCTAATAATATAATATTTTTATTGATTTTTGAAATAACATATTACACTAACAAGTGAATATTGTTTATATTTTAAAAACTTACAATAACAAAAACTAAATATGAATTCACGTAAATGCATGATCAGCAACAAATTACTGATGGAACGAATTAGTTGCCCGTACAGTTTGTTCAATGCTAATATTTATTTAAGATATACCTAGACAAGCACCTTTTTTTCAATCACGCTGTTTATTCTTATAATTCAATATAACTTACAATAAGGTCTATGGTAATAAGATTGTTATACAGTTAGGTTGAATTGAGTGTTATAGTTATATCATATGATGTTATTTAACATATAAAATAAAACGAAGTTTTAATTTTTACTTTAATATAATCCAAAGTTATATATTATTTAATATAACTAAACTATTGTATTGCGGGCATTTATAACACGTGATTTAAATTTTTGAAATATAATTTTTCACAATGTAACACAGTCAGAGATTTGTTTGTTTTAAATATATTATAAAACGATAAAAGTATAGCAGAGCCTACATAAATATACACATATAGGATTCTTTAATCATGCTCAAAATTCCGAAATTAAATTCAAAAGGAGCTATTGATCCTTCATTTGGTTTACAATCTCACTAGGGAGATAAAAACTTAATTTGGAAATACATACAGAAAGTATGTAAGGTTTTTAAATAAGGTGGTTACAATTTCGAAAAACAATTACATGTGATTATGAAAGAAAACGATTTTTTAGTAAAATTACGTAGAATATATCACAGCAATTTATAACAAAATAAACAAAGATTGTATGGTTTAAACTATTGATATCTATATAAATAAGTATTTTTCAAAACGTAAGCGATAATTTAATACTCGGTGAAACACAGATACAAGAGCATATTAGGTAGTTTAATGGATACATTCCCTTTAGGTATAAAGAAATAAAAGTAATTTAAGTTTTGAGAGTTTCAGAAATCCTCTGATGTAGTGTTTAACGTGTAATTCCAATTGAGATATTCGTCATATTAAGGGACTTTTCATTTTTCATTTAGAAATTCCTTTAAAGAGAAGAAATATTATGTTATAAGATCAAATTTATACTGGTGAGATTGAAACAGTGAATCATAATTTAAACCGAATAAAACGAATTTCTGTAACAAATATAACAAATTATATAACCTTTATTTTACCGCATTTGATAGTTTTCCTTAGATCATATGAATGTGTTTAAAAACCCTGAAGCATTTTTCGTTCATCTGAATTTAGACTTATTTTTTTCATCACAATTTTTTTTTAAATATAATAATAAATAGGTTATATTGATGGGGTAAAGTATATTGAGGCCGAATCAGGAGTGGCTATAAACAATTGGCAATTCAGATTGCCATCGCCGGCTACAGAAATAACGAGAGGGGGACGGTAAGACGTCTGGATTAGACAGAAGAGAGAGTTAAGCATATAGGGTTACTCCCCTGACGCCCTTTTAAACAATTTTTACAAATCAAATAGGTTTACAATAATAATTGCATACTTATTACTACGGTTTTGTACTTAAAGATAGACTGTTAAATCAAAAACATAAATAGTAAATTTAAAAGTATAAATAAATAAATTTTAAAAATATATGTAGACGATGAATATATGCTTTATATTATGTCTTGTTTACATTGTTTTTATTATTTCGTTTTGTAAATAGGCTATCGTTGGGTAAGAGATAAAAATTCAAATTTTTTCTGTAGTTGTGAGACTATAAGTAAATTGCTTGATGTAATCATCTTGAATTCACAGATTAAACTAATTTTAAAAATACTTAATTAAGTTTTACACTTGAGAGGGATAGCTCCGTGAAAGGAACGAATGTTTTGAAACGCGTCAGCAAGTAAGCAGTTACGTATTCACTTAGTTAAGTATTTTTAAAATTAATATTAGAAAAGTATTACTATTATCGCCTACGAATAATAGAAAACGATTATGATCACAGACAGAAATCCTTCTATGCAGAATAAAAGAGATATTCTATTTCGTAATCTACGTTTATGCTAATATTATTAATGTTCGAAATGATAATATTCTTTCCTGCCGAGGAGCTCTGAAAAGTTATGAATTCTTCTAGACAGGTATAAAACTTTCTGCATTTCTAATAGGTATTTGAGCGTGGTTACTGACGACTGAGTTACTTTCACGTAAAAGTTTATCAATTAACTAAACATTGACGCACTCACTGATCCTCAACGTTCTAATGCATTTAGAAACTACATTTTTATGTTGTGTTAATATGTAGGCTATACTTTATTTTGCATTGAAAAGTCATCCACACTCATTTTTATTTAATTAAATTATTTAAAAATATTCGAGCTTTTTACTGTTTACAAGAAGCGCAGGCTTATTTGGTGTTTAAGAGATAAGTATAACTATTATAAGGACGATATTACAAGTAATAATATAAAGCCACAAGTTAAGTAAGAAAATTACACGGTAAGCCTTGTGACATCTAAGTAGATTCTAATATCTGACCGTTGTGTAAAGCTCCGCTGAAGCCAGTTTAGTGTTGTGTATGCATCGTGTTTTAGTTACACGAAATTCATTAACAGACAGACAATAAAAGTTATTTTCAGACCTTTCTCCACAAAGAGAATGCTCTATTAGGTCTAATTAAAGATTATTCTTATTACATTGTTGCCAGTGTCTCGAAGTGGATATTTGCAGGTGAAGTGTTTACTTGCCAAATGAAATCAAAGGAAAAATATTTTTAAGTTTTCGCGGACAAATTGCACTTGTTTCTAATTCGGTTTGCATTCTATTTGTAATATACCTAAAACATAGTACTAATTGTTATAGTGCTAAAGAAATCCACTTGTTTTACATAAATTTCGTTTTATATGTTGCGAATATAATACAACATCATGCTAAAAATAATTATGTAGGCCTATAATATGTTCAAAATAACACAAAAATACATTTAGTGAAACTTGTCTAATCAATAATAAATAGACAATAAGTTCTTTCTTTTATTTATTTAGATTGTATTTCAATTTTTTTCTCATCTTTAATTTCTGAGTTAACTCTTTCCAAGTTCAACTGAATCAAGTCTCGCTAGCTAGAAATTCTAGTTAGCATATCTAAACTGTATTTTCGCAACTTGTGTGTTGGTATTGTTACTTGAGTTACTGAGTATCTGAGCAGCTGTTTTAATGTGTTGGATTCTAATATATCATGACTTTACATTCAGTAGAATAAATGTTTTTATGTTTTATGTATGTAAAAACTAAAATGTTATTGTTGGGGTGATCAAATATTTCTTTATTTGCTGATGGTGATAAAGTAAGCGGATTAATCTTTCCAACAAAATTTAAAAAAAAACAATATTGAATAATATTTAAATTTCTAAACTATTTACAGCTTAGAATATGTATTAAATATATATTCACAGTTTTAATACGTATTACCAAGTTTGATAAACTCGTGTATTAGACATTATAATAATACAATATAGAGACTATTATACAAAAATATTAGAAATACCAAACCTATCGTATATTTCTTAAATGGAAACCTTTTATCAGGAACGTATTGATTACGAGCTTCCGGATATAATGGGATATGTTTCCTGAAAAGAGTTTATGCAAGGGTAGAAAAGGTAGTTACTGGGGGGTTGTATTAAATCTTTAGAGTGATGAAAACTTCACTATCAAAAGATTTTTCCTACACAATAATCCAGCTTATATTTTTCTATAAGGCACCAATGTATTAAATTTTATAAATTATGAGATATTTGAAAATATTAGTTATATTATATCTAGGTACATCCTGTCGTGAATTTCATTTTTTTTACTTTTCATAAATTCATTTTACTTGAGCCTCAAGTAATTAAAACATACTTTCATTCAGTTTCGTAACATGAGAAAAAATCAAAATGTAGTAGAAATACGTTTATAAGTTTATTTTTTCTTTATTTCAAATTTAGAATATTTATTATTATATATGTAATTTCTCTAAACTGTGTCTAAAATTTCAATAAAGTATATCATATTTTAATACATTTTAAACGTACAATTTGTAGCATTTAATAAATTGTTTTATACAAAATTCCGGTTTGAATCTGGTTTTGTTCGTGATATTTACTGTATTCAATATAATTACGGTACTTGGATATTATTTAGTAAATACACATTATTTAAAGAATTTTATTTATACAAAAATTACATAACCAAATTAGTAACATTCTAATGTCATATTTAACGTACAATATGATTTGTTTCGTACTTCATCACCTCACACTTACGACCAAGCTGTGAAAGGAAATCTGGGTCAAGAAACAAACGAATATGTAAGACAATTTTACGCATGTTTCCCTATGAAACTAATTAGGATTCACAGATGTTCGAAAACAAATATTGGTAGCAAATCTATCAGTTCTAATAAAAGGTTTTACATAAAAACGGATTTTTTTACTTTAAAGTCATTACGTAGTAAATTTGTAATCGTTTCGCAACCATCTTTACAAACGCCTATTTGCAGGCTGAATTTATAACACAATGAAAATATGTTTGTAACACAAAAATGTATTCGTATTAGAATTACAGACTGATCAACTAATAACAAATTATATATGTATTTCTATAAGATATAAGGTAAGAACCTTTGTGTATTGAAACATCTGGAATACAGACAAATAAATTTTAATATTAGTTTAAAAAATTCTTGAATAACAAAAACTTTAAACCAAAATAATAAACTCATTTAGCGACTAATATCACACAATGATTTTATTTAAGTTGATTTATGTAATAGTTTCATCTTAACTAAAGATAAATGATAAACTTTCTTCTTCCTTAAAATGATAAGAAATTGAGTGTCGTTGACTAAAACAATAAATGCATATTCTAATAAAATGCAAATTCATATTTTAACAACTAGAGTTTTTGTTTACTTTTTTTGGCACTCTTACCAGGATAAACTTCCGTATTTGTATAAAGCATTTGACTATATTAACAAAGGCAGATCGAAACCATGTTTATCTTTTTATGTCCTCTTTGAAACATATTATAGAGTACTGAGCGTAGCTCGCTAAGTAAAGGTAGATTTTATAATTCTTGTTCTGTTTATTGCCACTCTATATTTTGTTTCGTTCCACTGGAGGATAACTCCCATATTTAGTACTTATACTGATAAAATGGATACACATTTGTTGTCACAACCTGGACAAGAATGATATTAGGAAGTAGGATGTAAGATTCTGCTCATATAAAGTTAAAACTAATCATTTACCATACTATAAGTATTGAAATAATAATTTAATTTAAGAGTAATATTTTCACTTATAATACAGAGAAAGGAATTCAAACAGTTTTATTATAACCGTATTATTATTATACTGTACTTTTTAATCTCTAAGACTCTAACTTGTTGTGTCATTAATCATTCTTTATAAAAAAAATTGAACAAGGTGGAAAGTTAGGACGTGATTTATGATCTCAGATATTTCTTATACATTAATTTGAAATTGGCTGAATAATAGTTTTACCGAGAGATTATAGAACGACTTTATCCAGTCCATAAAATCTATTTGTCAGATATAAGCTCTTTAAAGATTAATAATTAAGTAGTAATATTAAATATCAATGTCACTTTATAATTATATCAATATCAGATTTAGAAAGAATAAAGCGAATGAGTAGAAGGTTAGCTTCGAAAAAGGAACGATCGTTTTGAAACGCGTAGCAAGTAAGCAATTACGTATTCACTTAGTTAAGTAGTGTAATATTAGAAGAATAAAGCGTAATAATATATGTTGAAAATAAGGTCGCTTAGCCCAAGAAATACATTTTGAGTTATAATATTTAAAAACAAAATATTATTTCACACATTAGATATATTTTTGAATATTTCCAAATTGTAACTTACAGTTAAAACACTAAAAACACAAACCTTCATTTATTTACTTTTATTATTAAGTTTCCACAATAAAAATACATTAGCCATCAGCTTCATTTAATCCATAGGATATAAACCGGTTGGCTTTTTTCACCTTATGACAAAAGCATTCACAAATTGTTACCTATTATAATCCGTTACCTTGCTTAACAAATTATACATTCATTTCCTCCGACGGTCTCCGAATTATAAAACAGGAAAATGGTTTACCAATATTTCAATGTGAAAAAAGCAACAAAGAAATATATATTATACAAATAAAAGAAACATTTAAATAGTTTAGCTTTAAAGGAAGCAAAATTTAAGAGAGCAAAGATTTATAAATAAAATTACACTGGTAAATATTATATTCCAACAATAGATGTTGATAATAGTGCTTATGTAATGTATTACGTTGAATTAGAAAACGTAATCAACATTAATCCTTTACCTATACTTTTTGTGTTACAATGATATTTTCAAATTGTTGTTATATTTGTTATGTCTTTTTATGTAAACAGTGAAACAAAACAAATTTAAATTACTACCGTTTCTAATAAAAGTAAAAAAACTGTATTTTGATAGCATGCTATTTGATTCAAAAAATAAATAAAAAAGCATGATAATGTAAATATATCACAAAGCAGGCTCAAATGATCATTGACGCCCTTATAATTGAATTAAAGAGATAACGAGTTGCGATCTAAACTCTATCTGACTGAGTTCATTTCTGGTTGATAAAATTCCCATGCATTTACTACAGCACAATCAATTCCATTTACAAATAAGGTCCACTGCCATTTTTTACCTCTTATTCTATTTCTGTAATTGCCAATAGCATTATCATGAGAATCCACTCCGCCCATCCCTTTATTATAATCGTTGCCAACATTCAGCTGCTTTACAAAGTCCTGTTTCCTTTCTTTTCGATTGTAGCGTTTTACACTTAGAGATATTTTAACCGATCCGTATTTTGTAATGACTGTAAAAACTGAATTATCCCGTGATCGAACAACAAAAATATTCTCCTTTTTATCAAAGACAAATTCTTAACTTCCTTTCGTAACTTTTAGAAATTTGTTCACGGATGTGAGCGGAATATTGGGCTACCTATTTTCCCCTATTGTTCTTGATACTAAGAAATTCATCTTTGTCAGTTTACTTACTAATTTGTAAGTACTGAAAAAAGTATCAAACAAAATTATGTGATTATCTGGATTTTTAATTATTCTCAACAAATTATATACGACCTTCTCTCCACCACATTTTCCCCCATATGGCTAAAATCTCTATACATAACCATCAACAGAAGCAATGCACCAATTTTTGAAACCGAATCCCACTGTTTTCCCTCTCATGAAAATTTTGCTGAATGACGTCCAAAATAGGGCACCATTTGCTCATCTATTGGTATATTATGTGAAAACACTTCAAACTGACGAAATTTTGTGTTTAATTCATCAAAATAAGGACGAACGTTTGAAAATTTATCGGATTTATCTAGTTTATTGTTGTCTGATAAATGAATATAATTTTTGAATTCATCAAATTTATTTCTATATATTGTATCTCGTACAATTGCTACACTTTTATCAAGATCTTTACTATAATAAATTTTTGATTCAGGTAGCGAATGATACCTGTGTTTTAAGAACTGCAATCAATTCTTCTGCTGTTTTACAACACTTTAGTTTAAAACTCATAGCCAATCTACTGGTCAATTGCTTTCAACAAGGACGATATATCTCAAGTGCCGGGGAACTCCCAACGTTACGTCAACGCAACACATGCGAACTTTGTTGAATAAAGGAGAAGAGGAGAGCTGTGGTTCAACGAACATGACTTTCAGCAGTAAAGTGAAGATGATAAGAAAGGCTGACATAGCAAAACAATTTGTTCCAAGAATTGACAGATGTTTATTTCTTACACCGAGAATGTTGGTTTTCTCGACATTTATTTTATCGTAATTCTAGCACTTAATGACAAAGACATATTATTAAAAACAAAATAATTATTGCATGATAGAAAAATAATCTATTCTTAGAATTAACAACACATTTCAAATTGAAAATTACTCACTATATGGAGGTGGTGGGTGCAATATAATATACTGTTGCCTTTACGCAACATTGGGAAGAAATGTGTTTTAATACGCAAAAGAGCATACACGTTTATAACTGATTTTAGATTTCCATTTATAAAAATTTGTTTTAAATAGTTAATAATAATGGGTTGAACGGTTATACAGATTTATAACCACATTATATTCATTTATTATTATATACAACCAGTGGAATCAGGGCTATCTGGATTTTCTTCTAATGATTACCTTTTGTTTAGGTAAGTTGTTTACTGTGGATTTACATCCAAATAATTAGGTGATGAATTAAAACCCATTGGGATTAAGCAGTCAATTTTAGCCTAGGTTTTTTGTTTGAAATTGAAATTAAATAAATATTTTGTAAAGACAAACAAATAAGGCTATCATCAAATTTAGACGTTTTTCAGATACGCTCTTATTAGTATTGCTATAAGTTTTTTTTTGTTATACTAAGTTTGCTATTGTTATAAGTAAGTAATTAATTTAAGTAGGTTGATGAAATCGACTGGAGGTCAGGCAGATGTGGTAAGCAATCTATATCAAATTTCAATGGATGAGGTGATCCCAACTACAGTAGATGAGTGAATGAAGACGGCTGGCAAATCTGCTTCTATATAGCTGAAAGAAGCCCTATTGACGTCAATCTACACATACCTGAGCCAAACATTTTCTCACATTGTTTTCCTTTTGTTCACCTTTCTGTCGATAAAATCTATAAATAACTCATTTCCAGACTTCGGTCAAATACGAAGTACCATCGTGTTTGTTAAGGCTTCTCTATTTCGACAGTCTCACGTATACTTGTAGTTAGTTTACAACTTGAGTAATCTATCGGCAAGACTGGCAATCAGTGGTATGTCTTGTATCTCAGTAGAGTTTGTACAGACCCGATGTTTTCTAATTGTTTTTAAGGCTAGGTTTGTGCTTCTCAAGCCTAGTTGAGATACGTTTGTTCGTTTGGCCAATGCATGATTCCTTACAAATTCCAAAAGAAAGGCTGTAAACGCCATTGTGTTACAAGAAGATCTTATCTTTGGTTTTACCAAGAACTTTGTCGATGGGGAAGTTAGATTGTAGACAGAACGTATTCCATGCCTCCTATAGAGTCTGAGAATCCTATCTCACAAAGCAAACTTTGGCGGGGTAACGCTTTTATCAATGGCACAATCCTTATAGCCAATGCTTCTAAGGAACTCTCTCATTTTAATACGTGTATGGTCCCTTGAATGGATGTCGGTTAACTTGTGAGACCGAGAGAAGAGCGTGTCAGCGACAGCCTTTATTTGTGATGAGTGGTGGTGTGACTCGGTTTTCTGTAGATCGAATGTTTATCACAACATTCTGACCCTTCCTAACCAAGACGTCCTGGAACGGCAAGCAGCCATCACTCTCTAGTGCCTACATGAAACATAGCCTGGAGTGGTAAGAGTTGAGTTACTTCAAGAACGTATCATGATCTGTGCCACCAGGTTACAAATCATAAAGATGTCATCCACATAACAAAATCAAGCTTTAGGCCCAAGAGAAGCATCATTCAGGGCGTCTTGCTCAATGAACGTCATAAATATATTATCTACAGCTCGAGAAAGAGATGATCCCGTAGTGGCAATATCACGTAACCTATAAAACTGTGTTCTAAACAAAAAGTAAGTGTTTTTGAGATATTGTGTAGCCAGATCTAAGATATGTAAAGGGAGATATTTAAAAATGGACATCCTCTGAAGAACTTCATCATAGGGAACGCTGAGAATATTTTTCCTGTCATTCAACTTAATTATAAAAATAATTTTATTCAAGCCTGTCGTTCAAGCTGTTATTTATAAAATTTAATATATATATATATATATATATATATATATATATATATATATATATATATATATACAGTAAACTCCCGATTATCCGTGGGCGGATTAACCGGTTTGCGGATTATCCGGGGTCTGCCATTGTTTTACAAATATCCAGTTTTTATTCCAATCAGATTCATGTGTTTAAATTTTCAAACGGTGAACTACGACGTAAATACATATAAGGCTTATTAGAAGTTAAGATGAAGGTAATAGATAATTAAATATGTACGTACTAATTTTTACATTGAAAGGGAAGCATCCCGACGCGGGCCAGCGAAATAAAAGAGGCGATCTGTTTACTGTATATTAGAGACAATGACAAAATGCTTGGACTCCCGAAAACTTAATGTGTATCATAAGATTGTAAACAAATGTCAACTAATCCTTGCTATAAATAGTCTAGGACGTGTCATATGCATTATCCATGTCTGTCATATACATTATGGATCTTTTTGGCTTTGTGACACAATTGAAACAAGTAGACACTGTGCGACAAAATGGTTCTCAAGAAACTTAGAACGCAAATTAAAGCTAAATCAATGCTCACAAAAAAGACGAAAGTGACAGATTTTTTTTGTTAAAAAGTGAAAGTATTATGTGTAAAGGAAATTACATATGTACATACATGCTTACTTTTGACATACACTTATGTACGTATTGTAAATAGTTAGACATATAAATGTACATGTTATAATCCGTCAAATACATCGATATCTTAAAATTGTTTTCTGTATTTATTTTGTTCTCTAAAGATTATTTGTAAATTGCATTAACCTGGCTCATTATTTGTGTAGCTTATGGTATAATAATCGATTATCGATCGTTTTGCTTATTTTTTTTCATAGCGGATTATCCGGGGAATTCGTTATCCGGCGTTGCCGAGCCACCCTATTCCACGGATAATCGGGAGTTTACTGTATATATATATATATTATGACTATATGAAAGTGAAAATATATTATTTGACGAAATGTTTGTATTAAAAAATATGTATTATTTGATAGTTAGATCCGGTTCTAAAACTCACAAGCAATCTCGAATATTGTTTATAGCTACTGTTTTAGGCATCTCAGATTTAAACTTCGCAACACATATTGATAACAAAGTAATATATCACTGAAAGTCCCATAAAGTTCCGCACCCTTTTCTTCACGCAAGGTAAGAAATATAAATCTTCCAATGCGGTGATATTTGATTTCGTTTAGACTGGAACCTGCCATTAGTCGCATACGTTTTATTAAAGGATTAATTGAAAATAAGAATTTAAAGCTATACAGGAGGTCAAACATTGACATTGGCAGGCAAATTATAACCAAAATATGTTACTCTTTGACCTGGTTTTTACATTTGTGATGAGCAGTGAAACGTTTACAGATAAAATAAAAAAATTAAATAAAAAAAGCAAATTATTGATGATTATGATTCAAATCTGTCTAAAAATGAGCATTAGTTCTGGCTACATTCAAAAGAAAAAAAAACCTGCTTCGGATAGGTTTTCCTAAACGTTAAACCGACTGCTTTAGAGCGTTTGTTTCTAAAAACATTAATATAGCTACGAGAAATTACTGTTTCAGTCTTTACATTTGCCTTTGTTCATGGATTGTTATTTTTGTTATAATATTTATAGTAAATAGGACTATGTATTCCTTATTGATGATTTTAATAGTACCCATTTTTTACCGAACCTAAAGTGGTCCTAAAAAATAGCACGGATAACTAAATACGGAAAAGAATTTAATGATGTTTATAATAGTAACCCTTAATTTCGTGAAAAAAAATGCTAATTTATTGGTAACAAACTACAGTTTCCAAGAGTGTTTTATAGTGAGTAATTAATTTTACGTTTGTCGACAAATTTAAACCTTTTGGTATTTTTGTAAATGTTTTACATTTAAAGATATTATTAATCAGGGGACATTGAAGTTTTCTGAAAACGAAATAATTTTAAAAAGGCGAATGAAAAGTGTTAGTGATTTCGAATTGACAAAAATGATATTCAATGAAATCTTCAACCATTATTCTGAATGCGATAAGTTTTTATGTTTTAATGCCCATGTCAGTTACATTTTATAAAATTGTTGTTACAAGTGTGTCAGCTACAGTTTGAAGAGAGAAACAATGTCACTTGAAACTCTGAAACGCTAATCTGAATTTTGACAAAATGTGCCTTGTAGAAGGGTAGATTTTCTGAAATACTTTTGCAAGTTTGCACAAGGTGCTACAGTTAATTAACATACTCTGTTGGCATATAAACTTTTCACTCATGATATTATCCCTCTTGAGATCTACTCCCTGTATTTAAAATTCATAATCCATCTAAGAAATGTGAGTTTTACTTTATCCAAATCAGCAGTATATATAATTCGGTATGCATCACTGCTGAACTCGTATATACTCTCATAAAACAATTGAATTAATCTGTATTGTAAAGTAATATTTTTTCCATGTGAAGATTCGATAAGACTATTAGTTGTTTTTAAAGTATCATGGTATTTCAAGATAGCTGTTATAATTAAAATACAAGTTCATAAAGAACATAATTAATAATTTATAATAAAACATAATTAATGTAAGAACAGAAATAAAAAAAGGATATATATATTTAATCCTTATTATTTATAGTATACTCACTATTTATAATTTTGCAATATTAGTATTATTATTATATTTTATTTTCCATTGAGATATATGGTACTTATATGTACCAAAATATACATCATTTGATACTGTTTTAGTTTGAGGCATGAGCTACAACTGCGAACAAGATTTAGAGATAAAGCAAGTTGCTAAAGATTCTAGGACAAGAGCATTAGCCTATATAAAAAAGTCGTTGCAGTAGGTACTATATTTTGTGAACAAAGATTATATAACTTACATTTTTGGTGTTTCCATCAAGACTAAAAACCTTGTTTATTTATTAATTTTTGCGTTGAAGAATTCATTTTTATGAGATGAAATTTAAACTTTAATTGTCAATATAAAACTTTAATTAAACATTGTATTAATTTCAGTTACAGGAATCAAAATAGCTCCAAGTGATAAATTTTCCGTGATTAATACGTTGTTAACTATCAACACTGTAGTAGGTATTTGTTTGTTTTATACTAATTAATAATAAAAATTCATTTCAAAATTAAAAGAAGAGGGACATTACTAAACCTTTATTTAAAACACAAAATCTATAACAATTATACCTATATCTAAAAAAAACATAATATATTGTAAAAACAAATAATTTTGTTTTATGAATGTTAATGTATGTTATTAAATATCTTTTTCTTGTTGTTAAAATGCATTTCTAAAATTCTAAATTTATTGGAATTATAGAGAAAATGTATAAAAAGGACTCTACCTATATTGTAATTTACGAAATTATTCACCTAAATATAAGCTAAATAATGGTTTTACATAAGCAAAAATACTTAAAAAGATAGTTCGTAGGCTTCTAATCCTCGCTGTGCTGACTCGGAGACTAGTTTATGTTTGAAATGTTTACACCAACGGCTAATGTTTGAAATGTAAATCCGGCTAATCCGGTATTTTGACTGCAAACGTGTCATCTCGAAAGCTGTCGCGTCACAAATCTGGTGTACGACGTACTCAAAAGAATACTATCCCCAACCCAGCTGATGTGAAACCATGCTCTGTAGCCAAAGTGACAAATTGTTTAGTAGTTTTCCCTTATTACGTTTGTGAGGTTGTGCAAAAAAACAAATTGACGACATTATACTTTATGAACTCATAGGCTACTTGTTATACCTGGATTTCTATAAAAAAATGTATTCAAAATATAAAGTTGAGTAAAACTAAGAAGTTTTGTTTATATTCCTGGTTAAAGGTGACAAAATCATGAAAGGAAATGTTAAAGAGAAATTTTAGAGAATCAGTTATTCATGTCATTGTCTATGTTGTATGTAACGTAAAAACCTATACGTTTTTCCTATTTCAAATATTTTCCTTTGTTGTTCAAGTTTAAAAATTAAAGTATTACCAAAAATAACTACATATATAGACTGTGCAAAAAAATACGTATTTATTATTTAGCAAAAAAACAAATCTTCCGTTGTCTTTAAAATTAATTCTAAAAAGACTTGTAAAACGTTTAATTACTTTATTCCTGTAATAAAGTTTCTAATATGTTTTGATTTTCTACGTTAGGATCCAGTTTTTCTAAGAAATCTAGTTGATAATTATTTCCCGGTAGAAAATATTTTCCTTGTTCAAAGTTTTAGAAATAATTATATGATTTTCGTTTCCAGACAATTACATTATCGGATATACTTATTTAATTATATTTGTTCATGTTTCCATCGGCTATGGTGATAAATGTATTGAATAATATATCTTTTACCGATCAAGTTTGAAACAGTTATTATATTTTAAATTAATCGCGCTTTGCTTGAACATGAATTAATTACGTTTTAACATCAAATAATATTTATATTGTTTGGTAACTAACTCCGAAATTAATTAAAATGAATCAGTATACGGACATGATATAAAAACTGTTTCATCCTTTACCTGCATCCGTTAATTAAATGTTTTGAAATTAATTACATCTTTACTCTTACATATATAAATTTGTTTGAGAAAGTCAATATGCTTCACAAAATACATTGAATAAATTTATAGAAGGATATTTTTGGTAGAAGTTCATAAACGTAATAAACTAAACAATAGTCACTGCAAACAAAAAAAAACTATAAATAACAATCTATGCACACGCGTAGTGTATAAAAAAAATCTTCGATAAAAAAGTAATAAAAGTACATCTTCTTGGGTGCCGATTTCATAATTTGGGTTCTTCGAAAATGTTCAGCTGCACCTGTTTTAATAATGATATAAATTTACATTTCCATTTAATCTTTAATCCTAACTCTCAATATTTGACTCAATCGTTTATAGTAATAAAAAACCTAACTTTTAGCATGGTTTAAAAGCAAATTTTTTGAAATAATTCTTGTATATAAATATTTGTATTCACACGTATTCACTCGATTTATTAAAAATTTATAACTGAATTATAGACATAAAAATATAACTGTTTTTGTGCTTCTAGTGCTTCCGTAGAATGGTCACTTTTTATTTAATCGCCGTATTATGTAAGTAACGTAATTATTGAAGAGACTTATTGCTTATGAACCGAAAACTAATATTTATATTAGGAAGATACTCCTTGTATTTACTACAGAGAACCGTTCCTTACTACAGAGATTTCAATTAATTTTATAATATATTATTAAAATTGGTGAACAATAATTGGATAGTTTTTTGATCTCATTCCAATGCGAAAACAGCACATATTGTATTGTATAAACATATCCTTCTGAAATCTAAGATGGTGTTTTTCTTCAACATGTGGAAAATTTAATTTATTCTGGGAATATCATTTATTTGTGGGTTTATATTTTTACTGATACGTTGATGATTGTAATCTTCTTATAACCAAATAAAAAGTTAGAGTTGCTTTATTTATAATCGATACTTAAGGAATGTGTTTGCTTCGTCATTTGTTTTACATTTTATATAGAATAATTTCCCACTTATATATACTATACAAATTTTTATTCATATAATAAAATACGTTTCTATTCATTCAATCAAGTTCAAATACATTTGTTGTAACCTATGGTTGATGTCAATTGGCGTTGGTACGTTTTCTTTAATATTTATTCATTGATTAAATTTTAAAACACTTGGTACCCCGGTCGGATTTAATCTACGTAACTAATTTTTTGAAATCCAGCACTTTGGCACTGAGCTTACCCTCTACAGCTAAAAATCTGTTACTTAACGATGTGTATGATATTATAAGAGAAAGGCTCCTGGCAATAATAAAGCATTATAAGAGATGGATGGAATAGGATATTATAGACACCATCAGAAGTTAGTAACGAAGATAGGGGAATAAATGGTAACAAAAAATATAGTCCAACACCTTATGCTACATAGAGAGGTAAATGGAATCAATACAGAATAGAAACACAAAAACAATACCTATTCAAATCGTTACACTTTCTGCAGCAGATATAAACCTCTAAAACTAATATAACACTTCAATTTAAAGGCGAAACAAATCAAGAGCTACGTTTTTACGAAAATACAGTTATTTGTGTGGAATACATATAATTCTAAAATAGGCAATAGACCTACTGGAAAATAGACTTTTATGACAAAACTTTTATGTTTTCGGACAGTTTTAACTAATTGTAAACTATTTACCCTAAAGATGTGTTTTCCATCAACTATTCATGTTGGATTACGAAATAGCTTTGTAGAAGAAAATTCCTTTATTTATTTAGCTGGAAAAAGAGAGAGCCAAATATCTCTTGGTTGGAATAATATTTTCCTTAACCGTTACAATGTTGACACATCGAAGGCTGCATTAACATCACTGTGAAGTAAGTTTTCCTTGGTAGCACCCGAGACTCTTACCTTCCTCGATATCTATTGAACTGTAGATCAAGATCAAATACCAATGTAATTTGGTAATTTTATAATAGGCTTTGTAGAAACGAATGTATTTGTTGCTACATAGTAGAGTGTCTCCTTTACTTGGAGAAGAAAGAGGGAGTAATAACTTATCCTAGAAAGATATGGACACTAGTCTTAAGACCTTCCTAAAAAGTAAGTATACTTTTTTTAGATGAATATAAATGCTCCTATGAGCTGATTTACTTTATCCTAAATTCGGCGGTTTATAGCTTTGATAAATTATGCAAGCCTATCCCATTATTATTATTTATTATAAAGTCTATAACAAAAGGATAGAATACAATATAGGCTATGTTTCTTAACATACAACAGCAGGTAAACAGCTCCAACCGAAAAAAATAGTTGCAAACCTCTTTGAGGTTGCTGTTAACTAAGTGCAGCGTTTTATCCAACTATTCGCTAAAGAACCAAGTGTGAAGGTAAGTGATATTAGTGAACAATCCCCTATATATCCTCTTAGTGAAAGGCCTTAATTCCAGTTACGTGTAGGAGGTATTTTTAGGAGATAAGGTTGTTTAGATCACTGCTTGAGACAGCCGGTAAAAACATTCTAATTTGGTTTTAGTTCCCATGGAATAAATATCCTATATTATTAAGTTATTTGTCTGTGAGTTGTCAGGGTTATACACCTTTATATGAAATAGGTCCATTATGTTGGTGATAATATTTGATATGCAAATTAATGTTATTTAGGAACAAAAAAAAAATGCGAAAAAATAATGATGCTTGTGTATTAAATAGAAATATTTAATTTAAATTTTTATGTGTTTTATTTCTTAAAAGTTCGATTTACTGGTTATATTTTGAAACTAATGTTTTTTCTAATTTATTATTCTTAGAATCTGAAAAATCTTTATATTTAAGGAGACAAGTGATCAATGACTTATAATGATTTTTGTAAATTGTGATTGAAGAACAGAGATAGATATCATACAATAAATTTGAAAGTGATTTTACATACTTGAGTATAAAAAAGTACTCCTCCTAAAATATCAAAATAATAGATTCTTATATATAATTGAAATATCTGTATTTTATTAATGAAAGATAATATTTTACATTTATACTGATAACCCAAAACTGAAAAGTGACTAAAGAAATATTAGATGCTTCCATGCCTTCCATAATAACGAAGCATATAATGCGAGTATTTATATAAGTATATAATGAGTATTTACAAAAGGAAATAATTTACAATCGTGAAGCAGATAATTTTTATCGTTTGCTAAAATACTGCCTTCACAGCTGTTTCATTGTTTTATACTTCTAGTTTAAACAACTTCAAGTGGACATTTTGGATTGAAATTCCTTCTATTACAGCATACTCTATATATCTCGTACAGATTTTCAATCGACTATTAAATACGTTTTTATTTATCCAATCAAGTTCAAATAATTGTGTTAACCTATAGTGGATGACAATTGATGTTAGTACAATTATTTCAAATATTTATTAAGTAAATGAAATAAATTTATTAAACTATAAAAATTTACAACGCCAAGTCGGATTTGAACTGAGTATCTTCATGTTCGAAGTCTAGTGCTTTGGCCTTCATCCCCCTCTTCTATAGCTTGAAATGTACTTGTTAAATATTATTATGAATTTGTTTCTGCGCCCACCAGGTTATGGTCGAGACCTCTACTGTACAACCCTAAATTTTTGGCATGGTTTTAACAATATCTTAAATAGTGCTCAAATATTTAAAATGAATGAAAAGAGCTTAATGAACCATTGTTCGAAGCTTCCTTCACAAATGGACAACGCGAAGGGAAAGCAAAAAGAAACTAAAACAAAATGCAAGGGAAAAAAGAGTGTATAAATAGTAAACATAATAACTTGATAGTACAACACTATACACAGAAAGGAAAAACAAAAATTGCAATGATATTATTTTCACACCTAGTTTTGTTATTATGACATATGTATATACATATTTATATTAACTGTAATTTAAAAGTAAAAAAAAATAAAAATGAAAATTTTCTTTGTTGACTTAAATAGGAATTGACTTTTAAAAAAGCTATTTTAAATTACTTGATAGTCAACAACTAAATAAATTGATTTTTTATAATTTCTACGATAAATATTGTTGTTTTTATATATGTCAAGTATTAGAGTGAAGTACAAAAAAGCCTAATAACTAAAGCGAGTTTTTTGGTATATCATTGAAATTTGATATAACTTACTATCTTCACACATAATTCTATAGTAATGAGACTGCTTGATTTTAATATCGGTATTTCTAATTATTTCAATATCTCGTGCCATTACAATAAACCTTTTAAAACACTTAATAATCTTTAATGTTGCTTAAATGTTGATGCTATATATAATTAATAAATTTAAAACATTTCTAAAACAAGAATACATTTAGTGCATATATTATTAAAAGCTTTTCGCCGATAAAACAGTACCAGCTTCTTCAGGAAAATAATTATCTAGCCTAGATAAAAATCTAGTTAGATAACTATTTTCCTGAAGATGCTGATACTGTTTTATCGGCGAAAAGCTTTTAATAATATATGCATTAAATGTATTCTTGTTTTAGAAATGTTTTTAATTTATTAACTATATTACAAGAAAACATATCACCATATTATATATATATATATATATATATATATATATATATATATATATATATATAAGAGAGAGTATTATTATTATTATTATTTGTAATAATTGTTACGTGTAGTTACCTTAATATGAAGATTAAAACTTCCTAATAAGGCTATAAACTGTAAAATGATATAACTGTATACAACTGTGGCTTAATGTTTAATATAAATAAATGAAACCTCTATACCACAAATGACTTTTTTCTATTATTTAAAACCTTATGTACATTTCGACGGTATAGCAATCATACTCAGAGGTAATTTACAATAAAAGTACTTCTATTTTTATTGTAAATTACCTCTGAGGATGATTGCTATGCAATCGAAATGTACATAAGGTGTTAAATAAAAGAAAATATTCATTTGTGGTATAGAGGTTTCATTTATATAGATAAACTGTAAAATGGTTTTGGAACAACCAACGTGAAAGGGATTATTAATAAGGAGTAGCAATATATTTTATAGCAACATATTTTATATTGGAAATATATTTAATTGCATTCATATCTATTATATATTGCTGTCAAAAATGAATGACGTTCCCTATTGCAATAGAAAAATAATCTTAATGTGAAAATATCCTTAAATTTTGCAAATAAAACAACTTTAAAACTAATAAAAAATATGCATGTAAGTTTTTATTTATATAATAATCTTTCCTTGAGAACTTATGTTACATTTAGAAGAATAAAAAATAATATTGTTGATCAATGCATCTTATTAATGATCAAATTGTACATACGAACTTACATTAAATATTAACCAGCGCCTAAGAAGATTTTCATCAAAAACTTTAAACAAGTTCATGACTTTTGCATTTTAAATATTAGACGTAAAGGAATAATATTCTTATTTGAGATAATATGTAATTAAATATTTAAAACAACCTATTATATTTTAATTATTTTGAAAAAGTTTAAAATAACTTTAAATAAACTTTTAATGAATGTTCTGTTTATTTATGATGTTTTGTTCCATGAAACGAATTTAAAATCACTAAACTGGTAAAGATTAAAAGAAATATTATTTCAAGTGCTTGGAAAACAATATCAGTTTTTGTATAAAGTGATATATATATATATATATATATATATATATATATATATATATATATATATATATTACGTTTTCTGGTTTAATAATTTAAAACAACATAGGTTATTCAAATACAAGAATATTTATTAATTTATATTCAATATAAATATTTAATATTTAAAATAAAAAATTTAATAAATATTCTTGTATTTGAATAACCTATGTTGTTTTATTATATATATATAATGAAATAAGAAGATTTTATAAGTTATTACTACTATTTAATAACTGTAGTTTGAGCGTTTCTAACATAATAATTTTGATTTTATTTAGTCAATATCATCCTGTATTTTTAAGGTAATATTAGTCTTGTTAATCATAACTATTTTTTTAAGTAATGCTAGAGGTTTAACAAATATTAGGAATCCCTTTTTCGAAGCTTTTCTTGAATCTTGAAATTGAAACTTGACTTATATTGTACCTAATGTCTACTGTTACGAATATATAAATTAGAAATAATGTATACTACTTCTCATCATCACTCCTATGGCGTCCCCTGTAATACTAGCACACTACCAGTTCTAGCCTGTTTGTGACACAATTAATTAATATACCAACTACCCCATACGCTTCCCGCATAATTAATGTTTCCCCATATACCTCTGCTATGTGTTACGTAATCCATAGGGCAGAAATTACTATTAAGCAAACATTGTACGTAAATCATGGTTTGAAAAAAACAATATATATATATATATATATATATATATATATATATATATATATATATATATATATATATATATATATATATATATATAGTGTACATTAGTTTAAGACTAGCAGAGCTTCAATTTACAAAATCAGAATTCGGATAGTCATAAACTAATGTTAAAGTGATTGATTACGTTTCACCGAACGTAATGGACTACAAAATTAAAGAGTATATTATCAAGAGTATATTTCGTTGTTTAATTATCAACCTAAAAAACGAGAGTGGGAACACAAATTTAGGAATCAAAATCGATATCGAAAATATTAAGGTAGCGGCCCATCCATATTGTTAACACACGATAATTAAACGAAACAATCAATTAATACAATTTTTATTAATAGTAAATTTCCACTGAAGTCAAGAAGGATCATTTTATCATTCTTTGCTTATTTCCACTTCGTTTATTTCATTCATTTTAATCCTGTCACCACTATTTATGATATTTTGTGGTAACCATGGCAACAGTTTAAGGTTCTGCTACGCAGGTTTTGCCGACAACCAGATGGGAGGAAAAACTTCATATGCATCTTTGAGAAATTAATTTTTGGATATTGGAAAGTTGGAGCAAAGCCAAAGCACACTAGGCTATGAACCTGATGATTCATATTTAGAACCCCGATATTCCTCCAAACCTATAAGTTTAATTATTGAATAAATATTTGAAAAAATACTTATTTCAGCAGCCTCAAGATTTCGATATTTGAAAAACATGATTAACATCAATTACCATCCAATATAGGATTTTAAAAAAATGTATTTCAATTTGATTGGATGTATACAAACGTATTTTAATAACGACTGAATATTTGTACAAGATATATATCAAGAGAGTGCGAGCTAATGAAAAGAATTTAATACATAGAGAATGCATCATTATAAACACATATTGTGCAAAAAAAACAAACTCATTCGGGTTTTATTTGAGCACTCGAGATAATTATTGAACAATGATAAGTCGGGTATTGATAAGTTGAATAATGATAGTGATACATAATGCTATATACATAAGAATAACTGTGCGGAGTGTGATGCCGCTTATGTTTCTGAGAATAAGAGACACGTTAGTGTTCGTGAGTATGAGAGTAATAGTAGGAAGTATAAACCCTCTTCCTCTCGTGTTTTCTTTGACATAGTAAATGTTTGGGCATAAATTTAATTAATTTTGAAAATTCAATTTTACTAAATAATGAGCCCAACAGGATGAAGAGGGACTATTTTGAAGCTATCCATATTAACATAAATAATGGTATAAATATTAAAAATGATTTTGTTAACTTACAGAGTATGTATAAGATATGGTTATATAAATTTAAAAAATCCAAGAATTTGTTAATGTTTGTTGTATGATATAACATTTTTTTTGTTTTAAGGTTTTATGTGAGGGTTATTTGTTTGGGTGATTTTCATGTGTGTATATTGTATATAAATGTGTTGTTCTCTCTGTATTGTTACAGTTTTAATTATATTTTACATGTATATATGACTCACACCACGTTAGTGCCTTATGTTGTTATATTTTTACTTAAAGTTCAATGATTTTTTTAAAGTTTTTAAATATTTGTGGTGAGTGTACTTGTATTATATGTGTATCTGTAATGCCATATAAATTTGTTTTCTGGCTTAGTAAGGACAACCAATTAACTGCCGAAACGTTGCACTAAATAAATAAATTCCCACTAGATACTCAACTAGATTATTATTTACTCAAAACAATATCATTTTCAAACACATAAAATATTTTGTAATACATTTCTAATATACAAAATATTTATTAAAAGAAGCAAGTTCTTTTCAACGTTTAAGTGATCAATGAAATAGAAAAATTACAATTAAATTATTGTCAAAATCTCCAATACGATAAATATAATCAAAAACACCTAATATTTTAAGTTACGCAATCTTAGGTAACTTTTAATACCAGGTATTTTTAACCAATTTTGTGTTATTTTTTTCAATATGTTTATTGTAATATATTGTACCTCTGTGTTCTAGGACACAGAGCTATATATATGAACAAAACGTCACTAAATAAAGTTTTATTATAGAATTGTTTTTAATTTAGTTTTATACCAAATTTAATGTAAACCTTGATTATATTATATTATAATGTAATTATTTATTGATAATTTGTGGGTCCTAGTATTGAAAGTTATTTTTATAAAATAATGTAACATTAGGGTATTTAAAATCAATCATATATTATGCGTTTATAATATATACCATATCCATTATTTATATTCTATTTATAGACAAATTTGTAGGCCGCCTAAATGTATCCCTAAATATATCAAGTTATCCATTGTATAGATTCACAATGTATAATTATACAACTACTGTATTCATTGAAGTCAATAAGGGGAAAATTAACAATTTCCATTTATTGAAATTAAAGTTTACCACACCTTTTAAGGGGAATCTCAGAAAAAACTCAATATCAATCAATGAGGAAGCTGATTTTAGAACTAACCTTTCAGTTAGCTTTCTAAAATTTCCAGAGAATATTAATGACAGCTATGAGACCTTCTGGATCAAAAATTAGTTAAAGTAAAAGTCGAAAAGAACCAGGACTCTACTTGATCAGTCAAAATAGACTTTGCCAAATTAGTGGCAAAGGGTTTAAGAAAAACTGCCAATAGATACATACATATACACACACATATATATATATATATATATATATATATATATATATATATATATATATATATATAATATTAGGTATTTAGTTTGATCTTTGCATGTTCCAAACAAATTCAAACTATACCCGGACGTTCAAAGGAGTTCTAAAAACGATGTTGAACTTTATTCAGAATTAGCTGGCGATTATTGTCTGGAAATAACTAATTTTATTACTGGAGGTTTATATTTTGAGATTCTTCGTTTTACTAGTAAACACCATTTGATAAAATTCGTTACGATAAAATTTGTTAAAACATTATAACGTATTATTTCCTATTTAAATTTCAAAATTCACAAAGTGTGTAGTACTGGAATAAACTATAATATCTACAACTATTATACACTATTGTAGACTGTGTAACAAATTACACATTGCAAACAAACTATAGCTTATGTTTAAAGTGATTAAATTAATTTAACCGATACATACATATAACCAAACATGTGATATGTTTCGTTCCACTAGTCGAGAAAAATATACTACAAAGATTTTTTGTTAAAATTACTCTTCTATTCAGATATGAGTGTCAATATTTACAGAAAAGCAGAAACATATTTACCTAGAGAGATATGGTTTACAATACAGTATGTATAAGAGATTACGCTATGTTTTTTTTCTTTACACACACACCCATATATATATATATATATATATATATATATATATATATATATATGTATATATATATACACATATAACATATATATATATATATATATATATATATATATATATATATATATATATAAACACAGCGTAATCACTTTGATTTATATATATATATATATATATATATAGTGAAATACTAGACTTTATGTAAATTAGTTGAGCAGAGAAAGTAAAATATTTTAAAGCTGTAACCCTGTAGTATATCCTTGAACGTATTTTAGGTAAAGTAGATCACGTCGTTATTCTCAAAAACTAGGACAAGCAAAATGTAAAATTAGGCAAGATTGTAATTAAAATGTCATTATAGAATTATGAATTTCGTCGTCAAAATTACCTATTATACAACGCCAGAATTACTAGAATCCTACCTCTTCGTATAACTTTAGTATCACACTGGTACTGAGTGTTAGAATTATTCTAGTTCTGATATTGTGTAATAAAGATATGTAACAATAAACTTTGGAAATTTGAAAAAATGATTTAGACAATATATAAGTTTAGATTATTTAATTCCTGTTTAGGGCATATAAAATACAGCAGACCTAAATAAATGTATGCAATTAGTTGAATAAATTTACTGAAGCATAAATAACATTAAATTACTGAATATTTATAGTTTATATTTGTGGTTAAGAAATAGGCATTTCCTAATATATTACAACATAAAGGTTATAAATAAATAAGCAGTTTACGAAACCTCTGCGAAGTTTTATTTTTTTAAAATAATTTCTAAAATTGATAAAAAGGCACACTTGTAAACTCAAGGGAAATAGCAAGTAACGGTGTAAACAATTTTTTTCGTTAAATCTTGACTTGTTTGTTTCGCTTCCACATAAATTCAAATTAGAAGGGCTCTTTGGAAACTTGTTCCCTTTATCTCCTCCGTGAATTGCACAAAGCTCTTTATAACATTGAAATGAAATCTCTTTGAACTTCAAATAGTCTTTTATTACCAATATTAGGGGTGTAAAAGCATTAAAAAAAAAATAATAGTTTGTAAAAAGGGAAAATCATAAACATTTCCAACCTAAATCATCGAAATAATATTAGTTAAAATATTTTAAACAAAATAGAAAATGAGAATATAATTTCTACTAACTAAAAGTATAAGAAACATGTTTTTTTCTAGCTATGCAAAACTATAATTTTGAAAAAAAATTGTGTGTAGGTTTAAAAGGACTTAATTCAAAACAAAATATTACTAATCAGTGCTTTAACTACTGTTATAAATAGTGTGTTACAATTTTAAGTGTGTAAACTTTGTTTAGTATTTGTTGATTGATGGATGTGCGAAATAAGGGGGGGGGTGGAAGGATAAGAACAAAATATTATTAATAATAGCAGTTATGTAAAGTACATATCTTTCCTGAGTAGGGAGTGTTGTGCTATGTAATTGATTAATTTCATTGCTTGACTTTGTATTTTTATCTTGATTATTTTATTTAACTTGTACGATAGCTTGACAATATGTTAGTAGTAGCCAAGCACTGAGGAAGGCGAATCTCGCTCGTTGAAAGAAACATTTGGGGACCTATTAGGCTACGTTTATTAACGATTCATATTCTTCCGACATAAATACGAAATAAATATTTATAACACAAAAATAGGTCTCCGTAGCTTTATATATTTTCCATTATGCATTCTTAAATGTATTAAATAATTTCCTATTAAACCTTTACTGGTTGTTGTATTAAATTTAGATATTTAAAGAAAACCTCTCGCGTTATGAATATCCAAATCCTAGTAGGAGAGTTTCTGCAAAAACTTACTAATATATATTTGCCTGATTCTCAAAAAATCAGAAATACTAAATATATAATTTAGTTTCTAATTACCTTTTACACATAACTTGAAAAATAGTGGATATATCCTCGTTTTCGTTTCGAAAGATTATATTATTTATTGTGAATATTTTTTTAAAATAAAATCCCCTTCATGCCTGATTTTACTTTTAGTTTGTCCTATTTATCGAGAATAACGAAGTAACCTACTTAACCTGGAAGACGTTAATGGAGATACTACAAGGCTTTAACATAAAAATGTTTATTTTCCCGCTCACCTAATTTGCATAAGGCCTAGTATTTCATAATAAATACACACACACACATAATATATATATATATATATATATATATATATATATATATATATATATATATATATATATATGTAATAATAATATATTTGTAATATATATATATATATATATATATATATATATATATATATATATATATATTGTATTTCAAAGTCTATGTATTTAGGTAAAAAACGATTTTGAATTTCTGTAAATTAAAACTTAAATTCTCTGTAGCAGATTAAATATAATGCAACCGAATATAATTACTTTTATTATATAAATACACTCTTTTTAGTATATTTTCCTCGTCATGAAGAATAAAACGTATTACATAATAATTTTATGCGTCATTAAAATAAATTTAATAACTTTAAACATTAACTATAGTTATGTTTGCAATGTATATTTTGTAATACACTTTACAATAGTGTATGATAGTTGTAAATATTATACTTTGTTTGAGTATTATATACATTGTAAACTTTTAAAAAGGAAAGTGTAAATATTATATTATAATGTTCTGATATTTTCCTCATAACGTACTTAAACAAATGGTGTTTACTAGTAGAACGTTAAATCTTAAAATAAAACAGATGGATTCTTCAAAGCTCATCAATATTCCGAAATAAAAGTCTTTTGTCTGGCAATAGTCTGTAAGCTATAGAGCTTTATAGTACCCTTATATTGCAAGACATTAAAATCCAGCAAACTCTGCAATAAGTTCAACATCGTTTTCAGGACTCCTTTGAACGATCGACTATAGTTTGAATATCTGGGTACGCTACAACTGAGTTCAATATTTAACGGTCTGCTCATTTAAAAATCAAGGTTTTAATTTATCACATTTATTACATAAAACGTTATCCGTGAATGTAAATTTGAAACATTTACCTCTAACAAATTACAACATTTTTCTCGCTATAAACAGACTAAATAAATTTTAAAAATATTTCATATAAATTATTGAAAATGTTTTATTTGCATAGGCCGGTAAAAGGATTGTGGGGCTTGTAGGGTGAAGGATCCTAAAGTTTGTACCAATAACCTGTATATATTGCACATAATTATTACAGTATCGATATTGTATCTAGTTACTACATATATTATTGATACTTGCAGGGCGAAAATTAGTACGAAGATAAAGTAGAAAATGATCTCAAACGGATCATTTTTATAAAAGGTTGTGCGGTGGTAAAATATTTCAAATACTGGTAAAAATATTAGTAGGAATGCTCAAACAAGTATTGCTATTTATTATTTATAGTAGTAGAAATACTTTAAAATATAAAATCATATATATATATATATATATATATATATATATATATATATATATATATATTAATACATTTTCAAACAGCCATATAAATTCTAAACCTAAAATAGTCTAAAAATCTTATTCCATTATTATGTGATAATTTCTTTAAACATTTAATAGTGACCTGGAATATTGTGAAATTAACTCATGTTTCAGTGAAAGAAAAAAAAAGTAATAGTGAACGAAAGAGGCAACAAGAGATCAGTGATGGGATGAGGGAGGCTGGTCTTATTGCGCTATAAAACAATGTATATAGCAGATCATTTTGTAAGCAGATTTGTCCTTGTTGCATGGAAATAAATTAAATCAATTAAATTTGAAATTAAATTCCATGTTCCAATTAATTCGAAATTTAACATCGAAGATCATTGACAATTTATTTTATAAACATCCTATCGTAATAAAGTATTATTATTCCAGTTATTAAATGTATGTAAGAAGAATCCGTATTATATATATATATATATATATATATATATATATATATATATATATATATATATATATATATACATATATATATATAAATAATACAAACAATTATTAAAATTCAAACAATGTTTTTCTGTAGCTGTAAGTTTTTTGTTTGTAATTTCTATAAGAGTATTAGAATGAGATTTATTATTAATCATATTGTTTCAAAATGAATGCAACTTGAGGGTTATTTCATTTCACACTAAGGATAATGTGAATTTGGAAAATTCTGTTTAATGAAAGAAACCGTTAATGAATGAGCATTTAGTTGAAGAGTATTTAAATATTTCAACCCTTTTACACTATTATTATAACTTAACAATATAATATTCATCACACAGGTCTATACAACAATTATTATACGACATTTTGGCAGAAATATAATTGCAATAACAAATTAAAACTTTTATTTTCAATTTTTTATGACTCTTTTTTGTAATATTATCATATTAATAATATCTGAATATTAGTATTTGGAGGTACAATACTTTTACGAATGCTATTACAGTAAATGTATCGTTATTCTCTATTATTGTGTCATTCTTAACTTTTAACCGTACAAATAATGTCATTGTCGACAGAAAAAGGGGCTGAAGCTGATAAATGTTTGAACATTAAGAATGTAATTATAAATCCTTTTTCTAAAGATTTTGGAGCTTTCATGATACATTTGTGTAGAAAAATTAATAAAAAATGTTTGTAATTATAACGGTTAAATGTAATTTGTTTTATAAAATGATTTAAATATGCCTTTCTAATATATAAAGTCGAATCTGTTATATTTAATAGCAATGGTTGTGGTTTAATTTATGCTACATAGGTTCTTCTTGGAAAGTATCATTGAATGAAGAACATAGCTGAGAATCCGTTTAATGTTATAAATCTGTTCTTGGCGTCTCTGGACGCTTGTCAAATCTAACAGTTCTAATCAAATGGGGGTTTTCACAACAAATATATATAAAAAACTTTGTCTTTAAAACAATTCTGGAAATGTGTATATTTATAAATTAAAAAAAAACACTAATTGTGAAGCATGTAGGAATTTTACTAGGAAACTATATAATTAACCTCAAATTGTTGAAATTTTTAAATGACTAAATTTTGTTATTATTTCTTAGTATATTTTCAAAAATATATTTTTTTAACTGCAAAGTTTGGTATAAAAACATTATAATGACGGTATTGAGGATATTAAATGAATTCGATCATATTATAATAATGTTTACAACAATCATAATTTTAATTGTAGACTGCGTCTAAAATTTCTCAAAATTAATTACATAAATTATAAAATAAATGTATGTTTCCATGTTTCTCATACCTCATATATAATGAATACTAAATGATAATGGGTATGAAAACAAGTAAAAAAACGACTACAAGCACGATAGAACCATTATTAAATAAAGTCTTTCCCTATCACAATTTGTTTAGAGTTAGGGTTATCTCAAATTTGCAATCGATTCTTTTATTCAAATTTAAACTCACTTTGAAAGCAGATCCCTTTTTTCGCCATAAAAAAAATTTACGTGCTTAGAAACTATTCAAATAAAGATAAAAGGCGATTAATGCAAATAAACGTCCGAAATGTTGTTTTTATCTCCCCTAAATATTTCTCAAGTAGAATACAAGGACAAAAAACCTGTAGACCTACTATTCATAGCGTAGGTTGTTTGGTTATGCAGAAAGAGTTAGTTATCTTGGAAAGAAACATTAAAATTACTAAAGACGCAGGGTTATTAGTTTATAATCAATTATATTTTTTTGTTTTATAAGACAAAACCGACGAGACGAATAGTCGATTACATTATAATTAGTCGAAATACACAATTAAAGTAGAAATGTTTATTAATTCATTTTAAATTTATATATATATATATATATATATATATATATATATATATATATATATTAAACGTTATACATAAATATATAATATACAGTATAATATGTATATATATATATATATATATATATATATATATATATATATATATATATATATATATATATATATACAATTAAAAACATTTCAAAAACAAGAATACTTTTAATGCATATATTAATCTTGTTTTTGAAATGTTTTTAATTTATTAACTATATCACAAGAAAACATATTACCATATTAATATATTTAAAAACAAGAATACTTTTAATGCATATATTATTCTTGTTTTTGAAATGTTTTTAATTTATTAACTATATTACAAGAAAACCTATTACCATATTTATATATTTAATTTATATATATATATATATATATATATATATATATATATATATATATATATATATATATATGTATATATATATATATATATGTGTGTATATATATATATATATATATGTATATATATATATGTATATATATATATATATATATATATATATATATATATATATATATATATATATATATATATATATATATATATATATATATATATATATATATATATATATATATATATATATATATATATATATATATATATATATATATATATATATATATATATATAAAATAATTTTTCTTGTTTAATAATTTAAAACAACATAGGTTTTTCAAATACAAGAATATTTATTATTTTATATCCAAATAAAGGATATAAAATAATAAATATTCTTGTTTTTGAATAACCTATGTTGTTTTAATATATATATATATATATATGTATATATATATATATATATATATATATATATATATATATATATATATATATATATCATATACCTTAAAATATATAAGTTGTAATATTCGTATAAATGTGTATCTATTTATATAAACTAATTATATGTATGTATTTATTGTTATTTGTGAATGCATCAGTTTTAGGCACAACGCTATTGGGATTTTCAGGTGAATAAATTTTTTTCAGTGCAAAGCTCCTTAACGCTATAGTAAAACCAAACCTCCATCTAATAATAAGAAACAGATAAAAGATGAGAACTTGCCTGCAAAATGGACCAGTTCTTTCAGACTATAGGTATAAACCCACTAACTTTGAAACTGTCTAACTGAAGATGAAAACAAACGAACAAAAATTTCATTATTACCATGGAAACTAATTCTGGTGTAGTTAAAAGATGTACTATCAGGTAAGAAAATATGCAAAAGATTTGTTTAAAGGCAATGTTTTATGTCATGTCTTCAGGCCAAGTAGTGTTTGTCTCCTAGCTTTATCCCTATCCCTTAAAGTTAAATTGCCTCATGGCTATTCAAGGAATGTTAGCCTACGTGATTATGGTTTTTCACTTATGCTGAAAACAATTACTGCTAATTACATCCTTTACCTATAACAAATAAATCTATATAAACATTTCATCTTGGCTTTAATCCTTTTATCTGGTGCGTGTAGTTTATAATGCAGCCTTTTCCATTAAGAATGTGACATGCCACAAGGTTAGTCGTATTCGTCACTGTCAAGTACAAATTTAAAAACATTGAACACCTTAACTAATAAAAATATACGATTAAATGTTTATATTTGCAAGTATAATTGTAGGTAATACAATTTCATTTATTTATTTGAGAGCTACTTCACTCAATGGAATAGAGTATATCTTACACTTGCTTATAGCTGGAGCAAAAAATATCGGTAAGGTCTTGTACATGTTTTATAAACAATTTAGCTAATGCGTCCACTTTGTTTTTAAAACATACAGTATTTTATTTGCTATGAATTAATTTACAAATAAATTTCCGTACATGTAACAGGTTAGAATTTACCTTGTTATTTTTTGCGGTTCAACGCTTCTAATCAAATATAAAATACCATTACACGGCAACAGTCTTACTATAATAAATAACAAACAAATAATACTATAACTGTATAATACTATAACAACTGTGACATATTGTTTAATTTAAATGAATGAACTCTCTATACCACAAATGATTTTTTCTTTTATTTAAAACCATTATGCACATTTCAATTGCATAGCAATCCTCTTCAAAGTTAATTTACAATAAAAATACTTATTGTATTAATACTTTAAGTTATAAAGTATGTTCATAGTAAATTACCTCTGAAGATGATTGATATGCAATTGAAATCTACATAGGGTTTTAAATGAAAGAAATGGTAATTTGTGGTGTAGAGGTTTCATTTATTTAAATTAAATAATACTAACTCTAACAAACTCTAGCCATTTAGCATGTTGAGAAATGTTGTTATTAATACATTATTGTTAATACTACAAAAAGTTAGAAAACACTGCCAGAGTAAGGCCTTTCTAGTACAATCAGATTGGACTTATAGGGTTTATCAATATTCTGATGGGTTTTATCTACCGCAAGACCGATAGCTATACAGACAGAGCATATTTCCGCTTCGCTCGGATGAGAAAGAATATTTATGGTAAGTATATTAGGCAAAATACAAAAAGTTATTAAATATACATATATAAAATATAAACAAATGATATATATATATACACAAAATAAACGCATTTTAATACACAATATATCATATCGTACATATTACCTTCGATATTCTTCGAGTTGACTCATGGAATTGGAGGAGCATTAGAAACAAATTATATATTTACAAGATAAACACATTTTAATACACAATATAAACACACTTTAAGCTTTATCATATCATACATAACATCTTAAATATCGGTCGGTTGTTTTGTTGGAGTTAAAGTAACAATATAAGAATTGTTCAGAACTTCTTTCTTAACTTCGTTGCGAGTTGTGGGTGGGATTGGATGGAGGTAAAATTAGAGTTCCTTAAGGATAACATGAAAATCTAGGAGCTTCTGGTACGGAATCTCAAATTTTCCCAAGGTTGAGTCCTGAGTCAATAGATGTCTCGTGTCCGAGAGCTTAAAAATGTTTTTTTTTAAATCAATAACCCTTTGGCAAAAAAAGAATTGTTCACGTTCGTGCTTGGTTCTATGAGAATAATATTTCAATTTTAGGGCTGATGGAAAAACAAATTTTCCTAACGTTGAGACCAGTGATCTAAAACCCCCCAAAAATAAAAAAATAATAAATTATTGGGTGAAAAAAATGTTTGTCTAGGCTCGTGCTTAGTTCAATATGAATATCATACAAACTCTAGGAGCCACTCTGGGGGATTTTAGTCCAAGGTTAAGGCCAGAGCCAGTCGATTTTTCGTGGCAAAAAAACCACCTCAAAAAATCAGAAAGGCTTATCAGAAAACAAGTATTACCCGGTCTGTGCTTAATTATTTTAGAGCATAAGATTATAGCTTTACTATAATATTCGTTGCTTCATGGTTTTTTATAATCATACTCATGGGGATACCTATTTGATGAAGTAGGTAGCCTACAACCATGAAGAAAACAAAAAACCTACTAGTCTCAAACAGCTTATTCCACTTTAGATAAATCAAACCATTTTCCCCCAAATTTCATTTTTCGCAAAATTTTCGAGACTGGCGCACGTTCTGGAAACTAAACGTTTTCTAAAGGAATTTAAGATTTTAGGGGATTTGTATTTTTTTAAACAAATTATCTATTTTAAAACTATTTAACAGTTTTCAAAGATAGTTAATTAAAATTCATATATTATTTTGTTTAAATAAAGAAATAACTAATTTAAAATGAATTTTTCTTTTTTTTAATAAATATTCACAGGTAGTATGAACTTTAATTATATATGATATGAACCTTGATGACCTGGATGGATGATGTTGTCAGAAGGATGAGCACTTCTGAGAAACTTAGGTTTACTCCAAGAAAAGCTCTATCCATTTTACAATAGTATCTTTAATAAACTGTACTACTAAGGTTAGATTGGATGAATGCTTTCCTAATTATAGTTTGGTTCACTTAGTACGATTTACAATGAAACAATATATGAAACACATCGCTAGCTTTGTTTGACAAGTTTCTAACTAAATCAGTCATGTTTTGAGAATAAAGCCTTTATAGATTTGTATTTGTGCTGTAGGAACAGTATATAGTAGATAATAATTAGTTTTATATGGGTGTAATTTTAAAAATTAGTAGGGCCTACAATATTATTATTTAATGTATCGTTATATAATAATATATAAAAAGGCATTGTTAAATATTTTGCCATATAACGGCAACATTGATTTCCGGAGGACCTTAAATAATTAAATAAATGAAATTGACGTTTTGTACATACCTCACTGGGCGAAGTACCACCACTTTTCGGACAGTTATTCGGGTGCACCCTTTCCCGCACTTATCAATTTCCTGTTGAACTTAAAGAAATCACTTATATATAAAATGTCACTATTAATGTTAAGAGTACCTTCTCCACACGACAGGAGAAACAAAGAGAGAGAAATGGTCTAAAACGAGCCTCGTTTAGAACACACAAAACTTCGTCACGTCGAGAGTGACGGGAGAGATGTCGTTTAACCGACGATTGGAATGGAACTGGGCGTACCGAACCTTGTACGAGACAAAGGTTGGCCGATAAGGAGTCCCTCTCTGAAGCATTTACACTGTCTTTTTAAATTATCTTTAATTTAAAGAAAAGTACGTAACATACCCGGGGCCTTGAATCCTCCTAGGATTCAAAGAAGAATACAATATAAGCTACCCCAGCATGAGAGAAAAAAAACAATAATTTTCAATAAACAAACTGAAAGTTCTTCACAAAAAACAAATGTACACTAAATAAAATAAAAATTCCCTTTCTAGAAACATGAGAAAAATAATAAGCTTATTCTGCACTAATGGGCAGGGGGAAAACCCTATGAGAAGGTCGAGTTATAAGTCCTTGCTGTGTCTTGAGCTGAACAACTCGCACCACACCGTCTGTGCCAGGGAACACTTGTGTCACTCTTGCCAATGGCCAAGAGAGAGGCGGAGTAGGTTGATGCACTAGCACTAGGTCGCCCACACGAAGGTTGTCTGTCGTTTCCGTCCATTTGGTCCGCT
Source organism: Prosapia bicincta (assembly GCA_036971475.1). Lineage (NCBI taxonomy): Eukaryota > Metazoa > Arthropoda > Insecta > Hemiptera > Cercopidae > Prosapia > Prosapia bicincta. The sequence continues at coordinate 344,484,107 of JBAIZL010000001.1, forward strand.
GCTGTAGAGTGTGAAGATATTCCAGCTGCCACCTTTTCCACACGCGTTGGTGAAAAGCATGGACGAGGTGCCAATGCTTAAGTCGATTAGTAGGGACTTCAGCCAGATTTCTTTCGGGTACGGCGACGAGTGGAGCTCCAATTAAAACGTGTCCTGGGGTCAGAGCAGTGAGATCGGAAGGATCGTTAGACAAAGGTGTGAGTGGTCGAGAGTTGAGGATTGACTCGACTTGAGTTGTCAGAGTCATGAATTCGGAGAGAGTTAGAACGTGTTCACCTATGACGCGACGCAAGTGATGTTTAGCACTTTTAATTGCGCTTTCCCATAGCCCTCCTTGATGAGGTGCAGCAGGAGGATTGAAGTGAAAATTAACTCCACGTTGAAATGAAAATTCACAAACGAGATCTTGTCCTGAGGTCCTGAGTAGAGATCGCAGAGCATTGTCAGCTCCCACAAAGTTTGTTCCGCAGTCGGAATAGACGTGTTGACAAAGACCTCGTCTAGACACAAATCGAGTCAATGCTGCGATGAACGCGTCCGTCGAGAGATCAGTGACCACCTCAATGTGAACAGCTTTGGTGACAAGGCAAACAAAGACACAGATGTATGCCTTGATGGTTCTAATAGAGCGTAGATTATGTACTTTCAGAGTGAAAGGACCACCATAATCAATGCCTGTGTTGAGAAATGGGCGAGTAGGGGTCAGTCGAGGTTGTGGTAAGTTTCCCATAAGAGGATTTTTATTTTTAGGTCGGTGCTTAAAGCACACAGTACACTTGAAGACGCGTGCACGGATTACATTCCGAGCACACAATATCCACACCTCTTGTGCGAGAAGTGATTGAGTGAGTTGAAATCCAGAATGAAGGTACTTCCGATGATATAGGTCAATCAAGGAGTCAACCACAGGGTGTTTCTTAGGCAAAATCACCGGATGTTGTGTCTCATAACGAATCTGTGCTGCTTCGAGTCGTCCACCAACTCGCAGGACGCCATCGCTATCGAGAAATGGTGTTAATCGTCGAAGCCTAGAAGATACCCTGTTAGGAGGGGTGTGTCCTAATGCCTTTAAATCTTCGATGAAGGAGGATGCCTGAAGTAATTTGAATATTCGGATTCTGGCTGAGTTCAACTCCCCCGTAGTGAGAGGTCCAACAGTTCTTCCCAAGTGACGAGAGTTGTGTATGAAACGCAACAAGTACGCCATTACACGCTGCAGTCGACTAAAGCTAGAATATTTCCGCAGCAAGTCCCATTCTGAGTGAACAGTGGAGAGAAGAGATATAGGTGAAATAGGTTTATATTCCCCTGTGTCAATGAGTTTTGCAGACTCAAAATGAGATATAGGCCAGTTATCATGCGACTGTTGTAACCAAGAGGGTCCGTACCACCATAATTCATGTTGAGGTATGTCTGAAGGAAGTAATCCACGTGACGCGCAGTCAGCGGGATTGTGTTCACTCGGTACGTGCCTCCAATAATGAGAAGGCAATAATTCTTGAATCTGCGCTACCCGATTGGCGACAAAGGTTTTAAGTCGATAAGGAGGTGTTTGTATCCATGTCAATGTTACTGACGAATCGCACCATAGAAAAACTGAGGAAAATTCCATTTTTTTGTTATAAAGAGATATACTATATGCCACTAATTGAGCGAGTAAATGAGCAGCACTTAGCTCCAAGCGAGGTACAGTGAGTTTTTTCAGTGGGGCTACCCGAGTCTTCGATAATAGCTGCCGAATTACCACCGAGTTGTCACTAATCTGACATCTTAAGTAAATGACAGCAGCGTATCCACTCTCAGAAGCATCTGAGAAACCGTGTAACTCAATGTTAGACGAGCGACTCAAGCGTAAAGCCCGCGGAATTACAATATTTTTTAAACAATTAGAAGTCTTTGCAAATGTTTGCCACTGAGTTAGAAGTTCAGGTGGTAGGGATTGGTCCCAGTCTAACCTTTTTGTCCAGAGGAGCTGCATAAAACATTTTGCCCACATGACAACAGGCGAAAGTAAACCACAAGGGTCATAAATTTGAGCGATAACGCTGAGCACTTGGCGTTTAGTTTTAGAGTTTAGAGGAAAATTCAAATGATAAGTAAAAGCGTCCGAAGAGGATGACCAATGAAGTCCGAGAATATTATAATGAGGTTGTGCGGTATCCTGAAGAAACGTGGGTGTCTCTAGGTGTTCGTCTGGAAGATCCTGTAATAGTTGATAAGCGTTAGTAGTCCATTTCCGCAATTCGAAGCCACCTCGAAGTAAAAGAGAAATGAGCAGAGTTTTCAAATGAGAGGCCTCATCAATGGAATCACCACCCGCAATAATGTCGTCGACAAACGTTTGTGTGCGGAGTACTTCGGCAGCCTGAGGGAATGAAGCACCTTCATCGGAGGCGAGCTGATGAAGAGTTCTTATCGCCAGGTAAGGTGAACAACTAAGTCCATAGGTTACTGTGGTCAATTGATAAGTGGAAATAGGTTGATCGACATGGTCCCTCCATAGGATCAGCTGATAAGGTTGATCATCAGGGTGGACTTTGATCTGACGATACATCTGACGTATATCGCAAGTAAAAACCACATTATGATAGCGAAACATGAGTAACAGATCACAAATGTTGGTCTGCATTTTCTGTCCTGTCCACAGGGTGTCGTTGAGAGAGAAACCGTTGGATGTTTTTGCACTGGCATCAAAGACTGTTCGAAGGCGAGTAGTGGTGCTGGATTCCTTTAGAACCCCATGATGAGGTAAAAAGTAGTGAGGTGAACTGAGCGGAGTGTTTTGGGCAAGTATCATGTGTCCAGAAGTCAAATAGTCAGACATGAATTCTGCATAAAGTTGCTTGAAGCGAGGCTTAGAGTTGAACTTTTGTTCGAGAGATTTTAATCGTACTTCCGCGTTCCCGCGAGAAGTTCCGAGAAGAGGTTTATCTTCTTTGAAAGGAAGTCGGACACAGTAACGACCTGAACTGTCGCGTGTATGAGTAGCGACATAATGAGCTTCACATGCTTGATCATGTGGTGAGAGTTTTGAGGTGAAGGGCACTTCTTCATGTTGCCAGAATTTTTGTAGAGAATTGTGCAGTTCCAAGTCATTCACCGTGAGTAATGTGGTGGACATACTAGCACTAGATTCGCTTTCACAAGTAGGCAGACATGGAGCTTCTCCCATAACCATGAATCCAAAGTGAGTGCCTATCAGGCACGGCATATTAGAGCCGAGAGAATGCGTAGTTGGAGTCAATATTAAAGGAAAAAGAGCGCCGCCCAGAAGAATATCAATGCGACTTGGCAAATGAAAAGTAGGGTCAGCAAGCGTATAAGATTGTACCTTATTTAGTACTTTAACGTCAATGTGAGTACGAGGTAAATCGACGCAAATTTTGTCGAGAATGAGAAAATTATGTTTGGCAGCTATTACTGTGCCATCGAGAGTGTGCACCCCTAAAGAGGTCATGCCCCTTGAGCGAGTAAGGGTTTGAGAAAGTCCAACAATGTTGTGATTACTTCTCGTTCGAGTTACACACATTAGTTGAGCTACTTGCTCTGAAATAAATGAGGATTGGCTTCCTGAGTCCACCAGAGCCCGGAAAACATAAGTCGTCCCGGTAGGAGAGGAGAGTTTTACTAAAAGTGTGCCCAGGAGCACAGTTGTACTTTGAGAGGCAGGATTAGTCGCCTGAGAAGTCATACTAATAGGTGACTGAACAACTTCTGTTACACCTTGGTCCTGGGAAATAGAGGACTTTAATGGTGTATGCTGAGGCAGGTGATCGTTGTCGAAATGGAGAAGAGTGTGATGTTTCCTTTTACATTGAAAACAAGTCGATTTGGATTTACAAAACTTAACACTGTGAGCGCCCAAACATGAAATACATCTACTATACGACTTCGCGATCTTCAAACGCTCTGTCGGAGATTTGGCCTTAAACTTAAGGCAGGAATAGATTTTATGGTCTGTTCCTTTACACAGAAAACATAAAGGATGCTTTGTTTCAGACGCTGTGTCATTGACAGAGTTACAAGTCACCAGCGAAGTCCCCTTTCGGTTAACCTGAGTCTTATACATTAACTGTTTTCCCTTCGAAGTTTGAGGCGAGTTTGAAGGTAATGAGTTAGGGTTGAGAGTTGAAGAGGAATGTAGTGTCGCGTGTTCAAGTTCACTACATTTTTGTGAGAGGAAGTTGATAATTTCCGCAGGTGTTGCCAGAGTCGACGTATTATCCCGTGATTGTTCAAGCTTCTTCAGTATAGTAGAATCCAGCTTGCGTAAAATCATCGCTGACAATAAGGGATTGTTACTCGTGATATCAATTTGTAGCCCCTTCAAGGCTTGAGTGTTCTCTGTGTAACTTGTAACAAAGTTACGCATTTGGTTAGAAGTGTAATTGATATTCGGCAAGTCGAGAATTCTATTGAGATGAATTGACATTAAACGTCTTGGAGAATGATATCTCTCCATAAGAAGGTCATACGCAACTTGATAATTAACTTCCGAAATAGGTAAAGAGTTAATTAATTTTAATGGTTCACCTGAGAGTACACTGAGCAAATACTGTAGTTTGGTGACAGCATTGAGAGATGTATTTTTATGTATGGTAGAGTCAAAGAGATTTTTGAAAGAAATCCATTCAAATGGATCACCCGTAAAATGTTTGAGTTCCAATTTTGGAAGTCGCAGTGGGATTTGCGACGAGAGTGAAGAGCTAGCTTCGGTTTTTTGCCTAGCAGCTTGTTTCGCTTCTATTGAAGCAACAGTGTAATTTATGCGAGAAACAAGATCATTAACCACAGCCGAAGTTGAGAAATTGGGAATAAAATCGTTATCTTTTTCCAACGAGAGTTCATTGAATAAGTCCAATGTGTCTAAAAATTCTTGTTTAATGCTAGCGACAGAGGGAGCTCGGATCATTAATTCCTGCATGATCGCTTTATCAGAAATCTTTTGCGTTAGATCATAAATAGATTGGATCTGGGAAAATAGAGCTTCCTTCTTAGCAGTGATTACTCTTAGTGATTTGGCCATTTTATAGAATTGAATTATATCTACAATAACAATAAGGCTCTTTAAATACACTAACAAAATATGCTATACTAATAGCAAGAGCGATAGAGAAAGCATAAACTAGTTTCTCACAAAGAAATGTAAATATTGAATGTTTGAACTTATGAACGGACGTAAACAGTTGAAGTAAACAAATGTCTCTTATTCAATATTACTATAACAAGATATCTTCAAATAATTGCAATAAGAAAAATGTTCAATACAAATTATGAAAAATGTAAATATTTTAAAAAGAAATAATTACAATTACATTAGACAGCATGTAACTTAATGATCTGCTTCAAAACAATAAGCTTTAATAAATATAAATTTGCAATTTACAAGCAGTGAAATCATTGGTGAATTCTTTTACCATACTAAATAGTTAGCAGAAAATATTTATAAATATATTAGCCTATTAACATAGTATGAGTGAGAAACATAAACTTTGAATCATACTAATTGTTTACAAATAGACAAGCGTAATGAAATATAAAGATATGCTTTCAGAGAGGGTTTGTTATAATCTACTGTATTTGAACAGCTGAGAGATAAGAAATTGAGTGAGGTAAGCCTTGTAACAAGGACAAGATATTGCGTGCGGTTGGAAATATGTACGTCACACTTGTGGACATGTTTTAACATAGGACCTTTTCAAAAGATCCGGGCCGTAGGACCAAAAATGTTAAATATTTTGCCATATAACGGCAACATTGATTTCCGGAGGACCTTAAATAATTAAATAAATGAAATTGACGTTTTGTACATACCTCACTGGGCGAAGTACCACCACTTTTCGGACAGTTATTCGGGTGCACCCTTTCCCGCACTTATCAATTTCCTGTTGAACTTAAAGAAATCACTTATATATAAAATGTCACTATTAATGTTAAGAGTACCTTCTCCACACGACAGGAGAAACAAAGAGAGAGAAATGGTCTAAAACGAGCCTCGTTTAGAACACACAAAACTTCGTCACGTCGAGAGTGACGGGAGAGATGTCGTTTAACCGACGATTGGAATGGAACTGGGCGTACCGAACCTTGTAAGAGACAAAGGTTGGCCGATAAGGAGTCCCTCTCTGAAGCATTTACACTGTCTTTTTAAATTATCTTTAATTTCAAGAAACGTACGTAACAGGCATAATTGCAACTAGAACCCTATTACATAAAATGTAATGTTTTCTGACTGGCATTTGGGATTGCTCTGATGTTACAATAATCTATCACCAAATAGTGACAAAGCTACATTAATCAACTGATTGGTGAGTTGTTACAGCTGATCCATCGCTAGTTAGAGTCTCCTTAAAGAGTTATACTGATATATTTACTCTGCAAGTAAAGCCATATATTTTCCTTCAGTCATCATTCCTTTATTTCTGAACATACAGGTAATCTGATAATGATCAAAGTGTATAAAGTCACCAGCACAAATCTTCAGATTTCGAGCCGTATATACAGATATACTCCTATTTTAATGAACCGCCATTATATTTGTATTTCATTCTCTAAACCAATAAAATCAGGTAAACGTGTGGTTGGACACGTTAGGTTTTCCTGGACTCTAACATGGCCTTGATGTAATTCCAGAATTACCTATAATTAATCTGAATTTCGATATCATCGGTACCTTAAAGATTGTGAGTTATTATTATTGCAACGCCTTGATATTTGCTAGTAAATAACTGTATAAACCCTACGACGCTAATTTAGCTCTTTGCAAGAACTGAAATCTAAAGTTCTTTCCTATGAATTGTAATTGTAACTTTCACTCATGATGAACAATATTTAAAATAGGTCTTTGGTTGGTTTTATAAAAGTATGAATACATACACTTCCATTGTGTAAGAACTGCTTAGTAATTAAAAAAAAATATTATTCAAAATTCTGATATTGTAACTTTGTATAGCAATTATTTTCTGTATTAAGTACAGTTCCCATTCTTTATGATTAGGCTTTTTTTATAAGCCTCTCACTAAAACGAAATACATTTTCCGTATATGTCAATATTACTTCAATACTATAAAGCCATCTTGATTTTGGAGATATCAAGTTTTCGCTCAAGGCAAGAACTTATTTCGTCCTCCAGTGATCCAGAAACGTATTTATTGCGCTGACAGATTTATAGAGGAGGTTAACTAAATTGGACCTATTTTGAAGCGATTAAATAACTTTATTCCAAAACGACAGATTTCAAAAATAATAATTATAATATATTATTGAAATATAATTTTAACAATTAAATAGGAACAATTTTGTCCTAAATTACATTATGGAAACAATTACACTATGTACTAAAACACATCTAATTTTTCAAACTCAAATGGACGTTCGATTAGAGTGTTGGTTCTTTTATTAAATATCATAGAAACATTATATGCTTTTTGTATATAAAAATAAAAATGAAAAATAATTTTGTTTCACTAAATATTTTTACGTCTAGCAAAATTATACCAAAGTAGAAATTGTTTTGCACCACCAAACTCGAACGCGGAAATTCATTATACTTTATCAGAAATCTCATACTTTATATTTAATAATAATTTTGTTTATAAACAATTATTGTTTATTCAGCCCAGAAAATTTAATTTAGACAACAATTCACTCTAAGCTTCATTTAGGCCTAGCCTGAAGCTCCACTATAAAACTATGAAATGGATTTTAGATCAAGTGAAAAACTGTATTTAAATGAATGCTTTCTCACACTATATACTTTGTTAAGTTTATTCTTTTCTATGATTTTATAAATACTAGATAAGTCAAATAACTTACTGAGCCTTCTCCTTGGTGAAAATATTTTCAAAGCTTTAAAAGAAAAGTTCTTTCTCTTCTTACTCCTAACGTTGCTCCTGAAATTGTCCCAATTGAGACGTTCTCATAAACGATCTCCTTTTTTTAAAATGAATTTTCCGTTTTCACTATGGCAAATCAATTTCTAAAGATAGGTCTTAATCAGTAGGGTTTTATTGAATTTATGTTCGAAAATATAACTTCATTTACTTCTTCAATCATTGAATTTTTCAAATTAAATTGTTACTAGTAGGATAATATATAAATTGATTCACTAAAATCTGTTTATAAAATCATCTGTAAATGTAATGCAAATATAATTTTGATTTATTTGGGATTTACCCATTTAGGAAATTAGTAATTTGAAATGTTTCAAATTGAAACTATGAGAACTAATAAAAAGACGAAAAAACATATTAGAATTAAAACTTTCATCATTGATACCACATGGATTTTATTAATTCAAAGAGTCGCTAGGGTTCTGTCAACGACGTAAAATTATAAATTAAGATTTTTAAAGTGTTTTTGTTGTAGTTTCGAATTAAAAATTGTTTTCTCAACTAAAAACAGCAAGTAAATCACTTAGACTATGACTTCAAAAGCAATTAATTGACAAACTATGTTGAGTGATTGTAATGAAATTGGTTATAATTTCTTTAAAATATAAAGCATACTTCTAAGTTTAAAAGCTAGTTATCTTAAAACTATATTCGGTTGCATGCGTTATATTTTACATAAATATAAAAATTGGTAAAAGTTATATTTTTAATTATCTTTTACTCAAAAGTTGAAAATTCAAGTTTATTTTATAGAAAAATTTTGTGCTGTTTTCAATTCGTTTATATTTGGTCAATCTATTTTCTTAAAATTAACATATAACCTAGTTGTAATTTGAATTAATAATATTTTTTTCGAATATATGAGGTTTTAGGGTTAACGTATATCTGAAAATTATTCATAGACAAGGGACATTTGTATTATAAAAGAGGAAAACTTTTTTAAGATTTTTAAAATATATACACTTCCTTTATTTTCTTTAATATTTTATAATATATATTATTATTAATATATTACAAAATTTTATTACCGATTTCAATTCATATTTGTTACAAACATAAATTTTCATAGTACTTCATATGGCAGGAAAGTTGAAAAATGAGAATAGATGATAGAATGTACGTATAAATAAAATAGTAGTAATTTTACAATTTTACGTGCATCATAAACGAAACGACCTGTGATTAGTTTTGAAATATGGTCTTACGTTTAACTTTTTGTGCAGAACCCAATCATAAAGACGAAACTAGACAAGTCACGTATGTTTTGTTAGAATAATATTGCTGGATTTTTCCATCAATTGTGGACTGTCTGTATGCAAGTGCATGCCTGATATTATTATAAATTAACGTAGACTCGATGCCTCATGTATTACTATGTGCGATATTTGTCCTCTTATGTAAAGTCAGTGTAGTTGTATAAATTGTGAAGGCTGTTGTCTTAAATATGTGAATTCAAAATTGTATTTTAAACAAACTGTGTGATAGATAATTATATGATAAAATATCTAAATATGTTAATAATTATTACATTTATAATAATTATTGTTACATAATTATTATATTTCAGCTCCAGAGAGTTTTAGTTTAAATTCGACACCAAGATTAATATCCAAAAACTTATTAAGGTGATTTCAAATTTTTTTTGTTGGATATTAACCGCCAACAAAATAATATATGATGACTAAACATGTCTGATAACATTAGGTTATTATTATTTTTTTTAAACAAAAATAATTGGAACTTAAACTTTAAACGAATAGGTTCAGAAATATATATATACAAAGGTAAAAGCGAATTACGGATAAAGGTGAATTACAAAGGTACGGAAAAATATGATATTATCTCTTTACTTTTAGACGACGTTATCGACCATTTAAATCGGCTTAACCAATACTAAGCCCAGATGTAAAAGTTTGAAACGAGATTTTACTTTTACGCAACTTTCTCTCAAAAAGAAATGTTTAGTCTACTAGATGGAAACCGAGTTTTTAAAGATAGGTAATACACAGACGCACACACACACACAGACGCACACACACACACACTCATCCCCATACACACACACACACACACACACATATATATATATATATATATATATATATATAAATATATATATATATATATATATATATATATATATATATATATATATATATATATATATACATATATATTTAATTAATAAATTAAAAATATTTCAAAAACAAGAATACTTTTAATGAATATATTTATTCAAAAGCTTTTCGTCGATAAAATTGTACTAGCATCTTCAGGAAAATAATTATTAAAAAAAAAATAGAAATTGATAATTATTTTCCTGTAGATGCTGGTACTATTTTATCGGCGAAAAGCTTTGAATAAATATATTCATTAAAAGTATTCTTGTTTTTGAAATATTTTTAATTTATTAACTATATTACATGAAAACATATCACCATATTTAATATATATGTGTATATATATATATATATATATATATATATATATATATATATATATATATATAAATTTTATTATTAAATATATGGTGGCGGTTTTCTTAAAAATGTGAAATAACATTCATACAGAACTAATACAATATTGCATTGGTTTGCGTTGCAATAGTTTATATTTAATATAGATTAATATATGTGTTAATCTAGAGAAAATTAAAATTACAAACCATCTGCAAAAAGTGAATATTTTGCTTGAAGAACATATTTTTACAAAAATAATTTATTTACTCAATACAATTGTACAGTATGTTAGTCGTTAAACATATATAAATAAGCCAAATTCACAATGTTTGAAATATCGGTCTATAGAAAATTAAATGTATTGTTAAAACTAGATTTTATCAACGCTTTACTTTCGGCTAACGATGTTGGCAAACAGCCCAAATTATCTCACGAGGAGAAAGATTGTGTCCCTGGAATTTGGCAACTTTAGAAGGGAAACAGAAGGATCACTGCCTAATTAACTAAGCGATTCCATTTTGGATCGATATTGTTTTAATCGGTCAACGTTGATAATCTCTCTCACCGTTGATAAGTTATAAACGATTTTTATAAATGATATTCTTTTAACTTTATAAAGAATGTCTATACGTATTTGACTAGTTGCAAAAGAAATCCCATTTAACTAAGGACGAATTAAAAGAGTAAATTTTAATTTTTGCAGTTGAAGGTTTAGGATCTAGGCGCATAATTGTATTAGTACTCAAATAAATCGTAACATATTGTCGGATACAAATAGGTTTTAATTCGTAATGAGATTTAATTTTTGGATTAAAATTTCTGAATAATGTAAAACAATGATATGTAGTGCACGGATAACAGTTATACCTCACTGTATTTTTGTTGTTAACTTTTTTCGTAAACTACCTAATAGTAGGCCTATAGGCAAATAGAAGAGAAACTAAGACTAAATCATGATTGCTGATAATACATATGCGAAAAGTTCAAAAGGGGATGGTTCTTTAATAATACAATTTTCTACATTGCAACGGTTAAATTAATCGATATATATATATATATATATATATATATATTCAGGGATAGTATTGAAATCAATTTAAAGCAATATTTGGATCTACTAGAGACGTCGAATTTTGAGAATATCATGGGACCAGTGGCGGACGCAGAAAATATTTTGAAATTCTAAAAGCGACTATTTGAAAAATGGCTACTTTGTGTCATTACACAATCATTATTAAGCCTCATTTACTATAAATTCACAAAAAAACATCTATTTATTACATTGATAGTGGGCGTATTTACTAAATATCATACTACGGTATTAGAGGCATTCTTGTGGTTTTGCAAAGATATTCTACAAATAATTAAGTAGATTTAAATCTACCCAAACATGCTAATGTCGATTAATTTTAGACTTAAGCCTAATTTGTTATTTTATAGTTGCTTGATATAATCATCTTGGATTCAGTGATTAAACTATAATTACAATAATACTTAACTAAGTGAATACATTGGGCTTACTTGCTGACGCGTTTCGAAACAATCGTACCTTTTATGAAGCAAAGTATCTATTCAAGTAGTGTAAAGTACTCTACTTGAGTAGGGGCTTTTCTTCGTAAAAGGAACGACTGTTTCGAAACGCTTCAGCAAGTAAGCCTTATGTATTCATTTAGTTAGTATTTTTTGAATTATAGTGTTATTTTATAGTTTGAAAATGATCAATTTTCCATATTTTGAGCGAGATTTAAGCCCCAAAACCACCCTAATATATTTGCAACTGCTTGAGACTCATTAGATAATTATATTCAGTTATAGGTTTTGTACGACACGTTTTAAAGATTTATTATTTGTTATAATCAAACTCAGCAAAAATAAACAAAATATATATTTCATCAACATATGAAGAGAAAAAATTGATTGTAAGAAATTTTTTTTTAGTAATGTATGGCTACGATTCAGTCTTGTGGTTTGAAAACGATAGCAGTTAGCTAGATATTGTGGAAAAAGAAAATGTGGTGATCTGCAATAACGCTCGACAATAGAACAATTATGGCCGTCAGATTCGGTGTTAAGTAAATGACTCATGTTTCGGTGATTCACTCTCATTGTCAGAGAGTTACTAGTTCATGAGTTAGGTAACTCCTAATTAAGGCAAGTAGTTTTACAGCTTTCATATTTTTTAATATAAAACTTAGGGTTTCGGAAATTGGAAATTAGGGTAGTGAGACAGAATGGTCGAAACAAATGTAAAGAAAATACCTAACACTGTCGAATGTTGTATATGTGAAATAGTTACTAATGCTAGACTCAACTTCTTGCTAGTATAATAGGAATTATTTCTGTGTAAGCAATAACATTGGAAATAATATTTTGTAAATGTGTAGCTCTGTGCTGAAGGGGAAGTCGTCAGTGGTAACGTTTTCGACCCGAGAGCTACACTCGTCGCTTAAGAGTACAGATTGGGACGTATTGGTAAAAATTAAATACACATTGATATATACAACGATGATACCTCTATTAACAACTCACATGGGTTTTACATGATTCGACAATGTTCAATATTGTAAGCGTGAAGTCATTACAAATTTGAAAATATTACAACTGTGCGAAATAAATTTGATTAAAATAAAAGAGGTGTTGATAAATTTGACTAGCTAAATTAAAACTTTCGCAATTTAAATATGTTACAGGAAGGTAGTGTTGGAAGTAACAGGTTAGAGGGGTAGTGTAGCTACATCGAAACTACATTTACTCAAAGTTTATACCCCATAATAGCGAACACGTTACGGTATTGCAAATTAATTAAACTCAACAAAGAATCATTGTACTGCCAATCATTAACTAAAATTAAATTTACTAATTTATAAAAGGAATAGAATGTTTACTTATGTGGCATTAGATTCTGGATATAAAATTCTTTTCACATTACATAAAATTCAAAAGTTTGATTACGTATTATGTGCAAGTATCGAAGTGATCTTCATCTTTAAAATATCCATTAGCTTCATGGATACTCAAACTAATGCCATTTGTGTTATTTATTTATAATGTATATTGAATTTGTACTACACGACGATTGTCACTATGTACCTTCAATACATTATTTTAATATTTTACAGGAACATATATTAATTTTAATATGCATGATTTAATACCTTCAATTTAAACATACTGAGTGACCAAATTACTTAAAAATGTACATTTACTGTAATTTAAAATTTAAATTTCTCCAAACGAGCACTAAAATATCTCTTGAATCTTAGTTGTGTGTGTAATGTGTTTGCGTATGAGTGAATTAGTAAATGAAAGACCAAAGATATTAATGGCTTACTTTATTATGATAACTTTAATTTATCTATGTAAGTATATGTTTTATTTACATTTAAAATTGTAAAGAACATAGGATTCCTTATTTATAAATTATTGGATCTATGAAAGCTCAAATAAGCTTTCAAAGTTAATTAGAAATCAGCTGTTAACGATACCCACTTACAGTCTGGTTTGGATATTTGTTTTTAAAAAAATTTGTCAATTCGGGAGAAAAGGAGATATGAGAGAGAGAGAGAGAGAGAGAGAGAGAGAGAGAGAGAGAGAGAGAAAGAGAAAAGGAGAGAGAGAGAAGGAGGGAGAGAAAGAGAGAGAATGAGCAGAGTATAAAAAGCTATAAGAATAATAAGAGCAAATGTGGTTACTTATTGTAGTTAGAATTCATAAGCCCTAACAATAAATTCCTCGTAACGTTACTTGTATGATTTGTTACGAGATGCTATATTTCAAATATAATCATCAAGTAATGCAACTGGAAATTTATATGTGAGAATAATTTAAACATCTAACTAATTCTAAAGAAGATGTGAATATATTGACAATGGTAAGCTTTCTAACGTTATATCAGATGTTATTTGGCTTCTCTAAATTAAAAAGATCATTTGAACTGCATATAAATTCTTCTATTTTTTTATTTAAAAATGCATTTATCATTATATTTACAGATTATTTTCTACCAGTTATCTTTTTTATATTACATTAATTATAAAATTGTCACTTTTACATAGTCATTGTACCTCTTTTATTAACACAAAACCTTTTGTCACTCAAAATTCTATTGGAAAATATTGGGATCAATATATTAGGAATATACATTTAAAATCGCATACAAGTTTTAATTATAATTTTCAACAATCCATTATAATTGTGAAATTCTCAACAAGACAAGAGGGCGGGTCGAACTCATACGGAAGTTGTACAATTAAACCCGGAGAACCACCTTGAAATATTTATATAGCAGTTCAAGGTCTGCTTGACTTGTTAAAACACTGAATTTAAATTTAACAACACAAATATAATTAAAATAGATAGCACTAGTTTCATGAATTACAGCTAATGATAAGCCACTTACCAACTAAATTGCATGCGGTTCTTGAAGAGCGGTGTGTCTTCAACAGGCCTGCGCGTGGTCTTGAAGAGATGAACGAGGTTTACTTTGAAGTGTGACATATAACTAAAACTCATTTAAGTTTGATTTAAATAACTTCACAATCATTGATCACAATAGAACCGTCTTTAAGCATCAATGTATCTTCATACAAGCTGTTAACTGCAAGTGAATGTACTTGTGCAATGTTACTAACCACGCGGTTTAACCTGTGAAATTGAGCCTAGCTAAGAAATGTGGTTTTACAAGATTTTAATACGTTTAAATTCATGAGTCTAGATTAGACATTTAAGAAACTAATTCATAACGCAGTTCAACATATAGGAGAATTTATAGCTTCGATTCAATCGGATAAAATACTTGACTAGAGAAAGCGGCCAAACTCACTAAACTGAGAACACAAGAACTAGAAGGAACGGAAATGTACAACAGTGGGTACCTAGATCGAAACTATTATAGATCTGAACTAGATCATAGAGGATTTATCTCTCTGCAGCCAATAGCTCTCAGATATTTGTCTGCATTGAAGATAGAGTAAGCGGTGGAACTGAATTGTGTGTAGTGCAACAGCTGATTCTAAGTGATAGGCGAAGCAGACGACAGACGACATATAACGTGAGTCACTGAAGGATAGGTCACGTCATGTACTTAACAATGAGCGAAAACTGAATTTGTACTACACGACGATTGTCACTATGCACCTTTAATAAATTATTTCTATTTTTTAAGGGAACATGTATTTATTTTATTATGAATGTTTTAATAGCTTCAGTCTCAATATAAAGAGTGATCAAATTACTTTAAACTTTTTATTTACTTTTTATATTTCTCAAAACGAACACTAAAATATCACTTGAATCTTAGTGGTTTGTGTGTGTTTGCGTATGAGTGAATTAGTAAACGAAAGATCAAAGATAATAATTGTTTACTTTATTATAATTACTTTTATTTATGTATATAAGTATATATTTTATTTACATTTATATGGTAAAGTGAAAATTGCAAAGAATGACATAGGATTCCTTATTTATAAATGACTGGATCTATGAGAGCTCAAATAAGCTTTTAAATTTAATACAAAATCAGCTGTTAACGATACCCAATTACAGCCTGGTTTAGATTATGAAAATAACTGTGTCAATTCGGGAGAAAGGGAGAGATGAAGAGAGAGAGAGAGAGAGAGAGAGAGAGAGGGAGGGAGAGAGTGAGAGGGAGAGAGAGATAATGAGCAAATTATGAAAAGCTATAAGAATAATAAGAGCAATTGTGGTTACATATTCTAGCTAGAACTCAAAGGCCTTACTAGTTTATTCCTCGTAGCGTTAATTGTAGGCTGTGTTACCAGAAGCTATATTTTAAATATAATCATTAAGTAACTTTTATGAAACTGGAAAGTTATATGTAAGAATAGTTTAAACATCTACCTAGTTCTAAAGAAGATGTTAATAGATTGACAATGGTAAGCTTTCCAACGTTATATGAGATATCCATAGGCTTCTCTAAATTAAAAAAGGTTATTTGAAGTGCATAAATATCATTATATTTTTTAAAATTCAAAATGCTTTTTAATTATATTTACAGATTATTTTTTACCAGTTTTCATTTTTATAGTAAATTAAATTTGAAATTGTCTCTTTTGTATAGTGACCTTACCGCTGATGCTCTGATACAAAACCTTTTGTCGCTCAAAATTCTGATGGAAACATTTAGTATCAATGAATTAATAATATGCATTCCGAGATTAGCAACAAACTTTAATTATAATTTCCAAAATTGCCGTCATGATTGTGACAATATGTTTTTCGTTCTAACATTTTTGTTTTAAAAATTGAATCAATAACAATTACTATTAAGTAAAAAAATTGAGAAAACACAAACAATGTTATAAAATATACATAAATATATAAAGAGGAATGGTATTATAAGTTCTCTGGTGCTGTTATTTCTGAAGTTAGTTTTACTCGGTTTACATTTGCTGACATATAAGTTTCGATTTAAAACTGAAAACATTTTAACGAATCTAAAATATCTCTACAATCTGTTGTGTAGACAATATGTATATATATATGTTGTACACATTACGATATATATTTACCGCTATAACAAAGAATTTAAAATGCAAATGCATCCCGGCCTTGATAAAACCATGGAAGTACGAAAGTGCACGATAACTCCCCACTTCAACACATCAAGCACAGCTTATACTTCAGTGATGAAGTATAAATGTACAAGAACATAAGACGTATGTGTTCAAAAAGTTTATTGTAATTTTGTCAAATTGAATTTTGATTCTATTCAATTTAAAGTTATTAGTTCTCCAGTGGTTTGCTTATTTATTCAGCAATATACCACGGTAGCAATATACCTCTTTATTTGTATTAACCACGTAATTTTATTTATTCCTTTGCAAAAGAAATGATAATAATAATATCTATAAATAATTAGGCTGAAAGAAGGGTTCAATTTTATTCTTCAAAATAAAAACATATAATTAATTTTTGACGATTACATTACACAAAGTCTTATGTCAAAATTCATCCTTACTTCTGACCTCCAATAGCCCCTCCCGCTTTCTACAGATCCTATAAGAAGGTGCTAAAACCACAGTTTTCTGTACCAGTCGAATGAGAAATTATAACTATAGGTCTGTTTAACAGTAATTTCTTTGGTTGGGGAAAATCTAACTTGCAAAAACCAAATTGACCGTCGCAAAAAAGGTAATTGTATAGAAAAGGTTACTAGGCAAAATTAAGGAATATTACCAACAACTATACAAGACAGATTAGGACAGATTAGAAACAAACAATGGAACGATACTACAAGAAGCAAAATTTAATACATTATGATTGTTTAGAATATTAATATTTGTTTAAATAGCCTACATGAGTAAATATAGGTCAAAGAGATAAACTGTCCTGAGGGACAAAAGTTTGAGAGAATCATAGCTTCAAAATGAAATATCCTCATACAGTATAAAGTATTCATCCACGGAAAAAAAACCTAAAAACGTACAAGACGTAAAATTATCTATTTGAAAATTAGATAAATATATTTTCTAAAACTACCCGATGTCATATAGGTTTATATAACAAGAATAAAAAAAATTGTTGAGAACGGAGTTGGAGACGCTGGAATACACAAACGTGTCGCTATGACGACGAAACTCTAAAATCTACAATACAAAGGAGCAATGAGAGAGACATTTTAACTAAGCTAACTTGATTCTTGCGTGATTAGAGTCAGTTAGAGTCAAACATTTTAAACTGTTAGACGCTTTTTCTTGTTGATGTAGTAATCCATTTAATATAGAGGAAAGAGAAGAAATTTGTGGAACATGGGAGTCCGGGGTTTGTTAAAAAGGTGCTTGTGCTTTACGCCCAAGTATCCGAAATGAACAATCTCGATGATGAAGTTGTTAATTAATAACTTTGAAAACCAAAGACGCCTAATTCTATACTATCAAATGTCTGCTTTTCTAAAAGTGATTACAGATTGCATTTTAACGTATTCATAAGGACATTTAGTCAAAGAAGGAAGGACAAATTGCCCAAATCCAGATCCTGGATTCCCAAATCAATTCAATTGACTGTAGAGTTTGAAGGGATGGGCGTTGCCAAGATCTGATGAAACCATAAATTAACATTTGGACACGTTTGTATAATTTATGAAATCTTTTAAAGTATAATTTTATTACGAACATTATTATTGTTTGAAGATCATAATTTATCATTTATTAATTACAAAGCTTTTGAAAGATTCAGCCGGAATAAGGCTTGATAGAGATAACTTAGTCGTTATTGAAACGTTACCTATGTAAATAAATATTTGTATTTGACTCCCTAATCAACCGCATTTATTATTTTTTTAAAATTAGGTTATTTATATTTATT